>BSBN01000213.1:13627500-14877500 GCA_027924645.1 Cunninghamia lanceolata
TAATATTGTGATTGCACCTCATGTTGTGGCTGTAGACTATTTCTAACTGCATGTGTTCTTTCCATATGTTCACATATTGGCAAATGTTGCAAGCCACCGCAATGATGACATGTGCCATCCAAGCATAATTTCTTGTAGAATATTTGATCTTCCTCTCTTTCACATAAAATTCTTGATATGAAGTCTCTTGAAGATGTTGGTGGGGCACATATGGCACAACCCTACAAATCATTGTTAGTATGCATATCTAAACATATAGAACTATAAGCATCAAAATGGTTAGAAAATTCAATATGTAATCTACAACAACAAGTAGTGCATGTGTGATTTATCTTAACATAGAAAGGTTTTAGCATTTCAAAATATCTTTGACAAATTTTAATTTGAAGATACTTCTCTAGAAATTTACCATAAAACTGTGTTTGAGTCTCATCCAAAAAATGCTTTGGATGTGGCTTGCTGTCCTGACTACCGATTCTCCTTCTTACCACATCCCTTTGATTCAGAGATACCCTTGTGTAATTCTTCCAAAAGTCTTCAATTAGTGATCTTAATGCTTCAACAATTGGTTTATCTTTTCATGGTAGTCTCCCCGAGAACGCCCATAATTCATTAGCATTAGTGTCCTCAATTCTTTGGCATCTTCCAACAGCTCTTGATAAAGTTTTCCTATTAATTCTCAATTCTTGACTTGTCTTTCTAATGAGACGAGCTTTCCTCATTTGACTACTTACTATAGTCGATGTAATCACACACTGTGTTGCATTACTATCTTTTGTGCATGAGGTGTTACCCACACTCTCATACACACTCATTAGATTCTTGACAATAGATTTTTCACTTGAAGCCTCTGATGTTCTCAACCCAAGAATCTTCATGATAGACCTATAATTTATACATCGCATCATTTCAACAAATAGTTGACATCTTGCAGTCTCATATAACTTTTCAAAGAACAATCTCCAAATCTTATTAGCATATCTTCTACAAGTGCATTTTGGAATCTTACCTTCCATTGACTGCAAAATATTCTCATCAATACCAATCAAATACTTTGGCTTTCTATGCAAAATTCTAGGTGGTGTTAGGTAAATTCATCTCAACATTAGGAATTTCATCAATATTTAAATGAGATGGGTTAGATGTCATACCTTCGATCGAAGATCGAATAGATGACATACCTTGAGGTTGAGGTGGGAATGATGGCGTACCTCCTTCATCACATGTGAGTGATGATGTACTCTCAACTTGAGATGTGGTAGATGGTGTCCATACATGTTGACTTGCGGTAGAGGACGTGTCTCCAACTATGGTATTCAAATCTCTCGTACCATGAAGTTTTTGCATTCGTTCTCTTTATGCCACCAATACCATATCTCTTTGTGATGGTTGTGGTTCCTCTTCCATTGGTATGTCTTCATTTATCATGTCTAATTTCCTCTTCTCACGAAGTTCCCTCATAGCCACTGCTTTCTTTGCATTCTTAGCTTCTATCTCTTCCTATGTTGGTTTAATTCTTGATCGTTTCCTCGGCACGACAGAGAATTTGTCTATAACATGATAAAGAGACCAATATTAGTTCCTAAGAAATGAATACAAGATAATAATGGGATTGTATTTTTTTATGTTGTAAGGACTTATTCTTGTATAGTTTGACATCATGGTATGTTAAGGTTTGTTTATTACACAATTATTAAAGAGCCCAAGTGTAGAAAATATACATGGCATCATGTGAGATTGTAGGCTACTTTCTTGATAGGGAATGTGTCTATTTTAAACATGTATGATAAAGCATGATAAAGTAATTCAATCTGAAATAAGGAAAATGTAAAGAACATGCATGTAAAGACTTGACATACCTAAAAAATGAAGATTCGAATGGAGACAGTACCCAATTATGTAGTGTTTTTTTCTTCTTGCATCAAACTCCTCAACAATTTGAGTTTTTCACCACTTGCTTCCTTTTCAATGTGAAATTGAATAACACTCAAATATAATTACTAACAACAACACTATTAAACAATCTATAATGTTAAATTCATAAAATTGAATCACAATTAACATTGTAACACCACAAAAATTGAAACTTGAATAGATATATATCAAACTTGGTGTGAAAACTATGTTATTTCCTCCTTCTCAAGTTGGCAAAGTAGAAAAGGTGGTGGAAAGATCATGCAAAGGTGGTACAATGTGTCAAATGTGCATGTGAACTTCCTAACAGCATGAAAGCACTTCTTTTTTGTCAGAGCACGCGTAGAATTAGTAAGAAAATAGAGCATGTGGGCCTGGATCACGACGGTCAACACTTTTTTATCATTTCAATAGCAAGACAAAATATGAGCGCATTATAACGTGCTCATGTTTTGTACTGCTATATAGATTGATCACATCCTTTGCATTGATCACATCTCTTTCCAAACCTTCCCCTATAGACTTGAATGATCACAAGGTTTTTGAGGGAGAACATCAAACCCTAATCCCTCAACCCTTAACTTTGATCCCTCAACCCTCAACCCTATCCCTAAACCCTAAACCCTCAACCCTCAATGTCAAATCCTAATCCCTCAACCCTTCACTCTAATCCCTCAACCCTAAACCTGATCCCTAAACCCTTAACCCTCGACACTATACCTTAAACCCTAATCCCTCAACCCTCAACCCTAAACCCTAATTCCTCAACCCTCAACCCTAATCTGTCATCCCTTAACTCTAATCCCTCATCCCTAAACTCTAAGTGCTATCCCTATTCCTAAACCCTTAACAGCCTCGATACTATACCTTAAACCCTAATCCTTTATCCCTAAACCCTCCAACCCTATCCTTAATCCTTATACCCTCCACACTCTACTTTAACCCTAATCCTTCGACCCTCAACCCTATCCCTAAACCCTTGACCCTCAAACCTCAACCCTTAACCCTCAATGTCAAACCCTAATCCCTCAACCCTTAACTCTGATCCCTCGACCCTCAACCCTATCCCTAAACCCTAAACCCTAAACCCTCAACCCTCAACATCAAATCCTAATCCCTCAACCCTTCACTCTAATCCCTCAACCCTAAACCCTATCCCTAAACCCTCGACACTATACCTTAAACCCTAATCTCTCAGCCCTCAACCCTAAACCTTATCCCTAAACCCTAATCCCTCAACCATCAACCCTAATCTGCCATCCCTCAACTCTAATCCCTCATCCCTAAACCCTAAATGCTATCCCTATTCCTAAACCCTCAACAGACTCAATACTATACCTTAAACCCTAATCCCTTATCCCTAAACCCTCTAACCCTATCCCTAATCCTTATATCCTCCACACTCTACTTTAACCCTAATCCCTCAACCCTCAACCCTATCCCTAAACCCTTGACCCTCAAACCTCAACCCTCAACCCTCAACGTCAAACCCTAATCCCTCAACCCTTAACTCTAATCCCTCGACCCTCAACCCTATCCCTAAACCCTAAACCCTCAACCCTCAACATCAAATCCTAATCCCTCAACCCTTCACTCTAATCCCTCAACCCTAAACCCTATCCCTAAACCCTCAACACTATACCTTAAACCCTAATCCCTCAGCCCTCAACCCTAAACCCTAATCCCTCAACCCTCAACCCTAATCCATCATCCCTCAACTCTAATCCCTCATCCCTAAACCCTAAACGCTATCCCTATTCCTAAACCCTCAACAGACTCGATACTATACCTTAAACCCTAATCCCTTATCCCTAAACCCTCCAACCCTATCCCTAATCCTTATACCCTCCACACTCTACTTTAACCCTAATCCCTCGACCCTCAACCCTATCCCTAAACCCTTGACCCTCGAACCTCAACCCTCAACCCTCAATGTCAAACCCTAATCCCTCAACCCTTAACTTTGATCCCTCGACCCTCAACCCTATCCCTAAAACCTAAACCCTAAACCCTCAACCCTCAACATCAAATCCTAATCCCTCAACCCTTCACTCTAATCCCTCAACCCTAAACCCTATCCCTAAGCCCTCAACACTATACCTTAAACCCTAATCCCTTAGCCCTCAACCCTCAACCCTAATCCATCATCCCTCAACTCTAATCCCTCATCCCTAAACCCTAAATGCTATCCCTATTCCTAAACCCTCAACAAACTCAATACTATACCTTAAACCCTAATCCCTTATCCCTAAACCCTCCAACCCTATCCCTAATCCTTATACCCTCCACACTCTACTTTAACCCTAATCCCTTGATCCTCAACCCTATCCCTAAACCATTTACCCTCAAACCTCAACCCTCAACCCTCAACGTCAAACCCTAATCCCTCAACCCTTAACTCTGATCCCTCGACCCTCAACCCTATCCCTAAACCCTAAACCCTAAACCCTCAACCCTCAACCCTCAACATCAAATCCTAATCCCTCAACCCTTCACTCTAATCCCTCAACCCTAAACCCTATCCCTAAACCCTCAACACTATACCTTAAACCCTAATCCCTCAGCCCCCAACCCTAAACCTTATCCCTAAACCCTAATCCCTCAACCCTAATCCATCATCCCTCAACTCTAATCCCTCATCCCTAAACCCTAAATGCTATCCCTATTCCTAAACCCTCAACAGACTCAATACTATACCTTAAACCCTAATCCCTTATCCCTAAACCCTCCAACCCTATCCCTAATCCTTATACCCTCCACACTCTACTTTAACCCTAATCCCCCAACCCTCAACCCTATACCTAAACCCTTGACCCTCAAACCTCAACCCTCAACGTCAAACCCTAATCTCTCAACCCTTAACTCTGATCCCTCGACCCTCAACCCTATCCCTAAACCCTCAACCCTCAACGTCAAATCCTAATCCCTCAACCCTTCACTCTAATTCCTCAACCCTAAACCCTCAACACTATACCTTAAACCTTAATCCCTTAGCCCTCAACCCTAAAACTTATCCCTAAACCCTAATCCCTCAACCCTCAACCCTAATCCGTCATCCCTCAACTATAATCCCTCATCCCTAAACCCTAAATGCTATCCCTATTCCTAGACCCTCAATAGACTCGATACTATACCTTAAACCCTAATTCTTCTACCCTCGACACTCTTATTTAACCCTAATCCCTTGATCATTAACCCTATCCCTCAACCTCAACCCTCAAGCCTTAAGCCTCAACCCTCAACCCTCAACCCTCAACTCTCAACATTAAACCCTAATTCGTCAACCCTAAACCCTAATCCCTCAAACCTAAACCCTATCCCTAAACCATCAACCCTCAACACTATACCTTAAACCCTAATCCCTATCCCTCAACCCTTAACCCTTAAAACTTAAACCCTATCCCTACACCCTCAACACTTGACACTATATCTTAAGCCTTAAACCCTCATCCCTAAAGCCTCAACCCTCAATCTTTAAACCTTCAACCCTAAACCCTATCCCTAATCCCTCTACCCTAGACACTCTAATCCTAACCTTGACATTAAATGCTAATCCGTCAACCCTAAACCCTAATCTGTCAACCCTAAACCCTATCCCTAAACCCTCAACCCTCAACACTATACCTTAAACCCTAATCCCTCAACCCTCAACCCTAAACCTTATCCCTAAACCCTAATCCCTTAACCCTCAACCCTAATCCATCATCCCTCAACTCTAATCCTTCATCCCTAAACCCTAAATGCTATCCCTATTCCTAAACCATCAATAGACTCGATACTATACCTTAAACCTGAATCCCTTATCCTTGACACTCTTATTTAACCCTAATCCCTTGACCATTGACCCTATCCCTCAACCTCAACCCTCAAGCCTCAAGCCTCAAGCCTCAACTCTAAACATTAAACCCTTACTCTGATCCCTCAACCCTCAACCCTATCCCTAAACCCTAAACCCTAAAACCTCAACCCTCAACGTCAAATCCTAATCCGTCAACCCTTCACTGTAATTCCTCAACCCTAAACCCTATCCCTAAACCCTCAACACTATACCTTAAACCCTAATCCCTCAACCCTAAACCTTATCCCTAAACCCTAATCCCTGAACGCTCAACCCTAATATGTCATCCCTCAACTCTAATCCCTCATCCCTAAACCCTAAATGCTATCCCTATTCCTAAACCCTCAACAGACTCAATACTATACCTTAAACCCTAATCCCTCTACCCTTGACACTCTTATTTAACCCTAATCCCTTGACCATTAATCCTATCCCTTAACCTTAACCCTCAACCCTCAACTCTCAACATTAAACCCTTAACTCTGATCCCTTGACCCTCAACCCTATCCCTAAACCCTAAACCCTAAACCCTCAACCCTCAATGTCAAATCCTAATCCCTCAACCCTTCACTGTAATCCCTCAACCCTAAACCCTCAACACTATACCTTAAACCCTAATCCCTCAACCCTAACCCTAAACCTTGTCCCTAAACCCTAATCCCTCAACCCTAATCTGTCATCCGTCATCCCTCAACTCTAATTCCTCATCCCTAAACCCTAAACACTATCGCTATTCCTAGACCCTCAATGGGCTCGATACTATACCTTAAACCCTAATCCCTTATCCCTAAACCCTCCAACCCTATCCCTTAACCCTAATCCCTTGACCCTCAACCCTATCCTGAAACCCTTAACCCTCGAACCTCAATGTACTTAACCGTTAATGTCAAACCTGAATCCCTCAACCCTTAACTCTAATCCCTCGACCCTTAACCCTTAAAACTTGAACCCTAAAACCTATCCCTACATGCTCGACACTTGACACTATATCTTAAACCCTAATCCCTTAACCCTCATCCCTAAAGCCTCAACTCTAAATCATTAAACCTTCAACCCTAAACCCTATCCCTAATCCCTCTACCCTCGACACTCTACCTTAAACCTAATCCCTTGACCCTTAACCCTAAACGCTATCCCTAAAGCCTCAACCCTAAACCCTAATCCCTAATCCCTCTACCCTCAACACTCTACCTTAAACCTAATCCCTCGACCCTTAACCCTAAATGCTATCCCTAAAGCATCAACCCTAAACCCTAATCCCTCAAGGTCCTAAACTCTAATCCCTTATCCCTAAACTCTAAATCCTATCCCTAAACGCTCAACCCTTAACTTTAAACCTTAATCACTCAATCGTTATCCACCTCTCTCCTCCCCTATCTGGCTCACTCCCATATCTACCCTCCTCTGCCCTCAACACTATACATACATACATATAGGCATAGATAGATAGATAGATAGATAGATACATACATATAGGCATACATACATATATACATATTGGCATACATAGATACATAGATACATACATACATACATATAGGCATACATGCATACATACATGATTAATAGCCTTGAACATAAAAAAATTTAAGGGGAACATAATGCGAGCGCTTTATAACGCGCTCGCGTTATGTCAAACATGACAAACAATAGACTTGCGAAAAGGAAAAATGCAAAGCAAACCATAACGCGAGTGAGTTATGTCTTTCTTTGGGAATCCCGAGCCTTGGGCTTGGGATTTGCTTTGGATTTCCAACCCAAAGGCTTGGAGTGCCTTTTAAACAGTCACAGATGTGTTTTTCCAGATTCTTCAAGATTTCACATAATTTCATTCGTGCTAACCCTCAGATTTGCACGTGTTTCAACGTCGAACAAATCGAACACCTGGGTAATGTTAGGCTTTCTCTTAGCTATTTGATGATGTGATTTTTTTCACATTTTAACAATGTTAAGCCTTTCATCTTTTATTTCTTTTGTTTGTGTATCCATTTTTGGGCAAAAACCACTATTTGGTCTTTTTTTCATTGTAAATTAACTATTCATTAAAATTTCAAAAAATTACATATTTAGAAACTAGACTCCATTCTACAAATATTAAAAAAAGAAAAAAATGATTTTCAATTAGTTTTCAAAATTTATAGGGGTAGCACGGCCAAAATTCTATTTTTTAAGATGTGTCCACTTTGAAAATTACTAAAAAATCAAATATTCATAAAAAATTATCAGAAAAATCGGGCATAAACTACATGCTATTAGCTAATTTCTCACTGAAGGGATTTTAAAAATACCAAAAAAAAGTTGACCTTTTGAGGGAGCCACAAATATGCTATGTTATGTTTTTTTGACAGAAACAACACCAATTTTTGTGGCTCCCTCTTTTGAACCCTTTAATCTATGCCATTTTAAAAAAAATAGTAGTTTATAAAGTAGACTCGGAGCACTACGAACATTGTTTTGGTTGCATCTCCAAATTTTGAGTGTAACTATGCTCAATTTCTCATCCAAGGCCAGTATTTCTTGATTTCAGAAAAAAAGTGACCACTTAAGACCCCTTTTTGGCCCCCCATCTTCTTGCACTTACCCTTACAAAATCTATGCTTTGAATTTTAAAAAATAAAAATGGCAACCTTATGTCATGATAAATATTACGCATTTTGACACAAGATTCCACAAAAACAATGTTGAATAATTGAATTAGTTTTTGTCTTTCTAACCATACAACTTTTTATAATATATGAATAAATTAAGGTTTCAACCTTTATTTATTTTTATTAATGTGTTCATATGTGACAATTCAACATGTATTGTATGTTTGATATATTTGTGTATCCATTCATTTAAATATTAAAAAATATGGTGACAAATTATGATTCATTCTATCCAAACTAAAAAAATGATTATTTTAGTGGTAGTCATGGGATTCCTGCTCAGTAATCTATTTGTTAGGTTTTGTCCACTTCAATAATTGATAAAAAAAAATATTGATTAAAAATTTATCAAAAAATTAGGTGACAAACTATGTGATTTTATCTAATTATCTATTAAAAGGTTTTGAAAAATAATTAACAAAACTATAAGAAGAGGGTTGCATGCTACTAGTCTATTATGTTTCTTTGAAAAATAGAAGCACATCTTTAAAATGTAACTATTTGACCTACTTAAAATTCACCATTAAAAAAATTAGTAGTTTAGAAACTAGATTCAAAATGCTAGAGCTTTTTTCATAAAACATCTTTGAATTTTCAATTTAGGCAACTTGAATTATTCCACTTCAAATTTATTTGATCTAATTAATGTAGATCCAATTTTAAAATCTTAAAGTTCACACTTATTTGATCTAACTAATGTAGATCCAATTTTAAAATCTTGATTTTGATCCTTGAATACAATATACATTAAAATCTTCATCATAGACTACAATAAATTGATTAAAAAAATTAAGCCCTTCCAACCCTATACAATTTTATTATTTAAATTTTACTATCTTAACTAATTTAGGTCTCAATTAGATTTCTGGATAAAGAAAGAAACTTTGAATGGGATAGAACTAGTTCTAGGATCTTAGGTTGGCAATTGTTTGAGTTTTTCTAGTAGATTCATTTTCATTTTGCCATTTGTACTATTGTCATTGCCAAACTAAAATGACTATTCTTAAACATCACCTAGTTTAATGATCAAAAGTAAATTTTGGCCAATAAAAATAAGACAACTATTTATCACTTTTTAATAGGAATAAAATGTAAAATTACCATTAACGATTTGAATGTCGAAAAATATGATATTTAAAAAAATACACTAAAATATGCTAGAAAATAACATAAAAAAATACACTAAAATATGCTAGAAAATAACATAATAACCATGCACTCGTGGAAGGGCTCTTGGACTTCTGTGCTGGTGGATTCGTGGCTCTTGAACATCTGTGGTGGCTCCGCCAGCGTAAATATCCTTACATTACCAATAAAAAAAAACATAATAACCATGCACCCATTTGAATGTCCTACAAACATCAAAAGCTTGATATTATTCATAAAATGAATAGTGGAACAGACACTAATACCATAGAAGATTAATTTCCTACATAAAAGAGCTCTATGATATGAATAAGATTCACTATAAATCAACAATGGACAGCGTTTAGAGCTATTATACTTTAGAATCAATCAAAAGCCCACGTACGAACAATTTACATCAATGGCAGCCAATCCACTCCACTTTTTGTAGGCTTCTTGTGTCACATAAAATTCCCGTGGCATCAAATGGGAATAAGAACAATTGAGGGCAAATAACCTGCTAATTACTTATCTCAGAAAAGATTTAATTATTCCAACAAGAGCTCTAAATACTGTATGCATTTAAAAGGAAAAGATTTCAAGATCATTTTTTGTTTTGTAACTAGAAATTAATAAGCATATGGATAATCAAAGTTCGACACAAAACACACACATGGGAGGTATCTAGCCTTAGTTGTAAACATGATGAGTAAAGGGCATGGCTTGTATACAATCAGCAATTGATGAATGCTTGTCAGATAAAGGTTGGCAGTGTAAAACCTGCATTCTAAAGGATTTTTTTCATTTTATCGGGGCTTTATTGAGAAGAGGCAGGTTTATAATAAATACACATTAGAATAAAAAATTTAATAAATGAAGATACTGTGAGATAAGACCTGATGTGATATTCACTAAAATATTTGGTGGAGATAATGAAAAATTCTAACTGATATCCCTTTTCAAAAAGGAAACGATGTGATATTCATTAAAATATTAGGTGGAGAAAATAAAAAATTGTGACTGATATCTTTAGAAAGAAAAATTAGAAAAACTCAGATGCTAAACGTACAAACAAAACAATTCAATGCAGAGTCTGTGTTTAACTTGCTAGCGAGCACACTAAATTCCACATTTTTTCGAGATCTTATGAGCTAAACGTACTAAAAATTTCCTGCAATATCTGTTGGCTAGAAACAGAGAGATGCAAGAAACAAGGAAATTATTTATTTGGAGGCCCTTTAAAAATAAGAAGCAGCATTAAATCTTATCTCACAAGCATTTTGTACTAAGAACAGATTAATTTCTCCAGTACTTCACGATGGAACAAAGTTCACAAGCCAAACAGTGTTCTGTAGGTCATAGTATGGGCAAGTTGTACAAACCCTTGAGACTGGTACCAGAATTATACACCAGAAACTGATGGGCTTCTCCTTCTCTCTACTAGCAAACAAAACAACCTGACATTGGCATTGTTTTCCACCCTTTATCAGCCAATAATCTAATAAAGTATTGGTGGTGTCAAATCCTGGTCAGTTAGTTATGAATTTTTGTGTGCAACTCTGTTTAAAATTTCAATGTATAACTTGTAAAGCTTGATTTTAGACAGCTTCTGAATTAGCTTGGATTGCTTGGAATATTACATGGCCCAAAGGACCAAAAGTATACCAAACGGGAGAATCCAATGTATTCTGCTTTAATCATCGGGCTTTGAGTCTAGATATATTTTATAATTTACTAGGGAAGATGACATTCTGTATTCACAGGTTTATTGTTGTGTTTATGTGGGGCTATTGATACATTTTTATTGGAAGACTAATTGTAAAGGTAAGGTACAATTTCACTTTCTAAGGTACAATTTTTAATTTTTTATATTAATGATTGTTTTTTAAGTATTTATTGGAGAAGATATGAATACCAATGAAGAAAAGTTAGTATATGACTTCTTGTTTATATTAATGTCTGCTTTTTAAGTATTTATTGGAGAAGATATGAATACCAATGAAGAAAAGTTAGTATATGACTTCTTGTTCCAGTTATGTATTGTCTTTTATTTATTAGCCGATAGGCTTTTATTTGTGAGCATTATAGTGCTAGGAATTGTCTCAAGCTGTGAAAATTTTCTAAACTCATTGGTTGTTCTATTGGTGTATTCCTTGAGCCTCCTATGGGTGCAAGTGCTAGTATATTATTTTGTTATGTTTTTTTGGGTATGATTTGTTCTAAGATTTTTTCTAATACAAGGCTTTTTGATTAAATTATATAATATTTTTTTAGAATTTTATTGTATAGTTTTAATTTTAATTGAATTCAAATTGATTTATATTTTATAAACAAGGGTTTATAAAAAATTATTTTGAGTATGCTCCATTTATTAGGACATGAATAATCTTTTGGAAAATCTCACTATTTCACCTTACACTTTAAGAGATGAGTTTTTATGAATCAATACTCATAAAATATAGACATATAAAAAAATCAATTCATAATACGTTTTTTTATTAGTAGGAAGGTATGGCATCATCTAGCGTAAGGATCATAGTATTGTAATGGTGAAAAATTCATCCTCCATGTATTACCCATTTAGTTTTGTGATTAATTTGGAGCAATGCCATAATATATTTATATAGCCACATAGGACACTTTTTTACGTATAATTGGATTCCTATACCTAGCTTTGTTTGTGCCTAGTCCTATGTTTATAACTTATCCATATGCTTATGTGCACACAATTCCAATCCAATTGGCATGTCTCTCTAGTTTTGATTACCAATCCAACAATTATCCATAATCAGATCCTATTAGACACAAATCCAACCTAGTTGTCTAACCCAAATTGTGCTTATAGGTGCAAGGTTGTCCTTGTAGCCATGACCTTGATCCGTTTAATTGCAAAATCAAAATTACACATTTAGATAATTAGCCCCATCCTACACTTTGGTCTTAGGTCAACTTTGCACAAATCTCCACAATTTGGTGTTATATTTATGTATAACAAGACATTGATTGGATTCAATTCTATTTGTATCTCATCATTTATTATAGGTCAATCACAAGAGAGTAGTCATTTGCATCTAAATTCAAAATATTTAAATCAAGCAAAGAATCTAATCACACTCATCCTAGCACTTGTGGATCACCTTGCATTCCAACTAGAATTCATGCACATACATGTTTGAAGCTTGTTGTCTATCAAAGTATTTTATATATCACTATCTTGACAAAGAAACCCTAAGAGTGAAAAAAATACTATCATCTAGTAGTATACTTTCTGAGAATTCACAAGAGATAATCTAGAGAACTCCATGAGTTAGTGCAAGGTAATGAGTGTCTAAAATGGCCAAAAAGTGGAATTTTTTTGTCTAAAAGTAAAAGTTAGCTATACTTGAAGTTTGAAGCGCTTCTAGATAGAATATCAACATACTATAAAATATGAAATGTAGATTTTGTTTCTAGTTTGTAAACATGTAATTTATTCTAATACCTAGATCATTAAAAGTAGTTAAATAAATGATGTACAAAATGGCATTCTTTTAAAAACTTTGATGGAGATAAAAACATGCACATGTATGGCCCACCTAAAATTAGTAAATGAAAGTATTTTTTAAATTCTTTTGTCGACAAATGCAATAGATGTTGAGACTTGGACTCAATATTTTTATAATTTTTTATTATTATTTATTACTTATTAGGATTAAGGTATAATTCTCAAATCCTATGTGTACAAACCACATAATTTGATCTAAAATAATTGTAACATGATTTTTTAGTGTGTAAAGAATTGCTCCTAGATTAGTCACATATAATTTTTGAAAAACAAATTTTAAAATCAAAAGTTTTTTAAAAATTAGAAATGTATGTCATTTCAAATTTATGAGACTATGTTTGAAAATAAATAAATAATTAGAAATTTGGGTTTAAATTTTTAAAAATTACATATTTGAAATCTGGACATTCTCATCTACAGTGGGTTTTAAGTTCACTAAAAAATAGTGAAAATAAAGTCACCAACCATATTGTCAAAGTTAGTTTTAGTAATAGAGGGTATCATGACATTGTATTTGCAAGTCCAAGGTTTAGGTTATTATTTCCAAGGCTAAAACTAATGCAAAATAAGGGGAAAATCATATACCCATTTCTAGCACAATATAATACTAGTAGACTATTTTCTTGTTTTTTTCATGACCCAACAAAAACTATTTCTATAAATATTTATGTTGAACTATTTTGTTGTAGCTCTTCTTCAAGCGCTATTATTTGTTTTATTTAAAGGAATCTTTAGCACCATTGGAAGAAGAAATATTCAAGCATTTTAGCATCATTTGTAAAAGGGATTGAATCATAAGAACCATTTTTAAAAGAGATCTTGAAGCACAAACAATTTTTTAAGGGAATATTCAAGTACAAGAACCACTTTTAAAAGAGACCTTCAGGCATAATTTGTAAAATACATATTTAAGAACAATCACCATTTTAGAGGGGATATTCAAGAACAATTTAAAAAATAAAGTGATATTAAAGAACTAATTTTAAAATGAATTTTTAAGCATGATTTTGAAAAATATATTCAATAAAGGATCTAGATATTTGTATATAGAGATCTTGGGGTGGATCTATTTTGGAGATCTTGGCCATTCAATTATTGATTTTTATCAAGATTATTTAGTAACCATGGGATCAAATAGATATCAACAAAATAGAAATGTCAAAACAATTGAAGAAATAAACGCACATTGAGAGGAGGAGGTGAAATGATAAAAAGATAGGCTAGAGAGAATTTGACAAATGAATATTGTTGAAGCATCCAGTTTGGTGGTGATTGTGGAAGAGGCAAGCATTAAAAAGGAGAACATTGAAGAGGTGAACATGGAAGAAGTGAATGTAGAAGAGATGAATGTTGAAGAGGAGAATATGGATATGGTGATTGTGGAAATGTGTCAAGATAAGTCTTCAAATGCATTGATGGAAGAAATTAACACTAGTTTCTTAAATGAATGTGGATATGTTTTTGATAAAGATAAGTTACTAGCATGGGAGCAAAACCTGATAACAAAAGCCAAACGACAAAAGAGCAGGCTTAGGGTCACCAACAACCGACTAATAGTTGATTAACAGTTCATAAAAAAAACATTAAACAAGTGTTTAAACAAGTCTTTAACCAAGTCTTTAATGAAATAAAACAAGAACCACCTAGCTAAGAAGAGATTTCCAGTCATTAGATATCATATTGATTAAATTTTGTTGATCCTCCAGCAGAGAATCCACAGTCTTCTTTCAGTCCACCTGTAGAATAGAAAAGGCATCAGTAGCCTTATGGGATGACCTCAAAATCAGCTTAACTAGAGTCTTGACTTTATTCTCCATCACGGACAGGTGAGATTTGACTTCAGCTAGCTCCATTTCCAGTTTCTTGTTATCCATGTCCCTTCTGGGACTCATAACTTCCTTGTCGGGGGTTTCCTACACCTTAGTATCTTCATTATTAGAGTCATAGAATGAGTTATTCATTGAAGCAAAGTGGCTCGCGCCCTCCTATTCTTGTATAGGGGTGGTTTTGGTTCCCTTAATATCCACTTCTTGCATAGTGTCTTCCTAATCAGAAGTAGTGGAATAATCAATAATCTTTATTCCTTGGGGCATACCTCCCACCAATCTAGAGGATCTCCTTATACTCGGTCTTTGGACAGAGCCACCCTTTCCCATAGATTTTTCCTTCACAAACATAACCTCCTCCTTCCCCTAATTCCCCTACTTTTTATTTGTCTCTTCAACACCTTTCCTCTCATCCCCTTCACTACATCTCTTTTTTTTTTTTTTTGTGCAGGGTTTCCTCTCTTACGTTTTTTGTTATCTTGCATGGGGTTTGTATTTTTTAGGTTACACAAGCCCTTAGCAACCACAACATGAGACTAGTCCTGAGAGGTCTCAAAGGTTTGTCCCAGAATTTGGCTGCCCAAGATAGCCTTCTGAAAAGAGTTTGCTTTTGACACATGTGGGTAAGACAAAGTGCAAGAGGGACCACTCATAGGAAGGTTAGATGGGGAGGTAGGTTGAGAGGAAAGATTAGGCCTTGGTGTAAGGGCAAATCAATAACCGGCTCTAGGTCCCCTTCACGGGCTTTTTTGGTGTGCATTATAGAAGCTTCAAGGCTGGATAACAGGAAGGAGGGGAAATGTTGTGTGGTTACATAACACGCCCCATTTTGACTTAACAAAATAGGGACCCAACTTTTCTACTTGGCTTGGCTTGTGTTTTTCCTGCTTTTTGGCAGTCTGGTAAAAGTAAGTCATGCAGGTCACCCTACATAAGGGAGGTGGGTAAGTCATCATGATGAGGTTAGTTAGTCAAAGTTAATATTTCATGTCAATAACCTCATGGTTGGAAAGAGTACAAAATTTCATGTAGGTTTGCCTTTTAGATCACCCTGATATTCCTTAGGGAACGAAAGTTATTGTAGGTCAAAGTTCTAGTCAAACCTGATATTCCGGGGGGGTCATATTTTGTAACATCAGTCATCTTATGTAAGATCACCCCGATGCCAATTTTATCACCCAATAATCATTTGGTCCGAAGCTCCAGATGTCAATTTTACGTGATAGTGGTATCTACCCATCAAATAGCTTCATAAATTTTACAGGGGTCATATTTTGAATATCACCTAATCTTCTGAATATCACCCAATGTTTCGAATATCACTTGATATTCTCAATATCACCCTGTCGCAAAATATCACCCTGTCACAAAATATCACCCTAGATCTAATATGCCGATGACATCATCCAATCCCGATGAACAAAGAAAATCACCCTGATGATGACATCATCATCCTTTTTACCTCGTGGAGGTATATTTCTAGCGATCACCCTTTTTCCATAACATGATGGTGATGTCATCCTGATCTTTTGAAAGGGGGTCACTTTAGTTTTGAGGGGTCATATCTCAAATATCACCTGATCTTTAAAACATGACCCGATCTTCCGAGCATGATGCGATATTCTCAATATCACCTGATCTTTTCAACATCAGTGTTGCCACTCAAAGGCGGAAGGTCATATTACACAAAGGGGGTCATATTCCAAATATCACCTGAACTTCCGAAGATCACCCCCCTCATCTTGCCCCATGACATTAAATGCACATAAATGCAATAGGTGGATTCCTACCGATTGTGAACACGATGCATACACGTGGCAACATCCATGGATTTCAGCCAGAAGATCAATGGTTATGATCAATTTAATCCAGTTTTGCCCTGATTGACCTGATAAATGAGTTTAAAAGGAAATTTCCAAGGTCATTATGCATTTACCTTGCGAAGAAACGAGAATTTATAGAGCAGATATTCAAACCCTCATACGAGCTACCTCCGGACGCATATAGCCTATAGCAGAATAGAACACATGATTATCACCGGTATCTGAGCCTTTTTTTGGTAATCATCAGCCTAACCCAAAAGATAAGCACTATTAGGTAAGTAATTAAAAACCCTCCTGTTGTCATTTTCTGCATGTTCAGGTAGTAAGTTCTTCTATGGATTTGCTCTATAATTATGCATATCATGATGAAATGGAGATTAATAAGTATAAGATACATGATGTCGTAAACACATAGTGCTGTATATGAATGGATATAAATAGTATGGTAAGACCAGTCCTGTTCATTGCAGGAATCCATGGCGGACGTCAGGCGGAGCAAGTCGGAGTTAGAATTTGTTAAGCCTATGTTCGTTCAACCTGAAGGAGTATAGTTCAAGTATGGTTTCATCAGGGATACTCATCAGGGAAACACATATTTAGTGGCATGGTCATCTAGGATTCATAACGATAAAGAAAGCACCCTACTGGATGCTGTTTTTACATCAGGGAAACACATATTTAGTGGCATGGTCATCCAGGATGCATAACGATAAAGAAAACACCCTACTAGATGTTGTTTTTACATCAGGGATGTGGTATGCGGATCGATTTCCTTATTCCATGGAAACTCCAAAATTGATAATAGAATGTGCTAGGAATTATAACCCTCAGATGAGGAGAGTAGAAAAGCATGGCAGGGTTTATGCAGATTTGTCCATCAAAGGGATTGCAACTACTTTCAATCTCCCACTTGGAAAGAAAGTAGTCAGTATGGATCTGAAGAAACTGGAGATGGAATATATAAATAACAAGAAGACTGCAAGAAAGAGGACATATCAGTGGAGCGCAAAGAACAATACTTATACTGCCTCTGCCAAATTACCAGTGCACCTGTAGAAATTTGACTTTGATGATGAATATCAATATATGATTGCCCTACTTAGCAGAGTGACAGGCCAGCCTACTGCTGGAAGTTTCAAGGATTGGATGTATGGGGTCATCATGATGTGCACTTATATAGATAATAAGCCACTATGGGCTAAAATCATCAGTGATGCCCTAGATGAACAAATGATGAAATTAGGAGGCCTGGAGTGTGCATTTTACATGACTTCATATGTTGTATATTCATGTGCTTATAAGGGTACATTTGATGCACTTACTACAGTTGGAAAGATTGGTGGCAGTTTGAATGATGCCCATATATGGGACCATTACCCTCAGTTGCAAAGAACAAACTATCTCCCTGATTACAAATTAGTGAATGATGCATTTTCTATGCATTTGGTCAGAACAATAGAGGAAGATAGAACCAAAAGACTGAGCATGGAAGCTCAGGAAGTTATACACAAGCATGGTGCCTGGTTCATCTAGTTTGCCACATTTTCCTACATCAGAGTAGAAGGTTTTAAGGGACAGCCATTGATGCTACCTAGGTACCCTACTGATGGGGTAGTCCTGATGGAGTTTCTGAGATAGGTATCAACTATACTGGATGCATATAAAGAAAATAATAAGATTTCTCCAGTATTATTTCCAGTGACTATAGGGTGGTACATATGCCCTGATTCTGAAACATAAAGAAGGCTATAGTGGGTCTAAACATGATGAACCTATAGCCATTCCCATTGGCCAGATCATATGACCCCTATGGAAGGATGCAAAAGATCATGGGTCAACCTATACATAAAAAGAACTGAGAGGATTTCTAGACTGACTGTGAGGATGAAGCTGAAGTTAGAAGAAGAAAATATCAAAGGCTCACCCTCAATCAGATTAAGACATTTGATTGCGTTCTAGTGCCTGTACAAATAAATAAAGATGATGGCAAGGTATTGTCAAATGAGTATGAAGAGAAAAAGGTGTATAATGACACCATTTCAGCCCCTAACCTGACGCAACCTAAAGACATTTCATTAGATCAGTTTATAGGTGGGGTGATGCAGTTGACCCAAGCATGGGTAAATGAACAAATTAATACATTGAAGAGGAAAGGTGTAGCAGACACAGTAGATAACAAGACGAAAAGGCAGGAGATTTCAAATGAAGAATATGATGACTTTCTTCTTGAGAAGAGAAAATCAAATGGAGGAAGGCTGCCACCTTAGAAACAAGGAAGAGGACCCCCCATAGGAAAAAAGAAGACTGATGATAGTTGAAAGAGTTGATACATCAGCTGAAGGTGCATCTGCATCAGGACAGGCATCAGCCTCATCTATACAGCCTTTGATAGATAAACCAAGAATAAAAAGAATCCTAAGGCCAGCCGTAGAAACTGCAAGAGTACAGTATGAAGGCCAAATCTCACAGCAGAATGTGGAAGAAGATATTCCTGAGGAGGAGCCAATGGATAAAGAGCCTGATGAGGATGATCCTATGATATTCACAAGGAAGAGGAATGCACCCCTGGTGGCATCACCACCTAAAAGACAGAGAACATCTATGAGGGGTGAAATAAGACATGACCCTGTAATATTAAGGGGAGCTGGTAGTGAAGTATTCAGGAAAGAATTGCAACATGATGTGCCACTTCCTACCATAATTCAGTTTAAGACTGAGAAGGCTGAAGAGCAAGCGAAAGAAACCACTAAAGCAAGCCAAGGTGGTCCTTTCTCATTAGAGGAAACTGTGGACCTATCAGATGATGAAGTGGTACAAAATGTGACTTCTCAGCAAATGGAGACCCTTTCTTCTAACACTAGCATGACCCCTCAATGAACTCCATCCTCACAGAGGGTGATATTAGAAGAGTTGAAGAGAACAGAGCAAGAGAAAGAGAATAGTCCAGAGAGGGCAGCCCAATAGATCGGGCTTGATAAGTTAGTTGATCAGGTAACTAGCCCTGCGGTGATAGACCTAACATACAGAGAGGATGTAAGTCCTGAACATCAAGCAGGTGCACTTGATAAAGCAGAAAATGTTGAAATAGTCAAGCTAACAGAAATAGAGAGCCACACTCTAGATATGCATCAGTAACAACAAGAAATACTAGCTGAACCCAAGATAGTTGAAGTCCAAGAAAAGGACAGGAATGATAAGGACACATCAGGTGATGATGCCCCCCGGACTCAAGAAACCTCAGGTGATAAAGAAACATCAGGTCATGACGACCTAAAGACCCAGGAGGTAGATAAATCAGGTGTGGATCAGAATGTGATCAAAGATCAGGTTGATGCACCTAGTTCAAATACAATGATGTCCATAGATGCAAATGTGCCTCAAGATGAGGAGATTCCTAAAGTGGATAAGACAGGGTAAGTGGAAAAAAATGGGGGGCCAAAAAGTGGCCAAATTAATTTTTAAAAAAATTAAGTCATAACATGCTCACGTTATAACGTGCTCACGTTATAACGCGCTCACGTTCTAACGCGCTCGCATTATGACTTGCTATAAATAAATAAATAAAGGTTTCTAATGTCATTTCATTTCTTTCTTCTCCTCTATGCCCACGACCTGCAGACCCTAGAAAGCGCGCTCGCGTTTTGCAAAACTCCATTCAACACAAAAACCTTATCGATTCATCGCCAAAATACCACCACGACGTCGAGCACACCAAAGGAGTGAGTTATATTTGTTTTTTTCTTTGAATTTGTTTCTGAATAGATATGTTTTAGTTGATTTTTGATGTATATTTCGTTAATTGTCAAGAAATGTTAATGCACCTCCTTCTCCTCCTCCTCCTCAAAATCCACAAAATCCTGAGGAGGAAATACTTGCAGAACAACAACCTCCTCCATCCATTCCTCGACATGCCCCTAGAACACAAGAAAATATAATGGGGCAAATTGAAAACAACAAAAAAGAAATTGAAGATATAATTGCAAGGTTGAAAGATCCTTCCACTTCAACCTTGCATAGGTCCGCGCTTGTTGAATCTCTTGAATCTATGCTATCAAATGTAGATTCAATTAGCAAGAAAATAACTAGTTGGTTGGATAAGAGAAGAGAGTTTAGAGATTATTATGCAGACAAGTTGTCATACCAAGATGTGAAAAAATTACAAATCACAAAATTAGACTTTTCACAAACCCACAAACAAATCAACCTCCACCCATTACATGCAAGAGGTTCCCTATCCATTAGTACAACAACTAAGCGATAAGGGACAATTTTGGGCAGAGGTGGTGGGTGGTTTTTGACCATCCTCCATGCAATAATAATGAGGTCCCGCAATACTTTTTGAGGAAACTCTACTATGAGTTTGTCCTCAATAAAGTGCCAAACTATTTTGATATGCGGGACTTCCAGGGTAGAGGTGGAAGGTCAGCACAAGATAGACCAGGGGCACGTCTTGACCCACAGCAGGTAGTGAGATGAGTAATCAGTAGACCAGCCCATGAGCATGTTTCTATCCCTTCCATTGTGAAGGAGAGTGTTGAGGTTGATACACTTCAGTCCATTAGTGCCTTGACCCAGAGCATCATAGAGCATGCCAGTCCTGCAACACAAAGTGGGTTGGGAGATAGTGCGAGGAGCAGGGTCCCACCTCATACATGTCAGACTTGCAGGTTAGCCTGTGGTTATGACCCCATGGATAGTCAGGACGCAGGTGCACAGGCTACATCTGCAGCTGAGCAGATGGTGATGACAGATACCCTCCTAAGTAAGACTTTCGGCCTTGATACTCAGGTAAATATTAGCAAGTTTATTGAATTTAATTTATTAAATTTCATTTTTGAAATGCAAGATTAACTAATTTAAATTGATGATTTTAATGAAATTTTAGGGTCATAGCATCGATGCAGTTTTCAGTGGTTCTCCACCTGCATTTTACACTAGATCATCTACTATCAAGGTATGCAACTAGTAAACAATTATAAATATTACATGTGAATAGCATTATTATATGAATGGTATTCTAATATCTAATTTTGGATGTTGAATAGGTTAATACTGTAGATTTCACGACAACACCTGCCAGCGGTGGTGGACTTCAAAGCTTTACGGAGGTAATAAAATAAATAGTTTAATGAATGAATTGTACTTACTAGATTTTTGTATGTGACTTGTGTGCTTTATTGTGTGCACTTCCATGTTTAGATGAACGTGTGTGTATGTTAGGAGCCATGATTTGCATCACTATTATAGTTTTTGTAATTGAATAATGTTGTTTTATTTCCAGATGATGCAGGCTACGGAGACACCTCCCCATGTTCATAGGGTAATGGAGCAGGGTGTGGCCTCTGTGATTCATAGCTCCATGGCATTGACAGGGGTATGAGGCAGATTAGTAAATTTCAATTTACATTCATTGTTATAGTTGTCTATTTTTGAAAAATTAAAAGATTATTGATTTGAAGTTTAATTTCTATCTAGATGGTTTCTATAGGACATGACATCACCACGGCCTATTCCTACTACTGAGGCAAGTGAGGAGATAGATTATATGTTAGTGGTAAGTGATTATTTTGTTAAATGTTTCATTTTTTAAAACATGTAATTTCTATATATTAATGTCTATACTTTTTATTGTAATAGGTAAAGATGCAGGAAGAACTAAATAGGAGGAGCAGCCCTCGGGTTCGTAGTAGACCACCCACATGCGCGTCTCCATCCCCTAGAAGATCAAAGGCTGCCCATGATCTATTCTCTTCACCAGCCAGAGGGGAATGACTTTTATTGTGTTCCTTTGTTGTATGCCTATATGGCATTTGTGGACATATGTTTTGTATTGTATATAGTTGACATTGTATGCCTATATGGCATTCTTGTAAGCCTTTATGGCTATTTTGTATATATGTTATACTTATATTGACAAATATTGATGTATGCCTATATGGATATTTGGTTAATACAAATCTTTTTTATTGATGGCGTCCATACTTACATTATAAATCCACATTTGAATGGATATTTGTAGATGGCTACTTCAAATATTTAAAGTCCAATTGTATTACATAGGATGTTTGTTGATCCAATAAGCTAGCTATTGTTATTCAAGTATCACCTAAACCTCATTTTGGAACTAAAAGATAAAAGTTGTATTTTAAAAAAAATGAATCATCATGTTGAATAGAAAATATTAATATTCTTTATGAGTAGCATAGAATGTCAACTATATGCAATACAAAAAAATGAATCATCATGTTATTCTTTATGTTTGAGATCCTGAAAATGACTATGTCTAGTAGCCTGATATCCTGAAACACTAGGATGAATAGCCAAGTCATTAGGATGATTGTGCCTTGAGAAAAAGTCATTAAGATGAGCACCTAAAGGAGACCTTCTTAAACATTCAAACATTGAGCAACAAGCATGAAGGGTTAAGGCGCAATTTGCAACTCATAAAGCCTCAAAAGGGTGCCCAACTTAGAGAGAGCATTCATTTAAGACAAGGCACCCATTGACACATGTTCCACCATAAAAGTGCAGCTAAGGTGGAAGGAGAACAAGCCTCTAGTAAGTGAGGTGCACCTATTGTCTAAACCACTTCATTATGGCACCCTAGCATGAGGAGGAGTATATAAGTCAATAGGAAATGACACCTATAATGCAAATGAAGGACTAAGTGGCATTTTCAATAAGCATCAATTCACCTTGAGCTTTCAATAAATACATCAAATTGAGCCCCATAAGCCTAGGCGCCCTTTGCCTGCAAAAGAACCTTGTATCGACATCAAGAATTGGTCATATCAGCGTATCGGCAGACCTTGGTTAGGCTTTGTCGATAGTGGTCTCTCTTGCCGACGAGTGTGGTTCAAAGTCGAAGACATTGGTGTATTAGAAGATAATCCCATCTGCGCATCAGAAGAGCATTTGAGAGATTCGTTGATGAAGGGGGTCACACCTGTTGATAACTGAGAGGGGGGGGTGAATCAGTTATCCTAATTATTTCCCTTATTAAACTTTCCTTTTAATTGAAGCAGCATAAAATCAAACACAAAACATAAACCATGAAATAAGAAACACATGACACAGTATTTTTGACGTGGAAACCCTGTTAAGGGAGAAAACCACGGGGTGATTAACCCAAGAATTATTCTCTGTTAGAAGAATAGGAAATTACAAAAATGGCACTTGCCAATTAGGGCTCACTGCCCGAGCACACTGCTCACAAGAGGCTCACTGCCTACAAGAAGACACACTGTCTTACAAAGTGATTAGAATCACAGTCTTGAACTGATTGGAAGCATCTGCATATGCTGGAGTTCAGTTCCGGTTAGGTTCAGTATACTGATCTGCTGCACTTCATCTTTCCTCTGTTCTTTAGTCTGCTGTCCTTTCACATACCGGATCTTTCTTGTTACTTCTGCTCTACTCTGGACTTGTTCGCATATCCTCACATACATTCACACATTTTACCACTAAATCCATCCTCTATATATATCCGCACAAGTACTTTCATCATCTTTCTAGTCGGCATCCGGAACAGTCTAGTTTCTTACAAACTTAGTTCTGTCGGCTGAATCCTTGCTCACCAAGCAATGCGGATCAAGCATATACTTGTAGATATCATCAATTATGTCAGCCAAACATGATTCATGCCTCCGCAACCTTTATCATCATCTGTAACACATCCGGAAAGTAGTTTGATACTCAGTCAGTCAGTTCTTCCTCTGTTTTCACTGTCTCTCAGGAATCCGGTACTCAACTATTCATATCTTTTTCCTTGTCCATCTCCGGAGGCTAAATCCTTGGAATATACTACTCAAGATAGTCCTCTTGACTTCCCCAGGTCCGCACTGCACCAAGACACTTCCTCTGAGAGATCCGGACCAATCTGTCGGACCTTGCCACATGCTCTGTTCTTGTTCACCGGACCACCACAATCTTCAATCTGACTTCCGGTAGAGACATATCATGACTTGCGGATATGTGGGATGACCTTTGTTGCCATCAATGACAACAACCATGAATCCATATAGTGTCTCTTGCCAACAATCTCCCCCTTTGGCATTGATGGCAACACTTAGTGAAAAATGACTAAGTGTTTACACTATGCTCCCCCTTTGCTGATGCTCTGTCTTTATATACAATTTCCGGAACTCCCCCTGAGTTGGATTCCTCATTTTTCACTGCTCCTCACTCCCCCTTTGACATCAATGGCAAAGGGTAGGGTCCGCACACCAAAATTTTCAAAAATTTTCTATATATAGCCGCATATTTACACACTCACATATACTGCAGAATGTCTGCAAAGGATGTCTGCAGTTGAACCATTTCAGTAGCCCAACTAAGCTTCATTCTGTCCAGGATTGAAATGTGACCACTCAGCAAAAATGCAAAAGCTTCTGCCCGCCTGAGATCTGTCGGATCTTTTGTATGGGCGGTGGTCTGGGCATCACTGATGGCCTCATGCATCGTTTCCAACTTAGGGACTATAATCCTTCTAAGTTCTCCCATCCAGTTGGTAATGTTCTTCCTCTCCTTCTCAAGATTCTTTATTTCATTCAAGACTGCAATAGTCTGACATTCTTGATTTATTATAGAGGAAGAGAGAGGATCAAAACTTTGAGATAAGCTTTGAAGCTTGTTCTGTTCCTCTTTTATTTTCTTGTCAATTGCAGCTGTTGCCTTTGACCAAGATATACAAAATTTGTAGATGTCACCGCCATCCTTAAGAGCATTTTCTAAGCTCTTTATTCCAATGCTTACAATCTTCCTATCCTTAGAGATTAATTCTAATATTTCAGAAAATCTCTTATCCAAAAATTCCTTCCGGACCTTGTCTTCAGCTGATTTTTCTAGAGAATTAAAATGTGTATCAATACTGCTGACTAAGGTTTTTAGATTACCGGAAGTGGAGGCTGTCGGATCTATTTGGATTGATGGCATGATTTTTACAAGTACTCTGGAAGCAGCCTCTATCAACTCACAGTCCTCCATATGAGACTTTAGGAGCTTTTCATTTGCCTTAGCATTTGCAAATGAAGCTATCTTCATTGTTTGTACCGGAGAGAGAGAGTCAAAATCAAATGGACCTTTTAGAAGCTCCGGTTCATCAATCTCTAGAGTTTCTTTGCTCAAAAATTGTTGAACAGTTTGTGCAGTGTCTCTTGCCGGAGACAGATGTTTCTTTTCTTCTGCAGTCTTAGAACTGTCAACCTCTCTGTCTGTCACCACTGCTTCCTTCTCCTGCAATTGCTCTTCTTCTTTGGATCCGGAGACTGTAGGGGAAACCGGAGGAGAGATGCTTGCTTGTTCATGGGTCACTTCTTCTGGAGCAGAGGGTCCCAAGTCCTCACTTGTCTGTTCAGGGCTCACTTCTTCCGGAACAGAAGATTCCAAGTCAGCAGCTGTTTCTGCACCTAAGTCCTCTACAACAGGAAGATTGAACCTTTTGAAGGCCTTCCGGAGGATCTCTTCTGTCTCTTGTGCCACTTTGTCAGTCTCACCAAGCATGAGCTGATTCATCCTGGCTTTACTTCTGAACTCATCTCTGCAGTCCTTGAAGATCATGTTCATTGTCTTGGGATCAATTTGAGGATATAGCTGAATAGCTATCTGCTCCCGGATCTCAAGATCTTTGGCATGCGCATTATTCTTTCTTACTTCCATTTCCTTCTCTAGGCTTTTAGGAATGAGAGATATGATCTCAATGAAAGCCTTATTGTATGTGTTCAGATATTTAATTGTGGCTTCCTGCAGAGTCTTTTGGTCTGCCTCACTGAAGTCATCATAGGATTCAGTCATTGGTTGAAGGTTTCCATCCACCGTGACCGACTTGATTATTCTCTCTAGTGACAGAGTGGGCTTTTCAACAGTTACCTCTGCTATTTCCTCCTTGTCTTGGCCTGTGGAGGGCTTACCGGATCCTTTCTTTTTCTGTTTCTTTACTTCTCTTACTCCTTCATCTGATTCTGTCTCCTCTTCATCCTTTTGGCTTTCATAAGCCCTTGATGCTTTTGTCTTGGATCTTTTACCGGATGCCTGGACTTCCGGTTTTGAGCTTTTGGTTGTGGAAGGAGCAGATCTCTTTGTTGATCTGGTCCGGGTGGGAGCTCCAACCGGAGCACTTTCTTTGCTTTTCTCTTCTTCCTCAGCCTTTCTCTTCTTTTCCCGGCTGGCATCAAGTGCCTCTTTTGAGATGCCAAGGCCTTGAGCAATGTGCTCTACTTCTTTTCTCACTTTTCTCTTAATCTCAGGTTCCCTGAGTTCTACATGTAATTTCACGCTCAGCTCCTCAAAGGTTCCAAACCTTTCTGCCTTAGGATCTTTGGGCTGACTTAGCATGTGTTGAACATGCAGCTCTACTATCTGTTCATCAACTTCATACCCCATGGGCATGATCCAGACAGTCCTTGGCTCCACTGCCTCCATTAGGCACTGATCAGTGTCAACCATAAAACATACTGAGTCCTTGTATTTCTCAATGAGAGACTGGGGAATTCTCTCTCTTGCTTGCATCATGCTCTGAAAGTTTTTGAAGTATCCCCATAGAGCTGTATTTCTTGCTTTTGCATCCCCAAGTCCATGCAAATAGTCTCTTATCTGGACTGCAACAGGTTTGTCATTCTGCCATACCCATCCACTTGTTCCGGGTAGCTCATTCATGAAGTAAAAGAATAGACATACAATGAGAGTACCATACTTAAAGGAGTTCTTCTTGTCTTTCTTGATTTTCTGTACATTTTCCATCAATTGGCTCAGTAGTAGTTCACAAAGATCATAATCTGCATTCTTTCTTAGCATTTCATATGCTGTGTATATTGCAGTTCCGGATACAGAATTCTCCCTGCTGGAGTGATAGATCTTGTATCCTATTATCATTGATGCATATTTGATATCCGGATCCGAAATATCTTCAATGGTCATTGCTCTCTTATCATATTTTGATCCGGTGGCCTCAGTTACAACGTTGTTCTTGACAGATTTGAGGATAGGTACCCCCCCGGAAGAGTATAGACCAGTTACTGCTCTAATTGCTTCTTTTGTGATCTTGCAGGGTCTATCTAGCCAAAGGAAGTTGTCATGCATCCTGCTCAGTACATACCGGACCCATTCATCTTCTTCAAAGCTAGGGAAATGAATGAATTGCTCAAATTGTTTCTTCTGGATACCCTTATACTCTGGTTTGAGCTCAAAAGCATTGTCTATCAGTTGCTTGTGATAGAGGTCTCTTAATTTGAATTCCCCAAATTCCTCAATGTTTGCGTGTATGTAAACCCTAATATCTTCAGTATGTAAGACTCCGTGGGGAACACTAGAGAAGGCTCCTAGTGGATCTACCTCCAACGATTTGTAGGGATGTTTCTTGAATGAGGGGCGAGGTCTATCAGAGATCTTAACTATGTTTGGAGTAGCCATTCTTCAAAGATTTGCAGTGAGGCAATGAAAAACGAAGAATACCTTATGCGCCTTCGGTTTGCACGGAGTGGTTGGATTGATTTCTTTATGCAATAGCTTCGGCAGGAGATCCTTGGTGTGCTTGATGAACCTTGTTGCAGAGCTCCACTATTCGCTTCTTCTCAAGTGTAGAATGAGCAGATAACTTTTGAGAAATCCCTTATATTGCTCCGCAAACCCTAATATCTGTCTGCAATAAATGCTTCACCTGCATTATTCCGGTTTACCATGTCTGGACAGCTTGGAGTATCCCGGATTAGTCCTGATCACTGAATATCATCCGGATCTTTAAATCATGAATAAATCTAGGTAACATATTACAAGAACATCCCAAACACTCTGTCCAATCCGCAAGACAAGATCGTGCACTTCCGGATCTCTCCGGACCTTTTTGTAATCCTTTATCATACCGGAGCACCTCCCTGAACAGGTCTAACTTAATCGAACACAGCTTCTTCATAACTCCATGCGGACCTCTGAAAACTTGACTGAAGCATCTCAGGACTTATATCTACAAACCCTTTAATCCGCATCTTGTGCCACATCCGGCACAACTTGTTTTGCTGGGGGAACAGAATCTTCTTTGAGTCTCCCCCTGAGCCTGAGCTCACTTTTTAATTTCCGGAAGAAATATCAGCACCAGAATCTGGTGCGGATCCAACCTCTACATTCTCTGAGCTTTTCTTCACCCAAATCTTGCTCATCTGATTCCTAACTTCATCCGCATTCATCTTTTGTTTACCCTTGTCTTGATTCTGATTATACACCGGACCTCTTTTGTCCTGATTCTTGTTTCTGCAGACTTTAGCATTATGACCGGACCTATTGCAGATTTGACAAATAACATTTCTTTGCATATTTAACTGATATCCCCTTGATCTGCATTGATTAGCCATATGACCTACTCTATTGCATGTAAAGCATCTACCTTTGAATGATTTGTTTACTTGCATAATTCTGCATTCATGGGATTTGTGTCCATACCTTTTGCAGTTGAAGCACTGTCCGGAGAAGGATGAATTAATCTGATTCATTCTCATTCTGCACTGATTAGCTTTGTGACCAAAATGGTTGCAGCTGTGGCAGTATCCATTGAAGGATGGATATTTTTGAGCATTTGGCTGTCTTACCGGAGGTCTTCTAGGCCTGCTCCTTGGATTTTCTGATCCAAGATTCTTCTGACCGGATCCGGAGCTTTCTCCTTTCTCATATCCCAAGCCATACTTGTCATCTGTCCTCTTTTGACTTCCAAGAAGAACTTCAAGTTGAGCAGAACTTATCTTGAATTTCTCTTTATATTCATTTGCTGTTTGAAGGTCTCTTTTGAGAGAGGCAATTTGATCCTCAAGTTTTCCTTCATTATCTTTGGAATCTTCAAGATCAGATTCAAGGTGTCTGATAATCCTGTCCATCTGGTGGCATTCTTCTGATTTTTCTTTAAGAGATTGTCTTAGATTGTCTTCAGCCTTTCTTTTTTCTTCAATCTCTTGAGTAAACTTTATAGTTCCTGATTCCATTTCATGTCTTAACATAATGACTTCTTTTGATAACTTTTCACATAACTTGGTTTGCTCAGTCAATTCCTCACTTGTATTGCTTTCTTCACTTTGTCTTGCCAACTGTTGAAGCAGCTCCTTTCTCTTTTTCATAGAGAGACTTAATTTGTCTTTTAATTCTCTCATGAATTCATCAGCCTGTTTGAGTCTTTCCTTTAATTCACTGACTTCAGAATTTGACTGTTCAAGATCCTCAAGGGCAGTCTTGAGTTGCTCCCTTAAACCATATGCATCCATTTGAAATCCCAGATCTTCCTCAAGCTGTTAGGCTCTATTAGGAGGAACTTGGCTCTGATACCAATTGTTGATAACTGAGAGGGGGGGGTGAATCAGTTATCCTAATTATTTCCCTTATTAAACTTTCCTTTTAATTGAAGCAGCATAAAATCAAACACAAAACATAAACCATGAAATAAGAAACACATGACACAGTATTTTTGACGTGGAAACCCTGTTAAGGGAGAAAACCACGGGGTGATTAACCCAAGAATTATTCTCTGTTAGAAGAATAGGAAATTACAAAAATGGCACTTGCCAATTAGGGCTCACTGCCCGAGCACACTGCTCACAAGAGGCTCACTGCCTACAAGAAGACACACTGTCTTACAAAGTGATTAGAATCACAGTCTTGAACTGATTGGAAGCATCTGCATATGCTGGAGTTCAGTTCCGGTTAGGTTTAGTATACTGATCTGCTGCACTTCATCTTTCCTCTGTTCTTTAGTCTGCTGTCCTTTCACATACCGGATCTTTCTTGTTACTTCTGCTCTACTCTGGACTTGTTCGCATATCCTCACATACATTCACACATTTTACCACTAAATCCATCCTCTATATATATCCGCACAAGTACTTTCATCATCTTTCTAGTCGGCATCCGGAACAGTCTAGTTTCTTACAAACTTAGTTCTGTCGGCTGAATCCTTGCTCACCAAGCAATGCGGATCAAGCATATACTTGTAGATATCATCAATTATGTCGGCCAAACATGATTCATGCCTCCGCAACCTTTATCATCATCTGTAACACATCCGGAAAGTAGTTTGATACTCAGTCAGTCAGTTCTTCCTCTGTTTTCACTGTCTCTCAGGAATCCGGTACTCAACTATTCATATCTTTTTCCTTGTCCATCTCCGGAGGCTAAATCCTTGGAATATACTACTCAAGATAGTCCTCTTGACTTCCCCAGGTCCGCACTGCACCAAGACACTTCCTCTGAGAGATCCGGACCAATCTGTCGGACCTTGCCACATGCTCTGTTCTTGTTCACCGGACCACCACAATCTTCAATCTGACTTCCGGTAGAGACATATCATGACTTGCGGATATGTGGGATGACCTTTGTTGCCATCAATGACAACAACCATGAATCCATATAGTGTCTCTTGCCAACAACACCGACAGTTGAAATCCATCAGTGTATCAGCCCAACGAGATTGGAGTTCACTGATGTTTGGAGTCTCACCGATGGGTGTGGTCCGAAGGTTGTCAGTTGTGAGATCGGTGTGTCGGTAGAAAAGTTTTTGAGTGTGTCGATGGTATTAAGTCCTACTGATAGGCGAGGGACTTAGAGTCTCGTATCGGAGTGACAAAGATATCAGTGTGAAAGGATATAAAGTCACCGATAGTGGTCTATCTAACCGATAAGAGTCAATGATGGGATGTTTGTTAGAAGTGAAATCAAACAGAGTCATGGTGGCATCGGCTGATGAAATTTTAAGCTCGCCGATGGTATGTTGTCTCACCAATAGTGAGTTTGAAGGTTCAAAAGTTGATAATTCTATGCTTCCACTGTGTGCTCTGCATCAGACACTCATCCCTACTACAGTCTAGCATTCTCTAGTTGTGTTCTCCCCTTTGTTTTTGTGAATGCCTCTAGAAGTAATGTTGAGTTACTTGTGATGTCCTTATTGACTGGTGTTGTTTTGGATTCATGTGTAGTCCTTGTTCCTTATAGTCTATTGTCTACCTAACTATTTGTTGTAACTTATTGAACCACTATGATTTTGAATATTTAGATTTAGAGGGCATTAGACACCAAAACTTCTTGACCTTTAACAACCCAACCTAGAATCAATAGATTTTTGTCCATACCAACTATTCTAGTCAAGACAAAGCATGTTGATTCTCATTCAATCCAAAGTTCATTAACAAGATTATCTTATCATAATATTTAGGGAAATGATCACCTAGATGGATAATGATGTGATCTATCTATAAAGAAACTTGCAAGAAGTATAGGAGGCATGAGAATCCCTCCATGTTGTTTATCAAGTTGAATGATCTATGACGCATCATGTATCATGAGAAAATATTCTCAAAGAGAAAGCAAGTGAAAATACTCAAAACAACCCATAACAAGGTGGAGAAGTTTAAAAGATGGAGGTTGCAACACTTTCCAACCTCATAGCCACACTAGTCCAATGGATCAAGATAATACTATCAAGCATCCACATAATATTAGATAATCTTATCAAAAGTCACAGAGAAATTTCTAAGGACCAAAGTGTTATCCCTATGACTTGACACATACTACTTGTTTCATAAAGCAAAGGGACATGATATAAATATTGTTGTTATATGGAGCCTAATTAGACTTGGAGGTTAAATTTACCCAACTTTTATCAGCATGGTTTCTCCCCAAATATTTTCCTACTAGTTTTGGCGCCTTGAAGTCTAAGTGCATGAAAATTGAAGTCTAAGTGTTTTTCTTCAGGATCTAGGTGCCAGTTGAAGGTTGTAGTTGCCAAGAAGAGTGCCTAGCAAGAGGAAGTCTTTTGGAGTCTCCAAAACACATCAAACACTTGACTAACAACAAGATAACTTTTTCCCAAGTTAGGCGCTTCAAGAGAGAAGTTAAAACATGAATAAGCACCAACTTGTCTAGGTGCAAACTCAAGCTTGTTGAGGATACACATGGCTTCCAACATTCCTTGGTGATTTCATGAACTTCAAATGCTCAGAACTGTTCAAGGAATGCCCAATGCCCCTTCTTGATGATAGGCACCAAAGTGAGGGTGGAATTACACCTTGATGGCATTAGGCACTATCTAGAGTATGCTACTCCATGGAAATGTGCCTTCTTGCTTAGAGTAATTCAAACACTCCAAGGTCTTTAGTGATCAATTCCCCAACTTATGAAATGTCCTCCTTCATTTTAAAACACATTGTAATGCTCAAGAGAGATGACTATACCTAGGCATCAATCTTGGTTATAAATGCCTCCAAAGTGCGCCTTCTCTTTCAGAATGCAAAACAAGGTCCAAAGGTGCTAATAAACTGAAGCGCTTCTTTGGAAAAGTCCCAGAGGTTTAGATGCGCCTTGTCTTAATGAGGTGTAACTCTTGGGTAAGAAAGCTTGTAAAGTGCGCCTAACTTAGTGAAGAGGTTGATAACTTCTAAACCCTTCCTGGAACTTAGATTGCTTCAACTAAAGATCATCTCGCACCAATACATCACCAAACTTTCAATCACAAGATCAATTCAAACTTAGGCACTCATTAAGAGTCTTTCCAATGTTGGCACATCTGAGAGGTTGAACTGGCAAGAGATGGCGCCTAGCTTCCTAGACCTTGTTTCAATATATTTGAGTTCCAAAGTTGACTCAATGGTATCAAGATGGCGCCATAGAGTCTTTGGACTAGTTCCTTAGAGTTTCAAAAACATTTTGGCTCCTTGAAAATTCCTCCTACATGCTTGGGCGCCATTTCAAGGTCCTGGAACCATGATGTAGCACCTTATTGCTCTAGGCACCCATTCATGATTGTGCAACTTGAGATTGGCTCCTAGAGTGAATAGGCTTTCATCCTGACTTAATACACTACCTCCTTCTAATGATTTTTGGGGCAGCAGAAAACCTTTCACCATGGGCAAATGTCTCAGAGATATTAAAAACTGAGAGAGGTTGTTGTAGAGGCACTCTACGTGATCATGTTGCCTTAGACAAAATGTTTCTAAGTGACACAGTTTTTGAGTAACATCTCATCAAAGATTGCTGCCTTTTTGCACTTTGGACTCTTCAGGGATATCGTCTGTACAATGTAGCTCAGACTGTTTCGACATGTTTCGGTGAAAAATAGGACTATGCCTAGCGTAAATGTACCCATCCAGACACGTTGGAATAGTTAGTTTGGTCGCATCAAGAGCAGGACAAAAGTTACACCCCTTTGCAACTTTACACTACCTCCTTCTGATGATTTTTGGGGCAGTAGAAAACCTTTCCCCATAGACAAATGCCTCAGAGATATAAAAAACCAAGAGAGGTTATTGTAGAGACACTCTACATGATCGCGGTGCCTCAGACATAATGTTTCTAAGTGACACAATTTTTGAGTAACATCTCGTCAAAGATTGCTACCTTTTTGCACTTTGGACTCTTTAGGGATATTGTGGGTACAATGTAGCTCGAACTGTTTCGACATGTTTGGGTGAAAAAAAGGACCATGCCTAGCATAAATGTACCCATCCAGACGCATGAAATAGTCATTTTGGTTGCATCAAAAGGACAAAAGTTACACCCCTTTGCAACTTTACACTACCTCCTTCTGATGATTTTTGGGGTAGCAGAAAACCTTTCACCACGAGCAAATATCTCAGAGATATAAAAAATTGAGAGAGGTTATTGTAGAGGCACTCTACATGATCACATTTCCTTAGACGAAATGTTTCTAAGTGACATAATTTTTGAGTAACATCTCGTCAAAGATTGCTGCCTTTTTGCACTTTGGACTCTTTAGGGATATCGTGGGTACAATGTAGCTCGGATTGTTTCGACATGTTTGGGTGAAAAAAGGACCATGCCTAGCATAAATGTACCCATCTGGATGCGTTGAATAGTTAGTTTGGTCGCATCAAGAGTAGGATGAAAGTTACACCCCTTTGCAACTTTATACTGCCTCCTAACAATTTTTGGGGCAGCAGAAAACCTTTCACCACGGGCAAATATCTCAGAGATATAAAAAACTGAGAGAAGTTATTGTAGAGGCACTCTACACGATCATGTTACCTTAGACAGAATGTTTCTAAGTGATACAATTTTTGAGTAACATCTCGTCAAAGATTGCTGCCTTTTTGCACTTTGGACTCTTTAGGGATATCATCGGTACAATGTAGCTCGGACTGTTTCAACATGTTTGGGTGAAAAATAGGACCATGCCTAGCGTAAATATACCCATTCAGATGCATTGGAATAGTTAGTTTGGTCACATCAGGAGCAGGATGAAAGTTACACCCATTTGCAACTTTACACTGCCTCCTTCTGATGATTTTTGCGGCAGTAGAAAACCTTTCACCACAGGCAAATATCTCAAAGATATAAAAAAATGAGAGAGGTTATTGTAGAGGCACTCTACATGATCGCGTTATCTCAGACAGAATGTTTCTAAGTGACATGGTTTTAAAGTAACATCTAGTCAAAGATTGCTGCCTTTTTACACTTTGGACTCTTTAGGGATATCATCGGTACAATGTAGCTCAGACTGTTTCGACATGTTTGGGTGAAAAATAGGACCATGCCTAGCATAAATGTACCCATCCGGATGCGTTGGAATAGTCAGTTTGGTCGCATCACTAGCAGGACACCAAAAATGCAAAAGTTGCTTTGTGCAACTTGACAACATTGACACTTTTTTGCAACATGACTCAAAGACTTAAACTGACCCCCAATGACTCAAAGTGACTTAAAATCACCTTGATTTTGGTGCCCATTGTACATTATAGAGGTCGAGGCAATCCTTATGATACAAACATCTTAGATGAGCACATAGAAAAGGAAAAAGCTCTAAGTTTCATCATCATGAGTGCCTAATATCAAGAGACTTTAATGGATCAAACCTTAGCATGGAGTCCTAAGGCGCATTTCATGTCTCCTTTCATCCATTTTGGAGCCCTTATGTAGATTTTTCAACTTGATTTGGCACCCTGTATGTGAAGAAAGATCTAAAGGCATGAAAGTGGATGTCGTTTTGCAAGAGTTTGGATCATCAAAATTGAAAGAAATAAGTCTATTAAGCTTGGGCGCCCTTGGTCTTCTTTTCATTCATTATGAGCACCGTGGGAGAATGGTATATAGGTCATCATCATGATTGGGTGCCCTGGATCCAGAGTATTGGAGAGATCATCAAATGGTGTCTAGAGGAAGTAGGGTGAGTTATGAGTTTGGTCGCATCAGGAGCAGGACACCAAAAATGCATAACATGATGATGTAAAAATGTGTATATGTGTAAAAATGCAGGAGGAAATTAAAAAAAGACAAACCTTAAAAATTAATGTGCATACTTACAACTCAATGTAACATGACTTTACAAAATCAATGTGAATACTTACAAATTAATCCAATGAACCATCCAGGTCTGCTCTACTTTTTATTGTGTCAAGTATTGCTTCATGGTCAGACTCATGCACCTTCCACAAGATTTTGTTCAATGGTCTACCCCGATACTTTATCAAATGAACATTGGATGCCACGACAAGGTTCGAGTAATGAATAATCTTCCGATGCGTGTCAAAGTTCTGGAATAGCCAAATATTAACACTCTTATGTGGGTACCTTCTAAGCCATGTTCCAGTAATAACCACTGAGCCTGTAGGGTATTCGATGTTTTCTCAATTGTAATAGGGGCCTCCAATTTCTTTTTGGCCTCAACACAATGACATTAGTAATAATCTGTTCCCTCTTCATTATCTTCATCTACAATAACTGCATATACGTGCCCTACATTGATATGTGTAGCAAATTAGATGAAATTAGTCAACATTACAAAAACACTACAAAGTAAGATGACATTATCTGGTTGAACTAGATGAAATTAGATGCATATACGTGCCCTATATTACCTGGTTGAACTAAATATAATATGTGGTCAAAGTTAACTGATGATTCCATCTGTGTTAGTTCCAGTGTCGTCGGGGGTTGATACGTGTCAAGTGGGCTAAGATAACTTAACTACCATTCGTCAACCCACTCCTTTGACTCGTACTCATCCCAGACTTGAATTGTACATGAAGAACAAAAGCATGACATCTTTTGTGTATGGATACTCCATGAACCTGCAATTGAGCTTCTGAAAGAGTGCATCTCATTTGATCCTGTCAGTGTACAACAGTCCTCATATGGTGCAATGTTAGTATCATCTATCAACCAAAAAAATCTATGAACTGAAGACTTACCTTCATTACCTAGACCCATGGAAGCATTACACCACTTGACAATCGATTTTGCATCTGTCAACTTTGCATTGTCTTTATACTTTAACTCTTCTCATGCTATGGCTCTTTTGATACATGCTCCTGCACCATCATGCTCCCCCTTTCCATGCCCAGCCTCACAAAAGTTCCACATATGTTGAATACCTGTAAAATTATGCCTCCTACTTAGCCAATAGAAATTCTGTGAGTTCTTGAATTATGATGCACAGTTATCTGACCATATGATATGTTGATTGAACGATATGCCCCTTCTAGCCAAATCATTGTAGAACATCTAAAAGCAACCTTGCACGAACTTCGTAGAATGTGTGTGATCATCACTAATATAGAAATTATACTCCCTTATGATCTTTCTGTCACCCTCTGTACTATCATTTGCATGAATGAATGCGATGTGTACAAATATAGAAACCTGTGTGGAGTTGTAATATTGTGATTGCACCTCACATTGTGGCTGTAGACTATAGTTCTCTACAAAGTCGATGACTGAAACAATGCTACCAACCAGAAATGTGTCCTTGCATAACTTGAATTGCAAGTCCGACCATCGAGCTCTATGGGTATGTCTTGCATACTCATACACTATGCTGTCACAAAATATAGGCATAAACTGATACACTGGAATCTTTTCAATAACAAATTCACACCTCTTTTCTTCTTTACCATCTTTTGTATTGTATGCCACTATTTTATACTTGCCAAACTCTACTAGTTCATTTCCAACCGCATGTGTTCTTTCCATATGTCCACATATTAGCAACTGTTGCAAGCCACCGCAACGATGACATGTGCCATCTAAGCATAATTTCCTGTAGAATATTTGACCTTCCTCTCTTTCACATAAAATTCTTGATATGAAGTCTCTTGAAGATGTTGGTGGGGCACATATGGCACAACCCTGCAAATCATTGTTAGTATGCATATCTAAACATATAGACCTATAAGCATCAAAATGGTTAGAAAATTTAATATGTAATCTACAACAACAAGTACTGCATGTGTGATTTATCTTAACATAGAAAGGTTTTAGTGTTTCAAAATATCTTTGACAAATTTTAATTTGAGGATACTTCTCTAGAAATTTACCATAAAATTGTGTTTGAGTCTCATCCAAAAAATGCTTTGGATGTGGCTCGTGGTTTTGACTACCGATTCTCCTTCTTACCACATCCCTTTGATTCAGAGATACCCTTGTGTAATTCTTCCAAAAGTCTTCAATTAGTGATCTCAATGCTTCAACAATTGGTTTATCTTTTCATGGTAGTCTCCCTGAGAATGCCCATAATTCATTGGCATTAGTGTCCTTAATTCTTTGGCATCTTCCAACAGCTCTTGATAAAGTTTTCCTATTAATTCTTGATTCTTGACTTGTCTTTCTAATGAGACGAGCTTTCCTCATTTGACTACTTACTATAGTCGATGTAATCACACGCCGTGTTGCATTACTATCTTTTGTGTGTGAGGTGTTACCCACACTCTCATACGCACTCATTAGATTCTTGACAATAGATTTTTCACTTGAAGCCTCTGATGTTCTCAACCCAAGAATCTTCATGATAGACCTATACTTTATACTTCGCATCATTTCAATGAATAGTTGACATCTTGCAGTCTCATATAACTTTTCAAAGAACAATCTCCAAATCTTATTAGCATATCTTCTACAAGTGCATTTTGGAATCTTACCTTCCATTCGCTACAAAATATTCTCATCAATATCAATCAAATACTTTGGCTCTCTATGCAAAATTCTAGTTGGTGTTAAGTTAGGTAAATTCATCTCAACATAAGGAATTTCATCAATATTTAAATGAGATGGGCTAGATGGCATACCTTCGATCGAAAATGGAATAGATGACATACCTTGAGGTTGAGGTGGGAATGATGGCGTACCTCCTTCATCACATGTGAGTGATGATGTACTCTCAACTTGATATGTGGTAGATGGTGTCCCTATATGTTGACTTGCGGTAGAGGACGTGTCTCCAACTATGGTATTCAAATCTCTCGTACCACAAAGTTTTTGCATTCATTCTCTTTGTGCTGCCAACACCATATCTCTTTGTGATGGTTGTGGTTCCTCTTCAATTGGTATGTCTTCATTTATCATGTCTAATTTCCTCTTCTCACAAATTTCCCTCATAGCCACTACTTTCTTTGCATTCTTAGCTTCTATCTCTTCATGTGTTGGTTTAATTCTTGATTGTGTCCTCGGCATGATGGAGAATTTGTCTGTAGCATGATAAAGAGACCAATATTAGTTCCTAAGAAATGAATACAAGATAATAGTGGGATTGTATTTTTTTTATGTTGTAAGGATTTATTCTTGTATAGTTTGACATCATGGTATGTTAAGGTTTATTTATTACACATAATTATTAAAGAGCCCAAGTGTAGAAAATATACATGGCATCATGTGAGATTGTAGGCTGCTTTCTTGATTGGGAATATGTCTATTTTAAACATGTATGATAAAGCATGATAAAGTAATTCAATCCGAAATAAGGAAAATGTAAAGAACATGCATGTAAAGACTTGACATACCTAAAAAATGAAGATTCGAATGGAGAGAGTACCCAATTATGGAGTGTTTTTTTCTTCTTGCATCAAACTCCTCAACAATTTGAGTTTTTCACCACTTGCTTCCTTTTCAATATTAAATTGAATAACAGTCAAATATAATTACTAATAACAATACTATTAACCAATCTATAATGTTAAATTCCTAAAATTGAATCACAATTGACATTGTAACACTACAAAACTTGAAACTTGAATAGATATATATCAAACTTGGTGTGAAAACTATGTTATTTCCTCCTTCTCAAGTTGGCAAAGCAGAAAAGGTGGTGGAAAGATCATGCAAAGGTGGTACAATGTGTCAAATGTGCATGTGAACTTCCCAACAGCATGAAAGCACTTCTTTTTTGTCGGAGCACGCACATAATCAGTAAGAAAATAGAGCATGTGGGCTTGGATCATAGGGGTCAACACTTTTTTACCATTTCAATAGCAAGATAAAACGCGAGTGCATTATAACGCGCTCATGTTATAACACGCTCGCGTTTTGTCCTGCTATAGATTGATCACATCCTTTGCATTGATCACATCTCTTTCCAAACCTTCCCCTTCAGACTTGAATGACCACAAGGTTTTTGAGGGAGAACTTTTCCTATTTCTTGCAAGAGCTTGCCATATGCTCTGCCATATGATAGGCATAACAATGAAGGGGCAAGCCCTCATAATCAAGTTCTTGATAGAAAATGCCCATTGAAGAAGAAAGACAGATCTTCTTTGGAAGCAGAAGTTCTAGTTTGTGACAAATCCTTATCCAAGCATAAATAGTAGGAGTTAACCCTTAAAACTTAAACCCTATCCCTACACCCTCAACACTTGACACTATATCTTAAGCCTTAAACCCTCAACCCTAAAGCCTCAACCCTCAATCCTTAAACCTTCAACCCTAAACCCTATCCCTAATCCCTCTACCCTCGATATTAAATGCTAATCCGTTAACCATAAACCCTAATCCGTCAACCCTAAACCCTATCCCTAAACCCTCAACCCTCGACACTAAACCTTAAACCCTAATCCCTCAGCCCTCAACCCTAAACCTTATCCCTAAACCCTAATCCCTCAACCCTCAACCCTAATCCGTCATCCCTCAACTCTAATCCCTCATCCCTAAACGCAAACCCTCAACCCTCAACGTCAAATCCTAAACCCTCAACCCTTCACTCTAATCCCTCAAACTTAAACCCTAATCCCTCAACCCTCAACCCTAATCCATCATCCCTCAACTCTAATCCCTCATCCCTAAACCCTAAATGCTATCCCTATTCCTAAACCCTCAACATACTTGATACTATACCTTAAACCCTAATCCCTTATCCCTAAATCCTCCAACCCTATCCCTAATCCTTATACCCTCCACACTCTACTTTAACCCTAATCCCTCGATCCTCAACTCTATCCCTAAACCCTTGACCCTCAACCCTCAATGTCAAACCCTAATCCCTCAACCTTTAACTCTGATCCCTCGACCCTCAACCCTATCCCTAAACCCTAAACCCTCAACCCTCAACGTCAAATCCTAATCCCTCAACCATTCACTCTAATCCCTCAACCCTAAACCCAATCCCTAAACCCTCAACACTATACCTTAAACCCTAATCCCTCAACCCTCAACTCTAAACCTTATCTCTAAACCCTAATCCCTCATCCCTCAACCCTAACTTGTCATCCCTCAACTCTAATCCCTCATCTCTAAACCCTAAATGCTATCCCTATTCCTAGACCCTCAACGGGCTCGATACTATACCTTAAACCCTAATCCCTCTACCCTCGACACTCTTATTTAACCCTAATCCCTTGACCATTAAACCTATCCCTCACCTCAACCCTCAAGCCTCAAGCCTCAACTCTCAACATTAAGCCCTAATTCATCAACCCTAAACCCTAATCCCTCAAACCTAAACCCTATCCCTAAACCATTAACCCTCAACACTATACCTTAAACCCTAATCCCTATCCCTCAACCCTTAACCCTTAAAACTTAAACCCTATCCCTACACCCTCAACACTTGACACTATATCTTAAGCCTTAAACCTTCATCCCTAAAGCCTCAACCCTCAATCCTTAAACCTTTAACCCTAAACCCTATCCCTAATCCCTCTACCCTCGACACTCTAACCCTAACCTTGACATTAAATGCTAATCCATCAACCCTAAACCCTAATCTGTCAACCCTAAACCCTATCCCTCAACCCTTAACCCTCAACACTATACCTTAAACCCTAATCCCTCAACCCTCAACCCTAAACCTTATCCCTAAACCCTAATCCCTCAACCCTCAACCCTAATCCATCATCCCTCAACTCTAATCCCTCATCTCTAAACCCTAAATGCTATCCCTATTCCTAAACCCTCAACAGACTCGATACTATACCTTAAACCCTTATCCCTTATCCTCGACACTCTTATTTAACCCTAATCCCTTGATCATTAACCCTATCCCTCAACCTCAACCCTCAAGCCTCAAGCCTCAAGCCTCAACTCTCAACATTAAACCCTTAACTCTGATCCCTCGACCCTCAACCCTATCCCTAAACCCTAAACCCTAAACCCTATCTCTAAACCCTCAACACTATACCTTAAACCCTAATCCCTCAACCCTAAACCTTATCCCTAAACCTTAATCCCTCAACCCTCAACCCTAATCCATCATCCCTCAACTCTAATCCCTCATCCCTAAACCCCAAATGCTATCCCTATTCCTAAACCCTCAACATACTCGATACTATACCTTAAACCCTAATCCCTCTACTCTTGACACTCTTATTTAACCCTAATCCCTTGACCATTAACCCTATCCCTCAAGCTCAACCCTCAAACCTCAAGCCTCAAGCCTCAACTCTCAACATTAAACCCTAATTCATCAACCCTAAATGCTAATCCCTCAAACCTAAACCCTATCCCTAAACCATCAACCCTCAACACTATACCTTAAACCCTAATCCCTATCCCTCAACCCTTAACCCTTAAAATTTAAACCCTATCCCTACACGCTCAACACTTGACACTATATCTTAAGCCTTAAACCCTCATCCCTAAAGCCTCAACCCTCAATCCTTCAACCCTAAACCCTATCCCTAATCCATCTACCCTCGACACTCTAACCCTAACCTTGACATTAAATGCTAATCTGTTAACCCTAAACCCTAATCCATCAACCCTAAACTCTATCCCTATACCCTCATTCCTCAACACTATACCTTAAACCCCAATCCCTCAATCCTTAACCCTAAACCTTATCCCTAAACCCTAATCCCTCAACCCTAATCCATCATCCCTCAACTCTAATCCCTCATCCCTAAACCCTAAATGCTATCCCTATTTCAGAACCCTCAACAGACTCGATACTATACCTTAAACCCTAATCCCTCTACCCTCGACACTCTTATTTAACCCTAATCCCTTGACCATTAACCCTATCCCTCAACCTCAATCCTCAAGCCTCAAGCCTCAACTCTCAACATTAAACCCTTAACTCTGATCCCTCGACCCTCAACCCTATCCCTAAACCCTAAACCCTCAACCCTCAATGTCAAATCCTAATCCCTCAACCCTTCACTCTAATCCCTCAAACCTAAACCCTATCCCTAAACCCTCAACACTATACCTTAAACCCTAATCCCTCAACCCTAACCCTAAACCTTATCCCTAAACCCTAATCCCTCAACCCTAATCTATCATCCGTCATCCCTCAACTCTAATCCCTCATCCCTAAACCCTAAACGCTATCCCTATTCCTAGACCCTCAACGGCCTCAATACTATACCTTAAACCCTAATCCCTTGACCCTCAACCCTATCCCAAAACCCTTAACCCTTGAACCTCAATGTACTCAACCCTCAACGTCAAACCCTAATCCCTCAACCCTTAACTCTGATCCCTCGACCCTTAACCCTTAAAACTTGAACCCTAAAACCTATCCCTACACGCTCGACACTCGACACTATATCTTAAACCCTAATCCCTTGACCCTTATCCCTAAAGCCTCAACCCTAAATCATTAAACCTTCAACCCTAAACCCTATCCCTAATCTCTCTACCCTCAACACTCTACCTTAAACCTAATCCGTTGACCCTTAACCCTAAATGCTATCCCTGAAGCCTCAACACTAAATGCTAATCCCTAATCCCTCTACCCTCAACACTCTACCTTAAACCTAATCCCTTGACCCTTAACCCTAAACACTATCCCTAAAGCCTCAACCCTAAACCCTAATCCCTCAAGGTCCTAAACTCTAATCCCTTATCCCTAAACTCTAAATCCTATCTCTAAACGCTCAACCCTCAACCTTAAACCTTAATCACTCAATCCTTATTCACCCCTCTCCTCCCCTATCTGGTTCACTCCCATCTCTACCCTCCTCTACCCTCGACACTATACATACATACATATAGGCATACATAGATACATACATACATACATATTGGCATACATAGATACATACATACATACATGTAGGCATACATCGATACATACATACATATAGGCATACATACATACATACATATTGGCATACATAGATACATACATACATACATATAGGCATACATACATACATACATATTGGCATACATAGATACATAGATACATACATATAGGAATACATACATACATACATGACTAATAGCCTTGAACATAAAAAAATTTAAGGGGAACATAACGTGAGCATGTTATAACACACTCGCATTATGTCAAACATGACAAACAACAGACTTGCGGAAAAGGAAAAATGCAAAGCAAACCATAACGCAAGCGCGTTATAACACGCTCGCGTTATGTCTTGCTTTGGGAATCCCAAGCCTTGGGCTTGGGATTTGCTTTGGATTTCCAACCCAAAGGCTTGGAGTGCCTTTTGAACAGTCACAGACGTGTTTTTCTAGATTCTTCAAGATTTCACATAATTTCATTCGTGCTAACCCGCATATTTGCACATGTTTCAACGTCGAACAAATCAAACACCTAGGTAATGTTAGGCTTTCTCTTAGCTATTTGACGATGTGATTTTTTTCACATTTTAACAATGTTAAGCCTTTCATCTTTAATTTCTTTTGTTTGTGTGTCCGTTTTTGGGCAAAAACCACTGTTTGATCTTTTTTTCATTGTAAATTAACTATTCATTGAAATTTCAAAAAAATTATATATTTAGAAACTAGACTCCATTCTACAAATATTAAAAAAAGAAAAAAATTATTTTTAATTAGTTTTCAAAATTTATAGGGGTAGCACAGCCAAAATTCTATTTTTTAGGATGTGTCCATTTTGAAAATTACTAAAAAATCAAATATTCATCAAAAAATTATTAGAAAAATTGGGCATAAACTACATGCTATTAGCTAATTTCTCACTAAAGCGATTTTAAAAATACCAAAAAAAGTTGACCTTTTGAGGGAGCCACAAAACATGCTATGTTATGTTTTTTTGACAGAAACAACACCAATTTCTGTGGCTCCCTCTTTTGAACCCCTTAATCTATGCCATTTTCAAAAAATAATAGTAGTTTAGAAAGTAGACTCGGAGCACTATAAACATTGTTTTGGTTGCATCTCCAAATTTTGAGTGTAACTATGCTCAATTTCTCATCCAAGGCCAATATTTCCTGATTTCAGAAAAAAAAAAGTGGCCACTTAAGACCCCTTTTTGGCCTCCCATCTTCTTGCACTTACCCGACACAAAAGGAGGAAGTGAAGGATCAAGTCCAGGACCAGCATGTACATACACAACATGATCCTCCCTCTCAAGAAGAAGTTCCTCAAGAGGAAGAAGTACAATAAGATCCCCCTCATGAAGAATATCATGAGGAAGAAATAAGGAAGTCACCCTCTCCATCGAGAACTGAGATAAATGTTGGAGATTAGGGTAGACATGATGATGACGATGGACACCAAGGATCCAGAGATCAAATACCTCAATGGCTTGAGAAAGAAATAGGTACAGAATTTGGTTTCAAGATTTAGGAATTTGATGTTTCAACATTATTTTTAGAAACCATCATGAAGCCAAAGAGGAAAGTGAGATTAACATCTCCAATAAGAAGAGATCCTGCTACAGGCAGAAGGACCACCCAAGTAGCACTTCCCATCATTGAGAAAGAGAAAGGCAAAATAGCCCTAGAAGAATTCCAGATTAGTACAGTTGATTTGGGGTTTGCCAATAAAGACCAAGAAGGTCAGGAAGGGAAAGATATAATAGATTCTTTGACCCAAAGGGTGAAGAAAGAAAAGGAGAAGAATAAGCAGCATAAGGAGCACATTGCCCAGCTGCACTCATACATAAAAGGGTTGATTAACCTTGACAATACATCATCAGATCAGGTAGTCCCATTGACTACAATTTCTCAAGAGGAGGTTAATAAATTAGACCTTATGAGGCATGAGTCAGTGATAATGAGGAAATGGATGTCATCAACACTAACAAGAGCTAAGGAAGTAGTGAGAGCCTCTTTGCAGAGGTGGAATTCTTTGAGTATCTCCAGGAAGAAAGTTGATAAATTACAGACTGAGGCCAGAAGGAGGTCATTCCATTTGGAGAAAGCCTTGGGTGCTTTGAGTGAAATAAAGAGGATTAATCCTTAGATCCTAAGGAATAATAAGGTAATGGATAATAACACTGCCATGCTGGTAGATATTTGGTATAAAGACATCAGGTTTGAATGTGATGTACTGAAGAAGTGCAGTAATAAGTTAAGAGATATCAGTGTGAAACTGCACGACATGATGTCCTATGAAGCAAAAGTCCTAGAGGATTTAGAGGGGAAAGTAGAAGGAAAAATTGAAAATCAAGATGCAGACTTTTCCATAAAAGTTCTGCATAATAACATCCAGCCGATGGCTAATGACCCTCTCAACCACCTGACAGAAGAAGCAATGAACAAGATCATGAGGATCAAGGTCAAGGTGGAGAACTATAATGAAACATTAAGAAATAGGAAGGGTAAATTGGAGACCCTCATAGATAAATTTCAAGCCCACAAGCATGCCATAAGTAAAGCTAAAACTCACGATGGCGGGGAAATTGAAAGAATAGTAGAAACATATGAAAATATGAGGACGATAATGCAGGTCCATATCCAAGGCGATATCCATCAGGATGATGAAGACACAAAAAGTGATGATCATGATGATCATGATGATGAAGAAGAAGAACCTGAGGAGTAAATGAAGATGCGCTACAAGGGAAACATCTGCATCAGGTACTTAGAGGAAAATAAGTCACCTAGATGGTTGCCAGCTGGCAACCTGTGCCACGAGAGACATTTGACCAAGTCAAAAGAAATATGCACCATGGATCTTAATCGATAAATCTTGATCGTAGATCATGTGTAACCGCTCCCTCACCTTGTTCTATAAAAGGTGCAAGGATGCCTTGTTTTAAACATTCAAAGCTTAATTGAAATTTGTTTGCTGAAATATCAGGGCTTATTTCAAAGTTATTGTAAACATACATGTTTTTCCATACTTAATGAAAGAGAAGACCATTTTGATTACAAATCATCGTAAATCTTGAGTAGTCTGTGTTTGAATTCTTGATACATGCTTTGATTTGCTATGTCCCTTGGAGTGCTCATCAGTCTGCATGTATTGTCTTCATTCATCATCGTTTGAGCTTGGCATCATCTGTATCTAGCTATGGAACATCCTGGTGAAAATATGGTTTGATTTCTTCTCCTAATGACAGTATCAAGTGTGTATGTGGCTCAATAGCTGAAGGTTCATCATAATTTGAAGTATTCTTTTACATTTCTTTTAATTTTAGAACAATTCATCATCACAATTGCAAATAATAGATAATCAAGCAAATTACATGAAATATGCAGACATCTTGTAGATAACTAGAAATTCATAGCATATTTGAAGTTAAAGCATGTACAATTGATAAATATCATGCAAAGATCTAAGTATAGACACACTATTTGTAGAAATATCCTGTGTATAATTACCTTTTTGTGTAGCATCTTTACAGAAACAGAATCTTACTGATAAGAAAACGTAAGGCCCCTGAATGGAAAACACAAACATACATCAACCATTGAGTAACATCAGTTGATTAAGAACTAATCCACGGAGAATTGGGATCATAAATTGTTTGAATTCATCATATCTTTCAAGATGAGTAAAGGTTGATGTGTAACTTTTATTCTATGTTTGTTTATGACTAACAACATGATCAACATAAATTAGCGCTAGAAGGAGGGCCCGAAGCTAGAAGCTCATCATCAGTAAGTTTTATCGGATTTGATGATGCAGACAACGAGGTAACAATGAAACACCTCTGAATTTCGATCAATACGTAAAGATTTGCTCTTTTAAGCTTGTACATGCTAATCATTTGTGAAGTTTTCAAGATTAACCATAAATATTGCAAGATTTATAGTAAATCATCATGAATTTGCAAAGATCAGTCCTATTTTAGGGAAATTTGTCAAAGCTTTGAAGTAATCAGCTTTAAAAACCTAATATCTAGTTGTAAGTGTCACCAGACCTCAGTATCACCTCATATTTGCATTGTTCATGCAAATATCTTGTAAATATCTAGTTAGTCTCACTTTTTGACTATCAATACTACCTTTGCTGGTAAATTCCAACCAATCTTTACAGTCAACTAGCTAATTTTCCTTAAAATTGAGAAATCCTAGCTCATAGGCCAAATACTAGGTCTAGGTCCAGTGGAATTTTTGAAGAATTACCTGTCATAAGATTTAGACCTAGAACTGTAGACATCCATCATACTCCCAGTTCTAGTGCTTTAGGAGCATCATCAGAATGTCCTCCTATAACCCCTATTGGTTTAAAAACACCTACAAGATCACTTGTTACACCTCAGGTTCAACCTCATCTAGTCATACCTCAAGCTCAACCTCCACCGGGTGCAATGTCTTTCTTTGCAGTAGAATCGCCTTTGACTTTTAATGCATATCATCCTTTGCCAAAGAATCCAGATAAAATTTGTCCAAAGTATCATCCATATCAGGATACGGATGATCACATCAGAACTTTGAAGGAAGCCTGTTGTAGGGCCAGAATTGAGCATTAGGACGTTGTATGTCAGTTATTTTCTTTTTCCTTAGGGGAAGAAGCCTATAACTGGTATATTAGTCTTGGTCAGGGCTCAGTCAGATCATGGGCTATCTTGGAGAAAGCTTTCACTGATAGGTTGAAAATACCAATAGATCCTTCAATGAACTATCATTTATTTGCCACAATTGAATGGTTTGAAGCAGAACCTATTGCCAACTTCAATGCTAGGTTCCAGAAAATGCTATCTAAGTTAGTTGCCCCTTATGTCGTAGCAGATGAAGCTGCTAGGAGCATATATTATTCAGCCCTGGATCCTTTAACTTCCATGTTTATCAGGAGAGCACATCCTGAAATCACAACTTTAACAGGAGCTTTCCAAGAAGCTATCAAAGTCAATCAGTAGCTAGTTCCTGCTCCTACACCAAACATAGCATTTCCCAGACTTCCTGGTTATCCAGGATATCCTGTCCAACCACAGGATAATGGAGCCATGATGCCTCTAGTTGTGATGCCTGCACCATGGCAATTACCTCCATTGAGTATAATGCTACCTCCAAATGGAAATGGCCAGATGATGCAGTATCCAGGACAAATACAAACACCTCAGGTTGTAGACCAAAATAATCAAAACAGTGGATCTTCCTTTTCTAAGCCTTTGATAGACAATGTAGTGGCTAAGGTTTAGTAAGAGAAAGAAGAGATCAAAGAAATATCAGCTCAGTTAAGGAAACTTACAACTGAGATTACTCATTTAAGGAGTCAAAACTTCAACTCTCAGCCTAATCAAAATACAAGGTATAACAATGACAGACCAAATTATTTTGATAGGGGGTACAATAACAATAACTATAACAACAATGGCAATAACAATCCTCCCAGACAACCTAGATTGTGGAAAACTAGGCCAAACAATGGTTCTTTGCCATCACCCCTAGACAATTGGCCTCCTGGTGAACCCAAATAGACTACTAGAGTCAACCTTGCAGAGGCAGCCCTCACTAACTAGTGCAGAATTCATAACACCAATGCACATGCAAAGTTAGACTGTCCTCAATTTAGAATTGCTGCTAGCATTTTCCAGACTGAAGTGTCCAATACTTCAGGAAATCAACCTTAGGTAGAAGGAAATGAAATTGTTCCTTGTGGATATGATTCTGCCTTAGTGCTAGAGAGCTACATGTAGCATCCTTATTAGCAGACAGTGCCTATTTACCAAGATTACACCCTGGCCTATGAGGAATCAACCATGGCTTTTGAGTCAAATTATGTTTTCCCCTTTGAGGTTGAAAATGAGCCTTCAAATGAACATGAGGAGGTACATGCCTACCAACAGCAGTATCAGGGTAAGCATAAATACAACCTGAGAAATAATGCAAACAGGCCTGCTGGTCCATTGACCACTTCCTTGCCTCTGAACAATTTCAATACACCTCCTAATCCCAAGGCAAGTAATAACCCTAGTTTTCCCAAGGTGAATGCTCAATACTTGGTGTTAGTGCCTGAATTGACTGACAGTTTTTGAGCAATTTTCATGCAGGCACCTTCCTTAAAAATGTTCTAAGTGTTGGACCTCCTCAGCATTTTTCAGCTACAGCATCATATTTTCCTGAGGAGGAGGTCATCATCATCATGTTTTCTTCGATGGTGGTCAGCATCATCATGTTCTCTGTCGACTGGTTTCTCATTAGGATCATCATGTTTCAATATCGGGTGATGTTTGGATATCATCCCGATCCTGCTGATGAGCTACAGTGTGCCCTGATTTGCTTGCGGGGGTGATTTTTCAAGTATCCGGTGATCTTCCAATTATCACCTTGCCCTTTTATGATGATGATGTCACCCCGATCTTCTGAAGGGGTTATTCTCTGAGTTGTTCGACCTGACTTGTTTTTTTCTTAAGGGTCGTCATCATCATCATCATATTTCTGGACATCACCCCGATGTTGCTTACGAGGGTCATCATATTTTCTGCCTGCATGATCTTTCGCGGGGTGATATTTTAACATCGGGTGATCTTTGTTAAGATCATCCTGATGATGTTGCTGTAAAGTTCTAAGTGTGACCCGATATTCATCGTGGTCATCATATTTTGAACGTCAGGATGATCTTAGTCAATATCATCCTGATGTTGTTGTATCACTTCATGTTCGTTGTTTTTTCATCCTGATGATGCTGATATCAAGGAGATATCCGCCTGCCAGCTTCGTGCATTATCTAGTTGGGGGTGATCTTTTCAAATATCTGGCATATTCATCTATCACCCCGATCTTATAGTGGAGCTACAGTGCAGCATGATATTTGTGCATCAGGATGATATTTCCTAATATCCGGATATCTTCTGAATATCATCCTAATGTCGATATGATGATGATGTCATCCAGATATGAGGAGGTGCGCAGTAGGCAGATATGCTGATGACATCAGCAGGATATGACGATGACGTCATCAGGATGTTCATCAGCCAAACTTTTGGTATCGGCTAAGCAGGAGGATCTTCTTCCGATGGATCAGGTTGTGCCGATGAAGGTGATTATCATGCAGGTTATATTGCGATATGATGCTGATGTCAGGGTGATATTTCAAGCGACAGGATATCATGCTGTTGGAGGATGATGATGAAGTCTTATACTAGTGTCGTCAGGAGCAAAAGCACCGACATTATATATGCTCGTGGCCTAGTATATAAAGTGTTGAAAAGGTCACCGCGGGGTGCATGTGGGATAATTCGACCCTGCATATTTTGAAATATCATGACGATGAATCCTGGCGGGAAATGGTTGCGATGCAGAATTGACGTTTTCTCGAGGCCGCGGGTTGGTGCGCCATTAATGGCGAAAGTTGCAGAGGTATGGACGGATCTGGTACCCGATTGAAGGTGTACATCAACGGACAGTGGCGCAGGGCTCGAGGTTTCTTCCTGTCTCCTCCCCTACCTGCTACATTCATGTTTGAGCACCAATCTGGTAATGCGTTGAGCGCCATTTTTCTGATACTGTGTATCTGACAGGATTTTTGGTCAACCATGTAATTAATTGCTGTGGTACACTACCTGGCTGTTATAAGCAGGAAGTGTTACTCATTTTTGGTTGTTGAAAACTGGACATTTTGGCTCTGTAATAAGATACAACTGGTTTTGGTTGCTCTGTGCAGCAAAACTTGTGAGTTTATGTATCTCCTGTTGTACGATTTGGCATGAATCCACTATTTTCATGGTTAATCTTATATGAATAATGCTGTGTTTGCATGTGTTATGGTGATTCTGTCTCCAGTTTTGCATGTATCTTTCTTACTGCAATAGGGATGCCATAAGTATAGACAGCTTAACACTCTTTATTGGGAGATATCTGTAAGGCAGATATCATGTGTATCCCCCTGAAATCCAGTTTTAGCTATTTATGCTGATCATTCACAGGTGTATGTCTACCGACTCCAAGCCCTGGATAGGCACCAATCTAGCTCTGTGTTGAGGTTATACACCATGTCCAGCTTTGCATCCAAAATCCATATCAAATCACTTCATCCTTCCACCTGTTAGTTGTAGGAGTAGGATTAGGAACCCCCTGCATGCTCTCATACCCAACCGGACATCATGTCCAAGAATGTTGCCAGCCTTGTGATCTATCATACAGATCTTGGTTCATACATGAGAGTATTCTGCCTGTTGTTGTCAAGTTAGATCTTTCTATCTTTGAGCTAGTCAAGGTTACATCTTGAGTTATAGGGATACCCCCCTTGGTGCGGCAGAACCAGAAGTGAAGGGGAGGCAGCTCACGCAACCTCCTGTATTTAGTTGGTTGAATCTGCCTGTGCATTAGAAGTGGCAAACCCTAATGCTGATTCAGAAGAAAAGTCAACAAAATGGTGACTCCGCTGGGGAGGAAATTGATGAAAAAGTGTTATATCTTGTGGCCCATCTGAGTCACCAACAAAATGATGCTCTGCTGGTGGAATGAACCTGGAAAAGTAGCTTTCAGCTATTGAAAATTTTGTCCTCTCTGGAGAGGTGGTGACTCTGCAAAAAAGATCTGAATGCACATGAAAGATGGATGTATGTGATGTGACAAAAATGTGTTGTTCATTTTTCTGCATCTGTATGAGAAAAGGTACCTTGTTCCTTCCCCTTTATATTTGCTGTTTTGCTGCATAAGTTAGATGCCAGGGGAAGCCTTAGGTCTTAGACAGACAAAGGATGTCTAAGAGTAAGATTTTTATGAATCCAAGTATGAATTATCCCATACTCAGTGGTGAAATGTCGAATAAAAGAATAGAAGAGATAAGAAATAGATTGATATTCTTAGAGGCTGAGCAGGCCCAGTTAAAAAGTAGTAACCCTGTTGTGTCTGCCAGTCAGAAGGCTAAACCTCTTCTCAGCCCTTTTGATCCTTTGTATGACCAACTGGATTTGTCATGGGTGGATTATAAAGTAGAAACTATGCCTGCTAGGATATACTGTCAGATGCCTAGATTTAGTGGTCACAATGTATGTGATGGGAATGCACATATCCAAAATTTTCACAGTTTTGTGGGAAAATATTCATTCAGAGATGAGGATATGTGGATGAGGTTTTTTGTTAGGTCCTTTGATGCAAAAGCAAAAGACTGGTATTTGAGCTTTCCAAAGAAATCCTTTGCCTGTTGGGATGAGCTTGCTGACTATTTCAAGGAAGAATTTGCAAAAGAACCGGCTGATCTTGTTGCAGAATTGATGAGAATCAGAAAACAAGATGAAGAGCCATGTGTTGATTTCAGTCATAGGTTTGCAATAGCCCTTTCACAGATCCCAGAAGTCTTCAGACTTGATATTTCAGCCTGTGTTGGCATATTCTTTGAAGCTTTTGAGGAGGGCTTTAGTGCAATACTGAGGGATTTCAAGGTGACAAGTATGCAGATGGCATACAGGTTCATAGAAAAGATAGAAAAAATCAGAAGTGTGTACCTGCTGAAACCCCTGTCCCCAGGCCTTAGTGTGAAAAATCGTTGTGAAGCTGCAAATGACCAAATAATTAAGGCATCATGTGAAGATGAAAAGATGAATATTGAAGGTGCTAGTGAAAGGACTAATGAGGATTCCCATTGCAATGATGAGGCATCTAACCATGAAAACAATAACGAGGTTGTGGACAGCAATGAACAACTTTTGGAATGGACCTGTGGAGATAATTGTGAGTATTGTACTCAAGACAGAGAAGATATAAGCAAACAGAGAAACAGTCCTATGTGTGACCCATTGACTTCTTTTCAAACACATGGGGATCGTGAAGAGCAGTCAGAGATTGAAACAAGTGCTGGTTCAGAGCATGATTGTTTTTCATTTGATGGCTGTTTTGCTTATGACACACAAGCTGATACTCATCCACAAAGGGAATCTATTGGTGATGAAGATGCATGTTCTGCTGCCCATGAACAAATGGCATACTATGATCAAGCTGATGTACCTGGATCACCCATCTTTGACACATATGGTGATGAGGATTTATTTGAGTATGGTGAGGATCTAGACATTGTTTTTGGTTTGGATTCTGTTTCTCATCCTGATGAAAGAGGAAACAACATACATCAGGTAAGTGACTGTGAAAATGTGCTTGATCTGAAAGAGATGCCAGAGCCTAATCTTTTCCAGCTTGGTGCTGCTGATTGTTGTGTACATGATGTGCACAATTGTGATTTTGAAAGCTTTTCTTTTGATGTGCCAGCATATAATACAATGAGCCCTGATCTTCCTAGTTGTGTGGTGGACTCTGAGTGTTTCCTATTTGCAGTCCAACTAGGAGATCATGTTGCAATGCATGATGATGATACAGATGATAACCTATGTTCTATACCATTTGAGTATGCATTACCTGATACATTCTGCACCCACATGTCACATGATGCTGAAGGTTATCTGCACAGGTTTGACAATGACAAGCCAAATCAAAGGGTTGAGTGTGCAGATGACAAGGTTTGTTTGTGGGTGGATCCTGACAGTATCTCCAGGCATGAGCCAGTGCATGCAGATGAAAACAAGATATTTGACAAAGGGAGATACATGTTTTTCTTTTCTTAGTGGCCTTAGGCCATCAAGTGTGTTTGGTGATGTAGGTCGGTGCAGTATTTGACTCTGTGCCCAATGGATAAGGGGCTGGTCTGCATCCCAGAGATTTGGGGTTCTCGCTGTAGTCTTGCACCTGCACGTCCCCAGACAGAGCCAGTGTTAGTGCCTGAATTGACTGACAGTTTTTGAGCAATTTTCATGCAGGCACCTTCCTTAAAAATGTTCTAAGTGTTGGACCTCCTCAGCATTTTTCAGCTGCAGCATCATATTTTCCTGAGGAGGAGGTCATCATCATCATGTTTTCTTCGATGGTGGTCAGCATCATCATGTTCTCTGTCGACCGGTTTCTCATCAGGATCATCATGTTTCAATATCAGGTGATGTTTGGATATCATCCCGATCCTGCTGATGAGCTACAGTGTGCCCTGATTTGCTTGCGGGGGTGATTTTTCAAGTATCCGGTGATCTTCCAATTATCACCTTGCCCTTTTATGATGATGATGTCACCCCGATCTTCTGAAGGGGTTATTCTCTGAGTTGTTCGACCTGACTTGTTTTTTTCTTAAGGGTCGTCATCATCATCATCATATTTCTGGACATCACCCCGATGTTGCTTACGAGGGTCATCATATTTTCTGCCTGCATGATCTTTCGCGGGGTGATATTTTAACATCGGGTGATCTTTGTTAAGATCATCCTGATGATGTTGCTGTAAAGTTCTAAGTGTGACCCGATATTCATCGTGGTCATCATATTTTGAACGTCAGGATGATCTTAGTCAATATCATCCTGATGTTGTTGTATCACTTCATGTTCGTTGTTTTTTCATCCTGATGATGCTGATATCAAGGAGATATCCACCTGCCGGCTTCGTGCATTATCTAGTTGGGGGTGATCTTTTCAAATATCTGGCATATTCATCTATCACCCCGATCTTATAGTGGAGCTACAGTGCAGCATGATATTTGTGCATCAGGATGATATTTCCTAATATCCGGATATCTTCCGAATATCATCCTGATGTCGATATGATGATGACATCATCCGGATATGAGGAGGTGCGCAGTAGGCAGATATGCTGATGACATCAGCAGGATATGATGATGACGTCATCAGGATGTTCATCGGCCAGACTTTTGGTATCAGCTAAGCAGGAGGATCTTCTTCCGATGGATCAGGTTGTGCCGATGAAGGCGATTATCATGCAGGTTATATTGTGATATGATGCTGATGTCAGGGTGATATTTCAAGCGACAGGATATCATGCTGTTGGAGGATGATGATGAAGTCTTATACTAGTGTCGTCAGGAGCAAAAGCACCGACATTATATATGCTCGTGGCCTAGTATATAAAGTGTTGAAAAGGTCGCTGCGGGGTGCATGTGGGATAATTCGACCCTGCATATTTTGAAATATCATGACGATGAATCCTGGCGGGAAATGGTTGCGATGCAGAATTGACGTTTTCCCGAGGCTGCGGGTTAGTGCGCCATTAATGGAAAAAGTTGCAGAGGTATGGACAGATCTGGTACCCGATTGAAGGTGTACATCAACGGACAGTGGCGCAGGGCTCGAGGTTTCTTCCTGTCTCCTCCCCTACCTGCTGCATTCATGTTTGAGCGCCAATCTGGTAATGCGTTGAGCACCATTTTTTTGATACTGTGTATCTGACAGGATTTTTGGTCAACCATGTAATTAATTGCTGTGGTACACTACCTGGCTGTTATAAGCAGGAAGTGTTACTCATTTTTGGTTGTTGAAAACTAGACATTTTGGCTCTGTAATAAGATACAACTGGTTTTGGTTGCTCTGTGTAGCAAAACTTGTGAGTTTATGTATCTCCTGTTGTACGATTTGGCATGAATCCACTGTTTTCATGGTTAATCTTATATGAATAATGCTGTGTTTGCATGTGTTATGCTGATTCCGTCTCCAGTTTTGCATGTATCTTTCTTACTGCAATAGGGATGCCATAAGTATAGACAGCTTAACACTCTTTATTGGGAGATATCTGTAAGGCAGATATCATGTGTATCCCCCTGAAATCCAGTTTTAGCTATTCATGCTGATCATTCACAGGTGTATGTCTACCGACTCCAAGCCCTGGATAGGCACCAATCTAGCTCTGTGTTGGGGTTATACACCATGTCCAGCTTTGCATCCAAAATCCATATCAAATCACTTCATCCTTCCACCTGTTAGTTGTAGGAGTAGGATTAGGAACCCCCTGCATGCTCTCATACCCAACCAGACATCATGTCCAAGAATGTTGCCAGCCTTGTGATCTATCATACAGATCTTGGTCCATACATGAGAGTATTCTGCCTGTTGTTGTCAAGTTAGATCTTTCTATCTTTGAGCTAGTCAAGGTTACATCTTGAGTTATAGGGATACCCCCCTTGGTGCGGCAGAACCAGAAGTGAAGGGGAGGCAGCTCACGCAACCTCCTGTATTTAGTTGGCTGAATCTGCCTATGCATTAGAAGTGGCAAACCCTAATGCTGATTCAGAAGAAAAGTCAACACTTGGCATCACCAAATACAGCACCAAAGGCTATGAATCTGCCTCATGACTCTGACAAGTTGGTCACTTATCTCGCTGATGAGATGAAAAAGATTAAAATCAGCTTATCCTTGTTAGAGTTACTTGAAACTCCTACCATCAAGATTGCATTTATGAAATCACTAGATGATCCTTCTCCTAAAGAGGATAGTCATCCCTCAGGTCAGTTTGGTAGTAAAGATCTTGCTACTAGAGATACTAATGTTAAGCACAAGGTGCCAGCTACTATTCAAGCTGTAGACTCCTCCCACATGACCTTATATAGAGATAAGAGTGAGTCACCTCCATTCCTCCTTACCATAAGTATGTTCAGTAAAAACCTACACAACTATTTAGTAGACTCAGGAGCATCTACCAATGTTATGCCCCTGTCTATATGCAATGCTTTAGGCCTGCATCCTGCTAAGTCGTTAAAGAAGGTGACACAAATAGACAAAATAGAATTAAGTTTGGTAGGAGAACTAACTCATATTCACATACAGCTAGCATCTGATCCTATAATCCAATATTATATCGATATTCAGGTAGTTGATATACCTGATACCTATGAGATGTTACTCAGCAGAGACTGGTCGAAAACCCTTAATGGATATATGTCCATGGATTTCAGTCATATGTGGTTACCCTGGAAGGGGATACCAAATCAAATAAGAATTGATGCTGAGCCTCGTATGAAACACATGATCACTGAATATAACAAAACTAACGAGATCATGTATGTGGATGTAGAACCTGGAGTTTACTCCATCAGACCCTAGACTATCAGGATAGAAGAAATCTTGATGTATGATGTTCATCATCATGATGATGACCCTCAAGATGACAAAATAGTTGTAGAATCTGATTATAACCCTGAGAATGAGAATGAGGTAGATCACTTCAAGAATTTTGAGATGCACTTATCCAAACAGGTAAAACGATGTCAATTATTAAAGATACATGTTAATAATATTCTAATTGATGGCTGGTGTAGGTTACATAATGAGCCACATTTTGAGAGGACTTGTGAAGCATGCATAGACATGCTGCAGCTAGAACAAGCATGCAGCGATGAGTCACTTTCATCCTCATCATTAGAGGTAAGTTCTACAGACAGTGATAGTGATAGTAATGCTAAATTTTGTTTGTCTTCTGTAGGAATAGAGGAAGCTATACCGCAGGATGAAAATCATGTTCATATGACAGAAGAGATGCTGGTATGCAACTAGAGTAATGTTAAGAGGAAAGAGAAAATCACCAAAGGGAGTGATTGTTTAGTTGAATCAGATTATGAATTTTCTAATTAAGATAGAGGCAACAATCTGTCTAAATTTGAGGAGTTCCTGTCAAAAGAGATCCAGAAGATGACACAGCAATAAAGGCCTCCGCAGGATGTCTTGCTTGAAAGCTTGTGTAGGTTACATGAAGCACCTCACTCAGAAACTACTTTCTCTCTTTGTTTGCATCTTTTGAAAAGATAGACATTGCCTAGTCTAGAGGATTTAACTTTTGGTGATAGAAAGAAAGAAGAGACACTAGCTTCACGGAAGAAAGGAAAGATGAAGTCTGAGAAAGCTGAGATACCAAAGCTAAAGTGGATATCAAGTGGTACAGCTGCCAGAGCTGCAAAGAAAAAGGAAGGATCAGATAAGCCTTTGGCTGAAGATAAGCCATGGATCCTTAGATTTGATGGATCCAAGTCAAAACAAGGAGCTGGAGTAGGGATAGATCTCATTGATCCATCTGGAAAATCCTACTTAGCAGCATATAGACTACAGTTCCCCTGCACCAACAATGTAACATAGTATGAAGCTCTAATTCATGGGATACTATTTGCCCTTAAGAAGAAAGTAAAAATTATGCATGTCTATGGAGACTCAAAATTAGTCGTGAGACAGGTAAGAGGAATTTACTCCTGCAATTATAAAAAACTGTCCAATTATAGACACAGGGTGTGGGACCTGATAGAATCTTTTGATGCATTCAATATTACCCACGTACCCAGAGAACAGAATCATAGGGTAGATGCTTTAGCCTAGGCTGCCAGCACATTGGAGCCACTGTCTATTTCTAGTCTGAAAAGATTTTCAGTAGAGTTGGTATCAGTACCTTCTGTGCCTGACAATGTAACCAACCTCCAAGTATTCGATGATGATCAACATATTTTAGATTTCATCTCCAATAGAGATATATTTGATGTGCAGATCATAGATGAGAACAATGTAGAAGATCATGTTTGGGAAAAAGAAGAAATCTTAGAGTTGCCTAGAAATAAAATTCCTAAGGGAATGATAGAGCTAGAGAGAGCATTTGATCTGGACAACATGCTGAAACAGAAGGATCTTCCAAAAGCTGATGGAGGACAATATTCACAGGTTAATATTGTCCAGAATGATGGAAAGAAAAATGTCTTGATAGGAAAAGTTTGCACAGAAGAAGAGTTAGAAGGAATCACCCAAGCTCTCAAAGATTACATCCATGTCATTGCCGAGCTAAAAACGTATGACACATCAGTCATCACACACACCATAACCCTCAAGCCAGATGCCAAGCCTTTCAGACAAAAGCAAAGGTCTATCAATACTTTGCTAGAACCCATTATTTTTGAGGAGGTTAAGAAACTGTTAAATGCCTGGATCATATTTCCTTTGAGGCGCTCCACCTAGGTAGCAAATCTGGTCCCAGTGAGGAAGAAAAATGGAGACATCAGACTATGTGTGGACTTCAGGAACCTGAACAGAGCATCTGAGAAGGATAGTTATCCTTTACCTTCCCTAGATGAGGTCCTACAAATTGTAAATGGTGCCAAAATGATGTCATTTTTGGATGGTTTCTCAGGCTATAACCAGGTAATGGTGGATAAAATTGACAGATTGAAAATGGTCTTCACCACAAAGTGGGGGATATTCACTTACAAGTGCATGCGTTTGGGTTAATCAACGCTGGAGCTACATTCCAGTGAGAAATGGACATAGCCTTCAAAGGCTTAATAGGAAAATGCATAGTCATATACATGGATGACTTAATAGTGTTCTCTAAAGATAGAGGAAACCATGTAGAAGATCTTAGAAATGTGCTTAAAAAATGTGAATAATATGGGATATCCCTGAACCCCAAGAAATGCATATTTGGGGTAACAATAGGAAAATTACTAGGCCACCTGATAACTGAAAATGAGATTATCATTGATCCTGACAGGGTGGAATCCATCATGAAAACACAACTTCCTAGAAGCAAAAAGGAGCTCAAATCTTACTTTGGTAAGATTAATTTTGTTAGGAAGTTTATCACTAGCTTTGTAGAAATAGTCAGACCCTTAAATGTCATGCTCAAGAAGGACGCTAAAATTGAGTGGACACCAGGGGCTAGAGCAGCTTTTGAAGACATTAAAAAGCTATATTTGATGCTCCAGTTCTGATTAGTCCAGATTACACCAGGGACTTCTATATTTATTCATTTGCTTCAGAGCATACCTTTGTAGCAGTGCTGACACAGAGAAATAAAGAAAAGGAAGAGAAGTCCATAGCCTTCATGAGCTGCCCTTTCAGAGATGCTAAACTGAGATACATGGACGTTGAAAGGTAGGCACTTGCTTAGTCAGAGTGGTAAAGAAGTTCAGGCACTATATCATGAGAAGTAAAGTTATTGCTGTGGTACCTGATGCAGCAGTGAAGATGCTATTAATACAGAGCGAGCCAGGTGAGAAAAGGGCTAAATGGATCACTGTCCTACAAGAATATGACATCGATATTACACCAATGAAGCTAGTGAGAGGACAGGCTTTAAGCCAGATGATATTAGAGATTGACCCCAATATCATGAGTCAACAGTATGTTGTTAATGTAAAGGACAATGAAGAGTGGTACTCAAACATCATGTACATCTTGATTACTGGAAGATGTCCTCCAAGACTGCAGGCCTCACAAAGGAGAGCCATAAAAATAAGGTCACAGAAGTATATGATGAAAGAGGGAATCCTTTTCAAGAAAAATTATGAAGGGATATACCTAAGATGCCTAGAAAGGCCAGAAATAGATAAAGTGTTATCAAAGCTACATGATAAGTTTGGAACAACACATGGGTCATCCTTGGCCACTACTCACGCTATCCTCAGGGTAGGATACTACTGGCTCACCATTTTCAAGGATACTACTGAACATATTAAATGCTGTCATGTGTGTCAGGTTGCTGCTAACAGAGAGAGATATGTTGCTCAACCTTTGCAGGCAGTGATGGAGATGCGTCCATTTGCACAATGGGGAATGGACTTCATAGGACCAATTAATCCTCCATCATCCTCAAGCCATAGGTATGTCTTAACTATTACTGACTACTGTACCAATGGAATGAAGCAGTTAGCACCAAGACCTGCAATGCTGAAGATGTCATCAGATTTCTAGAAAGTAATATAGTCACCAGGTATGGAGTTTCCTATGCTTTGGTAAGTGATAACGGATATGCTTTTGCTTCAACTAAATTGTCAAGCCGGGCTTTTGATTATGTGATCATATTGAAGTTCTCATCAAACTATTATCCCCAAGGGAACAGATTAGCAGAATCCACCAATAAAAATTTACTGAATATCGTAAAAAAGTTAATAGAAAAGAGCCCTAGGGAGTGGAACACCCTTCTGAAATATGCCTTATGGGTAGACAGAACCAGGAACAAGGCTGCATTAGGAAACTCACCTTATCACTTAGTATATGGGGTGGATCCCATCCTCCCTATTAACCTAAAGATTCCTACACTGCAGTTTACACAAGAGTACCTAGGCATAGACAATAAATGAGAAGTCAGGTTGCTTCAGTTGATGCACCTAGAAGAGAAAAGAAGTCAGGCAATTGATCAGTTTGCCAAACATCAGGCTATTGTCAAACACTGGTTTAACAAAAGAGCCAGGGTTAAGGCCTTCAAGATCTCAGATTTAGTCCTGATGTGGGACAAAGCACATGAGAGGAAGGGAGACCATGGTAAGTTTGATAAACTCTGGATAGGTCCCTTCCAAATTTTTGAAATAGTAGGAGACATCACTTACAAGCTTAAAAACTTGACAGGTGAGGATGTTCCATTACCAGTTAATGGATAGTTCCTTAAACATTATTTCCAAGCCTGAGTTAGCTTCATGTCAGTCATGTGTATCATAGTGCATATTTGTATAGTTGTTTGTACAGTTTTGTTTTGTGTTTTGTTTTTGTTTGCTTGTTGAGTTTTTGTTTTGGTTAGTCAAGATGATGCAACTCATCCCCCTAGAAAATAACTAAATTGTTGGGATTCAAGTGATGAGAACAAATTCATATATAGGTTATGACTCATTCTAAGAAGTACTTGTGATCAAGTCTGTGATATCTTTTCATTAGGGTGCCTTTTCTTGACCAAAGTGACTCTTTCACAATGACTCACCTAATAGCCTTGGCTTTGTTGAACACACAAGTATAGGTGTTAAGTGAAAATCTAAAGGGACTCCCTTGCTACCAATACAATCTCCAACCTAAATGAGCAAGTGACCATACCTTGCACACTGAGCTTACATGATATCATATTTACAAAATATAAAATATAAAAAATAAAAAAAGAAATAAAATTAGGCCATCTAAGTAACTCTATCAGGGCTATAGGTGCCTACTGGCAGTGGGGCTCTACTTAGGGAGATTGTATAGATAACCTTGCCAGGGCTATGGACATCTACTAGTAGCAAGGCTCTATCCAAATTGGCTATGAGGGATGATCCCAAACTATGTAGCTTAACATCAGTTACTCATGTTTTCAACTTGCTTTCAAGATGAGGATAATTAATCATTTGCACACACCTGATCCTTTGTTAGCATTGTTACCATGATGAAAACTTTGTCATTCAGAAAGATTATGATGCTTATACTTAGAAAAAGTTAGAATACTATATATGAATGTGATCACCTCACTTGAATCATTGGAATTTTGTTGTTTTCTTTGGTGGCAAGTTGTTGTGTGGTTACACAACACGCCCCATTTTGACTTGACAAAATAGGGACCCAACTTTTCTGCTTGGCTTGGCTTGTGTTTTTCCTACTTTTTGGCGGTCTGGTAAAAGTAAGTCATGCAGGTGACCCTGCATAAGGGACGTGGGTAAGTCATCATGATGAGGTCAGTTAGTCAAAGTTAATATTTCATGTCAATAACCTCATGGTTGGAAAGAGTACAAAATTTCATGCAAGTTTGCGTTTTGGATCACCGTGATATTCCTTAGGGAATGAAAGTTATTGCAGGTCAAAGTTCTGGTCAAACCTAATATTTTTTTGGGGGGGTCATATTTTGTAACATCAGTCATCTTATGTAAGATCACCCTAATGCCAATTTTATCACCCGATAATGATTTGGTCCAAAGCTCCGGATGTCAATTTTATGTGATAGTGGTATTTACCTATCAAATAGCTTCATATATTTTGTGGGGGTCATATTTCGAATATCACCTGATCTTCTGAATATCACCTAATGTTTCAAATATCACCTGATATTCTCAATATCACCCTAGCTAATATGCCAATGACGTCATCCAATCCCAATGAACAAAGAAAATCACCTTAATGATGATGTCAGCATCCTTTTTACCTTGCAGAGGTATATTTCTAGCGATCACCCTTTTTCCATAACATGACCGTGACGTCATCCTGATCTTTCAAAAGGGGGCCACTTTAGTTTTGAGGGGTCAAATCTCAAATATCACCTGATCTTTAAAACATGACCCGATCTTCCGAGCATGACCTGATATTCTCAATATCACCTGATCTCTTCGACATCAGTGTTGCCGCTCAAAGGCGGAAGGTCATATTACATAGAGGGGGTCATATTCCAAATATCACCTAATAATGCAAATATCACCTGATCTTCTGAAGATGACCCCCCTCATCTTGCCCATGACATTAAATGCAAATAAATGCAGTAGGTGGATTCCTGCCGATTGCAAACACGATGCATACACCTAGCAACATCCATGGATTTCAGCCAGAAGATCAATGGTTATGATCAATTTAATCTGGCTTTGCCCTAATTGACCTGATAAATGAGTTTAAAAGGGAATTTCCAAGGTCATTATGCATTTACCTTGCAAAGAAATGAGAATTTATAGAGCAGATATTCAAACCCTCATACGAGCTACCTCTGGACTCATACAACCTATAACAGAATAGACCATGTGATTATCACCGGTATCTGAGCCTCTTTTCGATAATCATCAGCCTAACCTAGGAGATAAGCATTATCAGGTAAGTAGTTAAAAACCCTCCTGTTGTCATTTTCTACATGTTCAGGTAGTAAGTTCTTCTATGGTTTTGCTATGTAATTATGCATATCATGATGAAATGGAGATTAATAAGTATAAGATACATGATGCTGTAAACACATAGTGTTGTATATGAATGGATATAAATAGTATGGTAAGACTAGTCGTGTTCATTGCAGGAATCCATGGCAGACATCAGGCGGAGCAAGTCAGAGTCAGAATTTCTTAAGCCTATGTTCGTTCAACTCGAAGGAGTATAGTTCAAGTATGGTTTCATCGGGGATACTCATCAGGGAAACATAGATTTAGTGGCATGGTCATCCAAGAAGCATAACGATAAAGAAAGCACCCTACTAGATGTCATTTTTACATCAGGGATGTGGTATGTGGCTCAATTTCCTTATTCCATGGAAACTCCAGAATTGATAATAGAATGTGCCAAGAATTATAACCCTCAGATGAGGAGAGTAGAAAAGCATGGTAGGGTTTATGCAGAATTGTCCATCAAAGGGATTCCAACTACTTTCAATCTCCCACTTGGAAAGAAAGTAGACAGTATGGATCTAAAGAAACTGGAGATGGAATATATAAATAACAAGAAGACTGCAAGAAAGAGGATATATCAGTGGAGGGCAAAGAACAATACTTATACTGCCTCTACCAAATTACCAGTGCACCTGTAGAAATTTGACTTTGATGATGAATATCAGTATATGATTGCCCTACTCAGTAAAGTGACAGGCTAGCCTACTACTGGAAGTTTCAAGGATTGGATGTATGGGGTCATCATGATGTTCACTTATATAGATAATAAGCCACTATGGGCTAAAATCATCAGTGATGCCCTAGATGAACAAATGATGAACTTAGGAGGCCTAGAGTGTGCATTTTACATGACTTCATATGTTATATATTCATGTGCTTATAAGGGTACATTTGATGCACTTACTATAGTTGGAAAGATTGGTGGCAGTTAGAATGATGCCCATATATGGGACCATTACCCTCAGTTGTAGTAAACAAACTATCTCCCTGATTACAAATTAGTGAATGATGCATTTTCTATGTATCTGGTCAGAACAATGGAGGAAGATAGAACCAAAAGACTGAGCATGGAAGCTCAGGAAGTTATATACAAGCATGGTACCTAGTTCATCTAGTTTGCCACATTTTCCTACATTAGAGTAGAAGGTTTTAAGGGACAACCATTGATGCTACCCAGGTACCCTACTGATGGGGTAGTCCTGATGGAGTTTCTAAGACAGGTATCAACTATACTAGATGCATATAAAGAAAACAATAAGATTCCTCTAGTATTATTTCTAGTGACTATAGGGTGGTACATATGCCCTAATTCTGAAAACATAAAGAAGGCTATAGCAGGTTTGAACATGATGAACCTACAACCATTCCCATTAGCTAGATCATATGACCCCTATGGAAGGATGCAAAAGATCATGGGTCAACCTATACATAAAATGAACTTAGAGGATTTCTAGACTGACTGTGAGGATGAAGCTGAAGTCAGAAGAAGAAAATATCAAAGGCTCACCCTCAATCAGATTAAGACATTTTATTATGTTCCAGTGCCTGCACAATTAAAGAAAGATGATGGCAAGGTATTGTCAAATGAGTATGAAGAGAAAAAGGTGTATAATGACACCATTTCAGCCCCTAACCTGACGCAACCTAAAGACATTTCATTAGATCAGTTTACAGGTGGGGTGATGCAGTTGACCCAAGCATGGGTAAATGAACAAATTAATACATTGAAGAGGAAAGGTGTAGCAGACACAGTAGATAACAAGAGGAAAACGCAGGAGATTTCAAATGAAGAATATGATGACTTTCTTCTTGAGAAGAGAAAATCAAATGGAGGAAGGCTGCCACCTTAGAAACAAGGAAAAGGACCCCCCATAGGAAAAAAGAAGACTGATGATAGTCCTAAGGGGGTGATAGTTGAAAGAGTTGATACATCAACTGAAGGTGCATCTGCATCAGGACATGCATCATTCTCACCTATACAGCCTTTGATAGATGAACCAAGAATGAAAAGAATCCTAAGGCCAACCGTAGAAATTGCAAGAGTATAGTATGAAGGCCAAACCTCACAGCAGAATGTGGAAGAAGATATTCTTGAGGAGGAGCCAATGGATAAAGAGCCTGATGAGGATGATCCTATGATATTCACAAGGAAGAGGAATGCACCCCTGGTGGCATCACCACCTAAAAGACAGAGAACATCTATAAGGGGTGAAATAAGACATGACCCTGTAATATTAAGGGGAGCTGGTAGTGAAGTATTCAGGAAAGAATTGTGACAAGATGTGCCACTTCCTACCATAATTTAGTTTAAGATTGAGAAGGATGAAGAGCAAGTGAAAGAAACCACTAAAGCAAGCCAAGGTAGTCCTTTCTCATTAAAGGAAACTGTGGACCTATCAGATGATGAAGTGGTACAAAATGTGACTTCTCAACAAATGGAGACCCTTTCTTCTAACACTCGCATGACCCCTCAAGGAACTCCATCCTCACAAAGGGTGATATTAGAAGAGTTGAAGCGAACAGAGTAAGAGAAAGAGAATAGTCCAAAGAGGGCAGCCTAATCGATCGAGCTTGATAAGTTAGTTGATCAGGTAACTAGCCCTGCAGTGATAGACCTAACATACAGAGAGGGTGTAAGTCCTGAACATCAAGCAGGTGCACCTGATAAAGTAGAAAATGTTGAAATAGTCAACCTGATAGAAATAGAGAGCCACACTCTAGATATAGGTCAGCAACAACAAGAAATACTAGCTGAACCCAAGATAGTCGAAGTCCAAGAAAAGGGTAGGAATGATAAGGACACATTAGGTGATGATCCCCCCCAGACTCAAGAAACCTTAGGTGATAAAGAAACATCAGGTCATGATGACCTAAAGACCCAAGAGGTAGATGCATCAGGTGCGGATCACAATGTGATCCAAGATCAGGTTGATGCACCTAGTTCAAATACAATGATGTCCACAGATGCAAATGTGCCTCAAGATGAGGAGATTCCTAAAGTGGATAAGACACAAAAGATCAAGTCCAGGACCAGCATGTAGATACACAACATGATCCTCCCCCTAAAGAAGAAGTTCCTCAAGAGGAAGAAGTACAACAAGATCCCCCTCATGAAGAATATCATGAGGAAGAAATAAGGAAGTCACCCTCTCCATCGAGAATCGAGATTGTGAAGGGGAAAATTAGGAAAATATCAATAATGATAAATAATAACCCAATACATCAATGGAAGCTGAATGCAAAGAAGAATTAAACCAAAAAAAGTAAGAACATACTTACAAACTCCTTTACCTGTCATTTTCCATTGCTTGCCTATCTTTCTTTGATCTTGATTGTGAAGCCCTCAGAAGCTTTCCTTGCTTGCTTGCTTGTTTGAAGATGACAAATGAAGAATGGCTTTGATACCTGTTTGTGTTGAATGTGAGCTTCAAACACATGAAAATGGAGGATACTAGAAATAGAGAGAAGAAGAGAGAATGAGAGAAATTTTGGTATAGTAATTGTGCAAGATGAAGTTCCTCCTAATGGCTTAGAAGAGGGTTTTATTTATAGATTTTTAAAAAAGTAATGGAGGGTGAGGATCAAAAGATGAGATCAATGAATCTCATTTTTTGTGAATCTTTAATTCATAATGGATGAATTAAAAATTCTTTATTTGAGAATAGTGGATTATGACAATTGAATTAAAAATTCAATAGTGGAGGATAGTGGGTTATGACAATTGAATTAAGAATTCAATAGTGGAGGATAGTGGGGAACATTGAATTAAATATTCAATTGGTGAAGGCTAGTGGGGAACATTGAATTAAATATTCAATAGTGGAGGATAGTGGGTTATGACAATTGAATTAAATATTCAAATGGCAAAGGCTAGTGGGGAACATTGAATTAAATATTCAATTGGTGAAGGTTAGTGGGGAACATTGAATTAAATATTCAATTGGTGAAGGCTAGTGGGGAACATTGAATTAAATATTCAATTGGTGAAGGCTAGTGGGGAACATTGAATTAAATATTCAATTTGGTGGAGGATAATTGATTTAAAGATTTATTTTGGAAAATGGAGGATATTAGCTAATTAAATATTAAGAATATTTAATTATATGTGCAACATGGTGAGGTGGAAAGATGAGGTGGATTGATGAGGTGGATTGATGAAGTGGATTTTGTGAGGTGGATTTAGGATTTGAGACATTAGAAGAATTTAGGGATTTTAATTAAATAAAATAATTTTATTTAATTGTAGGATAATGAACCAATCAAATAAACTTATGATATTTATTTAATTGATAGAAGAAAATATGAATTAAGATAAATATTAGAATATTTACTTAAGTCAACCTGAGCCAATTTTAGGTGTCTACATTTTGCCCCTCTTTGAAGCAATGTGTTTTATCACGTTGTTTCAAAGAATAAATAGTCTGATAATGATACATGCCCCAGTTTGCCCTTGGTACAGGTTATGATGATAGGATGCCCCCTTGGGAGATTAGACGGGGAGAGGGCGGCAGACGTGAGATGGACAATCTCACGATACGATATGTTGACAGGAGGTGAAATGGTTGAATGCAGAAGAAAGGGATGAATGATATGGAATGCAAGATAAAAATGATAACACACACAAGCAAGTAAGCAAGTATGCACAAATGACACAAGCACAAACAAGGTATTGCCCCTATCGAGCGGTAAACCAATGAGATGGATCGATGATGTTTGGTTTCAGGAATAAAATATGTCGTATAAGACTTCGGGTCTAGTTTTGACAATATGACATCATGTCTAAGACATTTGATATGATAGTGTTGTCATGGCGGGGAACAATATATCCCTAAACCAACACAGCAGGTGTGTTGTCATGGTGGGGAATGATGGCTCCCTAGAGAAACATGAAGGATAGTGTCTGGTTTCAAGAAATGAAGCATGTCGTGTAAGACACGTGTGTTGGTCTGATTTTGACAATGCAACATCCTATATAAGACAATTGATTGATTAATTGATCGAGTTGGTTTACAACTGGACAAGGATCAAGACCATTGATTGTGATTGGATCATTTGACTAGATTGATTTGACTTGATTGGCATGGATTAAGGATAGACTTGCAATTAGATACGGTATGGATATGGATATGGATACGGATATGAGGTGCAATTGGATATGATATAGATATGGATATGGATATGAATATTTGTCACCTTGATATAGCAAGTATTTTGAAGCGCTTTCATCATTGGGCTTTATTATGTTGTAAGAAAATACAAGCATCTAGGTATAATTAAACTGAGATGACCTAAGTATTACTTACATGGATTTTGATTTAGCAAGTTAATACAAGCATCTAGCCAAAATTGAATCTAGATGACCTGAGTACTTCTTGCATTTTTCAACAGACAAGGATTGCCCCTTTTTCATGTTTAGACCTTAGAGTCCTCGATGATCTTTTATCAATCATGTCGTTAGACAAAAGTCATCACATTACTAAAGTTTGATCCACAAGCAGTGGATAAAGAAAATAATCATGCCCCCATCATAGCATCTCTAGCTTTTGACATCCTTGAGTAGCATAGAAAGGCATGATAGCATAAATCAAGACTTTGTAAGTTAAACTAACCAATCACAAAACCTTCTTGCATTTAGATGTGTTTGTTTCTTGCCATAATTAACATGAGATTTAGTTTGAGTGTTTCAGTATGGTAGGTTGCTTTGTTTTTGGACAGGTTGATGTTTGGCGTCATGATTTTTGTTGTTTTTGGGAAGCGTGCTTTGTTGCTCTTGTTTGTCTAGCAGAAGGTATCACAATCCTTATTGGTGGGACAGACCCTAAGGGACTGACCTAGTGCCTTGGGAGCTCATTACTAAATGGCCTTGCCTATGTGACGGGGCAAAGGTAGCGTAGTTTGGGGTAAACCCTAATGGACCTAAGACCTAGGCGGGAGAAAGTGGAGATTGACTCAGCTGGACAGAAGGATTAGACATGGGACAGATGGGAAAGTGGAGATGGACTCAGATATGGAACAGATAATACTAATGACAAGGAAGCACTACGGATAGGTAGATGTATGGGTGAATGGAATATGTAGGTAGAAGGAAACAAGGATGTTGACTCTACACATAGTGCTTGTTTGCTAGGTTTTCACTATGGTACTTATCCAAGGTGCCCGTTTGCCAGGTTTTCACCAGAGGATGGATTTTTGTTTGTTTTTACTTTTTCTAGAGGAATGCCATCAGGTGTAGCTAAAGTATAAGCTCCTGATCCATATGTTGCTGTCACAATAAAGGGACCTAACCAGTTAGGCTCAAACTTGCCCTTCTTCTCGCGGTCTGCTTGATTTCTCTGATTCTCTTTGTGTACAAGATCACTCACTTGAAACTGTCTTTCTTTGACCTTTTTGTTGTAGGTTTTGATAGACATGGAGATGATTGAGTACGGCAAGGCATCTTTCATCTAGTAATTCTAGCTCTGCTAATTTGGAAGTGCGATACTCCTCTTCATTTATTAGGTCCTGCATGGATACTCTGAGAGATGGGATCTTGACCTCTATAGGTAGGATGGCTTCAGAGCCATAGACCAAAGCATATGGTGTGGCACCAGTGGGTGTTCAGATACTAGTGCGGTAGGCCCATAGGGATAGGTTGAGTTACAAGTGCCAATCATGACCAGCTTCATTGACAATTTTTTTGAGGATTTTGAGAATGGTTTTATTGGAAGCCTCAGCTTGGCCGTTACTCTGTGGATAGTAGGGAGTTGAGAACCGATGTTGGATATTATATTATGTGCATAAGGCATAGACATCTTGATTCTTGAATGGTCTCCCATTATTAGTGATAATGGCCTCAGGGATACCATACCAACAAATGAGGTAGTTAAGGATAAACTTGGCTATTTGCTTACCGGTGATATAGGTCATGGGAATGGCTTCAACCCACTTCGTGAAATACTCAGTAGCAGTAATGATAAACTTGTGGCCATTGGAAGAGGAGGGGTGGATTTGTCCTACGAGGTCGAGACCCCATTGAGAAAAAGGCCATGGAGTTGTCACAGGCTGTAGTTCATGAGATGGTTCGTGAATCAAATCTCCATGTTGCTGACATTGCAGACACTTCTTGGCAAACTGTGCCGCATCTTGTTCTATTATTAGCCAGTAATAACCTATTCTAAGTATCTTCTTAGCAAGATTAGGACCGGTAGAATGTGCACCACAGACACCTTCGTGTATGTCTCGTAAGGTAGCTTCAGCTTCTTCTGTGTTAAGACATCGTAAAAGGATACCATCAAGACTTCGGCGATATAGTGTATCACCCAGAATGGTGTAGCAGGAGGATCAATGGATAAAGGTTTTGTGTTGGGTGGAGGAAAGGTTAGAGGGAAAGGTATTGTGCTTAAGGTATTTATAAATATCTTCGTACCATGGGGAATTGGGACCAACAAGTTCACAGATGATTTCAGTAACTAGAATGTCAACAACTGGTATCAACAATTGCTCGATCAAGAATTTGCATTTTGTGTATTTGCAGGCATGTCAATCATTGATCCTATAGATGCCATAGAATCTGTAGCTTTGTTATGCTCTCTTGGAATTTGCTCAAATGTGATGCTAGAGAAGTGTGGTTTGTAAGCATCCACTAGTTGCTTGTAGGGGACCAACTTTTCATCCTTTGTTTGGTACTCATCTATGACTTGGCGAATGACTAGTTGCTAATCTCCATACACTTGTAATTCTGTGATGTCCCATTGAACTGCTGTAATGAGACCTATAAGGAGTGCTTCATACTTGGCAATGTTGTTGGTGCAAGGGAATGCAAGCTGATATGACTTAGGAATATAGTCATTCTGAGGTGTGATAAATAGGATGCCGGCCCCTGATCCATGCTATGTGTAGGAACCATCAAAGTACAACTTCCACATTATGGAGTTGGAAAGAGTGAATAGATTACTGCTACCATAGGGTGCGTATCTGTCATGGGTGCTTCTGCTAATTGATCTACTAGGGCTTGTCCCTTGATTACTTTACGATCCACATACTCAATGTCAAACTCACTCAGGATCATGACCCATTTAGCTAATCTACCTGTGAGAGCCGCTTTTGCTAGTAGATACTTCAAAGGATCAATTTCAGCTATAAGCTTTGTGTGCTGGTTGAGCATGTAATGCCGCAGCTTTTGGGAAGTGAACACTACTACTAAACAAGCTCTTTCCATCGGTGAATAATTAAGTTCATATCCCACCAAGGTTCAACTGATATAATAGATTGCATGCTCTTTCCCTGACTCATCATGTTGTGCTAGCAAGGCCCCTAGGGCCGAAATTGTAGTTGAGATGTATAATATCAACGGTTTGTTTGCAATTGGTGGAACTAATATAAGAGGTGTAGCTAGATACTCTTTAAGTTGATCAAATGTTGCCTGACACTTATAATCCCATCAAAATGAGACATCCTTTCGGAGTAAGTGTTGAAATGGTTGACACTTATCTACTAGCTGTGAGATGAAATGCCTGATGGACTGCAACCTTTCCTGAAGGCTCCTTAATGCTTTGAGGTTCTTTGGTGGAGGCATCTCCACTATAGCCTTTACTTTTGCTAGGTCTACTTTGATGCCTCTATAAGATACAATGTATCCCAATAGCTTCCCTAATGTTACACCAAAGACACACTTCTTTGGATTGAGGCGTACTTGATATTTCTCGAGCCTGTCAAAGATCTATCCTAGAACTTCTATGTGAGCTATCCTAGAAGATTTAGCTAGTATGTCATTTACATAGTCTTCCATGATATGATGAAAGAGATCGTGGAATATCACTGTCATTGCTCTTTGATAAGTTGCTCCTGCATTCTTGAGACCAAACGGCATGACACACCAACAATAATTACCCCAAGGACAAGTAAAAGTTATTTTATGTTGATCTTCTTCTGCTATCCTTATTTGATTATAGCCAGAGAATCCATCCATGAGAGAAAGCATCTTGTGACCTGCTGTCAAGTCTACTATAATGTCAATGTTCAGTAGTGGAAAGTCATCTTTGGGACATGCCTTGTTGAGATCTCTAAAATCATTACATATGCGGATCCACCCATTGGGTTTAGACATAGGTACAATATTTGAGACCCAATCTGAATAGTCAATAGGTCGTATGAACTTTGCATCTAATAACTTCTGTATTTCCACTTTTACCAAGAGAGCTATCTATGGGTGCATCTTTCTCAGCTTTTGCTTGATTGGTTTCACTTTTGGATCAACTGTGAGGTAGTGAACAACTAGCTTAGGGTCTAAGCCTGGCATATCAGCATAGGTCCATGTAAAGTTGATGGTTTGCTGTAAGAAGAAATTGTTAAGATTCCTATGCTCTGTTTTTGATAATGATGCTGCAAGGAATGTGGTCTTCAGATTTTGCTCTATGCCAAGGCTTATCTCTGTAGAATCTTCCACTAGGAGAGCTGACTTCTCTTGATACTTAGATGGTAGGGGAAGGTCAAATCCTCAATCCTCAGGTGCCACAATTGGGTTTTCATCTTTGAATATGTCCTTTGTTTTTACTATTTTGAGATCGGGAGGTGCCACAGTGTGGTTTTCATCTAGAGACCTTTCTGTATTTTTACTTTTGCAACTAGAGGATTTGGCATTCTCACCAAAATAAGTTGTTGGCTCTAGTTCCATTACAAAACCTGCTTTGTGATCACCCAGAGGGATACCATCCTGAAGTCCCATGAACTTAGCTAAAGCTTCATCATTCTGAAATACATCGACAATGGGGGACCCTTGTTGGTCCCAATCAATAAGTTCAGGGTAGACAAGTGTCACATTCTGGGTGTTTGTGGTGGATGTTAGGGATACGGAGGATAGCATAAATATGGAGGTTTCAGTAAATAGTTTGGTCATATGGAGGGAAGATTCATCGATGATATCCTTGTTAGACGTTGAACCAGCGGGAAAAGTTTCGGCTACCTCGTCGAGGATATACTCAGTGTCCAAGGCATGTAGTACCTTTCTACCAAATCCTAACCCCTTCTTATCTAGCTTCTTTGTCACAATGATGGGCTCCATAGTTCCTTGATTCTGTTTCCCAAGGCCACCTTTACCTTTATAGCCCATGTTTTTGACGATCCTTAAGCCTTTGCCATATTGCTTGACTGGTATTGTGATTGGTTCTTTCTCCCTATAGAGCCAAGAAGAGATGTCCTCAATAGTTTCCTCTTTCAATAACCATCCCTGTTGGAATTGGGTTAGGAATGTTGGGGGAGGGATAGCTGCTTTTTTGGTTACTTTGGCAATGGGCGGTTGGCCATAGGATTTTGGAGACAAAGGCATCTTCCCTACACAACAAGATTTTGAGATATCATAAGTGCCAAAGCCTATATCACGGATGTGCACTTTGATTTCAGGAAGAAGATTAGGATTACTAGTAGAGGCTTGTGTCAGGTTTTCAGGATCAACATATAGTGGGGAGTCAAGGGCTTTTTCATTGTTAGGCACTCGGTTGCAATTCTTATAACTACCTTGCCAGACCTGATAGAATTCGAAAGGATTGGGGTCTCCTGGGATAGTGATCTCCATACCATTGTATGGGAACTTTAGAGATTGATGGTACATGGAGGGAACAGCCTTCATTGCATGGATCCATGGGCAGCCTAGGATAATATTGTACATCAGGTCAATATCAAGGACTTGACACTTCGTTTCAAACATGATGGGGCCCAGTTGTATAGGTAGGTGGATAATGCCTTCTGACCGGTGTTCAACATCATCATATCCCTTGATTGTAATACTATGCTCAGAGTTGACATGATCCTCAGAGTATCCCAATTTCTTAAGTAACTTTAGGGAACAAATGTTGAGACTAGCACCACCATCTATGAGTATGCGTTTGATTTTGCGCTTATGGATGATAACTTCAATATGAAGGGCATCATTGTGATATAGATCATGGGAGGGGATGTCCTTCTTAGAGAAAACCACGTTGTAAGGTGAAGCAATATTACCCACTATAGCTTGGAAATCCACGACTGCTATGTTGTTAGGAACCAAAGACTCTTGGAGGGCCTTTTCTAACACAACTCTATGTGCAGGTGATGATCGTAAAAGGTCCAAGATAGAGATTTGTACTGGCATTTTCCCTAGATGTTCAACAAGATTATAATAAGATTGAGCCAGAAGACTAGGTGTAGGACCACAAATGGTGACACGACCACAGCGAGTGGTAACAATGCAATCTGTAGATTTGCCTTTGATTGTGAGGGTAGACACTCGACTCTCTTCAAAATGACCTACAATAGAGTCAAAGGAAGTAGAAGCATGATTGACACCTTTACCCTTATCCTGAGGAGGAGGTGGACCATGGTGAGGGAATGGTTCCTTGTACATGTTAAGGTCTTTGTTCACGTGTTGAGCTGGTGGATCATGTTCCAGAGAGATTACGTTGTCTTCGATGAGATTTTGGATTAGGTGTTTGAGTTTCATGCACGATGCAGTTCTATGCCCCTTGCTCCTATGGAATTCATAGTATTCATTTTCTCTATACCATGTGGTTTTATAAACAGGTTCCCCATAGGGAGGAGTATCAGGTAGGGTTATAAGACCTCTCTGTAAAATCTTTTGTAAGACAACTTCTATGGGTTCTCCCATGGGAGTAAATTGATGCCTTTGAGGGTAATCTTGTTGAGGCCGTTCTTGTTGTCGTTGTTGTTGATTTTGATAGGGTTGCCATTATTGTTGCTGTTGTTGCGGATGCTGACTTGGTTGTGCATGTTGCAGTGGCGTTTGCAATGTTTGGACATGTTTAGAATCGACCACACCATCGTTGACTATGTTTCTATTTTTGTTCCAATATTTGAGTTTATCGCTCGATTGTTGATGAGAAGCATTGTCTTTTGTTTCTTTGAAGATTTTGACCACACCCTTAGCAATGAGGGCCTTTTCAATGTTGATTCCCTTGTATGTGATTTCATCGAAGGTTATAGCACTAAGAATTTGCAAATGGAAACCTAACTCTTGGTTGAGGTTCTGCACAAATATCTTAACAAGCTGTTTCTCTAGAATCTTGAAAGGGAATTTGCTAGCCATTTGTCTCCATCGCTGAAGGAAAGAAATGAACGTTTCACCATTTTTCTATTTGTTGTTGCATAGATCAATCATGGAGATTTCATGTTCTGCATTGTAGGAGAAATGGGTGGCAAATTTCTCTGCCAGCTCATTAAAAGACTTGATACCCGTAGGGAGGTGCGAGAACCATTCTATAGCTTGGCCTCCAAGACTGTGAGGAAAAAGATGCATAAGATAGGTGTCATTATGTGAGACCTTGAAGCAAGCAAGATAGAATTCCCTGAGATGGTCTTTTGGGTCACCTTTTCCTTTGTATTTATCAAACTTAGGAATAGTAAAATTTTGAGGAAAAGGGATCATTGGTAATGACCGATCAAAAGGATAAGGACACACTTCCTCTAAAGAGAAGGTCTTCTTGGTGTGGCCAAACGTAAGATCAGATAGCTGTTGTTGAAATTCTACGATCTTTAGCTCCATTACTGTGGGAGGGGTTGGTAACATCTCCTGTTGTCCTAGAAGTGGTTGTTATTGCCCATACGGCAGATTGTAGTGTAAGCCATGCGCATTGGTGTTGTAAGGGTTGTACGATTGGTTGGGGTCATATGCGTTGTATGTTGGGTTGAGATTGGGTTGGAATTGGATGTTTTGATTCGAAGGAGGTGGGGGCGGTACTAGGTAAGAATGTTGGCTTTGTGATGGTTGGAGAAAAGAATTTGGGGGTGGAAAGCTAAAGTGCACTGGATTAGGTTGTGATGGCGGCACATATCTTTGGTAAACTTGATGTTGGGAATGTTGAGGGTGGCTAGGCAATGTGTGAAAGAAATTTAGCACGGATGAACATTGTGGAGGAGGGGCATAGGTAGATGTGATTAGTGATGGTTAAGGTTGATTGATGATGAGAGTAGAAAAATGTTGTGGTTGGGCTGGCATGACTCTAGTTGGTTGAGAGACATGAAGGCCTGATGATATAGGAGGTGGCATTTGTTGAGACCCTTGTTGCATGGCTACATAGTTGTTCCCCAGATTGAATTTAGTGGGGGACCTATGCGTGATGGGGTAACTGAGATTCCACTTGCAATTGGTGTGGATACTTGAGGGGTTTGTTGTATATTTGGTCGAGCTAAGGTGGCTTTCTTAGCTAGCTCCGCTTGACATTGGAGAGTTTCTTGTTAATTTTTGTAGATCTCCATAGGAGTCAAAAGCGGTGATATGGGTCTTTCTCTTGGTAGATTTTGATAAAGGGGGTTCTTATATTGTACAAGTGATCTCCCTTGCAAGCTTTGTTCAGGAAAAGGCATGGTCACTGTTGACATGGTGTGCATCGCTTGTATGGTGTCTTGGGTACTATTTGTCTCCTTGAGATTGGATAAATCAAAATTTTGAGGCAATTTGGCTCCTTGCTTGGCAAGCAAGAGAAAGAAATGATCCTGGTCCTCACTCAGGATTTTGTCAAAGGCGGCTATGGCTCTAGGATCTTGTATGAATTCATCAAGATCTTGTCCATCTTCTTGAGAGGATTGACCTATTTCAAAGTGTCACTCTTCATGAGATGGGGCTAGATCTGCAGTATAACCAACAAGATTTTGAGGCATGCCGGTAGTATAGTGAGGTGTACTTACCAAAGGGACCCTTACTTCCTGAGCTGGGACCTGGTCGACAGTATAACCGTGCGGCACAAAATCTGGAGGCATACCGGTGGTAAAATGTGGGGCACTTACTAAAGGGACCCTACCTTCTTGTGGATTGTTTGGGTGATCTAACTGCGGGATGTTTGGAGAGTTTGTAGATCTTTTTGTGGGTGTCCTAGGAGTAACCTTGGGGGTAATGTTGAGATGACCAGATTGCGGTGTGTGAGGAGGCGATTTGCGCTTCCTAGGGACAACTTGCTTGGACTTCATAGTTTGTTGGAGCCTAGTGAGTACCATGGAATACACTAGGACAAAAGGACTATTGAGATTTTGCTTGTGATTTGGAAAAGACAAACTCTAATGCATAATTGACTAGACCAAAGGTGCTATACTATTTGACCAGAGTCGCAGGATTGTGCAACCAAAAGCGTGCTACTGTAATGCCAAAGGTGATGGACTGAGCTACCAAAGGCGAGATACTGCTGTGCCAAAGGCGAGCTACAGTTACCAAAAGCGAGCTACTATTATACCAAGGGTGCTAAAATAGTTTAGCCAGAGGCGAGGTACTGTTATACTAAAGGCGAGCTACTGTTAGACCAAAGGCGAGCTGATGTTCTACTTGAGGTGCTGAAGTAGTGTCTGATGTTTTTTTAAAAGGAAAAATTTTGATAGATCTAGTTTGTTTCTGATCAGATTTGTTTTTGGCAAGAGAAAACACAACAAACAAAGTTGGCAAAGATGGACTAACACAACAAATAGTGTATGTTCGAGGCTCACAAAAAAGCCCAATGTTTCCACAGGTATGAGACAATTTGCAAATAACTATCAAGCACTTTTTATCCCTAGAGACAAGGTTTCATTGCAGTAGATCAGCTCATAGCTTAATACTCCGTCGATAAAAATATCATTCCATAAAGGTGTCAGATATTTTGTATCTTTGCGAGAGACGATAGGTAGGGATATCTCACCCTCCCCTTGGAAAGCTCAAGTAGGTCACAAGAGCTTTATGGCCAAGGGAATACTATCTCTTCTCAAGGGAGCCAATGGTGAGTATCTTAATGGCTTAAATTGATTCCCCTTGCACTGATGATTACTGCAATATTTGGAGGTAAGTCAGGTAGTCTCTATCTAAAATGGTTCTTAGTAACTTTGAGGGACCAAAACCTTACGAGCAATGTGACAAGCTACTAAAAGCTTTAACCAATCCTACTAAGAGTATCAAACACTTTGCTCAATGTGAAAATTGTTTCCACAAGGAGCTAGTACACCTCTTTTCAGTTTGACACCACAAGGTAAGGCTGACGTCGGTTAGGACTTGGCTTTCACCTTATCCCTCTTATATAGTGGTTCAAAGGAAAACTCTGCTTAGGGTCGTCCCTTTTGGATGAAGCGCAATCCAAAAGTAGGCCCTTCTAAAGGATGTTCGAAAATGTAAGAGCAAGCACATCAAACAAAGGTTCAATTGTCCCGTTATAAGAAAAATAAGGTGCAACTAAACTAGGCACACACACATTTGTAGTTGTCAATTGTCCCTTATGAAATTGAAGTGTTTGGCATTCATGTCCATTGTTCCTTAGAAAATTGAGGTGTTTTCACATACATGTCCATTGTCCCTTAAAAAAAGTAGTATGTTCCTAAGACTTAGATTGCTGAAATGATTTGTTCAATTATCCCTTAAGAAGGCAATGTGTTTCTAAGACTTAGTGCAATAAATCTAGATGTCTTCAATGCTCGTCCTGCATGAACATGTTAGAAAACCTATTTGCTCTGTGTGAGTGATAAGAAGCTGCAACAAGTTAGTTAGTTAGACTGCAACAAAAAGGCTTGAAAAAGGTACAATCTCCTAAAAAATTCTTCACAACTGTGAAGTTCGCCGTGTCAGCTTTCCAGAAAGTCCTTGTTTACAAATTTTCGGTTCCGTATGTGAAAGTTGTGAAAATTTGAAAAAATCGGCCTATTTCGTTAAGTGGAAAAAAAATGAACTTCGCCCTTGGTTTGATTTTCTATATATATATATATATATATATATATATATATATATATATATATATATATATATATATATATATATATATATATATATATATATATTGTGTTTTAATTTATTTATTAATGTTTTTGTTTAATTTTGATTTTTTTTTCCATAAATGAGCGAAATAAAAAATAAAAAATAAAAGAAAATTATTATTTTTTATTTTTTGAAGTGTTGAATTTTTTTATTGTGTTTTTTTTTTTTTAGGTTATTTTTTTTTAATTGTGAAAAGTGTTTTTTGCTTTGTTTCTTTTGTGGTGTGTGTAGGTTTGTGCAAGGTGGAGGAGTTGGGGTTGTGGAATGGCAGTGGTGGTGGCTGGGCGGGATCAGGGGTTTTGGTTGGGCGGCAAGGTGAGGAGAACCCAGATTGGGGGAAGGAGAGCAGGCCACGGGGAGAGGAGGGGAGGCAGAGGGTAGGTGGTGTGCGGGGCGTGGCGGGGGGTGTGGGAGGGAGCATAGGGTGTAGGCGGAGTGGTGGGCAGCAGGAGGGAAGGTGGTGGCGCAGTGTGGGTGGAGTGGAGAGGGGAGCGGGCGGCGCACAGAGAGCAGCAAGCGACGTGGGCGGCGGTGAGGGAGGGGCGGGGGGAGCTGCTTGGGGAGGGAGGAACGGGGATCGAGCAGAGGAGGGAGTAAGGAGTGGTGCGGGAGAACTGCATGGGGAGGGAGGAATGGGGATCGAGGGAGGGCCGAAGGGAAGGCTACGGGTGGCGGGAGGGGAGACATGGGGGTGGCTGCAGGTGGGAAGCAGAGGGTGGAGGTCGGGGGAGGGGAAGAGGGGATACAGGGGATGGGAGTGGTCGGAGGGTAAGGGGGGTAGGGTTTGTGCAGGGGGGACGGGGGGGTGGTGGGGGGTAAGGGGGATGGGGGGATCGTGGGGGGTAAGGGGGATGGGCTTCGGCCCTTAAATTTTATTTTTTTATTCTAATTTTTTTTTACTTAACACTAAAGCTTTTTAAAAAAAATAGTTTGATTTATTTTGTTTTTTATTTTTTTTTATTTTTATTTTTATTTTTTTTAATAAAATGTAAATGTTAGACTAAAAAAAAACAAATAGATGCCAATGTGATTTTTTTGTTTTCAATTTTTTTTTTTTGAAATGTTACAAATAAAAAAACAAAAAAAAAAAATCCCAATGTTTTATGTTTTTTAAAAAAAAAAAAAAAATTTTTTACAACAAAAAAAAATGTTGAAAAATAAAAAAAAATTCAAAAATTTTTAAGGAAACAAAACTAGAGGAATTATATGTGATTTCTTACCTCTGAGGCCTTTCGGACTCAATGATGAGCATGGTTTGTGCATAGGAGGTTGTTTGTGGAAGTTGATACCCGAATGTGCTCTGGAAGACACCTGTATCCTGCAACAAAACTTCTAAGACAAAACCTCATAAACAAAGTGGATTAGATCACCGGGCTTGCCAAAATGTGAAGAGAAAAATTAGGAAAATATCAATAATGATAAATAATAACCCAATATATCAATGGAAGCTGAATGCAAAGAAGAATTAAACCAAAACAAGTAAGAACATACTTACAAACTCCTTTACCTGTCATTTTCCATTGCTTGCCTATCTTTCTTTGATCTTGATTGTGAAGCCCTCATAAGCTTTCCTTGTTTGCTTTCTTGTTTGAAGATGACAAAGGAAGAATGGCTTTGATACCTGTTTGTGTTGAATGTGAGCTTCAAACACATGAAAATGGAGGATACTAGAAATAGAGAGAAGAAGAGAGAATGAGAGAAATTTTGGTATAGTAATTGTGCAAGATGAAGTTCCTCCTAATGGCTTAGAAGAGGGTTTTATTTATAGATTTTCAAAAAACTAATGGAGGGTGAGGATCAAAAGATGAGATCAATGGCTCTCATTTTTTGTGAATCTTTAATTCATAATGGATGAATTAAAAATTCTTTATTTGAGAATAGTGGATTATGACAATTGAATTAAAAATTCAATAGTGGAGGACAGTGGGTTATGACAATTGAATTAAGAATTCAATAGTGGAGGATAGTGGGGAATATTGAATTAAATATTCAATTGGTGAAGGCTAGCGAGGAACATTGAATTAAATATTCAAATGGCAAAGGCTAGTGGGGAACATTGAATTAAATATTCAATTGGTGAAGGTTAGTGGGGAACATTGAATTAAATATTCAATTGGTGAAGGCTAGTGGGGAACATTGAATTAAATATTCAATTGGTGAAAGTTAGTGGGGAACATTGAATTAAATATTCAATTGGTGAAGGCTAGTGGGGAACATTGAATTAAATATTCAATTTGGTGGAGGATAATTGATTTAAAGATTTATTTTGGAAAATGGAGGATATTAGCTAATTTAATTATATGTGCAACATGGTGAGGTGGAAGAGATGAAGTGGAAAGATGAGGTGGATTGATGAGGTGGATTGATGAAGTGGATTTTGTGAGGTGGATTTAGGATTTGAGACATTAGAAGAATTGAGGGATTTTAATTAAACAAAATAATTTTATTTAATTGTAGGATAATGAACCAATCAAATAAACTTATGATATTTATTTAATTGACAGAAGAAAATATGAATTAAGATAAATATTAGAATATTTACTTAATTCAACCTAAGCTAATTTTAGGTGTCTACAAAGATAAATACTGGAGATTAGGGTAGACATGATGATGACGATGGACACCAAGGATCTAGAGATCAAATACCTCAATGGCTTGATAAAGAAATAGGTACAGAATCTGGTTTCGAGATTCAGGAATTTGATGTTTCAACGTTATTTTCAGAAACTATCATGAAGCCAAAGAGGAAAGCGAGATTAACATCTCCAATAAGAAGAGATCCTACTACAGGTAGAAGGACTTCCTGGGTAGCACTTCCCATCGTTGAGAAAGAGAAAGGCAAAATAGCCCTAGAAGAATTCTAGATTAGCACAGTTGATTTGGGGTTTTCCAATGAAGACCATAAAGGTCAGGAAGGGAAAGATATAATAGATTCTTTGACCCAAAGGGTGAAGAAAGAAAAGGAGAAGAATAAGTAGCACAAGGAGCACATTGCCCAGCTGCACTCATACATAAAAGGGTTGATTAACCCTGACAATACATCATCAGATCAGGCAGTCCCATTAACTACAATTTCTCAAGAGGAGGTTAATAAATTAGACCTTATGAGGCATGAGTTAGTGATAATGAGGAAATGGATGTCATCAGCACTAATAGGAGCTGAGGAAGTAGTGAGAGCCTCTTTGCAGAGATGGAATTCTTTGAGTATCTCTAGGAAGAAAGTTGATAAATTACAGACTGAGGCCGGAAGGAGGTCATTCTAGTTGGAGAAAGCCTTGGGTGATTTGAGTGAAATAAAGATGATTAATCCTTAGATCCTAACGAATAATAAGGTAATGGATAATAACACTGCCATGCTGGTAGATATTTGGTATAAAGACATCAGGTTTGAATGTGATGTACTGAAGAAGTGCAGTAATAAGTTAAGGGATATCAGTGTGAAATTGTACGACATGATGTCCTATGAAGCAGAAGTCCTGGAGGCTTTAGAGGGGAAAGTAGAAGGAAAAATTGAAAATCAAGATGTAGACTTTGCCATAAAAGCTTTGCATAATAATGTCCACCTGATGGCTGATGACCCTCTCAACCACCTGACAGAAGAAGCAATGAACAAGATCATGAGGATCAAGGTCAGGGTGGAGAACTATAATGAAACATTGAGCAATAGAAAGGGTAAATTGGAGATCCTCAGAGATAAATTTCAAGCCCACAAGCACGCCATAAGTAAAGCTAAAACTCACGATGGTGGGGAAATTGAAAGAATAGTAGAAACATATGAAAATATTAGGACGATAATGCAGGTCCATATACAAGGCAATATCCATCAGGATGATGAAGACATAGAAAGTGATGATCATGATGATCATGATGATGAAGAAGAAGATCCTGAGGAGTAAATGAAGATGCGCTACAAGGGAAACATCTGCATCAAGTACTTAGAGGAAACTAAGTCACCTAGATGGTTGCCAGCTAGCAACCTGTGCCACGAGAGACATTTGACCAAGTCAAAAGGAATATGCACCGTGGATCTTAATCAATAAATCTTGGTCGTAGATCATGTGTAACTGCTCCCTCACCTTTTTCTATAAAAGGTGTAGGGATGCCTTGTTTTAAACATTAAAAGCTTAATTGAAATTTGTTTGCTAAAATATCAGGGCTTATTTCAAAGTTATTGTAAACATACATGTTTTTGCATACTTAATGAAAGAGAAGACCATTTTGATTACAAATCATCGTAAATCCTGAGTAGTCTGTGTTTGAATTATTGATACATGCTTTGATTTTCTGCGTCACTTGGAGTGCTCATCAGTCTGCATGTATTGTCTTCATTCATCATCCTTTGAAGTTGGCATCATCTATATCTAGCTGTGGAACATCCTGGTGAAAATATGGTTTGATTTCTTCTCCTAATGATAGTATCAAGTGTGTATTTGGCTCAATAGCTGAAGGTTCATCATAATTTGAAGTATTCTTTTACATTTCTTTTAATTTCAGAACAATTCACCATCACAATTGCAAATAATAGATAATCATAAGAAAATTACATGAAATATGCAGACATCTCATAGATAATTAGAAATTCATAGCATATTTGAAGTTAAAGCATGTACAATTGATAAATATCATGCAAAGATCTAAGTATAGACACACTATTTGCAGAAATATCCTATGTATAATTACCTTTCTGTGTAGCATCTTTACAGAAATAGAATCTTACTAATAAGCAAATGTAAGGCCCTTGAATGGAAAACAACAACGCACATCAACCACTGAGTAACGTCAGTTGATTAAGAACTAATTCACGGAGACTTGGGATCATGCATTCTTTGAATTCATCGTATCTTTCAAGATGAGTAAAGGTTGATATGTAACTTTTATTCTATGTTTGTTTATGACTAACATCATGATCAACATAAATTGGTGCTAGAAGGAGGGCCTGAAGCTAGAAGCTCATCATCAGTAAGTTTTATCAAATTTGTTGATGCAGACAATGAGGTAACATTGAAACACCTCTGAATTTTGAGCAATACGCAAAGATTTTCTATTTTAAGCTTGTACATGCTAATCATTTGTGAAGTTTTCAAGATTAACCATAAATATTGCAAACTTTATAGTAAATCATTGTGAATTTGCAAAGATCAGTCCTATTTCAGGGAAATTTGTCAAAGCTTTGAAGTAATCAACTTTAGAAACCTGATATCCAGTTGCAAGTGTCACCAGACCTCAGTATCACCTCATATTTGCATTGTTCGTGTAAATATCCCATAAATATCCATTCAGTCTAGCTTTCTGACTATAAATACTACCTTTGCTGGTAAATTCCAACTGATCTTTATAGTTAACCAGCCAATTTTCCTTAAAATTGTGAAATCCTGGCTCACAGGCCAAATACCAGGTCTAGGTCTAGTGGAATTTTTGAAGAATTACCTGTAAGAGGATTTAGACCTAGAATTGTAGACATCCATCATACTCCCAGTACTAGTGCTTCAGGAGCATCACCAGAACGTCGTCCTGTAAACCCTATTGGTTTACAAACACCTATAGGATCACCTGTTACACCTTAGGTTCAACCTCAACTAGTCATACCTCAAGTTCAACCTCCACTGGGTGCAATGTCTTTCTTTGTAGTAGAATTGTATTTGACTTTTAATGCATATCATCATCTGCCAAAGAATCCAGATAAAATTTGTCCAAAGTATCATCCATATTAGGATGTGAATGATCACATCATAACTTTGAAGGAAGCCTACTGTAGGGCCAGAATTGACCATCAGGATGTTGTATGTCAGTTATTTCCTTTTTCCTTAGGGGAAGAAGCCTATAACTGGTATATTAGTCTTGATCAAGGCTCAGTCGGATCATGGGCTATCCTAGAGAAAGCTTTCACTGATAGGTTCAAAATACCAATAGATCCTTCAATGAGCTATTATTTATTTGCCACAATTAAATGGTTTGAAGGAGAACCTATTGCCAACTTCAATGCTAGGTTCCAGAAAATGCTATCTAAGTTAGTTGCCCCTTATGTCGTAGTAGATGAAGCTACTAGGAGCATATATTATTCAGCCCTGGATCCTTTAACTTCCATGTTTATCAAGAGAGCACATCCTAAAATCACAACTTTAATAGGAGCTTTCCAAGAAGCTATCAAAGTCAATCAGCAACTAGTTCCTGCTCCTACACCAAACATAGCATTTCCCACACTTCTTGGTTATCCAAGATATCTTGTCGAACCATAGCATAATGGAGCCATGATGCCTCCAGTTGTGATGCCTGCACCATTGCAAGTACCTCCATTGAGTATAATGCCACCTCCAAATGGAAATGGCTAGATGATGCAGTAGCCAGGACAAATACAAACACCTCAGGTTGTAGACCAAAATAATCAGAACAATGGATCTTCCTTTTTTAAGCCTTTGATAGAAAATGTAGTGGCTAAGGTTCAGGAAGAGAAAGAAGAGATCAAAGAAATATTAGCTCAGTTAAGGAAATTTACAACTGAGATTACTCATTTAAGGAGTCAAAACTTCTACTCTCTACCTAACCAAAACAAAGGCCATAACAATGATAGACCAAATTATCCTAAAAGGGGGTACAATAACAATAACTATAACAACAATGGCAATATCAATCCTCCCAGACAACCTAGAGTGTGGAACACTAGGCCAAACAATGGTTCTTTGCCATCACCCCTAGACAATTTGCCTCCTGGTGAACCCAAACAGACTACTAGAGTCAACCTTGCAGAGGCAGCCCTCACTAACTGGTGCAGAATTCATCACACCAATGCACATGCAAAGTTAGACTGTCCTCAATTTAGAATTGCTGCTAGCATTTTCCATACTGAAGTGTCCAATACTTCAGGAAATCAACCTCAGGTAGAAGGAAATGAAATTGTTCCTTGTGGATATGATTCTGCCTTAGTGCTAGAGAGCTACATGCACCATCCTTATCAACAGACAGTGCCTGTTCACCAAGATTACACCCTGGCCTGTGAAGAATCAACCATGGCTTTTGAGTCAAATTATGTTTTCCCCTTTGAGGATGAAAATGAGCCTTCAAATGAACATGAGGAGGTACATCCCTACCAACACTAGTATCAGTGTAAGCATAACTACAACCTAAGAAATAATGCAAACATGTCTGTTGGTCCATTGACCACTTCCTTGCCTCTGAACAATTTCAATACACCTCCTAATCCCAAGGCAAGTAATAACCTTGGTTTTCCCAAGGTGAATGCTCAATACTTGGCATCACCAAATACATCACCAAAGGCTATGAATCCACCTCATGAATTTGACAAGTTGGTCACTTATCTCGCTGATGAGATGAAAAAGATTAAAATCAACTTATCCTTGTTAGAGTTACTTAAAACTCCTGCCATCAAGAAAGCATTTATGAAATCACTAGATGATCCTACTCCTAAAGAGCATAGTCATCCCTCAAGTCAGTCTGGTAGTAAAGATTATGCTGCTAGAGATCCTAACGTTAAACACAAGGTGCCAGCTACTGTTCAAGCTATAGAGACCTCCCACATGACATTATATAGAGATAAGAGTGAGTCACCTTCATTCCTCCTTACCATAAGGATGTTCAGCAAAAACCTGCAGAATTGTTTAGTAGACTCAGGAGCATCTACCAATGTTATGCCCCTGTCTATATGCAATGCTTTAGGCCTGCATCTTGCTAAGTCATTAAAGAAGGTGACACAATTGGACAAAATAGAAGTGAGGCTGGTAGGAGAACTAACTCATATTCACATGCAGCTAGCATCTGTTCCCAGAATCCAATATTATATTGATATTTAGGTAGTTGATATACCTGATACCTATGGGATGTTACTCAGTAGAGACTAGTCCAAAACCCTTAATGGATATATGTTCACAGATTTCTTTCTTATATGGTTACCTTGGAAGGGGATACCAAATTAAATAAGAATTGATGTTGAGCCTCATATGAAACACATGATCACTGAATATAAAAAAACTAATGAGATCATGTATGTGGTGTAGAACCTGGAGTTTACTCCATCAAACCCCAGACTGTTAGGATAGAAGAAATCCTGATGTATGATGTTCATCATCATGATGATGACCCTCAGGATGACAAAATAGTTGTAGAATTTGATTATAACTCTTGCCATCTATAATGAATTGGACCTTGCCAACTTTCACCATTCGACTCCCATCCCACGATTCAAAAAATTGGGTTGATATATTTTTATCATAGCCATTTAGAGATTCTAGGAAAGTAGTAACTCCTCCCTCATACACTATGCTCCAGACATGCAAGTCATCTTTGAATTCATTACAATTCATTGGCTCTATTCTCACTTTATCCCCCCCATTTTCCTATGTCTCTAGAGCTCAAAACTAAAACCCCAGATGCAAACTAAAACAAATTCCCTGTAGAACAAGCTATTGCAGAGAGTAGGAAGATGTCAAGTAAATAATCTAGAATGCATAGAAAAAAAAACTTTAGTTTCTTTTTCATCCTATGCACACTAATCTAGAACCCAAGTGCATTCAGATCATAAATGCTGTCAGGACTTGACTTGTGCAAACCCCTCAAACCCAGTACATCAAGTAGAAGTTGACAAGACCTTTTACAAATATTTTTCTACCAAACATGATTTATACTAATTATCTCAAGGTACACATTATACTCAGTCTGCCACATCATCACAAAAGAGTGAGTAGGACTCCTCCCATCCTCCAAGCCACGTCCTCCTTTTATGCTAGGAAGGCACAAAAAAACACTACTCCAAGAAATAATATAAATCATACCATCCATCATGAGGGGTTAAGGGCCTCCTTCTGGATACAATTATTGATGGTCATGGGCAGATTATCCAATTCCCTCCAACATCTGAAGGGTTTAACATTAATCTCCAAATTTTCCATAAGGTCCACAACCTTATTTCCTTGTAGATATGTTTCATTTCTTTTCCTTCAAAATTTAATAGAAGACCCTTTATATCTTTGATAACATCCTCTATCTACTAAACAACACTACCATTCCCTTTAACAGCTTCAATGACAACCATGGAATCACCTTCCACTATTATGTTTTTAATGTCTATGGACAAGGCAATTTTGAGCCCCCAAAGGAGGGCCATGGCTTCCGTAATGTTATTAGTGTTTTTCCTAATGTTCCCAAAATGAGTGACCATCAGAATACCCTTATTAGATCTTATCACTCCTCCACCACTAGCCAAACCTGGGTTGCCTTTGGTAGCACCATCAAAGTTTAACTTTGACCAACCACTTGGGGGAGGGGTCTAGTTAGTGTTAGCCCTGGCTTTTTTCTTCAAATCATCCACTCTGCAAGTACTTATAGGAATAGTCCATTGTTTAATTATGTTGGTTTCTTTGGTATTTGGGGGATTTTCAATAGTTTTTAAGGAGATGTTAATGATGTTGTCTTGTAGTAGTATGACAGCAGAGACGAAAACTTCCTTGGGGTTCCTGATTTTTTCTTGAAAGATTCTATTGTTTCTTTCCTTCCAAAGGAACCAAGACAGGATAGGGGGTCTAGGCCCATATTTCATGGCAAACTAGATTTAAAAAGGGAGGGATCTAGGCTCTAATGAGATCCTCCAAGTTCCCATTCCCACACCAAGGAATATTCAGAATATTCAGAGCCAAGCTCCAAACCTCCCAAGTGAATTCACAATGTAAAAGAATATGAGAGAAAGACTCTTCATCTTTCATGCAAAGAAAACATCTGTTGGGGATTTGGAAGCCCCTTATCTAGAGGTTATCAATAGTAAGGATTTTATTTTGTACAGCCACCCACCAAAAGTGATTCATTTTTGGCACAAGGTTTTGGTTCTAGATGCTCTTCCATAATTTATCACCTTCTTAGGGGAGGGATAAATTATAAGTAGACTTAAAAGTAAACTTCCCAAATTTTTCCTTAATCCAAATCAATCTGTCTTTCTAAGGGTAGAGGGGGATTCTACATCCTTTTAGAAGCAGTAATATATTTTTAGCAACTCCAGCTAGCTCGGTTTGTCTTTGACAACACTCTGACAGCCGAACCCACTCACAGTTGCCAAGGAGGAAATAATCCTTAGTCCGGTCTCCAAAGGGATTAACATCTAAATTCATCAACTCTTTAGTGTTTTGACACTTTTTTAGGGGTCCTCCATTAATCCAGTTGTCTTCCCAGAGTCTTATCAATTCTCTGTCCCCAAATTTCCACTTGTTACCTTTCAAAAGAATAGTTTTACATTTCAAGATATTATTCCATATCACCAAGCCTCTAGGAAAGTTAGAAGAAAGCAGAATGTCTTCTGAAGTTGAGTTACCCATATATTTGGCTTTCATAATGCTGCCCTAGTCTTTGCCCCTAGTAATAAGGTTCCACCCAATTTTGGTTATAAGTGCTTTATTAAGCAAGTTCAATTTTCTTAGACCTAAGCCCCCTTATAATTTAGGTCTACAGACTTTATCCAAGGCAACAAGAACCAACCTCTTCTTGTCTTTCATCCCTAACCAAAGAAATTTTCTTTGTATTTTCTCTAGTCTCTTAGTCAGGTACTTAGGCATTTTGAACAAGGATAAAAAATAAATAGGAATTCCTTGGAGTGAAGCTTTGAGTAATTGAAACTTACCAGCTTGACTTAGAATTTTTTCTTTCCACCTTGCTAGTTTCCTTTGTGTCCTTTCCATGATAGAATTCCAATACTCTGGGGTGACATCTTTTACTAAGAATAGAAGTCCCAAATAGGTCCCAGGGAAAGATCTCGCAGCACACCCTAGAATCCCCATGATATTTTGTTGTAGGTCAATCAGGGTGTTTAAAAAGTAGACATGACTCTTATCAAAATTTATACATTGACTGACCGAGGTAGCATAATCCTGTAGCACTTTTTTCTATTTCTAAACCTCAACAACTAAAGCAGCTCCAAACATGATGGTATCATCCACAAATTGTTGTATGATAGCAGGCTCTACTGTTGAAGCAGGTTTAACACCTTTGATTTCTCTAGAATTTAGCAAGGAGTTGAAGCCCCTACTCAGGGATTCAACAAGAAGGATAAAGAGGTAGGGGGAAAGGGGATCCCCTTGCCTTAGCCCTCTACCAGCATTAAAGAAACCCCTAGGGATGTCATTGACCAAAATAGAGAATCTGACAGAGGTAACACAGATCATGACAAGTTGTAGAAATTTACCCTGGAATCCCATCTTCTTCAGAATAGTAAAAAGGAACTCCTAATTGACTTTGTCATAAGCTTTTGAGATGTCCAGCTTGAAATCCATTCCAGGGCTTCTACTTCTCTCCATGGAGTGGATTATTCCATGAGTAGTAATGGCTACATCCATTATCTGTCTGCCTGGGATAAATCCTTTTTGACAGCTGCTGATCAATCTTTCAAGAATGGGTTGGAGTCTCAACTCCAAAATTTTGGAGAAAATCATGTACACAGTATTACAAAGACTTATCGGTCTAAAATCCCCCATACACATTGGGTCTTGTTTTTTGGGAATAAGAGCTATGAAGGTATGATTAAGTTGCTTTAGCAACTTGCTATTCCTATAGAAATCTTTAGTAGCCTCAGTGACATCTTTTCCCACAATATCCCAATACTCCTGGAAGAAAGCAGGGGGAATCTATCAAGTCCCAGGGCTTTAAAAGCTCCCATAGAGAAGAGAATGGCCTGGATCTCCTCTTCAGAAATAGGTCTGCCAAGTTGAGCATTATCCTCCTCATTCAGCAGGGTGGGTATAATATCTATGAGCTCCTGATTAATACTACTATCTTGGGCTCCCAGGAAGTTCTAAAAATAGGAAGCCGCCACCTCCCCAATCTAGATATCTGAGTCAACCCTCATACCTCTATCATCCATTAACATAATTATGCTATTTCTTTTCCTATGCCTCATCATAGATTGATGAAAGAATGAGGTATTCCTATCCCCCTCTTTTAGCCAATGAACACTTGACTTTTGCTTCCAAAAAATCTCTTCTTTCACTAGCAGATCTTTACATTCCCTTCTCACACTCTCTTCCTCCTTAGCAGTATCTTTAGTGGTGTCTCCTTCTAATATTTTTTGTAATTCTCTCAGTTTCAAGTTGATTCTTCTTTTTTCATCAAAAATATTCCCAAAGTTGAACCTATTCTAGCCTTTAACATTTTTCTTGATCATCAGCAGCTTCTGAGTAAGACAAAACATAAGCATTCCTTGGACATTTATTCTCCACCAGCTAGCAAGCATTTCCTTGAACTTAGGGTGTTTAGTCCACATAATTTCAAATCTAAATGGGTAGGGGCCTTTACCATTTCCATCCTTCCAAGAGAGAAGCAATGGATTATGATTATAAGTTGTTCAAGGTAGAGCTTTAAGGACACGGGAGCTTTAAAATTTCCATTTGGAAGAGATCAAAACCCTATCAGCCTAACTTGGATCAGATTCCTTTCTTTCCTCTGATTTGACCACATAAACTTATTACCTTGTAGTTCCAAATCCATTAGGCCCTCCTTATTTAAGAAGTCATTTAGGTCCATCATGTTGTTAGTGTAATCCATAGTTCCCCCCTCTTATCAGAAGGAAATAGGGGGGTGGTAAAATCTCCCACTAACATCCAGCAGCTACCTGGGTCTCTAGAGATCAGAGTAGAAATGAGATATCCCACAACTCCTTTCTTGGGCCATTGTAATTGGGAGCATAAATATTAATCAGATTCCATGAGAAGTTGTCAGATTCCATCTTAGTCACAATTTTTTTTTATTCTTATCAATAATCCTTTGATAGTCTTATTGTTCCACGTAGTGACAATACCCCTTGAGGCACCACAGGCATCACAACCATGGTAATCTGCATTAGTCCATAGATTCCTAGCCACCGACTAAAAGTTATCACTTTTCATTTTAACTTCTTAGAGCAATAAGATATCAGTTTTATTATCAAAGTTACAGTTCTTGACCAAGAACTATTTGTGAGGGTTATTAAACCCCTGAATATTCTATGATAGAATTCTCATTTGATAAGACCCTTCTTGGAGCCAATCTCCAAGGTCTTCTATCTACCCATAACAATATCCTTGTTGATCACCTTCTGTCTTGTTTCTCTATGAGATGGTCTGCCCTGCTTGGTATCCACTCCCATATCCATAATCTTCTTTCCTGGGCTCGTACCTTTCTTTTTAGCCATATTCCAACCCTCTGAATCAGTGATGCTAGACCCCGCTCTAGGAGTAAGGGTCACATTGTTGTTACTAGGGGAAGCAATCCCTGATCCTACCTCACCTCCAGTCTTAGAAGCAACCAAAAATTGGTAACGGGCTACGGACCGCAGGAAGAGGCACCAAACCAGCAATAGCTTGTTTTTATAGGATTTCCTCTTGAAGAATCTCCCTATCCTCAAGACCAATGGGCAAGGAAGCAATGCTGCTAATAATACCCAGATTAGGGGAAGTTCTTGGGATTTCAAAGAGGTTGTGGTCAATGCTCTCCACATTGTGGGGTTGAGGCTTATCCCCATTCTCTATAGCAGTCTTGTTCTTTTCTAGGGATTTAATTATATTTAGCAGATCATCCCTAAACAGATAGTCCTTTGTTCCTTCTATTGTCCGAGACTCCTTAGCTTGGGTAGGTTTATTTACTTTGCACTAAGGAGTTAAGTGGCCCTTTTTATTATATAATTGATAGAAGGTTGTGGAGTTTTCATAAAAAATGGGTTGAACCCATTGGCCAAATTTAGACTCAAGAATAATATTGTTAGGGAGGATCTTGTTAATATCAATTCTAACACAGATTCTAGCAAATACTAACCTTAATTTGTTTCTAGTGGTGTCGCCAATAGTTATGAAGTGTCCAAGTGAGTTGGCAATCCACATGAAAATCTCTTCATCCCAAAACTCCAGAGGAAGGCTCAGGAGCTGAATCCAAACTGGCACCATTTTATTTAGGTCTGCCACACTATCAAATCTTGGTTTCCATTTGCATAATGATAAGATATGCTTCCCATACATCCAGGGCCCCCCGGCTAGCACAGAGGCTAGATCTTCCCTTGCCATGAATTTAAAGAGAAACATCCATCTAGCCATAGCATTCACAGAATCACTACCTTTAACCCTCTATTAAGCAGTCACCCATTTTCTAACCACATCTATATTGGGTCTGAAGAAACTTTCCCACCAGAGCATTCTCCATGGAGGAGACAACTCTATCCATCAAAGCATCTGGAAGCACAAGCGTAGAGCCATCCTCTAGAGCAAGATAATTTGGAGAGACATAATTTTCCACCATCTTCTCCCCAAACAGGGCCTTTTTCCAAGCATTGGCCCCAACACCTTATTTTGTAGCATGCAAGCATAGGAATCTTCATCCCTGTCACAGTGCATGTGACCCACAAGGTCCTCATTTCCATCTAGCTCACATGGGATAGTCCCTATCCCCAAAGCATCACCTAAGAAACCTTGTGATAGAGGTGTTGGCAAGAGACACTATGTGGCTTCATTGGTGTTGCCATTGATGTCAAAAAAGACTACTCCACACATCCACAGGACATGGTGTATCTTTACCGAAAGTTAGATTGAAGAATACCTTGGTCCGGTAAGGAAGAACAGAGCATGCAACAAGGTCTGATGGTCAGGTTTGGATCTCTTAGAGGAAGTATCTTTGTAAAGTGAACACTTGGGGAAGTCAAGAGGAATACCTTGACTAATAGATTCTAGGGATTGAGCCTCCGATGATGAAAGAGTGAAGAGATATGAGCATCTAAGTATTGGGGTCCGGTTTGGCAGAGTAGACAGAGGAAGAACTGACCGACAGAGCATCAGAATTATTACAGATGAGATATTGATGGTGATCAAGATTCTTAAGGTATCATCCATGATTGGCTGAGATGTTAGATGATTTCTATAAGTATCTCCTTGATTCACATCACTTGGTTAGCAAGGATTCTACTGATAGACTAGAGTTTGGGAAAATATTGACTATTCCAGATGCCGACTAGAAAGAGGATGAAATCCTTTCTGCGGATATATATACCAGATGGATTTAGATGTGAAGGTGTCATGGTGTGTGAAGAAAAGTAGAAGAGTAGTACAGAAGCAGTAAGGCAAGCCTGGTATGTGAAAGGATAGCAGCACAGAAGAAGAGAAAGGATGAAGTGCAGTAGATCAGTATACTGAGCCTAACCAGAACTAAACTCCAGCATATGTGAATGCTTCTTATCAGTTCAAGTATCTTGTTACTTTCTTTATAACTTGTAGGCAGTGAGCCTCTTATGAGCAGTGTGCTCAGGCAGTGAGCCGTAATTGGCAAGTGCCATTTTGTACTTCTATTCTTCTAACAGAGAATACATTCTTGGGTTAGTCACCCCAGGTTTTTTCCCTTAATAGGGTTTTCCACATCAAAATCATTGTGTTATGTGTATTGACCTTGTTTCAGCTTTCATTTTTATGAATGCTTATTTGATTTGATGTTGCACTCGTTGTTAAAGAAGAACAAAAAGTTAAATTAGTTAAGATAACTGATTCGCCCCCCCTCTCAGTTATCAACAATTGGTATCAGAGCTAAGTTCCTCCAAACAAGAGCCTAACAGCTTGAGGAAGATCTGAGAATTCAAATGGATGTGTATGGTATGAGGGAACAACCTCAGTCTTCCCTACATGATCTTGAGCAATCTGACTCCGAAGCCAATGAATTGAAAGAAAGACTCAAATAGGTTGATGATTTCATAAATGAACTAAAAGGGAAACTGAGTATCTCTATGAAAAAGAGAAAGGATCTACTTCAGCAATTGGCAAGTCAAGGTGAAGCCAATGATACAAATCAAGACCTAAAGGAGAAAACCAAGTTATGTGAAAAGTTATCAAAAGAGATCATTATGGTAAGACATGAAATGGAATCAGGAGTTATGAAATTCACTCAAGAAATTGAAGAGAAAAGAAAAATTGAGGATTATCTAAGATAATCTCTCAAAGAGAAATCAGAAGACTGCCACAAAATGGATAGAATAATCAGGCATCTAGAATCTGATCTTGAAGAAGCTAGAGATAATGAAGAACAACTTGAGAATTAGATTGACACTCTTAAAAAGGACCTTCAAACAACAAATGAATACAAAGAAAAATTCAAGATAAGCTCTGCTCAACTTGAAGTTCTTCTTCAAAGCCAAAAGAGGGTAGATGACAAGCAAGGCTTGGGATATGAAAAAGGTGGAAGCTCTGGATCCGGTCAGAAGAACTCCAGATCAAAAAATCCAAGAAACAGGCCTAGAAGACCTCTGGTAAGGCAACCAAATGCTCAAAGATATCCTTCCTTCAATGGATACTGCCATAATTGCAATAACTTTGGTCATAAAGCAAATCAGTGTAGAAGAAGAATGAATCAAACTAATTCATCCTTCTCCAGACAGTGTTTCAACTGCAAAAGGTATGGTCACAAATCTCATGAATGTAGAAATATGCAAATGAGCAATTCATTCAATGGTAGATGCTTTGCATGCAATAGAATGGGACATATGGCTAATCAATGTAGATTAAGAGGATATCAGTAAAAAATGCATGTTGTTTGCCACAATTGCAATAGATCCAGTCATATTGCCAAATTTTGTAGAAGCAAGAATTAGGATAAAAGAGGTTTGGTGCATCATAATCAGAATCAAGACAAAGGAAAAGGAAAAGTGAATGTGGATGAGGTTCAAAGGGAAATGAACAAGATTTGGGTAAAGAGGAGTATAGAGAATGTTGGGGATGGGTCTGCACCAAAATCTAGTGCTAATATTCCTTCCAGAAATTAAAAAGATGAGCTCTGGCTCAGGGGGAGACACAAGGAAAAACATTTTCCCCCAGCTAGTTAATTGGTGCCTGAAATTGGCACAAGGAACATTGCGAATTAAAGGGTTCATAGAGGAACATATAAATAAGGTTTGATAAAGAGATGGAAGATCTAAAAGTGGGTTTGAACAGGTTAATCTTCCAAGAACAATCCGGTTCAACAGTCATCCGGTAAGAAGCAACTTTTTCACAGTTAGATCTGATATGATTCAAACTGAGGAATCTTGATCTACAGATAGATGAAATGTTTGGGGAAAGAACAATAGATTGTTAATCATCACCAAGAACAACTCTAAATGCTTCTTAGTGATCCTGAAAAGATCTTTTCTCAAAACAAGGAGAATAAGGTAACTGGAATGACTTGAATTGTGCATTTATTGCAATATGGAATTAGTGTTTGCTCAGAGATAAAAGGGTTCATTTGATTGTCATTTACACATTTGCACTCGAAAAGAAGAGAAAAAGAGCTTTGCAAACAAATTGTCTCAAGTCTCTCAAAGATCAACCACAGAAGACAATTCTTCCAGTAATCTGATCCAGCTCATTTCGTGAAACCTAGAAGCGTAAAAAGGTATTTTTCACTCTTGATCAAACTTTCTCTGAATCTTTAAGATGGCTACTCTAAATGTTGTAAAGATTTTTGATAGGCCTCACCCCAAATTTAAGAAACATCCCTACAAATCTCTAGAAGTGGATCCCTTAGGGGTATTTTCCAGCATTCCGCATGGGGTTTTTGCATGTAGAAGATGTTAGGGTTTACATTCACACAAACATTGAAGATTTTGGTGAATCCAAGCTGATGGACATCTACCACAAGGAACTGATAGATGAATCTTTTGAACTAAAACCTCAGTATAAGGCCATCCAAGATAAACATTTCGGTCAGTGCATCCATTTCCCCTATTTTGAAGAAGATGAGTGGGTCCGGTATGTGTTGAGCAGAGTGCATGATAACTTCTTATGGTTGAATAGACCATTCAAGATCACCAAGGATGCAATTAGGGTAGTAATTAGTTTACACTCTTCTGGAGGGTTACCTATTCTCAAATCTGTCAAAAACCAAACTGTGAGTGAGGCCACTGGATCAAAATTTGATAAGAGAGTAATGACCATAGAAGATATCATTGATCTGGATATCAAGTTTGCATCTATGATAATTGGCTATAAGATATATCACTCCAGCAGGGAGAATTTAGTATCCAGAACTGTTGTGTATACTGCTTATGAAATGTTGAGAAAGAATGCAGATTATGATCTCTGTGAACTCCTTCTAAGCCAACTAATGGAAAACTTATAGAAGATCAAGAAGGACAAAAATAACTCTTTTAAGTATGGTGGACTGATATTGTGTTTGTTTTTCTACTTTATGAATGAGCTGCCTGGATCCAATGGTTGGGTATGGTAGATTGACAGACCTGTTGCAATTCAAATCAGAGATTACTTGCATGGGCTTGGGGATGCTAAGGCAAGAAATATAGCTCTGTAGGGTTACTTCAAGAACTTTCAAAATATGATGCAAACCAGAGAAAGAATTCCCCAATCATTGGTTGAGAAGTACAAAGATATAGTGTGTTTCATGGTTGACACTGATCAATTCCTAATGGAGGCAGTGGAGCCAAGGATAGTTTGGATCATGCTAATGGGGTATGAAGTAGATGAGAAAATTGTAGAGCTGCATATCCAACATCTGCTGAGCCAGCCCAAAGACCCTAAGGCAGAAAGGTTTGGAACCTTCCAAGAGTTGAGTGTAAAAGTTCATGTGGAACTTAGACAACCTGAAATCAAGAGGAAAGTGAGAAGGGAAGTTGAAGAAGTTGCCAAGAGGCATGGAATCTCAAAAAAGGCACTTGATACCCACAGAGAAAAGATGGAAAGAGTAGAAAAAGAAAATGAAGAAGTAGAAAAAGAAAGTGCTCCGGTAAAAGCCCCCTCCTGGACCAGATCTTCTAAGAGCTCTACACCTGCAACTGCTAAAAGCTCAAAGGCATCTAAACCAGAAGCAAAATCATCTAGTAAAGTAGAGAAAAGAACTAAGACAAAGGCCACAAGGTCTTACTGTTGATAACTGAGAGGGGGGGTGAATCAGTTATCCTAATTAATTCCCTTATTGAACTTTCCTTTTAATTGATGCAGCATAGAATCAAACACAAAAACATTAATCATGAAATAAGAAACACATAACACAGTATTTTTGACGTGGAAACCCTGTTAAGGGAGAAAACCACGGGGTGATTAACCCAAAATTATTCTCTGTTAGAAGAATAGGAAATTACAAAAATGGCACTTGCCAATTAGGGCTCACTGCCCGAGCACACTGCTCACAAGAGGCCCACTGCCTACAAGAAGACACACTGTCTACAAAGTGATGAGAATCACAGTCTTGAACTGATTGGAAGCATCTGCATATGCTGGAGTTCAGTTCCGGTTAGGCTCAGTACACTGATCTGCTGCACTTCATCTTTCCTCTGTTCTTTATTCTGCTATCTTTCACATACCGGATCCTTTTTGCTACCTCTGCTCTTATCTGGACTTATTCACATATATCTCCACATCAACACACCCTTCACAACTAAATCCATCCTCTATATATATCCGCACAAGTAATTTCATCACCCTTCTAGTCGGCATCCGGAACAGTCTAGTTTCTTACAAACTCTCATTCTGTCGGCTGAATCCTTCCTCACCAAGCAATGCGGATCAAGCATGTACTTGTAGATATCATTAATCATGTCGGCCAAACATGATTCATGCCTTCACAACCTCTGTCATCAACAGTAACCCATCCGGAAAGCAGTCTGATACTCTGCCAGTTAGTTCTTCCTCTATTTTCACTGTCTCTCAGGAATCCGGTACTCAACCATTCATATCTTTTTCCTTGTCCATCACCGGAGGCTAAATCCTTGGAATATACCACTCAAGGTAGTCCTCTTGACTTTCCCAAATCCGCACTGCACCAAGACACTTCCTCTGAGAGATCCGGACCAATCTGTCGGACCTTGCCACATGCTCTGTTCTTCTTCACCGGACCACAACATTCTTTATTCTGACTTCCGGTAGAGACACATTATGACTTGCGGATATGTGGGATGACCTTTGTTGCCATCAATGACAACAACCATGAATCCATATAGTGTCTCTTGCCAACAATCTCCCCCTTTGGCATTGATGGCAACACTTAGTGAAAAATGACTAAGTGTTTTCACTATGCTCCCCCTTTGCTGATGCTCTGTCCTTATATACAATTTCCGGAACTCCCCCTTAGTTGGATCCCTCATTTTTCACTGCTCCTCACTCCCCCTTTGACATCAATGGCAAAGGGTAGGGTCCGTACACCAAAATTTTCAAAAATTTTCTATATATAGCCGCATATTTACATACTCACATGTACTGAAGAATGTCTGCAAAGGATGTCTGCAATTGGATCATTTCTGTAGCCCAACTTTGCTTCATTCTATCCAAAATTGAAATGTGACCACTTAGCAAAAATGCAAAAGCTTCTGCCCGCTTGAGATCTGTCGGATCTTTTGTTTGGGTGGTGGTCTGAGCATCACTGATGGCCTCATGCATAGTTTCCAACTTAGGGATTATAATCCTTCTAAGTTCTCCCATCCGGTTAGTGATGTTCTTCCTTTCCTTCTCAAGATTTTTTATTTCATTCAAGACTGCAATGGTCTGACATTCTTGATTGATTATAGAGGAAGAGAGAGGATCAAAACTTTGAGATAAGCTTTGTAGCTTATCCTGTTCCTCTTTTATTTTCTTGTCAAATGCTGCTGTTGCCTTTGACCAGGATATACAAAATTTGTAGATGTCACCGCCATCCTTAAGAGCATTCTCTAAGCTCCTTATTCCAATGCTTACAATCTTCCTATCCTTAGAGATTAATTCTAATATTTCTGAAAATCTTTTATCCAAAAATTCCTTCCGGACCTTTTCTTCAGCTGATTTTTCTAGAGAATCAAAATGTGTATCAACACTGCTGACTAAGGTTTTTAGATTACCGGAAGAGGAGGCTGTCGGATCTATCTGGATTGATGGCATGATCTTTACAAGTACTCTGGAAGCAGCCTCTATCAACTCACAGTCTTCCATATGAGACTTCAGGAGCTTTTCATTTGCCTTGGCATTTGCAAATGAGGCTATCTTCATTGTTTGTACCGGAGAGAGAGAGTCAAAATCAAATGGGCCTTTTAGAAGCTCCGGTTCATCAATCTCTAGAGTTTCTTTGCTCAAAAATTGTTGAAAAGTTTGTGCAGTGTCTCTTGCCGGAGACAGATGTTTCTTTTCTTCTGCAGTCTTAGAACTGTCAACCTCTTTGTCTTTCACCACTGCTTCCTTCTCCTGTAATTTCTCTTCTTCTTTGGATCCAGAGACTGTAGGGGAAACCGGAGGAGAGATGCTAGCTTGTTCATGGGCCACTTCTTCTGGAGCAGAGGGTCCCAAGTCCTCAGCTGTTTCTGTACCTAAATCCTCTACAACCGGAAGATTGAACCTTTTGAAGGCCTTCCGGAGGATCTCTTCTGTTTCTTGGGCCACTTTGTCAGTCTCACCAAGCATGAGTTGATTCATCCTGGCTTTGCTTCTGAACTCATCTTTGCAGTCCTTGAAGATAATGTTCATTGTCTTGGGATCAATTTGAGGATATAGCTGAATAGCTATCTGCTCCCGGATCTCAAGATCTTTAGCATGAGCATTATTCTTTCTTACTTCCATTTCCTTTTCTAGGCTTTTAGGAATGAGAGATATGATCTTAATGAAAGCCTTATTATATATGTTCAGATATTTAACTGTGGCTTCCTGCAGAGTCTTTTGGTCAGCCTCACTGAAGTCATCATAGGATTCAGTCATTGGTTGAAGGTTTCCATCCACCGTGACTGACTTGATTATGCTCTCTAGAGACAGAGTGGGCTTTTCAACAGTTACCTCTGCCATTTCATCCTTGTCTTGGCCTGTGGAGGGCTTACCGGATCCTTTCTTCTTGTGTTTCTTTATTTCTTTTATTCCCTCATCTGACTCTGTTTCCTCTTCATCCTTTTGGCTTCCATAAGCCCTTGTGGCTTTTGTCTTGGATCTCTTACCGGATGCCTGGACTTCCGGTTTAGAACTTTTGGTTGTGGGAGGTGCAGATCTCTTTGATGATCTGGTCTGGGTGGGAGCTTCAACCGGAGCACTTTCTTTGCTTTTCTCTTCTTCCTCGACCTTCCTCCTCTTTTCCCGGCTGGCATCAAGTGCCTCCTTTGAGATACCTAGGCCTTGAGCAATGTGCTCTACTTCTTTTCTTACCTTTCTTTTAATCTCAGGTTCCCTGAGTTCTACATGTATTTTTACACTCAGCTCCTCAAAGGTTCCAAACCTTTCTGCCTTAGGATCTTTGGGCTGACTTAGCATGTGTTGAACATGTAGCTCCACTATCTGTTCATCCACTTCATACCCCATGGGCATGATCCAGACAGTCCTTGGCTCTACTGCCTCCATTAGGCACTGATCAGTGTCAACCATAAAACACACTGAGTCTTTGTATTTTTCAACAAGAGACTGGGGAATTCTCTCTCTTGCTTGCATCATGCTCTGAAAGTTTTTGAAGTATCCCCATAGAGCTGAATTTCTCACTTTTGCATCCCCAAGCCATGCAAATAGTCTCTTATCTGGACTGCAACAGGTTTGTCATTCTGCCATACCCATCCACTTGTTCCGGGTAGCTCATTCATGAAGTAGAAGAATAGACATACAATAAGAGTACCATACTTAAAGGAATTCTTCTTATCCTTCTTGATTTTCTGTATATTTTCCATTAATTGGCTTAGCAGTAGTTCACAGAGATCATATTCTGCATTCTTTCTTAGCATTTCATAGGCAGTGTATATTGCAGTTCCGGATACAGAATTCTCCCTGCTGGAGTGATAGATCTTGTATCCTATTATCATTGATGCATATTTGATATCCGGATCCGAAATATCTTCAATGGTCATTGCCCTCTTGTCAAATTTTGATCCGGTGGCCTCAGTTACAATGTTGTTCTTGACAGATTTGAGGATAGGTACCCCTCCGAAAGAGTATAGACCAGTTACTGCTCTAATTGCCTCTTTTGTGATCTTGCAGGGTCTATCTAGCCATAGAAAGTTGTCATGCATCCTGCTCAGTACATACCGGACCCATTCATCTTCTTCAAAGCAGGGGAAATGAATAAATTGCTCAAATTGTTTCTTCTGGATATCCTTATACTCTGGTTTAAGCTCAAAAGCATTGTCTATCAGTTGCTTGTGATAGAGGTCTCTTAATTTGAATTCCCCAAATTCCTCAATGTTTGCATGTATGTAAACCCTAATGTCTTCGGTATGTAAAACTCCGTGAGGAACACTAGAGAAGGCTCCTAGTGGATCTACCTCCAATGATTTGTAAGGATGTTTCTTGAATGAGGGGCGAGGTCTATCAGAGATCTTAACTATGTTTGGAGTAGCCATTCTTCAAAGATTTGCAGTGAGGTAATGAAAAACGGAGAATACCTTATGTGCCTTCGGTTTGCACGGAGTGGTTGGATTGATTTCTTTATGCAATAGCTTCGGCAGGAGATCCTTGGTGTGCTTGATGAACCTTGTTGCAGAGCTCCACTTTTCGCTTCTTCTCGAGTGTAGAATGAGTAAATGACCTTTGAGAAATCCCTTAAATTGCTCCGCGAACCCTAATATCTGTCTGCAATAAATGCTTCACCTACATCATTCCGGTTTGCCTTGTCTGGATAGCTTGGAGTATCCCGGATTAGTCCTGATCTGTGGATATCATCCGGATCTTTCAATCATGAATAAATCGAGGTAACATATTACAAGAACATCCCAAACACTCTGTCCAATCCGCAGAACAAGATAGTGCATTTCCGGATCTTTCCGGACCTTTTTGTAATCCTTTATCATACCAGAGCATCTCCCTGAACAGGTCTTATTTGATCGATCACAGCTTCTTCATAACTCCATGCGGACCTCTGAAAACTTGACTGAAGTATCTCAAGACTCATATCTACAAACCCTTTGATCCACATTTTGTGCCACATCCGGCACCACTTGTTTGGCTGGGGGAACAAGATTTTCTTTGAGTCTCCCCCTGAGCCTGAGCTCACTTTTTAATTTCCGGAAGAAATATCAGCACCAGAGTCTGGTGCGGATCCAACCTCTACATTCTCTGAACTTTTCTTCACCCAAATCTTGCTCATCTGATTCCTAACCTCATCCGCATTCATCTTTTGTTTACCCTTGTCTTGATTCTGATTATACACCGGACCTCTTTTGTCCTGATTCTTGTTTCTGCAAACTTTAGCATTATGACCGGACCTATTGCAGATTTGGCAAATAACATTTCTTTGCATATTTGACTGATATCCTCTTGATCTGCATTGATTAGCCATATGACCTACTCTATTGCATGTGAAGCATCTACCTTTGAATGATTTGTTTACTTGCATACTTCTGCATTCATGGGATTTGTGTCCATACCTTTTGTAGTTGAAGCACTGTCCGGAGAAGGATGAATTAATCTGATTCATTCTCATTCTACACTGATTAGCTTTGTGACCAAAGTGGTTGCAGCTGTGGCAGTATCCATTGAAGGATGGATATCTTTGAGCATTTGGCTGTCTTACCGGAGGTCTTCTAGGCCTGTTCCTTGGATTTTCTGATCCAAGATTCTTCTAACCGGATCCGGAGCTTTCTCCTTTCTCATATCCCAAGCCATACTTGTCATCTGTCCTCTTTTGACTTCCAAGAAGAACTTCAAGTTGAGCAGAACTTATCTTGAATTTCTCTTTATATTCATTTGCTGTTTGAAGGTCTCTTTTGAGAGAGGCAATTTGATCCTCAAGTTTTCCTTCATTATCTTTGGCATCTTCAAGATCAGATTCAAGATGTCTAATAATCCTGTCCATCTGGTGGCATTCTTCTGATTTTTCTTTAAGAGATTGTCTTAGATTGTCTTCAGCCTTTCTTTTTTCTTCAATCTCTTGAGTAAACTTTATAGTTCCTAATTCCATTTCATGTCTTAACATAATGACTTCTTTGGATAACTTTTCACATAACTTGGTTTGCTCAGTCAATTCTTCATTTGTATTGCTTTCTTCACTTTGTCTTGCCAACTGCTGAAGCAGCTCCTTTCTCTTTTTCATAGAGAGACTTAATTTGTCTTTTAATTCTCTCATGAATTCATCAGCCTGTTTGAGTCTTTCCTTTAATTCACTAACTTCAGAATTCGACTGTTCAAGATCCTCAAGAGCAGTCTTGAGTTGCTCCCTTAAACCATATGCATCCATTTGAAATCCCAGATCTTCCTCAAGCTGTTAGACTCTATTAGGAGGAACTTAGCTCTGATACCAATTGTTGATAACTGAGAGGGGGGGTGAATCAGTTATCCTAATTAATTCCCTTATTGAACTTTCCTTTTAATTGATGCAGCATAGAATCAAACACAAAAACATTAATCATGAAATAAGAAACACATAACACAGTATTTTTGACGTGGAAACCCTGTTAAGGGAGAAAACCACGGGGTGATTAACCCAAAATTATTCTCTGTTAGAAGAATAGGAAATTACAAAAATGGCACTTGCCAATTAGGGCTCACTGCCCGAGCACACTGCTCACAAGAGGCCCACTGCCTACAAGAAGACACACTGTCTACAAAGTGATGAGAATCACAGTCTTGAACTGATTGGAAGCATCTGCATATGCTGGAGTTCAGTTTCGGTTAGGCTCAGTACACTGATCTGCTGCACTTCATCTTTCCTCTGTTCTTTATTCTGCTATCTTTCACATACCGGATCCTTTTTGCTACCTCTGCTCTTATCTGGACTTATTCGCATATATCTCCACATCAACACACCCTTCACAACTAAATCCATCCTCTATATATATCCGCACAAGTAATTTCATCACCCTTCTAGTCGGCATCCGGAACAGTCTAGTTTCTTACAAACTCTCATTCTGTCGGCTGAATCCTTCCTCACCAAGCAATGCGGATCAAGCATGTACTTGTAGATATCATTAATCATGTCAGCCAAACATGATTCATGCCTTCACAACCTCTGTCATCAACAGTAACCCATCCGGAAAGCAGTCTGATACTCTGCCAGTTAGTTCTTCCTCTGTTTTCACTGTCTCTCAGGAATCCGGTACTCAACCATTCATATCTTTTTCCTTGTCCATCACCGGAGGCTAAATCCTTGGAATATACCACTCAAGGTAGTCCTCTTGACTTCCCCAAATCCGTACTGCACCAAGACACTTCCTCTGAGAGATCCGGACCAATCTGTCGGACCTTGCCACATGCTCTGTTCTTCTTCACCGGACCACAACATTCTTTATTCTGACTTCCGGTAGAGACACATTATGACTTGCGGATATGTGGGATGACCTTTGTTGCCATCAATGACAACAACCATGAATCCATATAGTGTCTCTTGCCAACACTTACATCAGTCAGAAGGATGATGAAAAAACTGAGTCAGATGAGGAGGTAAAGAAAATGAAGAAGAAGAAGAAGAAAGGATCCAGTGAATCTTCTACAGATCAAGACATGGAAGAAATGGCAGAAGAATTTGTTGAAAGGCCCACTCTATCGATTGATGATGTAGTCAAATCAGTCACTGTGGATGGAAACCTAAAACCAATGACTAAATTCTATGATGATTATAATGAAGCTGACCAAAAGATCTTGCAAGAAGCTACAGTCAGATATTTGAATATCTATAATAAGGATTTTATTGAAATCATATCTCTCATTCCCAAAAGCGTAGAGAAGGAATTAGAAATAAGAAAGAATAATGCTAAGGCAAAGGATCTTGAGATCTGGGAACAGATATCCATTCAACTCTTTCCTTCAATCACTCAGAAGCAAATGAATATGATCTTCAAAGATTGCAAGGATGAGTTTCGGAGCAAAGCTAGAATGAATCAGCTTATGCTTGGTGAAACTAACAAAATAGCAAAAGAGATAGAAGAGATCCTTTGGAAGGGATATAAAAGATTCAACATTCCCATTGTAGAAGACTTAGATGATGAAACCTCTGCCATGGATGACAAAGAAGAATCCACTAAGACAGTAGCAGAAGAGGCAAAAGAGATTAGTGAAGAAAAAGCTAAGGACTTAGATTCCTCTGTTCTGGAAGAGGAAGTCCAAGGAGAAGTAAATCCAGATTCTCCAGCAGTCTCTAGATCCAAAGGAGAAGAAAGAATAGAGGAGAAAGAAGAAGAATTGAAGGGAAGAGAAGAAGGTCAAGCTGAGAAGAACACAAGTGACAGTGCAGAAGGAAAGAAAACTGTCTCCGGCAAGAGACACTGCAAAAACTATCAAGGATTTCTTGACTAAAGAAATGATGGAGATTGATGAACTAGAGTTACTTCAAGGACCATTTGACTTTAATTCTCTCTCTGCGGTTCAAACAATGAAGATAGCATCCTTTGCCCAAGCAAAGGCTAAAGAGAAACTTCTAAAGTCTCTCATGGAAGACTGTGAGCTGCTAGAAATTGCATCTCGTGTGCTTGAAAAGATCATGCCATCCTTTCAGAAGGATTCCTCAGCTTCTTCATTTGGTAATCTCAATTCTCTTGTTAGTTTGGTCAGCACTCATTTTGAATCTTTAGAGAAATCAACTGAGGTGAAGGTTCAGAAAGAGTTTTTGGATAAGAGATTCTCTGAGTTACAAGGCTTTATAACCAATGATAGGAGAAATATGGATATTGGGATAAAGAGATTAGAAAATGCTCTTAAGGATGGAAGAGAAGTATATAAATTTTGTATATCTTGGACTAAAGTAACAAAGGATATTGAGAAGAAAGTGAAAGAACAAGAGGATAAACTGTCAAGCCTCTCTCAGAATTTTGATCCTCTCACTGTATCCATAATAAACCAAGAATGTCAAACTATTGTAGTCATGAATGAGACTAAGAAGATTGAGAAGGAGAGGAAGAACATATTAAGCAGGATGGGTGAACTTAGAGGGATGATTATCCCTAAATTAGAGGCCATGCATGAGGCCCTAACTGATGCCCAAACCACAGCCCGAACCAGTGATCTGACAGATCTTAAGAGGACAGAAGCTTTTGCATTCCTATTGAGTGGTCACATCTCAATTTTGGACAGGATGAAGCAGAGTTGGGTAATAAAATTTACCCAGTTGAAGACATCTTTTGTAGATATACTTCAATATATGTAAGTGTATCATGTATTTATACTTATGCAGCTAAGTATAGTTGATTATTTGAGGATTGTTGGTATGTGGATTCTACCCTTTGCCATTGATGTCAAAGGGGGAGTGAGGAGCAGTAAAAAATGTGGAATCCAGCTAAGGAGGAGCTTTGGAAAAATGTACATTAGAACAGAGCATCAACCAAGGGGGAGTGTAGTGTGACACTTAGTCATTTTTCACTAAGTGTTGCCATCAATGCCAAAGGGGGAGATTGTTGGCAAGAGACACTATGTGGCTTCATTGGTGTTGTCATTGACTGCAACAAAGACCACTCCACACATCCATAGGACATGGTGTATCTTTACCGGAAGTCAGATTGAAGAATACCTTGGTCCGGTAAGCAAGAATAGAGCATTCAGCAAGGTCTGACAATTAGGTCTGGATCTCTTAGAGGAAGTATCTTTGTAAAGTGAAGACATGGGGAAGTCAAGAGGAATACCTTGACTAATAGATTCTAGGGATTGAGCCTCCGGTGATGAAAGAGTGAAGAGATATGAGCATCTATGTATTGGGGTCCAGTTTGGTAGAGTAGACAGAGGAAGAACTGACTGACAGAGCATCAAAATTATTCTGGATGAGATATTGATGCTGATCAAGGTTCTTAAGGTATCATCCATGATTGGCTGACATGTTAGATGACTTCTATAAGTATCTCCTTGATTCGCATCACTTGGTTAGAAAGGATTCTGCCGACAGACTAGAGTTTGGGAAAATATTGACTATTCTAGATGCCGACTAGAAAGAGGATGAAATCCTTTCTACAGATATATATACCAAATGAATTTAGATGTGAAGGTGTCATGGTGTGTGAAGAAAAGTAGAAGAGCAGTACAGAAGCAGTAAGGCAGGTCTGGAATGTGAAAGGATAGTAGCACAGAAGAAGAGATAGGATGAAGTGCAGTAGATCAGTATACTGAGCCTAACCAGAACTAAACTCTAGCATATGTGAATGCTTCTTATCAGTTCAAGTATCTTGTTACTTTCTTTATAACCTATAGGTAGTGAGCCTCTTGTGCGCAGTGTGCTTGGGTAGTGAGCCCTAATTGGAAAGTGCCATTTTGTACTTCTATTCTTCTAACAGAGAATACATTCTTGGGTTAGTCACCCCATGGTTTTTTCCCTTAACAGGGTTTCCACGTCAAAATCATTGTGTTATGTGTATTGATCTTGTTTCAGATTTCATGTTTATGAATGCTTATTTGCTTTGATGCTGCACTAGTTATTAAAGAAGAACAAAAAGTTAAATTAGTTAAGATAACTGATTCACCCCCCCTCTCAGTTATCAACAAGAGGGTCCGGGGGATCACCTGGGTCCCCAGCAACCATCCAGATTCAAATTCAAATTCAAACAACGAGAGGGAACTTGCAGAGCCAAAATTTTTATTGTAGCATGAATGTCAATATGTTGATGTTGAATTAAATTATATTAAAAATAATATAGTAGATTTTAATGACATAAAAATGATTTAAACATGATTGTAAAGAAAAAGAACATGTACTAAACAATTTAAACATGAATGTAGAGAACATAGAGCAAGGAGACCATAATTTAAACATTAATCTAAACAATGATGATCATGGTCATATTGAAACACCTTATATAAGAAGTCAAAATACAAAAGAAATATATTAAAACTAAAAGAAACATATTAGAAAATATTCATGGTAAGAAAATTGGAGAATAGTTTGAAATCATGCAAAAAAAATTGTATGCATAATTTTTAAAAAAATAAAAGTCTAAAATTTGAATGTCAACTAGTAATGAAATTAATAAGAATGTGAAAATGTGAAAAGTAATGAGAAAATTAGACATATTCATTAAGAAATGATGATTGAATGAAATAAATTGTATCTAGTGCTACTAAAGTTTTTTATTAGATAAAGAGGGAAATAAGTGTCCCCTATTACAAAGTAAACTAGTAGGAAATTACAAAAAAATTCCAATAAGGAACAACATAAAGCACAATAAAAACTAAAAAGATATCATCATAAATAGCACACAAGTAGCCAAAGACAACCATATAAACAACTGTTATCCATCTAATATCCTTTTTACAATTTTTAGAAAATATAGTAGGGGGCTACACCACTTCCTATAGACTACAATCCAAGGATTAGAGGAACTACCCTGTAACGGAACCTGGTCAACCAACTCCAAACAAGAACAAGAAGGGATAGGATAAACCATCTCCATAGAAACACTAGAAGGTATCTTAGAAGGTGGGGCATTAAATTGAGGGCAAATCAAAGAGACCTTAGTCAAACCAATGGGATCAATGGAAGAAATGAGATTAACTAGAACACTAGGAGCAAAAGTAACAAGTGGATTTAGATACAAGAGCTTCAAAACCCTTTGGTGAATTTCAACAAATATATTCTTAGTTGAAGGGGAGCTAGGCAATGGCTCTTCATAAATCATGAAGTGCTGGCATTTAGCATCCTATCACCATGAAGTCATGTAGCTGATCTTGGGAATGGAATACGAACACTTCTAAAGTAGCCACATGACCTATCTCAACGCAATGTCAACATCAGAAGTGAATGCCTTCATATTTCTACTAATGTTGTTTATGTTATTAGACTGAAAAACCAATCAAAAGATAGTAGTTCAACACAACATGCAACAACAACTAGTTTAGTTAATAAAGCAATCGAAAGAAAATGAATGATAATTGAGTCAATTCAAATTTTAAATGTAAATGTTAAAACTTTGAGAAGAGTAGTAAAGAGAAGATTAATTATTGACAATGGTCTAATTAAATGGAGTTGGGGTTTTAGTGATAGACTCCCAAGGTCTAACATGATATTAGATAATGAAACTAAGTGTTTGATTAAAAAAAAATAGAATGATAATACAAGGACCTATCATTTAATATGAGAGATGTTTTGAAATTAAAAGAGATCAAAATTTGTTTATCCTCATCAAAACATTTATTAGACATGACTCAAATAGATTATAAAAATTATAGATTATTTGATTACAACAATTAACATAAGTCAAAGATCGTTTGAGAAATATAAACCTTAGTATGTGAAATTAACAAATCATGAATCACTTGTAAAATTTTAGGAAAGGTGCCTCAACCTTGCACCCTAATGTTAAGAATACAAAAAATCTAATTTTTAGAATATAGAATAGAAAAACTCAATTTTTGGGCTATAGAGGTTATTTTTGACACTAAAATCTTTTCACATGGTTCAAAGTTGATTTTATAATTCCTAGGATGTGGACCTCTTTAAGTTCAACAATCTAAAAAATTAACTCAACCAACTTCCAAAATTAAAATTTATGGCCTCCAAAAGTTGGGTCTCCCATATTGGAAATGTAAGAACATCTATAAGATGTAAGAGGGGGTTGCACTTCTTGACCAGCTTATAACAAATGTTATGACATGTCATAAATAATTTTTGAATGGAGATAATGGAGCCAAAATGGATTACTAAGTTGGTGAGTAGATTATGACAAGCTTATGGGAGGTGGAAGAAATATGCTATTTTAGCCTGTGGAGTCATATTGGGATTTGGGTATTAGATTTTCACCTAGGGATTTGGGCACCACATTTTGGGTAGTTTTAGCTTATGGTTCCCTAATCACCATTTGATGGTTTCATGTATTGATTCTCCTATTTATTGGGTGCTTGAGATGGAAGTTTTGATAGTGAGTTTTGTAGGTACTATTATGCTATGAGAATTACTTTAGATCTCTTGTTGGTGATAGTCCTATAAAGGCCTAGAAACTATAAATATATTGTAACAAGTTTGAGCATTGAATAATACATTAAGTTGCTATTGTTGTTTTATTTTAGGTATTCTTCAAGCACTATTCTTTTTTCAACATTCAAGAACATGATCGTCATTTTTAAAAGTGATTCAATCATAAGCATCATTTTTAAAAGAGATTTAAGAAAAACAAAAAAATTAAAGGAATATTCAACTACAAGAATCATTTTCAAAAGGGACCTTCAAGCATAATTTGTAAAATAGTTATTCATGCATAATCACCATTTTATAGGGGATATTCAAGCACTAATATGAGTTTTCAAGCACCATTTTGAAAGAGATATTCAACAAAGGATCTAGATATTTGTATTTTAAAGAGCTTGGAGTGGATCCATTTTAGAGATCTTGGCCATTCAATTATTGAGTATTATCAAGCTTATTTGGTAACTATGGGATTAAATAGATATCAAAAAAATAAGGAAGTCTAAACAATTGAAGAAACTGAAGTGCTTTGATAGAAGGAGGTGAAATGACAAAGAATAGAGAGAATTTGGAAAATGAAGAATGTTGAAGCATCCACTTTGGTGGTGATTGTGGATGAGGCAATCATTAAAGAGGAGAATATTGAAGAGGCGAACATGGAAAAGGTTAATGTAGAAGAGGAGAGTTGTTGAGAATAGGTGTCTCAAACATACTAGCTATGTCTCCTTTAAATCATGTAAATGCTTAGTTGTATTGGTGGTTTTGCTAAGTGGTCAGTTTACATCAAAGGTTTACTTTGGTGGTTAACATTGTGACAATTTTCTAAGTATGTTTGGGTTTTACATTGGACTGTTTAGTTAGTGTTACATTGGTGGATATGATAACTATTCATGATATGTGTTGGTTGTTCATTCACTATCAGTGAGACAATGTCATTTCGCTGGGACTATGAAGTCAGTCCCCTTGATGGGTCGATAAAGAGTTAACCAAGCAATGCCCGCCAGCTCGTTAGTCTGTGGTGGGACCTAGGAGTAACCTCGTAGGGAAGCGGGGGATGGTGGTAATCATCAACTCTTTGGATGTGGTAGAGGGACATAAAAGCCAATGCTAAGTTGGCAATGCATATCACAAATATAGAAATTTTAGTGTGACTTTTCTATATCAATCGAAGCTGTTATGTTGTTCTCCTGATAGGGGGATATATTTGATCAATGGTTGTGATTATAAGGATCCAACGACACCCGTGCCTTTTATGGTGGGTCCCAGATAGACCCCGAGGGAAAGCGGGGATTGGCTGAGATCAAGCAATCATTGATCAATAGTGTATGTTGATGACTTAGGATGTAATAGGGTTGTCAAAGTGACTTTAAAAGTTTGGGGAGAGTTTGGATGTTGTCTCTTCAATGGTTTGACATGTCATTGACAGTTAAAATAGTATTGAGATTGTTTCTTTATGGGAACTGAATCGATTAGTTCCTGGTATTGTTTGGAATGTAGAACAAATAGGCTTTGTAACTAAACAATAATAATCTACATGCTAATCTTGTAATGTAATACACAATGGTAACATATAGATTATCAAAGATTGATCGAGTGGTTGATTGGGGAAATGGTATGCTACCAGAATTGGAATTACTACTGTGTTCAACACTTGTGAAGCATAAGTGTTGAGACTTTGTATTTAATGTCTTTTACTATAATACAAAGAGACTATTGCTTGGTGTGTGGGTTTTTCTCCCATAAGGGTTTTCCCACGATAAAACTAGTGTTCAATTGTGTGATGTGTTAATTCTCTATTATGTTATTTTCATGAAATGTGCATCTTATGTGAACTGTAATTGTGTGAATTAAATGAACTTTCTATATCTCTTTCCTATAAAATTGGTGTTAGGAAGGCGTTTCTGCACTTAGCTTTCCTTACAAGTGGTATTAGAGATTGGCCAGCTTTGTTGGCCTTGTGGTTAAGACAGATTTTTTTGTGTTGATCTTATTCAGTGGGAGTTTTGTAGAGAAATCTAGTTTGAAATTTTATTGTAGATTTAAGATGGCAAACACATCCATAAGAATAGAGATTAAGAAGTTCAACGGTGGCAACTTTGAGTTGTGGAAACTCAAGATGGAATATTTTCTCATAGATCATGAGCTATGGGCTATAGTCTCCTCTACCAAACCATCAACAACCTCACAAGATGACGATGATGCAATGGACTAGAAAGCCAAGGGTCTGATCAGACTATGCTTGGCTGATTCAGTTCTCTTGAATGTCCATGAAGAGAAGACGCTGAAACTTTTGTGGAAGAAGCTTGGTGATATTTATCAAGGGAAATCTATGGTAAATAAGTTATTTCTGAGGAAGAAGCTATATTCTTTAAAGATGGAGGAAGGAGCATCTGTTGTAAATCATTTAAATGCATTTAACATGATCATTGCTCAGTTGGGGTCTATTGGTGTGAAGATAGAAGATGAGGATCGTTGCATGCTCCTGTTGTGTTTGTTTCCTAACACATGGGATCACCTAGTAATGGCTATTGGGAGTACAACAACCACTTTCAAGATGGAAGATGTGGTTGCTTCGCTGCTATCAGAGGAAATGCAAAGAAACTCTTCTGAGATGGCCAAGGATGCCCTTGTTGTTTGAAGTAGATCAAAGGAGAAAGGTAAGAAGAAAGACATGAAGTCTAAATCCAAGTCAGAGGGGAGATCAAAGTCTCTTGGTAAAAAGTCCAAGGTGAAGTACTGGAATTGTAGGTAGACTGGACACATCTAGAAATAATGCAAAGAGGAGAAGAAGAAGAAAAAGAAGAACAATTCTTTTGATAATGAATCTTCTCAGAGTGATGAAGATGCCTTCATTGTAGTTTTGGCAACTCAGGCATCAAATGATGTTTGGCTGATTAACTCAGGTGCATCTTTTCACATGACATCTCACAGAGATTGGTTTTCAAAGTATGAAGAATACAATGGTGGAAAGGTGTATCTAGGTGATGATTCATACCTAGAAATTGTTGGTCATGGAAGAGTCAAAATTTAGTTTGATGATGGAAGAATAAAAGGAATCAATGATGTAATGCATATACTAGGTCTATCTTGAAATTTTCTTTTTGTAAGTTGAATGATGTTGATGTGCAAGTTTCTTTCTCGAATGGTGCTTGTAAGATGACTAGAGGCTCTATGGTACTATCTAAGGGTGCACGAATTGGCACTATGTATAAGCTAGACGCACATGCAATTCAATGTAATAGAGATTCTGTAAAGTCAAATAAATCTAATTTTGAAGAGAAGGAAAATGTAGTTCTTGTGGGTGCAAACTCCTTGGAGTTGAAGCTCCCAGTAGAGAAAACAATGTTGTGGCATCATAGACTCGACCACATTGGTGAAAAAGGCTTAAAAGCCTTGAAAAATAAAAACCTGGTTAAAGGGCTTGATGATTGTAATCTTGAGTTCAATTTTTGTGAACATTGCATATATGGAAAGAAACACCATGTTTCATTTTATTCTAGTCCTCGTACATCTTCTGGAATTTTGGATTATGTTCACTCTGATGTATTTTGTCCAGTTAATGTTCCTCCATTATCGAAGTCTAAATATTTTGTCTCTTTCATAGATGATTATTTAAGGATATTTTTTTATTTTCTCAGAAGTAGAACTAAAGTTTTCAATCGATTTAAGGAATTAAAAACCTTGGTTAAAATTTAGAATGGAAGGAAAATAAAATGCTTGAGGATAGATAATGGTGGTGAGTTTTGTTGTACAGATTTCGAAAAGTATTGCAAAGACCATGGAATTAAAAGGCATAAAACTACTTCTTACACTCCACAACAAAATAGAGTTGCTGAAAGGATGAATAGAATGCTGATAGAAAGGGCAAGAAGTATACTGAGTAGTGTTGGTCTAGAGCAGATGCTCTAGGTAGAGGTTTGTTGATAAGTGAGAGGGGGGGTGAATTAGTTATCCTAATTATTTCTTTTTCTAAACTTTCTTATTAATCAATGCAGCATTAATTCAAACAAGCAAACATAACCATGAAATGGAGATACACATGACACAATATTTTTGACATGGAAACCCTGTTAAGGGAGAAAACCATGGGGTGATTAACCCAAAGATTATTCTCTGTTAGAAGAATAAGGAAATACAAAATGGCACTTGCCAATTAGGGCTCACTGCCCGAGCACACTACTCACAAGGAGGCACACTGCCTACAAGAGACACACTATCTACAAAAGAGTGTTATACAATACATGAACTGATTGGAGGCATCCACATATGCTGGAGTTTAGTTCCGGTTAGGCTCAATACACTGATCTGCTACAGTTCATCTTTCCTCTTCTCTTATGCTGCTTTCCTTTCACATACCGGACCTTCCTTACTGCTTCTGCTCTGCTCTACTTTTATTCACATATCACATATTACCACAACACTTCCCATAGCTAAATCCATCCTATATATATATCCGCACAAGTGATTTCATTATTTTTCTAGTCGGCACCCGAAACAGTCAATCTTTTCACAAACTCTATTTTGTCAGCTGAATCCTTGCACATCAAGTAATGTGGATCAAGCATATACTTGTAGAAATCATTAATCATGTCAGCCAAACATAATTCATGTCTTCATAACCTTTACCACCATCAAAAACACATCCGGAAAATAGTCTGATGTTCTGTCAGTCAGTTCTTCCTCTGTTCACACTGTCACTCAGGAACCCGGTACTCAAGTATTCATATCTTTTACCTCATCTATCACCGGAGACTAAAACCTTGGAATCTATTACTCAAGGTAGTACTCTTTACTTCCCCAAATCTGTACTTCACCAAGATACTTCCTCTTAGAGATCCAGACCTATCTGTCAGACCTTGCCACATGCTCTGTTCTTGTTTACCGGACCACCACATTCTTCATTCTGACTTCCGGTAGAGACACACCATGTCTTGCGGATGTGTGGGATGAACTTTGTTGCCATCAATGACAACAATCATGAATCCATATAGTGTCTCATGCCAACAATCTCCCCCTTTGGCATTGATGGCAACACTTAGTGAAAAATGACTAAGTGTTTACACTATGCTCCCCCTTGGCTGATGCTCTGTTATTATATACATTTTTTGGAGCTCCCCCTTAGTTGGATTCCTCATTTTTCACTGCTCTTCACTCCCCCTTTGACATCAATGGCAAAGGGTAGGGTCCGTACACCAAAATTTTCAAAAATTTTACTATACTTAGCCACATAAGTATATGTATATGGAATACTTAAATATACTGCAGTATGTCTGCAAAAGTTATTTTTAGTTGGATGAGTTCTACAGCCCAACTTTGCTTCATTCTATCCAAAATTAAGATGTGACCACTCAAAAAAAATGCAAAAGCTTCTGCCCTCTTAAGATCTGTCGGATCATTTGTCTGGGCTGTGATTTGAGCTTCACTTATGGCCTCATGCATGGCCTCTAACTTAGGGACAATGATCCTCCTAAGTTCACCCATCCTGTTAATCATGTTCTTCCTTTCCTTCTCAAAATTCTTTATTGCATTTGTGATTGCAATAGTCTGACACTCTTGATTGACTATGGAGGAAGAGAGAGGATCAAAACTTTGAGACAAACTTAGTAGTTTATCCTCTTGCTCTTTTATTTTCTTCTCAATCTCTACTATTGCTTTGGACCATGAAATACAAAATTTGTATACTTCTCCCCCATCTTTAAGAGCATTTTCTAAGCTCTTTATCCCAATATTCATATTCCTCCTATCATTAATGATCAATCCTTGTACCTCGGAGAGTCTCTTATTCAAAAACTCCTTCTGGACCTTTTCTTCAGCTGACTTCTCTAGAGAATCAAAATGTGTACTAACACTGCTGACTAGAGTTTTGAGATTACCAGAAGAGGATACTGTGGGATTCTTCTAAAAAGTTGGCATGATCTTTTCCAAAACTCTGGATGCTACCTCTATAAGCTCATAGTCTTCCATGTGAGATTTCAGTAGTTTCTCTTTGGCCTTCGCATTAGCAAATGAAGCTATCTTCATTGTTTGCATCGGAGATAGAGAATCAAAGTCCAGAGGCCCTTTTAATAGGTCTGGTTCATCAATTTCCATAGCTGCTTTTGTCAAGAAGTCCTTGACTGATTCTGCAGTGTCTCTTACCAGAGACAGATTTTTCTTTTCTTCTGTAGTCTTAGGGCTATCCCTTGGAGCTTTCTCTCCTTCTACATTCTTACCACTATCAGTTGTGGTTTTCTCTGTTGGGGTCTTCTCTTCCTCTGTAACCTTGGTGCTGCCAACTTCTTCTGCTTCTTTCTCCAGTATACTGTCATCTCCTTTAGATCCGGAGGCTGTAGGGGAAACCGGAGGAGAGATAGTTGTTTGTTCATGAGCCACCTCTTCCAGAATAGGGGATTTTGAGCCCTTGTCTTTACCAGAGTCCTCTATGATGGGAATGTTGAACCTTTTAAGAGCATTTTAGAGGATCTCTTTAGTCTCTTTTGCCACCTTGTTGGTTTCACCAACCATGAGCTAATTCATCCTTGCAATCTTTGAATATCATATTCATTATTTTGGGATTGATTGAAGGATATAGCTGAATAGCTATCTGTTCCTGGATCTCAATGTCTTTTGCCATGGCATTGTTCTTTCTTATTTCTAACTCTTTTCTAGGCTCTTAAGAATTAGAGATATAATTTCAATGAAAGCCTTATTGTATATGTTCAGATACTTGATTGTAGCTTCTTGTAGGATCTTTTGGTCAGCCTCATTGTAATCATCATAGAATTCAGCCATTGGTTGAAGGTTTCCATCCACAGTGATTGATTTTATTATGTTTTTAGAGACAGGGTGGGCTTTTCAACAAATTCCTCTGCCATTTCTTCCTTGTCTTGGCCTGTGGAGGGTTTACCGGATCCTTTCTTCTTCTGCTTCTTTATTTCCTTTACCCCCTCATTTGATTCAGTTTCCTCTTCATCTCTTTGACTTGCATAAGCCCTTGTGGCTTTTGTCTTGGATCTTTTCTCTCTTTTGCCGAATGCCTGGACTTCTAGTTTTGATGTTCTTGAGCTTTTGGCTGTGACAGGTGTAGATCTCTTTGATGATCTGGTCTGGGTTGAGGTTTCTACCGGAGCACTTTCCTTGCTTTTCTTTTCTGCCTCTTTCTTCTCTTCCTCAGCCCTTTCCATCCTTTTCTTGTGGGCATCAAGTGCCTCCTTTGAGATGCTAAGGCCTTGGGTAATATTTTCTACTTCTTTTCTCACCTTCCTCTTGATCTCAGGTTCTATGAGTTCCACATGAATCTTTACACTCAGTTCTTCAAAGGTTCCAAACCTTTCTACCTTTGGATCCTTTGCCTGACTTAGCATGTGTTGAACATGCAACTCCACAATTTGTTCATCAACTTCATACCCCATGGGCATGATCCACACAGTTCTTGGTTCTACTACCTCCATCAGGCACTGATCTATCTCTACCATAAAGCATACTATGTCTTTGAATTTTTCAACAAGAGACTGAGGAATTCTTTCTCTTGCTTGCATCATGCTCTAAAAGTTCTTGAAGTATCCCCACAGAGTTGTATTTTGTGCTTTGTTGTCACCAAGTCCATGCAAATAATCTCTGATTTGGATAGCTACTGTCCTATCACTCTCCTACACCCAGCCACTAGATCCGGGAAGCTCATTCATAAAGTAGAAAAATAAGCACAATATTAATCCACCATACTTGAATGAATTCTTTTTGTCTTTCTTGATTTTCTACAGATTCTCCAAGAGTTGGTTCAAGAGAAGCTGACAAAGATCATAGTCTACATCCTTTCTTAACATTTCATAAGCTGTGGAGATGGCAGTTCTAGGTACAGAGTTTTCCCTGCTAGAATGATATATTTTATATCTAATGATCATGGAGGCAAACTTGACATCTAGATCAGAGATGTCATCTGCTGTCATTGCTCTTTTGTCAAACTTGGATCCGGTAGCCTCACTCACAGTTTGATTCTTCACAAATTTAAGAACAGGAATCCCACCGGATGAGTGTAATCTGGTAACTGCCCTAATGGCATCTTTTGTGATTTTGAATGGTCCATTTAACCACATGGAGTTGTCATGTATTCTACTCAAAATATAACTAACCCATTCATCCTTTGTAAAATAGGGAAAATGTATGTATTGTGCAAAGTGCTTGTTCTGGAGGCCCTTGTATTGAGGTTTGAGCTCAAATGAATCATCTAATAGTTGTTTGTGATAGATATCTCTTAGTTTGAATTCCCCAAACTCTTCAATATTTGCATGTATGTAAACCCTAATGTCTTCTGTATGCAAAACGCCATGCGGAACACTGGAAAAGGCTCCTAGGGGATCTACCTCCAAGGATTTATATGGATGTTTCTTAAATGTGGGCCGAGGTCTATCAAACATCTTTACTATGTCCAGAGTACCCATCATCAAACAATCTTACTGAAGGATATCAGGAACGATAAATACCTTTTACGCAGGTTAGGGCACACGAAGAAATCTGAATAGAGTTGTATGAAGAGTTGCCTTGATCTTTTGGGAGAAGTTGTTTGCAGAGCTCCTTTTCTTTCTTCTTCACATGTGAGTGTGCAAATGTGTAAATGACAGACAAATGAACTCTTTTATTCCAAGAAGCCCTAATTTTCACCCTGTAATAAATGCGCAACCTAATTCATTCTAGTTTGCCTGGTTTTCCTTGTTCAAAAAGGAAGAAACTCATTTGGATCATTATGATGCCTTTGTGATCGATGTTAGTGATGAATCACAATGTCCACTTCTTCTCCTGATCATCTCATATATCCGTAGATCAGGCTATTTCAATTTGGATCCATACCGGGCCAACCTTGTGAGAAACCTGTTTTCCTGGAAGACTTGTTTAATCGGACCAATTATGAAGGAATTAGACTTTTTAAATTTTCTTGTGGATCTCTTAGATCTTTACCTGACCTTCTTTACATGTTTCTCTAGAAACCATTTGATCCGTAGCTTCACATGTGCCAATTTTAGGCACCAATTGACTAGCTGGGGGAACAAGTTTTTCTTTGTGTCTCCCCCTGAGCCAGAGCTCATCTCTTAATTTTTAGAAGGAATATCAGCACCAGAGTCTAGTGTGGATCCATCCTCTACATTCTCTATACTCTTCTTTACCCAAATCTTGTTCATCTCACTTTTAACTTCATCCACATTCACCTTTTGTTTCCCCTTATCTTGATTCTGTCTATGATATACCGGACCTCTTTTGTCCTGATTCTTGCTTCTACAAAATTTTGCAATATGACCGGATTTATTGCAAATTTGAAAAATAATATTTCTTTGCATATTGGATTGATATCCTCTTGATATGTATTGATTAGCCATATGACCTATTCTATTGCATGCAAAGCATCTACTATTGAATGATTTGTTCATTTGCACAATTCTGCATTCATGAGATTTGTGACCATACCTTTTGTAGTTAAAACACTGTCCAGAGAAAGATGAAATAGTCTGATTCATTCTCTTTCTGCACTGATTAGCTTTGTGACCAAAGTGATTGCAGTTGTGGCAGTATCCATTGAAGGATGGATATCTTTGAGCATTAGGCTGTCTTACTAGAGGTCTTCTAGGCCTGATCCTTGGATTTTCTAATCCAAAATTCTTCTGACCGGATCCAGAGCTTTCTCCTTTCTCATATCCCAAACCACACTTGTCATCTACCTTCTTTTGACTTCCAAGAAGAACTTTAAGTTGAGCAGAACTTATCTTGAATTTCTCTTTATACTCATTTGCTGTTTGAAGATCCCTTTTTAGAGAGACAATTTGATCCTCAAGTTTTTATTCATTATCTTTAGCATCTTCAAGATCAAATTCAAGATTTCTGATAATTCTATCCATCTGGTGGCAATCTTCTTATTTCTCCTTGAGAGATTGTCTTAGATTATCTTCAGTTTTTCTTTTCTCTTCAACTTCTTAGGTAAACTTCATGACTCTTGATTCCATTTCATATCTTACCATAATGATTTCTTTTGATAACTTTTCACACAACTCAGTTTTTTCCTTCAGCTCTTCATTTGCATTATTTGCTTCACCTTGTCTTGCCAATTACTGAAGCAACTCCTTTCTCTTTTTCATAGAGAGACTTAATTTGTCTTTTAGTTCTCTCATGAAATCATCAGCCTGTTTGAGTCTTTCCTTTAATTCATTGACTTTAGAGTTTGACTGTTCAAGATCATCAAGGGCAGTCTTGAGTTGCTCCCTTAAATCATATGCATCCATTTGAACTCCCAGATCTTCCTCAAGCTATTAGGCTATGTTAGGAGGAACTTAGCTCTGATACCAATTGTTGATAATTGAGAGGGGGGGTGAATCAGTTATCCTAATTATTTCTTTTTCTGAACTTTCTTATTAATCAATGCAACATTAATTCAAACAAGCAAACATAACCATGAAATGGAGATACACATGACACAATATTTTTGACGTGGAAACCCTGTTAAGGGAGAAAACCATGGGGTGATTAACCCAAAGATTATTCTTTGTTAGAAGAATAAGGAAATACAAAATGGCACTTGCTAATTAGGGCTCACTGCCCGAGCACACTACTCACAAGGAGGTACACTGCCTACAAGAGACACACTATCTACAAAAGAGTGTTATACAATACTTGAACTAATTGGAGGCATCCACATATGCTGGAGTTTAGTTCCGGTTAGGCTCAATACACTGATCTGCTGCACTTCATCTTTCCTCTTGTCTTATGTTGCTTTCCTTTCACATACCGGACCTTCCTTACTGCTTCTGCTCTGCTCTACTTTTATTCGCATATCACATATCACCACAACACTTCTCACAAACTAAATCCATCCTATATATATCCACACAAGTGATTTCATTATCTTTCTAGTTGGCACCCGGAATAGTCAATCTTTTCACAAACTCTGTTCTGTTGGCTGAATCCTTGCACATCAAGTAATGCAGATCAAGCATATACTCGTAGAAATCATTAATTATGTTGGCCAAACATAGTTCATGTCTTCATAACCTTTACCACCATCGGAAACACATCTAGAAAATAGTCTAATGTTCTGTCAGTTAGTTCATCCTCTATTCACACTGTCACTCAGGAACCCGGTACTCAAGTATTCATATCTTTTACCTCATCTATCACCAGAGGCTAAAACCTTGGAATCTATCACTCAAGGTAGTACTCTTTACTTCCCCAAATCCACACTTCACCAAGATACTTCCTCTAAGAGATCCGGACCTGTCTGTCGGACCTTGCCACATGCTCTGTTCTTGTTTACTGGACCACCACATTCTTCATTCTGACTTCTGGTAGAGACACACCATGTCCTACAGATGTGTGGGATGAACTTTGTTGCCATTAATGACAATAATCATGAATCCATATAGTGTCTCATGCCAACAAGGTTGTGGCTACAACATGTTACTTGATTAACTGATCTCCCACTTTGGTACTCATGCATAAGACACCTATGGAAGCATGGTCTAGTAAGAATCCCTCTTTGAGACATGTTAGAGTCTTTGGTTGTGAGGCGTATGCTTATGTGCCCAATGAAAAAATATCTAAATTGGAAAATAAGGCTGTAAAATGTATCTTCATTGGTTATGGAATTGGTGTGAAAGGGTACAATCTTTGGAATCTAGTTACATAGAAGGTGTTGTATAGCAGAAGTGTGATCTTCTATGAGCTGAAACCTTCTACAGTTGATCTATAGCCAGAGGTAAAAGAAGAAGAAAAGAAGGAGGTAGTTGAAATTCCTCTTACTCTAGATAAGGATGAGCTATGTACTCCTAGTGGACCTATTAGTGAGGAAAGCCCAAGTAGCTCTGAAGGTTTTGAACAAGAGGAAGAACCTCAACCTCAGCCTATGACAAGGTCTACACATGAGAAATGGCAACCTAAAAGGTTTGGATATTCTATTTTAGATTCTATTTGTGCCTATGCTTTGATTACTAACATTGATGAGCCTAGGACTATTAGAGAGGCTATTAGTATGTCTGATTTAGATTCCTAGTTGGATGCCATGATTGAAGAAATGGCATCATTGAAGAAAAATGAAACTTGGGATCTGGTACCTTTGCCTAAAGGTTGAAAACCTATTGGGTGAAAATTGGTGTTTAAAAATAAGATTGGTCTAGATGGCAGTGTTGAGAAGTATAAAGTGTTGCAAATATGTGCCTGATGTGTTGTCATTGATGTCAACATATCTCTCTGTCAGAAACAGTGAAGACAGTGCAGAGGAGTGATCAGTAATCCTAGTAAGGTGAAGATCAGAGTATGCAAATTAAAGGGTTTGTATAGGATTGTCTGTTGTTGCTCTAATTGTGAGAGGTCCATATGAATATTTGGCAAAGTTATGGCCTTTTGAGTAGAACAAGTTTCTATAGTTGTTCAGTGATGACAGAGTGGCAAGAGTTGGTCCGGATTGGTCTGGTGCGAGCATATTGTGATCTACAGATCTAGAGGAATATTTGGGATGTTGGTGTGTTCCCTCAACTCAAGTGGTTCATGGTTTGGAGGTTCGAAAGCAACCTTTCTAGTGTGATAGTCATTAAAGAAATGGCATCATTGAAAAAAAATGAAACTTGGGATCTGGTACCTTTGCCTAAAGGTCAAAAACCTATTGGGTGCAAATGGGTGTTTAAAAAGAAGATTGGTCTAGATGGTAGTGTTGAGAAGTATAAAGTGTTGCAAATATGTGCCTGATGTGTTGTCATTGATGTCAACATATCTCTCTGTCAGAAACAGTGAAGACAGTGTAGAGGAGTGATCAGTAATTCTAGTAAGGTGAAGATCAGAGTATGCAGATTAAAGGGTTTGTATAGGATTACCTGTTGTTGCTCTAGTTGAGATTTGAGAGGTCCATATAAAGATTTGGTGAAGTTATGGCCTTTTGAGTAGAACAGGTTTCTGCAGTTGTTTAGTGATGATAGAGTGGCAAGAAGTTGGTCTAGATTGGTCCAGTATGAGCATACTATGATCTAGGGATCTAGAGGAATGTCTGGGATGTTGGTGTGTTCCCTCAAGTCAAGTGGTTAGTGGTTTGGAGGTCTGAAAGCAATCTTTCTAGTGTGACAGTCATGGCAGTATGTGTTCTTAAGGTTTAGTGTGAAGATGCAAGTGATTCTGGTGATGCAAAGTGGCGTGGCTATTCCTATTAACTTAAATGTGCTTGTGGAGATCTCTGGATCGTGTGCACACTAATTTGTGTGGTCCTGCTAAAGTTAGGAGTTTGCAAAGAGAGTAATACCTGATGCTACTGATTAAGTACTACTGGATGGTGTGGGTCACTTTCTTGTGAAAGGAGTCAGAGGCTCTTGACATTTTCAAGGCTAAGGTGGAGAATGAGATTGGTGTGAAGTTAAAGTATCTAAGATTTGACAATGGTGGAGAGGTTACCCCCAATGAGTTTAATGCATTTTGTGAAAAGCATGGAATAAAAAGATAGTTATCTACTCCTAGAATGATTCAGATCTTTCAAGAAGGCTCCTAGAACCATGATGATGGAGGCAAATATTTCATATTACTATTGGAGAGAGACTATGGGTACTGATGTCTACACTCTTAACCGGGTGCGGATCTAAGATGCTGATTGGGTAGAAGGTGTCAACAACAAGAAGAGTAATAGTGGTTGTGCATTTCTCTTGGGAAAGAGTTTGTTTTCTTGGTTGAGCAAAAAGTAGAGGTAATATCTCTATCTACTACTGAAGTAGAGTATACATCAACAACAAGTATTTGTACTCCAAATTTTGTGGAATTCATAGTCACATATTATGATTCGGATTGGTGTTGAGATGCTACTCAGAGGGAGTAGTCAGTATGTGATTTTTGAAATTCATTTTGGGGAGGGATGACTGCAAATATGTGCCCTTTGCCTTTGATGTCAAAGAGGGAGAGAAGTCATGTGAAAAACTTGGAAGTAAGTAGTTGCTGGTTAAAGGGGGAGCAGTGAAGGAAGTGGTTATAGGTGTGACAAGAGAAAGGGGGAGAAGTTCTTGTCTTGATGGTTGAATCAATTTTTCACATCATATGTTGCCATCAATGACAAAGGGGGAGATTGTTGCAAATATGTGCCTGATGTGTTTTCATTGATGTCAACATATCTCTCTATCAAAAATAGTGAAGACAGTGTAGAGGAGTGATCAATAATTCTAGTAAGGTGAAGATCAGAGTATGCAGATTAAAGGATTTGTATAGGATTGTCTATTGTTGCTCCAGTTGAGATTTGAGAGGTCCACATGAAGATTTGGCGAAGTTATGGCCTTCTGAGTAGAACAGGTTTCTATAGTTGTTCAGTGATGACAGATTGGCAAGAAGTTGGTCTAGATTGGTCTAGTACGAGCATATTGTGATCTACAGATCTAGAGGAATATTTGGGATGTTGGTGTGTTCCCTCAACTCGAGTGGTTCATGGTTTGGAGGTCCAAAAGCAACCTTTCTAGTGTGATAGTCATGGAAGTATGTGTTCTTGAGGTTCAGTGTGAAGATGCAAGTGATTCTGGTAATGCGAAGTGGTGTGGTTGTTCCTGTTAACTTAAATATGCTTGTGGAGATCTCTAGATCGTGTGACTACTATGTTGAAGGTCCGCATTGAAGTTTGAGCTTGTTGGTGAAGATTTCCTTTTTGGTGTTGCTATTCTTTCCCACTCTTGGCTGACTAGATGATTCAAGAGTGTTGCAGATGATCTAAGACCAATTCAATGGAGCATGGCATGTTGATCAAGGAAGATTTCAGGTCTAGTTATGTTTGGTTGACAACTTAGTGATTCACATTAAGTCAAAATCTTGTAGTGCCAATCTTGATGGTTATTCCAAGGTTGATGAAGCATATAAAGGCATGTAGTTGAGTTGTTGAAAATCATCCTTGTGTGAATTAATCAAATCCCAAGAAAGGATCAGAGGAGCAATAATAGTAAAGGATGAAGTGATAGTGAAGAAGTATTTGGAAGAAGACCAAAAGTTTTATGAGCACTCAATGAGACTGAACCAGGCATGAAGAAGATGTTATTTCTCAGTTAATTCTTTCTGTACTAAACATAAATTCTATAGGTAGTGAGGCTCTCGTTGAGTAGCGAGGCTCTCTTTGAGCAGTGAGCTCTAGGTAGTGAGCTCGAAGGCAAGTGCCTTCTCCTTTTTTAAGTACTTTAATAGGGTACAAATCTTGTGGGTTAACCTCCACCATGGTTTTTCCCTTAATCAGGTTTACACATCAAAAATCTTGGTGTCAAGTGTGTTAATTGTGTTTCTGCTCATGTGTTATTGTTCCATGCTTTAATGTTTGCAGCATTAATCTATTTATAAGTTCTGAAAGAAGTTTAAAAGGAAGATAAAGTTAAAATTGTGGGACAATTGATTCACCCCCCTCTCAATTGTCCAGCCTAATTCCAACATAAAGCAAGGTTGGTCACAAAAGGATATTCCTAGGTAGAGGGGATTGATTATGGAGAAATATTTTCTCCTGTAGCTAAGCTGACATCTATCAGATTTCTATTGTCACTTGTAGTAGCATACGATTTAGAAATTGAGAAGATGGATGTGAAGACAACATTTCTTCATGGTGATTTGGATGAAGAGATTTATATGTCCCATCCAGAGCACTTCATTGAAAAAGGTAAGGAAAACCTAGTTTACAAATTAAAGAAGTCTCTATATGGTTTGAAATAGTTACCTAGAATGTGGTACCAAAAGTTTGATACCTATGTGTTGTCTTTGGGGTTTGTGAGATCAAAGTTTGATCATTATGTCTACTTTAACACTAAAAATGGTCATTTTCTTATTATTGCCCTGTATGTGGATGATATGTTGTTCATTGGGAATTGTAAGGGTATGATTTTAGAATTAAAATCTCAATTGTTAGCACAATTTGAAATGAAATATTTAGGTACAACAAGGTATATTCTTGGGATGGAAATTAGAAGGGATAGGGGAAATAGAAAACTTTGGCTCAACCAGAGCAAGTATATTAATTTTGTCCTCAAGAGATTTAATATGACAGATTGCAAGCAGTTAGTTGTTCCAGTGTTGCAGGGAATGAAACTTTCTGCTGAAGATTGTCTAAAATCTCCTACTGAGATGGAGGACATGACTAGGGTGTCTTATGCAAGTGTAGTTGGCAGTTTAATGTATGCAATGGTCTATACTAGGCCATACATTGCCCAAAAAATGGGAGTACTCAATTAGTTTATGGCTAATCCAGGAAGGCCGCATTGGGATGCTATGAAAAGAGTTTTTAGATATTTGAAAGGTACTTCTAAGTATGCTTTACGTTATCATGGTCACTCTAATGGATCTTAGAATTCAGTTAGCATTCGTGGATATGTGGATTCTGATTGAGCAGGGGACATTGACAACAGAAGATCCACCAGTGGATATGTATTCATGTTGTTTGGTGGTGCAATTAGTTGGATGAGCAAGTGGCAGGCTATAGTCGCTTTGTCTACTATTGAGGTAGAGTATATGGAAGCAACTCATGCCTGCAAGGAAGTTGTTTGGATTAGCTGCTTGTGTTCTAACATTGGTTTTGATGCAAGGCAAATTATTATTTGTTGTGACAGTCAGAGTGCTATTTGTTTGGTGAAAAATCTAACTTTCCATTCCAGGATGAAACATATTGACATACAGCATCACTTTGTTTGTGATATGGTGGAGGATGGAAAAGTTAATTTGGAGAAGGTTGATACTTTGACAAATGTTGCTGATGCATTAACGAAGCCTGTGAGCATGGATAAGTTTAAATGGTGTACCTATTCTATGGGCCTTGGGGCCCATGATGTTTAGTGACTTCAAGAATTGGAGGTGCCAGTATGTTCTTCATCAAGTGGGAGAATGTTGAGAACAAGTGTCTCAAACATACTGGCTATGTCTCCTTTAAATCGTGTAAATGCATAGTTGTATTGGCAATTTTTCTAAGTGGTCCCAATTTACATCAAAGGTTTACTTTAGTGGTTAACATTGTGATAGTTTTCTAAGTATGATCAAGTTTTATGTTGGACTATTTACTTAGTGTTACATTGGTAGATATGATAACTATTCATGGTGTGTGTTGGCTATTCATTCATTGTCGATGTGACAATGTCATTTCATCAGAACAATGAAGTCAGTCCCCTCAATGGGTTGATAAAGAGTTAACCAAGCAATGCCCGCTAGCCCACTAGTTTGTGGTGGGACCCAGGAGTAACCTCGTGGGGAAGTAGGGGATAGTGGTAAATGTCAACTCTTTATATGTGGCGGAAGGACAAAAAGCCAATGTTGAGTTGGCAATGCATATCACAAATAGACATTTCGGTGTGACCTTTCTATATCAATGGAAGGTGTTATGTTGTTCTCCTAATCTAGGGTGATATATTTGATCAACGGTTATGATTATAAGGATCCAACAGTGGCCACTGGCCTGTGCCTTTTGTGGTGAGTCCTGGATAGACCCCCAGGGAAAGCGGGGATTGGCTAAGATCAAGTAATCATTGATCGATAGTGTATGTTGATGACTTAGCATGTAATAGGGTTGATGAAGTGAATTTGAAAGTTTGGGGAGAGTTTGGATGCTTTCTCTTTGATGGTTCAACATGTCATTGACATTTAAAATAGTATTGAGATCATTTATTTATGGGAATTAGATCGACTGGTTCCTGGTATTGTTTGGAATGTAGAATGAATAGGCTTTGTAACTGAATAGTAATAATCTACATGGTAATGTTGTAATGCAGTACACAATGGTAACATATAGATTATCAGAGATTGATCGAGTGGTTGATTGGAGAAGTGGTATGCTACCAGAATTGGAATTACTACTGTGATCAACACCTATGAAGCATAAGTGTTGAGACTTTGTATGTAATGTCTTTTACTATAATACAAAGAGACTATTACTTGGTGTGTGGGTTTTTCTACCATAAGGGTTTTCCCACAATAAAACTGGTGTTCAATTGTGTGATGTTTTAATTCTCTATTATGTTATTTTCATGAAATGTGCATCTTAAGTGAATTGTAATTGTGCGAATTAAATTAACTTTATGTATCTCTCTCCTTTAAAATTAACATTAGGAAGGTGTTTCCGCACTTAGCTTTCCTTACAAGAATATGGATATGGTGATTGTGGAAATGTGTCAAGACAAGTCTTCAAGTGCACTAATGGAGGAAATTAATGCTAGTTTATTAAATGAATGTGGATATGTTGATGTTGAATTAAAATATATATTTTTTATATTGTATATCATTTACAAATATTATGTTCATACGAGCATCAACATGAGACCAATATATTCTCTTTACAAGAAAACACATTAGAAATCACCTATGGAAGACCAAGAGTTTAGAATTCCAAATTAGATGTCCCTATGGGGATTTGAACTTGGGTCTCCAAAATGAGAACCCAACATTTTAACCAATTAATCTCAACCCCTTGGACAAATTAAAATATATTAAAAATAACATAGTAGATTTTAATGACATAAATATGATTTAAACATGATTGTAAAGAACAAAGAATGTGTACAAAATAATTTAAGCATGAATGTAGAGAACATAGAACAAGTAGACCATAATTTAAATATTAATGTAGACAAAGATGATCATGTTTATATTGAAACACCTTATATAAGAAGTCAAAATCAAAATATTTTTATTGAAACTAAAAAAACATATTAAAAAATCTTCATGTTAACAAAACTTGGTGAATAGTTTGAAATCATGCAAACAAATTGTATGCATAATTTTTTTTAAAGAAAAGTCTAACATTGGAATGTCAACCAGTAATGAAATTAATTAGAAGGTAAAAAATTGAAAAATAATGAGAAAATTAAGCATATTTATTAAAAAAGGATGATTGAATGAAACAAATTGTATCTAGTGCTACTAATATTGTTCATGCTACCAGACTAAGGAATCAATCCAAAGTAGTGCAACAACAACTAGTTTAGTTAATAAAACAATTGCAAGAAAAAGAGTGATAATTGAGTCAAGTCAAAATTTAAATGTAAATGTTAAAAAATTTGAGAAGAGTAGTAAAGAGAAGATTAAATATTGATGATGGTCTAATTACATGGTGTTGGGATTTTAGCAATAGACTTTTAAGGTCTGACATGATATTAAATAATGAAACTAAGTGTTTGATTGAAAACTTTTAGCATGATAATACAAGGACCTATCATCTATTATGAGAGGTGATTTAAAACTAAAAGTGAGATCAAAAATTTGTGATCCTCATCAAAACATTTATTAGACATCATGACTCAAATAGAATTATAAAAAAAATTGTAGATGGTTTGATTATAACAATTAACATAAGTCAAAGATCATTGAGAGATGTATACCTGAGTATGTGAAATTAACATACAATGAATCACTTGTCAAACTATGGAAATTTTTTAGGAAAGGTGTCTCAACCTTGTACCCTAATGTTAAGAATACAAAAAGTGTACTTTTTAGGATAAACATAGAAAACCTTAATTTTTGGGCTATAGAGGCTATATTTGGTCCTAATTTGTTTTTTCAGATGGTTCGACATTAATTCCTTGATCCCTAGGGTGTGGCCCTATTTGAGCTCTACAATTTAAAAATGGGCTCTACTATTTTCCTAGATCAAAAGTTATGGCCTCTGGAAGCTGGGTCTCTATTGTGTGGTTACACAACATGCCCCATTTTGACTTCACAAAATAGGGACCCAACTTTTCTGCTTGGCTAGGCTTGTGTTTTTCTGCTTTCGGTAGTCTAGTAAAAGTAAGTCATGCAGGTGATCCTGTATAAGGGGAGCTGGGTAAGTCATCATGATGAGGTCAGTTAGTCAAATTTAATATTTCATGTCAATAACCTCATGGTTGGAAAGAGTACAAAATTTCATGCAGGTTTGCCTTTTGGATCACCCTGATATTCCTTAGGGAACAAAAGTTATTGCAAGTCAAAGTTCTGGTCAAACCTGATATTCTGAGGGGGGCTTATATTTCTTAACATCAATCATCTTATGAAAGATCACCCCGATCCAATTTTATCACCCGATAATTATTTTGGTCTGAAGCTCTGGACGTCAATTTTACGTGATAGTGGTATTTACCCTTCAAACAACATCATATATTTTGTAGGGGTCATATTCTAAATATCACCTGATATTCTGAATATCACCCGATGTTTCGAATATCACCCTATCTTTCAATATCACCCTGTCACAAAATATCACCCTAGAACCAATATGCTGATGACATCATCTAATCCTGATGAACAAAGAAAATCACCCTAATGGTGACATCATCATCCTTTTTACCTCGCGGAGGTATATTTCCAAAGATAACCCTTTTTCCATAACATGACGGTGACGTCATCCTGATCTTTTGAAAGGGGATCACTTTAGTCTTGAGGGGTCATATCTTAAACATCACCTGATCTTCTGAACATGACCTGATATTTGAATATCACCTGATATTCTCAACATCACCCGATCTCTTCGACATCAATTTTCCCACTCAAAGGCGAAAGGTCATATTACACATAGGGGGTCATATTCCCAATATCACCCAATATTCTGAATATCACCCGATGTTCTGAAGATCACCCCCTCATCTTACCCCATGACATTAAATGCACATAAATGCAGTAGGTGGATTCGAGCCGATCGCGAACACGATGCAAACACCTAGAAACATCCGTAGATGCATGGCAGAAGATCAATGGTTTTAATCAATTTAACATGGATTTGCCCTAATTTACCTTAAGAATGAAATTAAAAGTGAATTTATAGGGTCATTTTACATTTACCTTGCGAAGAAATGAGATTTTACATAGCACAGAACATTCAAACCCTCATACGACCTACCTGCAGACGCGAACAACTTATAGCAAAATGAAGCACGTGATTATCACTGATATTTGAGCCCCTTTTTCATAATCATCTGCTTAATCCAGGAGAAAATGTAATCAGGTAAGTAATCAGAACCCTCCTGTTGTCATTTTCTGTAATATCCAAGTAGTAAGTTCTTTTATGGTTTGGAACTGTAGATTAGGCATATCATGATGAAATGATGATGAATGAGTACAATATGCATGATGCCATAAATGTAATGTTGTATATGCATGCATATGGATTTTGTTGTAAGACTGATCGTGTTCATTGTAGGAATCTATGGCAGACGTCAGGAAGAACAAGTTTGATGCAAAATTCCTTAAGCCTATGTTTGCCCAACCTAAGGGAGTACAGTTCAAATATAGTGTCATCAGAGATACACACCAAGGAAACATAGATTTGGTAGCATGGTCAGCCAAGATGGGTGAAGACAGAGAAACTACCCTAATGGATGCAGTTTTTGTATCAAGAATGTGGTATGTAGCTAGATTTCCTTATTCTATGGAAACTCCAGAATTAGTAGTTGAGTGTGCTAGAAATTACAACCCTAGGATGAGGATAGTAGAAAAACATGGAAGGGTATATGCAGATTTGTCCATCAAAGGGATTACTTCTACTTTCAACCTTCTAGTTGGGAAAAAGGTGGTTAGTATGGATTTGAAGAAACTAGAAGTTGAATATACAAATAACAAGAAGACTGCAATAAAGAGGATGTACCAATGGAGAGAAAAGAACAGTCCTTACACTGCCTCTGCCAAATTACTAGTGCACCTATACAAGTTTGATTTTGATGATGAGTATCAATATATGATTGCCCTACTCAGCAGGATGACAGGCCAGTCTACAGCTGGAAGCTTCAAGGATTGGATGTATGGGATTATCATGATGTGCATCTATATAGATAACAAGCCATTATAGGCTAAGATCATTAGTGATGCCCTAGATGAACAACTAATGAACCTAGGAGGCCTGGACTATTCATTTTATATGACTTCATATATTGTGTATTCATGTGCTTATAAGGGTACATTTGATGCACTCACTATAGTTGGAAAGATTTGTGGCAGTTTGAATGATGCCCATATATGGGATCATTATCCTCAATTGCAGAAAGCACACTACCTCCATGATTACAAATTAGTAAATGATGCATTCTCCTTGCATCTGGTCAGAACAAGGGAGAAAGATAGAACCAAGAGACTGAGCAAGGAAGCTCAGAAAGTAATATATAGACATGGCACCTGGTTCATCCAATTTGCCACCTTCTCCTACATCAGAGTAGAAGGTTTTGAGGGGTAGCCCCTAATGTTACCCAGGTACCCTACTGATGGGGTAATCCTGATGGAGTTTCTAAGACAAGTATCAACAATACTGGATACATATAAAGTAAGCAATAAGATTCCTCCAGTATTGTTTCCAGTAACTATAGGGTGGTACATATTCCCTAATTCAGAAAATATAAAGAAGGCCATAGGTGGTCTGAACATGATGAATTTACAGCCATTCCGATTGGCCAGATCTTATGACCCCTATGGAAGAATGCAAAAGATTATAGGGAAGCCCATCCATCAGAAGTACTCAGAAGATTTCTGGACAGATTGTGAGGATGAGGCCAAGGTCAAAAGAAGAAAATATCAAAGCCTCACACTCAATCAGGTCAAGACATTTGATTGCATTCTAGTGCCTATGCAATTGAAGAAAGATGATGGCAGGTTATTATCAAATGAATATGAAGAGAAGAAGGTGTATAATGACACCATTTCAGCCCCTAACCTAACACAGGTTGAAGACATTTCATTGGATAGGTTTATAGGTGGGGTACTGCAGTTGACCCAAGCATGAGTAGATAAACAAATTAGTATACTAAAGAAGAAGGGGATGGCCATCACAGAAGATAATAAGAGGAAAAGGTAGGAGATTCCTGATGAGGAATATGATGACTTGCTCGGAGAGAAGAGAAAATCTAATGGAGAAAGGCTGCCACCCCAAAAACAAGGAAAAGGAACTCCCAGTAAGAAGAAGAAAACTGATGATACACCTAAGGGGGTAATGGTTGAGAGAATAGATATACCAGCTGAGGATGCATCTACATCAGGACATGCATCAGCCTTGTCAGCACCACCTCAAGAGGATAAACAGAAGACCAAAAAGATCCTGAGGCTGGCTGTGGATACTACAGAAATACAAGATCAAGGCCAAACTTCACAACAGTATGTAGAGAAAGATATTCTTATTGAAGAGGAGCCTACAGAGGATGACCCCTTGGAGGCCACCAGGAAGAGGAAGGCAATATCCTTAGTAACATCAACCCCTAAGAAACAAAGAACACATATGAAGGGTGAAATAAGACATGACCCTGTAATATTAAGAGGAGCTGGTAGTGAAGTGTTTAGAAAAGAATTGCAACATGAGGTGACACTTCTTACCATAATTTAGTTTAAGACTAAGAAGGCTAAAGAGCAAGCCAAAGAAACCACTGTAGCAGGTCAAAGCAATCCTGTCTCACTAGAGGAGACTGTGGACTTATCAGATGATGAGGTGGTAGAAAATGTAGCTTCTCAACAAATGGAGACCCTTGCTTCAAACACTCACATGACTCCACAAGGAACTCCATCCTCATAGAGTGTGATATTGGAAGAGTTAAAGCAGGTAGAGCAGGAGAAAGAGAATAGCCTAGAGAGGGCAACCCAATAGATAGGGCTTGATAAATTAGTTGATCAAGTAACTAGCCCTGCAATGATCGATCTAACATACAGGGAGGATGCAAGTCCTGAACATCAAGCAGGTGCACCTGAAAGAATAGAAAATGTTAAAGAAATCAAACATAAAGAAGTGGAGAATCCTTCTCCAGATATGGGCCAACAACAACAAGATATATCTGATGAGCCCAAAATAGTCAAAGTCTAAGAAAAGGGTAGGAAGGACAAGGCTACATCAAATGAAGATGCCCCCGGACTCAAGAAACCTCAGGCAATAAGGCTATATCAGGTCATGATGACCTAAAGATCCAAGAGGTAGATATAGTAGGTGCGGATCATCATGTGATCTAGGATCAGGCAGATGCACCTAAGATAGATACAATGATATCCACAGATACAAATGTGCCTCAGGATGAGGAAATTACTAAGGTGGATGAAACAAAAGAAGATGAAGTGCAAGATCAATTACATGATCATCATGTGGATGTATCGCAAGATCCTCCACCACAAGAAGAGACTCCTCAGGAGGAGGAAGTAGAAAAAGATCATCCTCATGAAGAACACCATGAGGAAGAAATGAGGAAGTCACCCTCTCCATCGAGAATAAAGACAAATACAGGAGATCAGGGTGGACATGATGATGATGATAGATGACCTAGATCTGGAGACCAAGTACCTCAATGGCTCGAGAAAGAGATAAGTACATAATCTAGTTTTGAGATTCAAGAGTTTGATGTTTCAACATTATTTTCAGAAACCATCATGAAGCCAAAGAGGAAGGCCAGATTAACCTCAGCCATCAGAAGAGATCTTGCTATGGGTAGAAGGACCGCCTAGGTAGTGCTTCCCACAGTTGAAAAGGAGAAAGGCAAGATCACCCTAGAAGAATTCCAGATTACCACAGTTGATTTAGGGTTTGCCAATGAAGACCAAGAAGGTCAAGAAGGGAAGGATATAATAGATTCTTTAACCCAAAGGGTGAAGAGAGAAAAGGAAAAGAATAGGCAGCATAAGGAGCACATTGCCCAGTTGCATTCATACATAAAAGGGTTAATTAACCCTGATCATACACCATCAGATCAGGCAGTCCCATTGACTACAATTTCTCAAGAAGAGGTTAATAAATTGGACCTCATGAGGCATGAATCAGTGATAATGAGAAAGTGGATGTCATCAGCACTAAACGGAGCTAAAGAAGTAGTGGGTGCCTCTTTATAGAGGTGGAATTCTTTGGGTATCTCCAAGACAAAAGTCAAAAAATTACAGAATGAGGCTAGAAGAAGATTATTCTAGTTGGAGAAATCCTTGAGTGCTTTAAGTGAAATAAAGAGGATTAATCCTCAGATCCTGATAACTCATTAGGTGCTGAATAATAACACTGCCATGCTGGTAGATATTTGGTATAAGGACATCAGATTTGAATGTGATGTATTGAAAAAGTGCAGCAATAAATTAAGAGTTATCAATGTGAAGCTGTATGACATGATGTCTTATGAGGCAGAAGTCCTGGATGCTTTAGAAGGAAAAGTAGAGGGTAAAATTGAAAATCAAGACGTAGACTTTTCCATAAAAGCTCTGCATAATAATTTCCAGCCGATGGCTGATGATCCTCTTACTCACCTGACAGAAGAAGCAATGAACAAAGTCATGAGAATCAAGGTCAGAGTGGAGAACTATAATGAAACATTGAGTAGCAGGAAGGGCAAGTTAGAGGTCCTCAGAGATAAATATCAAGCTAACAAACACGCCATTGCCAAAGCTAAAACTCAAGATGGCAGAGAAGTTGATAAGATAGTAGAAGCATATGAAAATATAAGGATAGCATTAAAGGTCCATATACAGGAGGATATTCATCAAGGTGATGAAGGCATGGAAAGTGATGATCATGATGAAGAAGAAGAGCTTGAGGAGTAGATGAAGATGTGCTACAAAGGAGACATCTGCATCAGGTACTTAGAGAAAATAAGTCATCTAGATGGTTGCCAGTTGGGAACCTGTGCCACAAGGGAGATTTGACCAAGTCAAAGGAGAATATGCACCATAGATCTTAATTGATAAATCTTGAGCGTAGATCATGTGTAACCGCTCCCTCACCTTGTTCTATAAAAGGTGTAGGGATGCCTTGTTTTAAACTTTGGAAGCTTAATTGAAATTTGTTTGCTGAAATATCAGGACCTATTTCAAAGTTATTGTAAGCATACATATTTTCGCATACTTAATGAAAGAGAAGACCAGTTTCATTACAAATAATCATAAATTTTGAGTAATCTATGTCTGAATTCTTGATATATGCTTTGATTTTCTATGTCCCTTGGAGTGCTCATCAGTCTACATGTATTGTCTTCATTCAAATATCCTTTGAAGTTTGCATCATCTATATCTAGCTGTGGAACCTCCTGGTGAAAGTATGGTTTGATTTCCTCTTTCTCATGACTGTGTCAAGTGTGTATGTGGTTCAATAACTGAAGATTCATCATAATTTGAAGTATTCTTTTACATTTCTTTTAATTTCAGAACAATTCACCATCACAATTGCAAATAAAAGATAATCTGAAGCAAATTACATGAAATATGCACACATCTCGTAGATACTTGAAGATTTATAGCATATTTAAAGTTAAAGAATGTACAATTGACAAATTTCATGCAAACATTTGAGTATAGACACACTATTTGTGGAAATAACTTGTGTAGATAACCTTCTGTGTAGCATCTTTACAGAAACAGAATCCTGCTGATGAGAAAATGTAAGGCCCCTGAATGGACAACAACAACACACATCAACCACTGAGCAACGTCAGTTGATTAAGAACTAATCCATGAGACTTGGGATCATGAATTCTTTGAATTCATCATATCTTTCAAGATGAGTAAAAGTTGATGTGTAACTTTTATTCTATGTTTGTTTATGACTAACATCATGATCAACAGTCTCCCACATTGGAAATGTAAAAACATCGATGAGCTATAAAAGGGGATAACACTTGTTGACCAACTTATGATAGATTCTATGACACATAATAAATCATTTTTGAATGGAGATAATGGATCCAAAATGGATCACCCAAGTTGGTGAGTGGATTATGATGAGCTTATGATAGGTAGAAGGAATATGCTATTTTTAGCCTATGGACTTATCTTGGGATTTGGGCACCACATTTTAGGTCATTTGATGTCATGGTTTCCTAATTACCATTCAATGGTTTCATGTATTCCTTGTCCTATTTATTGGGTGCTTGAAATGGAGGTTTTGATAGTGAGTTTTGTGGGTACTATTATGTTGCTAGAATTAATTTAGATCTCTTCTTGGTGATACTCCTATAAAGACCTATAATATACAAGTGTATTGTAACCTTTGATTACTTAATAATATATTGAGTTGCTTTAGAGAGTGGGATTTTTCTTTTGAAAGGGTTTTCCCAACATAAATCAATGTATTCTGTATATTACTTTTGTGTTTATTTCCTTGTAACTATATGATTAGTTTAATTTTTTGTACATACCTCCTCTCATAGATTAGGGTAAGAAGTGTATTCTAGACATTTTCTTGCTTTCATTTGGTATCAAAGCTTAATCATCTCAAATTCTAGGTTTTAGGAACAAGTTTTTTTATACTAATCTTGGATTGAGTGGGAGCTTCCACATAAGAATCTTGCTATAGGAAAAATGACAAGCACGTCAAGGATAGAAATGAAGAAGTTCCTAGGCACAAAGTTTTATCATTGGAAGCTCAATATGGATGATATGTTTGTGTGTAGAGATATATGGGTTGTAGTATCTAGATCCAAACTTGCTACTATCTTAGAAGAACATTGGGACAAAATAGACAAAAAAGTGAATCATCTCATTAGGATCTATTCGGTAGACTTTATATTATTAAATATACATGAAGAAGCCAATGATGTGGCACTATAGAAGAATTTGGATGAGATTTATGAGGTTAAATCCCTATTAAATAAAATTTTCCTATGAAAAATATTGTATACCCTCAAGATGGAGGATGATGGTTCTATGGCCAAGAACCTAAATTCTTTCAACATGATTTTTACCTAGTTTCACTCTATTGGATTGAAGATGAAGGAAAAGGATTATTGCATGAAATGTTCTTTGGTAGACTCTTGGGATTACTTTGTGATGGAAATCAAGATTACTACCTCTAAATATAAAATAGATGAGGTAGTTGCATCATAACTTTAAGAGGAGATGTAGAGAAAAAATTTTAAATATATCAAGGAGGCCCTAACTCTTCATGGAAAATCGAACAAGAAAAGAAAGAAAAAGGAAAAGAAAAGAAAAAAATCTAGATCCAAATCCTATGGGAGATCCAAATCTCCTAGAAAGATTTAATAAAGGATAAATGATGGAATTGTGGAAAGCCTAGGCATTTTAGAAGGACTACAAGGAAGATAAAAAGAAAAAGAAAAAGAAAAATGACCTAGATGATGAGCACAAAAGGTCTTCTCAAGATAACGGTGATGCCTTTTTTTCATCCTTGGTAATGCATGCATTAGAAGGTGAGTAGTTGGTAGACTCTAGGGCTTCTTTTCACATGAACTCACATCAAGATTGATTTTTGAAGTATAAAGAATATGATGGTTAGAAGGTGAACCTTGGAGATGACTCTCACCTAAATATTGTTACTCACGGAAGAGTTTTGACATGATTCTCTAATGGACATATGAAGGGGATCAATGGTGTAGTGTATAACCCTAGTTTGGCATGAAATTTAATTTTAGTTAGTAAACTTGATGATGCTATTATATAGGTTGTTTTATCTAGTGGAGGGTGTAAGATGGTGTGAGGATCTATGGTTCTCACTAAGGATGTTCATGTTGGGATTTTGTTTTAGTTGGATGAATGTATGGTTTAGTGTAATGGTTCCTCTATTCATATGGTGAAGAGATCTATAGATTCTACATTCTCACCATCCTAACCAATAGCAAAGAGGAATGTTGCATCTACTTCTGATGGTCATGCTTTCTAAATACCTAAGGTTTCTCTTGCTTCAGAGTCCAAGTTACCTATTGAGAAGATAATGTTATGGCACTAGATAATAGGCCACATAGGTGAGAATGTTCTAAGGACCCTAAAGAAACCTTGTAGAGGGTTTGAATGATTTCACTCTTGAGTTTGATTTTTGTGGCATTCCATATATGGAAAAAAATTGCATTTAGTTTTACTTAAGTTCTTAGAAATATTCTAGGATGTTGGATCTAATTCATTCTAATGTTTTTAGTACTATAAATATTCCTTCAATTTCAAAATATTGGTATTATGTATCTGTCATAGATGACTACTCTAGAATGACACGTGTGTATTTCCATAGAAGTAAATCTAAGATCATTAGTATTTTAAAGAGTTTAATTCTCTTGAAGAAAATTAGACTAGTAGGAAGATTAAGATTTTTAGAATTGACAATGATAGTGAGTTTTGTTTAGTAGGTTTTGATAGATTCATTTTGACTATTCTAATAGAGAGGGCTAAGAGTATGGTTAGTGGAGCTAGCTTGGAATAGAAGTCTTAGGCAAAAGTAGTTTCTATGGTTTGTTACTTGATTAACAAGTCTCTTACATCAACTCTTATGGATAAGGCTCCTATGGAGGATTGGTTGGGAAAAATCCCTCACTACAACATCTTTGTTCTTTTGGTCACAAGGTATATGCTCATGTGCCTAAGGAGAGGTAGTTAAAATTACATAACAAGGAAGTTACTTGTAACTTCATTAACTATGGTGTTTGTGTGAAAGGGTGAAAGATTTAGGATCTTTTGGCCAAGAGTGTTTTGTATAGTAGAAGTGTTATTTTTAGAGACATTAAGCCTTCTACTATAGTGTTGTAGCTAGAATAAGTTGGGAAGAAAGATTTGGTTCAATGGTGTGATTGAGAAAGTTGAACCAAAATATCATCAAGGACCTAAAGAGGAGGAAAGGTTCGATAGTTTATATAGTTCTAAAGAGGACACATAACCTCCACCTTAGCTCTTAAGGAGGTCCACTTGGCATAGACAACAACAAAATAGGTATAATCCTCTTGATTGGAGATATATTTTTATTTGATTCTTAACATAAATAAGCCTAGAGCTATTAAGGAGGAATTTGGTATGGACCATTATGAATCCTAGAGAGTGGATATGGATTAGGAGATGGATTAATTCAAGAAAAAGTACACATGGGACTTAGTACCTTTACTTGATGGTTGAAACCTTGTTGGTTATAAATGGGTGTTCAAAAGGAAGATTGGTTTTGATGGCAATGTTGGGAAGTATAAGGCTAGATTGGTTTTGAAGGGATATTCCCAAGTTGAGGGAATTGATTATGGTGACATTTTTCTCTAGTTGCTAAGATAACATCCATTCAATTCTTATTATCTATTATAATAATCTATGATCTTGATATTGAGAAAATAGATGTGAAAATAACTTTCCTTCATGGTGATTTGGAGGAAGATATCTACATGACACATCCAAAGTGCTACATAGAGGAAGGTAAAGAATATTTGTTTTGTAGGTTGAAAAACTCTTTATATGATCTCAAACAATCACCTAGTATGTGGTACAAAAAGTTTGATTCCTCTGATTTGGCTTCATGATTTCTAAGGTCTAATAGATCATTGCATTTATTATAAGATTGATAGTGATTAATTCCTTATTGTTGTATTATACATTGATGATATGTTTCTTTTTAATAACAACAAGGATGTGATTTATGGCTTGAATTCTTAACTTTTAGCATAATTTTAGATGGACTTCTTGTGACCCTTCACAACATGCCCCTATTTTATCATCAAAATTGGGGACCCTATATTTCTTTTTGGTCTTTTTCCCATTCTTGTACATTAATTTTCAAATCAATTTGATTTTTGTGTCTAATTATTCCTTGGGCAGCTAAAAGTATCATAAGGGGAAGTTTCAAAGGGTTTAATTATTGGGTTCTTCTAGAAAATCTTAAAATTTAAGGGTTTTGTATTTACCACAAGTTACAAATTGGAGCTAGATTCCAGTTTGCAAGTTACAAATTAGACCCAGACTTCAGATTGCAACCCTTCCCTACATGCAATCTTTTTCACATGCATCTATTTTTGGTTTGGTGTTTCATTTTCCCAACCCTTAATCACTATTTTGTTTCTTTCCCTATCATTTTTACCTCTGCATAATTGATTTTTTGATATTTTTCTCTGTGTAGGTTCAAATTTGTCTTTTAGGTTGGTTTTCATGCCTTTTTTCTAACTGTGATTTCTTTTTCCTTTCTTTAATTAGAGTTTTTATAGAAGTCCAAGTGTTTTCAAATGATTTAAATTTCTTCATGGATTTCTATTTTGAATGTTTTTTAAATTTAACATTAAGTGATTTCTCTCATTTTTGGTTTCATTGTGATGTTTTCCTAAATTAATTTTGGAAGTCTTGTATGATTTGTTGAAGCCTTTGTTTAAGTTTGGACTCTATCATGCCCAAGCTATTACACTTGAGCATTGACCACAAACACACCTAATTATCTATAACTGATTAACCAACTCACATAAAATTAGTTTTTCAATCCATGTACCTTGATATTGATAACAACCACTAAGCCTACAATCATTAACCTATCTCATAGAATTATCTTAGTAGGGCAATTGTTTTGATATATCATAACTAAACCTTAAAAGTTGAAGCGTAGGTTCAACATAGATAAATCAACATAACAATAGAATGACTATATTCATCAATGCATGTTACAAACCCAATGACATTCATGACACCCATTGTACAAATATACTTAATCATGAGAGAAATCAACAACAATTCTATTTGAAAGAAACCTCAAACTTATGAATATCAACAATGAGATCAATTATCCAATTACATCCAAATGTTTAACATAATCATAATGTATCCATATATAGTAATATTTATATATAGTGAAATTTATCATTGACCATTTCCAAACTAGAAACTAAACATATAATCCTTTTAAGGAATTCCTCCATAAATAAGATAGAAGATAAAAAGTTCATTCTCTTACCATAGTTCTCTTCACTTTACCTTGCATTGTCATTAATTATCCAAATTGTTCTCTAAAACTTGTAACCAGATGACATTTGCAAAACTAGATACATGATTAGTCTCTTCAGTCAAATGAAATAATCATGATTACACTTTAGAATAAGATGAAAATGAACAAGAACTAAGGGTCTAGACCTATTCCTTGAAGGCCCATCAAGGATGGCCTTGCCTACCTATGCGTAGAGCCTTCGTAGTTTAGGGTAACTTGACTTGTAACCACAAGATTGACGTAAATACATAGATCCATGAAAGCAATAGTATTGGTTAAAAAATAGATTCATGATAAGCATTCTAGACTCTTGTATTCAAGTCACAAGAAGGATACCACACTATTAGACATCGGACAAGGTAACATGATAGAACTCATTTAAAACTAGGCCAACACATGATAATTTGTTTATAGGCAACTAACTAACTAACCATAGACATACCTTGGGTCTCATCATTGTGTAAATTATGCGATTAAATGTATAAGGATCACTTAAATCATAAAAATAACAACAATTTAATGACTAAGAATCAAAACATATGAAATAATTTAAATTCCTTAAAATACAACCTGACTACTATTCATCCTTCAATATCCAATAAAACTAAATAATCCCACAAATTTCTTGTTCGAATATTTGATAAACCAATAATGAAATCTGATGAAATATAGACTTGTCCATACTTGCAAACACATGCTCTGATACCACTAATGAAAGAGGGGTCTCACACAACCTTGACACAAACATATTCAAAATAAACAATAGCAAACAAGATGCACAAATATGCAGAAATAGAATTTTATTTTCACCATTTAAATTGCAACATTGTTTGACAATTTCAGAGAAATATGATTACAAAAGTTTGTGTAGCCATACTGGCTGAAGAAAATCATTACAAAATAGATATAAATTTTCTATGGGACATCAAACAATAGAAAAAATGAACTCCAAATGCTTCCCCTTTCAAACCATCCTCCTGCACTGTAAAATTTGCTCTCCAATCTGCAATATTCAACAATCAAATTTTATTGATCTTCAAACATGGATTCCATAATCCATTTACTGCTGTTGTACAACTTCAAAACATGTAACCAACTATTTTGTCACCTCCTCCCAGTAAAAGCAATCCCTTCTTTTTCCTTCCTCCAAAAATCTACAAGAATCCTCATCAAAAATTCCCAAAATCCTTTTTATAATGACTCCACAACCAACATTTTCTCTGTCCTCTAACTCCCACACCCAAATTGGGAGAATTTTTAAAGAAAAAATCATGGAAAAATAATATTAATTGCTTAATAAAATCCACTCCCACAATTTGCTAAAATAAGTGACAACGCAAATTCCCACTCCTAGAAATAGGTCCTATTTTGGAAAAAGAATATGCCAACTCAACATGGGGGCCCAAATCCTCCAGCTACATTTGAGGAGCATTAATGAGTTGTCTTCAAATGTAAATCCCCAAAAATCCACACCTAGATTCCCTTTTTGAGTTTCCACTTCAAATTGCATTTATGAATTTTACACTCCAAAATTGTCTCCTAAACTATCTCCCACTCCTAGATTTTTGCAATATTATAATAAGGCCAATTTATTTAATATATTATTTAGGCCTAATATTGCATTTATTTTTCAACTTTCAAATTACCAAACTACAAGAAATTAAAGTATTTTCTTTTTGGTTGATGAGGATTGCCATTGACCGTGGATGATCTTGCATCAGACACCTAGGGTAAGAAGTTTGTGAGCATACACTCACAAATATGTGCACAAAAAAATTGTTATCTATTTTTCCTCTTTTTTCAGCATCTACCTGGAACACTTCCCATACTTCTCCAATTGCATTTCACTCTCTTCTTTCTTCTACCATACGTCAAACTCCTACACCAAAAAGTTTCCTCAACCTCCTCTAAAACATCTGCACAAACTACATCATGGAAATCAAATGTTTCCATCTGCTCTTCTACATACATTTCTTCTTCCTCTCCTATCACCATTTCATCTTCATTCATATCAATGCATTCTTCATCATCACTAAAATCAAGAAAATTAAATCTTACCACTTTTCTTTCTGTTGTTGCAATATTTTCCCTTTCACCTTCAGCTGTAACATCTCCCTTATCTCTTTCTTCTTTCATACCTTCAACAAGTCCAACTGCTGAAATCTCTTCAACTACATTTAAGCCATTTTTATCTACATCATTCAAATGAAAAACATCAAGTCTTACCTTTCTAATCTCCTCTTTGCCTTGCTCTGTAGCTTCATTTTTCTCATCAACCTCTACTGTAATTTCTATATTTGTGCCTTCATCAAGGCATGTTGCTACAATCTCTAGCTTTTCTTCTTCATCCTCTTGTATGAGGATCTCATCTTCATATTTTGTTACAACTTTCTTCCTACCTACAAACAATATATCACAACTAGAATCATGAAAATCAAACCATTCTTCATGTTCTTCTAACACATCACCCTCTAGCAAATTATTCAATCTTCTTATCTCTTCTCCCAATAAGATATCTTCATCTTCACCCATTTCTTTGTCAAATTTAGGACCTTTGAAACTCATTATTTCTACATACAAATTTTCTTTATTTCCTTCATCAAAAACTTCCATTTTCTCTTCATCTATTGCATTTTTCTCTTTTTCCTCACTCACTTTCTCCATGTCATCCTCATGGCATGCTACTACAATTTCTTCCTATTATGTCAGAAAATGTCCCCTTGGGGGCTTCTCCCTCTTAAGGTTTAGCTCCTGGGTCCTTAATTTGCATTTAGAGCATCTTGCATGTTATTTCTGACTCTCGATGAGAAAACCCTTGGGTCTTGTGACAAATAGGACCTAGGGGGTTGCACTTTAATTATCACTAAACAAAAATGGCACGATGGACTTGGGCGCTAGCGCCCTAGTCCAGCCCTATTTTAGGTCAGCCCTAATTTCAAATGTTGGTTTAGTGACTATTATTTGGGTCCTATGTCGACATCTAAAGTTTGAATTACAAAATTCTTAGCGAGAATCTTTGTAGTTTCATATATAAGCATGATTAGGTTTCATTTGCAAACTAGATGACATATTTGATTAATAAGCTTTTGTGAATGATTCAAGGCATTCATTGTGTTGCAAAGTAGTACTTTATTTTGTTATTGTGTTTGTATTTGCAGATTTGATAGCCATCTCCTCATGGCATGAAGAGCATCTTCCTTCCATGAGATCTTCACTACAAGGTGATATCTATTATGTTTTCAATCATTTCTTATTTGGATTTTTGCCTCTATCTAGCCAGGATACACATTCTCATCTAACAATAGTGTTCAAAAGACTTGAATGTCTCTCTGGGGCTTGATCAAGGTAAGCCTCTAAACACCAAAACCCCCTCCCACACTCCTTGTGATTACAGGTTATAGGTGTCAAGTTCTGGGGAGTGGAGTTGCAGAAAGGAGTGGTAGACATTAAGGATTTAGGATCTAAAAAGAAGTAAGACACTAGAGCTTTTCCTGGACTAGGGCGCTAGTCCCTGTGTCCTCTGCAGTTGAATTCTTGGAAATGGAAGTTGCAGTGCAGATCAATGTCAGAAGGAGATTAGAATTTTACAAAGAAATAGGTGCCTTGGACTTGGGCACTAGTCCATGTGTCCCTAACTTCCCCACCTTCTAAACTTTAAAAAATAGTGAGTTAAATATCTCTGTCCCTTATCTTAGTCTGAAAGGATCTACCATAATTTGATAATTTGCTTACTAATTTGCATATTTAGGGATTCTAAGTACAATTGAGCTTTAAGTAGAGACATTGTTTGACACATCCAAGAATCCATAGCTTCCCAAGTGGTAGCCCAACCTGATAGGTGATTTCTCTTGCTTAGTGGAGATTCAACTTGGTTGATATGCCCTTGGAATGTTTGTAGTGAAAGGAGGATTTTGCATAAACCATTAAAACCCCAACCACATCTCTCCTCTCCTCTTTTTCACAAATTTTTTTTTGGTGAACCCATGTTTTTGAACTTTTTGGTACCTTACTGAGTTTTTTTTGATATATTTGCATTCATTCATCTTATTACATTCAAAAATTACAAAAAAAAAAACTAAAAATTTGAAAAAATTGGCATTTTAGGCTTGCATTTTAGCATGATTTAAATTAATTGGCATTCAATTTCATTAAATTTCTATCATTTTCATTATATTTGGTTTAAATTATATAAATTCATCATTTAGAATACATTTGCATTGCATTTTTGTGATTAATTTGACAAAAATTGCTTGAAATTGTGCATTTTTCATAAAAACCTAGTTTTGCATTAACTAGGGTTTGTAGTCAAAATCTTGTTTCAGATTTTACTACCATTTTAAAACACTCATTGGAACTAATTTATAATAGTAGTGTTGCTTCATAGTGGTCTTCTTGCAAAATTTCATGTCTAGGGTTTGAAAATCTTGCATTTTCACTAGATTTGGCCTTATCATCTCTCTAGATTTGCACTAAAAGCATGTTATAAAGGATTTTATTGCACTAATTATCTATTAATAGGGTTATTATCTTCTTCTCCTCCTCAATTTCCTTACAACAACCCTTTTACCAGGCCTTTGCCTGGAAAATTGTTGAAAAATCGCATATTTTAGCACATTTTCACTAGGTTTTGACTTGTCATCACTCTAGGTTTACATTAAAAGTGTGTTGTGAAAGATATTTCTACATAATTGGACTGATATTAGGCATATTTTTTGCTGTCCCTCTTGACAATTTTCACAACACCTTTTCTCCTAGTGTTTTTCATTTAAAAAAGTTGAAAAATCAAGCATTTTGGGTCATTTTCATACATACTTTTGCTCTTGCACAAATTTTGAAAACCTTTTGAAATCTGATTCAGCATTCATTTGAAAACATACACATGGATTCTCAATACAACAATAATTCTAGGCTTCCTTTTAGGCCGCATTTGAAAAGATGAGCTCCTAAACTAGAAATAACATTTACACCTCACGACAAAGAAATGGTAGATACTAAAGGGCCTCTTTACATTATAGTGAAAATAATGGAAATACGTGTGCATGGAACACTCATAGACCCTAATTGCATGACAAATGTGGTTACATAAGAGTTCGTTCCTAAACAAGATTTGGTACAAAACTATTATGACCCACCAGATTTGAGAATTAAAACACATAAGGGACCTTTGATGAAAACATTTGGATTGGTAAAATTGTTAGTCTTGGTTTATGACAAAGTCATGGATTATTTATTTCATGTTATTCCCTTATCTGATCTCTTTCATATAAAACTAGGACACCCATGGCTTAAGGCTATGAATGTCATCCCTTCAACTATTCACAATTGCCTAAAATTCCCTTTGCATGGAGAGATCCGTACTATCCATCGTAACACATACCATCATCTAGCTAAGAGCAAGAATTTCACCCTCAATTACTTTTGGCCACAACCTAGAACATAACTTGACCCATGAAGAGACCAATCTTTCCTAAATTACAGACGATACAAAGAAAAAAAACTAGCTAGAGTGGCCAGGCCTCCTTTACAAACAATAAGGGATGAACAACATGTGTTTGAGGATCCCCTTACAGAAAAAGGAAAATGAACACAAGACTACTAGGGATATGATGAGATAATTGGCATGATAGATGTGGATAAGGAAAAGTTTCATAACTCACCTCATCCACAGAGAGATGGTATATATGTTGAGGTGCCTCCCCCATCATCCTTACAAGGATCGAGAAGTTTTCATCAACAAAAAAACATTCCACCGAGACCAATGAAATTTGAACATGGTGCTTCCTCCTCTAATGTGCAAAACCCTATAGAAAAACATGATGATGCCTTTAAAGAAGTAAGTGCTAAAACAAAAAGGAATAGACAAGCAAAAGAAAGGAGGAGGCAAAGACAAGCTTTTGTCCAACGACTGGCCGCTCAACAAGAAAACATTCAACCTAACATTGAAACAAACATAGAAAACCTCAACACTAAAGAATCACAAGATAAGAACAAAAGTTGGGCTATGGTACCTTACACATGTTGCAAATATGTGCCTAATCAATGTTGTCATTGATGTCAACATATCCTTGTTGTCATTGGTGTCAACTATATCTTATTCTATCACTTGTTTAGAAGACTTGTATGTTGAGAATATTGAGAAAATTAGCCTCTCTGAAAGAAACAAGTGAGTTACATATCTCTCTATCAGGGACAATGAAGACAGTGCAGTTCAGTGAAGTAGATTGCTCAACATTCCCAGTGAGATGAAGATCAGAGTCTACAGATTAAAGAGTTTGTAGAGGATTGCCTAAAGTTTCTCTAGTTAAGATTTCAAAAGTCCACATGAAGTATTTGTGAAGTTATGGCCATTTGAGTAGAACCGGGTTTTGTAGTTGTTTAGAGGTTGCTACGCCCTTAATCCTATAGTGTGTATAGGGTTATGAATAATCGGCTTGTGGCTATCTTAACTCTTAATTAAGTCATATTATCATTAGTTTATTGTTATTTAGTTGTTTAGGTCGGCCTAAGGCTTATATAGGCCCATCTAAGTCGGCCTAGGTGATATCCTAGGCATAAATAGGTATATATAGGAGGTAGTGAGTCTTATTTCAGGATATTCAGTATTGTGTTCTCATTGAAGACTATTGGAGGTATCCCCCTCGAAGTGGTTTTGGAGGTTGCCCCCTCGAAGTGGCATAAATTATCAAGTATTTGCAGCATATTTACTATTATATTCAGATATTGTGCAAGTTGTTTCATTACAAGTGGTATCAGAGCATGATCTCGGCACCGTAGAGGCAAAATTTTTTCTCATCATTGGAGGCGATTTTGGGAAGAGCATAACTTTCAGATTTTAGCGAATTTTTTAAAGATTTTTAAAGGGTTTTTTGAAGAAAATATTAAAGAAGATACAGTCCAGATTTCAGAGGAATTGGAGCAAAAATAAGCGAGTTATTGCAAAATTAGGGTTTGCAACAAATTCACTCTCAAGGCAGTAAATTTGCTAATTTCTTGGAATTTTTTCTGGGTAAGTGGTATCTTGGCCTTAGTAAGTTACAGTAAAAATTTCAGAGAATTTTCATTTCATTTGTGTGATTTATTTCGAAATTATTATTTCCAATCATGACGGGTCCTTCAACAAGGGGCAAAAAGAATGTTACCACACCGGGAAAAACTCCAGGCAAGGAGGAGGTGGAAAATGAGGATGTTGATCAAAAAGAATATGAAAATATACTTGAACTTATTCATAAAGAAAATAGCACGATGAAAGGTGAAATCTTGTCCATTATGGGTGAACAAATGAAAGGGTTGGCAAAGTCATGTGATATTGAGAAAATTCTAGAGATACTTTCAAAACATAAGCAGTCACAACACCACGATGTGGAGGAAGAGGATTCTACAAAAGGGAAGGGTGTTTTTGGGTTTGAATCAAATCTCAAGATGGATCATCACACCACTCATTTTATGGCAAGGAATTTCACACCAAAGTTGGATATGCGAAAGTTTGATGGTCAAGATCCTACCAATTGGCTTTGTCAAATGGAGCAATTCTTTGATATCCACCATGTTCCATGTCAACAAAAGGTGGCCATGGCTTCCTTATACTTGGAACCTGATCAATTCATTTGGTACCATTGGCTATGTGAAGAAAAGAAAGCAAAAGGATGCATTGTCACTTGGTCGGTTTTCCAAGAAGAACTCGTTACTCATTATGGTGAAAATCTTATGGATAGCTACTTCAACCAAATTACCAAATTAAGGCAAATAGGTATGGTCAAGGATTACATTCATCAATTTCGTACTTTATCTTTAAGAGTGGAAAATGTGTCTACAGAAAATTTGTTGGAGCTATTCATTGGTGGCTTAAAGGATCACATTAAATATGAGGTACGTATGTTCCGTCCAAATTCCATCTCAGAGGCAATGATTATGGAAAGACAAGTAGAGGAAAAATTTATGGTTAATAAAAGGCAAGGTTTTATAAACATAAGAGATAAAAGCACTCCTACATAGTCACTTCCACAACCTACTAGGCTAACACCACAACAAATTGAAGAGAAGAGAGCAAAAGGATTATGTTTTAATTGTGATAGCAAATATAGTAGAGGGCACAAATGCACTGAAAAGAAATTGTTCTATATTGAAGGGCCAAGTGAGGAAGAAGAAGAGGTACCAATAGTAGAGAGTGACAATGAGATTGAGGAGGAGTCAAGAGATACTCAACCAATCATTTCTTGCCATGCACTTTCCGGTTTTAGTACCCCACAAACTCTCAAGGTAGTGGGTTTCTTAAAGAAAGAAAAAGTAACAGTGTTGATAGACTCGGGTAGCACTCATAACTTCATCAACAAAAAGTTGGCCACTCGTTTAAATTGTTTTATATATCCAGCTCCAGAATTTCAGGTCTTGATTGCAGATGGTGGTACTGTTAGTTGTTCAGGAAAATGCCATAGCATTAAATTATCCATGGGAGATTATCATCTTAATTGTCCAATGTATGCTATCTCAATGGGTGCAGCAGATATTGTTTTGGGAGTACAGTGGCTTACCACTTTGGGAACAATTGAATTGAACTTCCAAGAACTATTCATGCGCTTTCAATCAGAGGGAAGAACAATAGAATTACGAGGGATGCGTGCAAAGTCACCACAGATAGTAAGCTCTTACCAAATGCAAAAGATGTTGAAGAAAGGGGTAGATGGGATGGTAGCCCAATTATTTTCATTAGAAGCATATCACTCAAAGGCTTGTACACCATTGGATCTACAAGCAATTATAGATAAGCACTCTATAGTTTTGGGGGAGATGCCAAAAGGATTGCCTCCTAAGAGAGATCATGAGCATGCCATTCAACTAGTACCAGAGAGCCAACCACCCAACATCAGGCCCTACAGATATCCATATGCTCAAAAAAGTGAGATTGAGAAGATAGTTCAAGAGATGCTAGAAGCAGGCATTATCAGGCATAGTCAAAGTGCTTACTCATCTCCTGTGGTAATGGTGCGTAAGAAGGATGAAACATGGAGGATGTGTCCAGATTATAGGGAGCTTAACAAGTTCACCATAAAAGATAAGTTTCCTATTCCAGTAATTGATGATTTGTTAGATGAGCTTAATGGTGCTATTTATTTTACAAAACTTGATCTCCGTTCTGGTTATCATCAAATTAGAATTAGAGATGAGGATGTACATAAGACAGCTTTTAGAACCCATGAGGGCCACTATGAATTTTTGGTAATGCCTTTTGGTCTCACTAATGCACCGTCGACATTTCAAAGTTTAATGAACTCTATCTTTAGGCCATTTTTGAGGAAATTTGTTTTCATATTTTTTGATGACATCTTAATATATAGTAAAACATGGGAGGAACACTTGCAACATGTAAATCAAGTGTTGGACATTTTGAAGCAGAATCAGTTGTATGCTAAACCATCCAAGTGTATCTTTGGTGTCAAAGAAGTGGAGTACCTTGGTCACATTGTGTCACATGAGGGAGTCAAGGTGGACCCTCATAAGATCCAAGCAATTGTAGAGTGGAAAATTCCTAAGACCCTTAAGAACTTACGAGGTTTTTTAGGGCTTACAGGGTATTATCACTGATTTGTAAAGAATTATGGTAGCATAGCATCTCCTCTCACATCCTTGTTAAAGAAGGATGCTTTCCAATGGAATGAAGTGGCGACAAGGGCATTTGAGAAACTAAAGGAAGCCATGTGTACAACTCCAGTCCTAGCTACCCCAGATTTTTCTAAAACATTTGTTGTTGAATGTGATGCTTCAGGACATGGAATAGGAGTAGTACTTATGCAAGAAGGAAAACCCATTGCATTTGAAAGTCGCCAACTCAAAGGTAAGAATTTGTTGAAGCCAGTTTATGAGAAAGAAATGTTGGCTATCTTGCATGCAGTCAAACAATGGAGACCTTATCTAATGGGACGACACTTTAAGGTCAAGACAGATCATGATAGTCTCAAATATTTCTTGCAACAGAGGTTATCATCTGAAGAACAACAAAAATGGGTCACAAAGATGTTGGGATATGACTTTGAGATCATATATAAGAAAGGCAAGGAGAATGTTGTGGCTGATGCTCTATCAAGGCGTGATGAACCCACAGAGTCATTTTTCTTTGCCATTTCCATGTTACAAGTAGACTGGGTAAATGAGGCAAGAGAAGAGTGGGAGAAGGACATAGATACTCTAAGGCTCATTGAGAAACTCCAACAGGAATCAAGTGTGTCTGACAAATTTTCATGGAAAGGAAATATTTTATGGTACAAGGAGAGGTTATACCTTTGCAAGAATTCAACTCTTAAGCTTAAGGTGTTGGAAGAACTACATGCTTCTCCAATAGGTGGGCACTCAGGATTCCTCAAAACTTATCATAGAATCAAGCAAGATTTCTTTTGGGAAGGGCTGAAAGGGGATGTTCAAAAATTTGTAGCTGAATGCATGGTATGTCAACAACATAAAGGGGAGACAGTTAAGACTCCGGGTCTTCTACAACCCTTATGTATCCCAAGTCAAAGGTGGGAGGAGGTATCTATGGATTTCATCACAGGTTTGCCTAGATCTGAAGGAAAAAATGTCATCATGGTTGTTGTGGATCGTCTCACCAAATATGGTCACTTTTGTGCTTTGGCACAACCATTGGCAGCAAGCACTGTAGCAATAGCTTTTATGAATACTATTCAAAAACTGCATGGGACTCCGAAAGTTATAGTCAGTGATCGTGACCCTATATTTACAAGTAATTTTTGGACTAACTTGTTTTCATGCTTGGGCACTCATCTTGCTCGTAGTTCATCATATCACCCCTAGTCAGATGGACAGACAGAAGTGGTCAACAAATGCTTGGAAGGCTATCTCCATTGTTTTGCTTCAGATAAATAAGAGAGATGGGTGCAATGGCTACCACTAGCAGAATGGTGGTACAACACTTCTTTCCATACTTCTTCCAAGATGTCTCCATTTTTAGCACTATATGGTTACCACCCACCATCAATCATCTCTTCATTGCGGGTACACCCAAAGGTTCACACAGTTGAAGAACACATCCATCATCAGCAAGAGGTATTGGCTAGTCTTCAAGAGAACTTGGCAATGGCACAAAACAGAATGAAGCAACAAGCTGATCAACACCGTAGTGAAAGAACTTTTGAAGTGGGAGATTGGGTCTTTGTGCGACTACAACCATACAAGCAAATGTCTCTAAAACAACAACATAAAGCTAACAAGCTGGCACCCAAGTACTATGGTCCTTATAAGGTGTTGCAGAAGATTGGCAATGTAGCATATAAATTGGAGCTGCCCATATCAACAAAAATTCATCCAGTTTTTCATGTTTCCTGCTTGAAGAAGGTTATTGGGAATAAAGTGGTAGCACAGACTAAGTTACCTGAGCTTGATGAAGAGGGAAGAATAGTTGTGGATCCTGAGAGAATTATTCAAACACGCACCAAGAAGCTGAGGACAAGGGAAATTATAGAATATCTAATTAAATGGAAAAATTCTCCAGTTGAGGAAGCTACATGGGAGAATGAGGAATTCATGCAAAAGCATCCATATTTGGTTAGCATTGAGGACAATGCTTCTTTGAAGAGGGGGGGCATGCTATGCCCTTAATCCTATAGTGTGTATAGGGTTATGAATAGTTGGCTTGTGGCTATCTTAACTCTTAATTAAGTCATATTATCATTAGTTTATTGTTATTTAGTTGTTTAGGTCGTCCTAAGGCTTATATAGGCCCATCTAAGTTGGCCTAGGTGATATCCTAGGCATAAATAGGTATATATAGGAGGTAGTGAGTCTTATTTCAGGATATTCAGTATTGTGTTCTCATTGAAGACTATTGGAGGTATCCCCCTCGAAGTGGTTTTGGAGGTTGCCCCCTCGAAGTGGCATATAATTATCAAGTATTTGCAGCATATTTACTATTATATTCAGATATTGTGCAAGTTGTTTCATTACAGAGGTGACAGAGTGGAAAGAATTTGGTCTAGATTGCTCTGCATTGGGATATTATGGTTTGTGGATCTAGAGGTATGTTTGGGATGTTGGTGTGTATCCTCAACTCAAGTGGTTCATAGTTTGGAGGTCCGCAAGTAATATTTCTAATGTGAAAGTCATGACAGTTGGTTTTCTTAAGTTTCTGGATGAAGATGCAAGTGTTTTTGGTGATGCAGTTGTTCTTGTTGGTTTCATTGTGCTTGTGGTGGTCTCTAGATCATGTGCCTATTGTCTTGCTGATCTGCATTAAGGATTGAGCTCATGGTTGAAGATTTCTCCTTGAATGTTGTTGTTCTTTCCATTCTTGGCCGATCAGATGCTTGGTGCATGTTGCGGATGATCTAAGAAGAGTTCTATGGAGTGTGGCATGTTGATCAAGGAAGATTTGAGTCCCAGCTATATTTGGTCGATAGCGTAAAGATTCATATGTAGAATTTTAAGTCTTGTAATTGTAATTGTTTGTAATGCCTATCTTGGAGAATGTTCTAGATAGATGATTGTTTGGCCAACTTTGATGTTCATTCCAAAGTCAATGACATGTATAAATAAGTATTGTGAAGTCGTGGAAAGTGTGTGTGAGTGAAGATATTGATGTAGCAAGGAAGCGAGTGGGGGCAGAGTAGAGGTGTTGTGTGCTTCAATGGAACTAAACCTTGCATAAAGAAGATGCTATATCTCAGTTCAACCTTTCAGTGTTAACATTGTGAATGTTCTTGTAGATAGTGAGCCTCCTTTAAGCAGTGAGTTCTAGGCATTGTGGCCGAAGGCAAGTGCCTTCCTATTTTTATATTCTTTTAATAGAGAATAAATCTTGTGGGTTAACCCCCACCATGGTTTTTCCCTTAACCGGGTTTCCACATAAAAATTCTAGTGTTATGTGTGTTGATTATGTTTATGCTCATGTGTTGTTGATTCATGCTTTCATGGTTATATCATTAATCTGTTATTAAGTGGTAAAGAAGATTAATTGTAGCAAAAGATAAAAGTTCTTGTGACAACTAATTCACCCCCCCCTCTCTGTTGTCTTCCCTAATTTCAACAATTGGTATCAAATCCAATTCCTCTAAAAAAAGTTTGACCACTTGAGGAGATCCAAGATGTCGACATACAAGAAGGATAGCCTGAGATTTGATGGAACAAATTACTCTCTTTGGAAGAATCGGATGGGGTGTCATTTGCAATGTATGGGTGATCCTTATTGGTTGATAACTAAGGATGAGTATAAGCCTCTGGAGAAAGGTCCTTCAACTCCAGATGAAATCAAAGATGCTAAAAACAACATTAAGGCTAATGTAGGATTGTTGAGTGCCCTAACTGAGACAAAAACGACAAATGTCCTAGAATTGAAAACTGCTCATGAAATCTAGAAGAAGTTGGAAACTCTATATGAAGGTGATGCATATGTCAAATGTGCCAAGTTGTAGAGCTTGAAGGGTAGATATGAAAGTTTGATGATGAGTGAAGATGAGAACATCACTTCCTACATGCAGAAGGTGAATGAACTTGTGTGTAGTATCAGGTGTGCCGGTGGAAAAATGGAAGAATCCGAGATTGTTGGCAAGGTGCTCAGATCCTTACCTGCTTCATACAAGCATATAGTTACTTCTATTGAGGAGACCAGGACTGTGACAACTATTACAAGGGATCAATTAGTTGGCAAGCTTTTAGCATTTGAAATGAGTGAGTTTGGTGATTCCCTTCCTAAACCAGAATCTTCTTTTAAGGCTAGTTTTTTTGGGAAGCAAAGATTTGATCTAGGTGAAAGCTCTTCAAGAAGAATAACCAGTTATGAGAAGGCAAGGAAGGAACTTGAAGAAGACGAAACAGATCTTGAAGAACTTGAAGCCCTTTTTGCCAAAAGACTACCAATAGGATCCAACAATAAGATTAGTCATTTTGCTTCAAGATGTCTAGAGAGGGTTTCAAAGCTAAACCCTAACAGACACAGGCTACAGAAGAAATGCTACTATGTCTAAGAAGCTATTGATGAAGGAGTTACAAATGATGAATCTGATAAAGGAAGTACATTTGGAAATGAATAGGTGTTCATTTCTATCAAACAAGAAAATCCAATGCCTACTGAATCTACTAGCTGTGTGAATGTGGAAAGAGCCTTGGCTGCTCAGGTTGAAGAAAAGGATGAATGGGTGATTGACAGTCGATGTTCTCATCATATGATAGCTGATAAGAGTAAGTTTGTATGTATGGAAAGATATGAAGGTGGCATTGTGAAGTTTGGGGATAATTCAGCTAGTAGAATCCATGGCAAAGGATCCATCTCTCTTGATGGTAATAATAATACTAATGATGTTTTGTATGTAGAAGGATTGAAGCATAATCTTCTTAGTGTTGGATAGTTGGTCGACAAAGGGTATGATCTCCAATTCAAGGATGGAAAATGCAAAATTTTGGAAAGCTCCAGAACTGAGATTGCATCTGGTACATAGACTAGAGGTAATATCTTTCATTTAAGTGGTACTAGTAAAAGTTGTTTGATTTCTCAAATTGATTAGAGTTGGTTATAGCATAGGAGAATGTGTCATGTAAACTTTGATAGTATTGTCAAGATAAGTACTACTCAAGTTGTAAGAGATCTTCCAAAGCTTGTAAAACCTGCTAATAGCATGTGTAAGGAATGTTAGTTGGGCAAACAGAGCAGAACTACATTAAAAAGTAAAGAACAATTTTTAAGCGGATTGTTGGAACTTGTGCACACTGAGTTGTGTGGTCCTGCCAGAGTTAGGAGTTTGCAAGGAGACAGATACTTTATGTTGCTGATTGATGATTACTCCTAGATGATGTGGGTCACTTTCTTGAGAGAGAAATTAGAGGCTCTTGACAGATTCAAGGTGTTCAAGGCTAGTGTGGAGAATGAGATTGGTGTGAAGATAAAGTGTCTGAGATTTGACAGAGGTAGAGAGTTTACCTCTAATGAGTTTAATGCATTTTGTGAAAAGCATGGAATAAGAAGACAATTATCTTCTCCTAGGAATCCTCAGTAGAATGGAGTTGTGGAAAGGAAGAACCAGACTATTCAAGAGGCTGCTAGAACCATGATGATGGAAGAAAATGTTCCACATGTCTATTGGAGAGAGGTTGTGAGTACTGCTGTCTACACTCTTAACCAGGTGCAAATCAAAGGTAATATTGGTAAAACTCCTTATGAACTATGGTTTGATAATGCTTCTACTGTGAAATACTTTAGAGTTTTTGGTAGTAAATGCTATATCAAAAGAGATGAAGATCTAGGCAAGTTTGATGTAAGGTGTGATGAAGGAATATTTCTAGGTTATTCTAACCAAAGAAAGGCATACCAGTGCTTTAACAAGAGATTGAAAAAGACTGTTGAAAGTGCTAATGTCAAGGTTGATGAAAGCAAGGAGAGACCTTCCAAGTTTTGTGGATATGAATCAGATGATCAAAATGAAAGTCCTCAGACTTAGATTTAGATTGCTTTAGATAATCTAGTGACTCAAGAAACTAATGTAAACACTGAGGAACAAGTTCAAGAATTAAAAGTTCAAGAAAATCCTAAAAATCCTAGGTATGTAAGGTTGAATCATTCTGAAGATTAGATCATAGGAAATAAAAATAAAGGTGTTCAAACTACAAGAAAAATTGCTGAAGAACAAGAGGTGTATTTTTTGATTTCAAAGATTGAACCAAAATTAGTGAATGAAGCTTGTAATCATGAAAGTTGGGTAAAAGCAATGGAAGAAGAATTAAGGTAAATTGAAAAGAATCATACTTGGGATCTTGTTCCTAGACCTAAAAAAAAATGTAATTGGAACTAAATGGGTCTTCCAGAATAAATTGAATGAAAATGGTGAAGTTGTGAGAAATAAAGAAAGATTGGTTTGCAAAGGATATTCTCAGGTAGAGGGAATTGATTTTGAGGAAACTTTTACTCTGGTGGCAAGAATTGAAGTAATCGGATTATTTCTTTCCTTTAGTTCTTACAAAGATTTCAAAGTTTTCTAGATGGATATCAAGTTAGCATTCCTAAATGGATTTGGAAGAAGAAGTCTACGTTGAGCGACCTAAAGGATTCTAGTTGTCTGATCAAGGAGATATGATCTGCAGGTTGAGGAAAGCATTGTATGGACTTAAACAAGCCCCAAGAGCCTTGTATGCAAGATTAGATAAGTATATGCTAAAATTAGGTTTTAGCAAAGGCACATCTAACATGAATCTTTATTTCAAGATTGATCATGAACATATCTTGATTGTTGAGGTTTTTGTTGATGATATCATCTTTGGTGGAAATGAGAGCATCTATAATAATTTGCTGATAAGATGCAAAGTGAAATTGAGATGTCCATGCTTGGTGAAATGAATTTCTTCTTAGGTTTGCAAATCATTCAGTCAAATAAGGGCATCTTCATATTTCAATCCAAGTATGTAAAAGAGTTGTTAAAAAAGTTTGGAATGGAGAATTCAAAAAAAGTGACCACTCCTATGATAACTGGATTCAAGTTGAGTAAAGATGATGATTCCCCTAAGGTAGATCAAAAAAGGTATAGATCAATGATTGAAGGACTACATTATATGACTCATACCAGACCTAATATTATGAATGCAGTTGGCCTTGTTGCTAGATTTCAAGCTGATCCTAGAGAATCTCATGTTGTAGTAGTCAAATTTTTTTTTAGGTATCTAAAGGGAACATCTGATTATGGCTTATGGTATCCTAAGGATGATGATTTCATTCTTCATGCATATACAAATGCTAATTTGGTAGGAGATGTGGATGACATGCAAAGTACTAGTGGTGGTGCATTTTTCTTGGGAAAGACATTGGTTTCTTGGTTGAGCAAAAAGTAGGAGGCAATATCTCTATCTACTGTAGAGGCAGAGTATATAGTAGCAGCAAGAAATTGTACTCAAGTTTTGTGAATGAAGCAAATGTTGAAGGATATCAGAATTATGTTTGAAGAGCCTATTACAATCTTCTATGATAATTCAAGTGCAATAAATATTTCAAAGAATCCGATGTTGCATTCAAAGACAAAACATATCCATTAAGTTTCACTTTTTGAGAGAGAAGGTAAATGAGATTGAAGTCAGATTAGAGTTTGTTCCTTCAAAGGATCAGATTGTGGATATCTTCACTAAGCCTCTACCTAAGGACACTTTTGAGTATCTCAAAGAGAAGCTAGGGTTGATTACCCCTCATGTTAAGAACTAAGGTCCACTAGTGTACATTAGTCTGGTGGAACTCATAGTCATATCTTGTGATCTAGATTGGTGTTAAGCGGATGCTACTTATTGGAAGTAGTCAGCATGTTTTGAGTTTAGTTTGGTCTTGTCTAAGAAACAAAAAGGGTGAGAGATGATTACAAATATGTGCCCTTTGCCGTTGATGTCAAAGGGGGAGAGAAGTCATGTGAAAAACTTGGATGGAAATGAGTAGTTGATGGTGAAAGGGAGAGAAGTGAAGAAAGTGGTTGTAGGTGTGATAAGAGAAAAAGGGAGAAGTCCTTGTCTTGGTGGTTGAATTAGTTTTTCACATCATATGTTGCCATCAATGACAAAGGGGGAGATTGTTGCAAATATGTGTCTAATCAGTGTTGTCATTGATGTCAACATATCCTTGTTGTTATTGGTGTCGACTGTATCTTATTCTATCACTTGTTTAGAAGACTTGTATGTTGAGGATATTGATAAAATTAGCCTCTCTGAAAGAAACAAGTGAGTTACATAACTCTCTATTAAAGACAGTGAAGACAGTATAGTTCAGTGAAGTAGATTTCTCTGCATTCCTAGTGAGATGAAGATCAAAGTCTATAGATTAAAGGGTTTGTAGAGGATTACCTGAATTTGCTCCAGTTAAGATTTGAGAGGTCCACATGAAGTATTTGTGAAGTTATGGCCATCTAAGTAGAACCAGGTTTTGCAGTTGTTCAGAGGTGACATAGTGGCAGGGATTTGGTCTGGATTGCTCCACATTGGGATATTATGGTATGCGGATCTAGAGGTCTGTTTGGGATGTTGGTATGTATCCTCAACTCAAGTGGTTCATGGTTTGGAGGTTTGTAAGCAATCTTTCTAATGTGATAGTCATGACAGTTGGTGTTCTTAAGTTCCTGGATGAAGATACAAGTGTTTTTGGTGATGCGGTTGTTCTTGTTGATTTCATTGTGCTTGTGGTGGTCTCTGGATCATGTGCCTATTGTGTTGGAGATCTGCATTGAGGATTGAGCTTGTGGTTGAAGATTTCTCCTTGAATGTTGCTATTCTTTCCAGTCTTGGTTGACCGGATGCTTGGTGCATGTTGCAAGCGATCTAAGAAGAGTTCTATAGAGTGTGGCATGTTGATCGAGGAAGATTTGAGTCCTAGCTATATTTGGTCGACAACGTAAAGATTTGTATGTAGAATTTTAAGTCTTGTAATTGTAATTTCTTGTAATGCCGATCTTGGAGAATGTTCCAGTAGATGATTGTTTGGCCGACTTTGATTTTCATTCCAAAGTTGATGACATGTATAAATAAGTGTTGTGAAGTCATGGAAAGTGTGTGTAAGTGAAGATGTGGATGTAGTGAGGAAGTGAGTTGGGGTAGAGTAGAGGTGTTGTGTGCTTCAATGGAACTAAACCTTGCATAAAGAAGATGTTATTTCTTAGTTCAACCTTTTAGTGTTAACATTGTAAATTTTCTTGTAGGCAATCAGCCTCCTTTGAGCAGTGAGCTATGGGCAATGTGCCCGAAGGCAAGTGCATTCCCATTTTTATATTCTTTTAACAAAGAATAAATCTTGTGGATTAACCCCCACCGTGGTTTTTCCCTTAACAGGGTTTCCACATAAAAATCATGGTCTTATGTGTGTTGATTATGTTTCTGCTCATGTGTTGTTGATTCATGCTTTATGGTTATATCATTAATCTATTATTAAGTGGTAAAGAAGATTAATTGCAGCAAAAGATAAAAGTTTTTGTGACAACTGATTCACCCTCCCCCTCTCAGTTGTCTAAACTAATTTCAACAACACACCTCTTTCCTCTAGCATCTAAGATTGGGAAGCGAATGATTTGTTTGATGACAACCCTTAGTTTGGTTGTCCTTACAGGTAAGTATTTCTAACCCTTTACCTCCATGATGTGTTATATGTTGTTTATGCCTCCTAGGATGACCATTAATATTCTCATAAGGTCAAGGATACTGGGAGACTGCCTCTATTGTGACCCTTCTTCTATTTGTATCATTATTCTTCTATATTTCTTCTCCTCTATTTTCATTGTTGTGTGTTGTGTCTTATGGACATAGCATTGTGGTTGGTGACTTGGGGGCACCCTCCTATGTGATTGTCCCTAAGACACTTGTTTCTCCTCTCTTGATTTATTGTTTCCCTTCCTCTAGTGGTTCTATCTAGTGGGCAGATGATGAAAAACATATTATACTAATGTGGACCTAGTGTCCCTTTAGCGAGTAATAAAAAAAGGACCTAGTCCATACATGATGATGGGGTAGTTATATATTATCTGACGCTTAGCTAGTAGAATCACTCCATGTGATCTTGATGTTGTCTTATTGCACTTACAAAACATAATAATATTGCTGATTTGTGCACTTTTTCTATCTTGAATCTTGCATTCCTCGGTTCTTTATGTGAATGATCATATGCATTGTTGTTTATCATGATTATATGGATGCTAACACCTTTTCTTGTAGGGAATTGTGTGTTTGTGGGAACATTTGGCAACCATAAAGTACATGTCACCTCTGGGGGCATGGGCTTTGCGAGAGCTTGTGTTCCTATTGTGCCTTGCACACATGCCCCATTTTGCCAAATGGAGACCCCCTCCTTTTCTTTGGCTTGGAGTCTCAACCTTTGTTACTTATGATGATGAGAAGGTGAATTTGTGCTTGGAGTGCATGATTTGTTCTAGATTTAAGTATTTTACATGTTTGGAGTCATTTAATGTCTTTTGTGATTAATTTGGAGGTGTCTTGAGTGGTCTTGTGCTTGAAAGATAGCCATTTGTTGCCTTTTGTGCTAAAATTGGTGTGTTACTATACTTTGCTCTAAAATCCTCTGTCACTAGATATTGCCCTTGAAATTGCTTCTGCAGGATGTTTCATGTTGAAATTCCTACTTTATAGGTCTTAGAATTGCAAAATCATGCCTAATTACACAAGATTTCACTAAGGGGTTCACATACTTTCATTCTGATGCATGGTCTTGAAGCCCTAATTTGGCTAAGTCTGAAATCTAGTGGAACCTCAAAATTCTGGAATCTACATATGAAATCCTATGGATCTGGAACCTATCTAAACTTATACTTAAATATATTTTAAAATATACTTTCACCCTGCCCAATTCAAAATCTAGTGCTAAAAATGACCCCAACTGCACCTTGCACCAAAAATAGCCCCTACTGACCTTAGTGCTAAAAGTTGAACTCATTGATTTTGCATTAAAAATAGTCGCTACTGACTTTTGACACTAAAAATAGTTGCCACTAACTTTTATGCAAAAATCATTGTTCACCAACCTTAGCGCTAAATTAACCTCCGACTGACTTTCTTCCAAACTACTGCTAAGCTAGTCGACACCAAAATCCTCGACAACAAACTTTGCGCTAAAAACGGACCTCACAGACCTGCGTTGAATATCACCTTCACTGACTTTAGTCGGTTGGACCTAAAATTAGCACCGAACATATTTTGTGCTAAAAATGAACCTCTTTGACCTGCACTACAATTGCATTGCACCGACTTTTAGTTGATATACCCCAAAATCAGTGCTAGGTCCGTGACAACCAAAATCAGTGCTTTTTGACATTTTAGCTTAGAAATTGAGTTTTTCAAGGTGTAAATTAGATTTTCTTGATGGATTTGAATTGTACAACTAGTTGTCACATCATGATGAACACTTTACCAAGTTTGTGTTGATTTTGGGCACGTTTAATGACAATTAATGCCACTGCACATGAAAAGTCTGTGACCCCTAAAAATCTCATTTTTTGTAGAAAAGGCTAGAAAAACATGAAATAAATGTCTCCAAATGGATTCTAATGACCACCAAAACTTCCTAGATCAATATATTGGCCAAATGGGTACTCAAAAATGGTAAAAAACTCAGGAAATCATGCAAAATCACTGGATTTGTGAAGAGGTCTATAAGGAAACAACATTGAGTTTGACCTATTTTTTACTAATCCATGACTGCAAATGGACATATTTTGATTCAAAATAATGGGAAATAACTTTTTATGATAAAATTGATGCTTGGCCTTGTTGATTGTAGGTTTAAGAGGACAAAGGAGCCAATTGGAGCCATCTTGGAAGGATGAACACACAGAGGTGCAGTGTTGACCCAAAACTGAAGAATCGACATTCTATCAACCAAACTGTTGTTGTACATGAAAAAGGAAGTCAGTATAATGTCCAAGATAATGGAAACCAGTCTCAGGAGCTTGAAGACAATGGATATCATGCCTACATCTTATTATTCCTACAGATCCAATTGAGTGCACAAGACATGTTTACAACTGCTTATACTTATTCTAGTCATCTAATCATGCAATGATGATCCAACAAGCATCTAGTTGGAGATGCCTTCATAAAAATGTGCCACATACTCCTCTTGATCTAGCCAACACTTGGAATCCCGTTAATCCACATCAGCTCATATTTTCAAGTGTCATGTGACTCTATATTCGCTGTACTAGGCCTTGAAAATTAACTTTTCATCATGTACAACCAAATGGGTATCCATTTTATCCATATTCAATGTATTTGCAAGCTATTTTTTGTCTTTTTCCTAAAGGGGAAATGCAAATCCGAAAATGTAACAAACTGATGTATCTCATTAAATGCCATGTAATCTAGACCCTTGGTGTTGAGTTAATCTCCACCATCCATTCAAGAACTTGATATGGTGTCTTATCTATAAAAGGGCCATCCTTTTCTCTCATTTGAAGGAAAATTTGATAATGAATTGCTGAGACTCTACCAAAATATAGTCAATACAAAAGCAAGTTGTGTTGGTTGTTGGGAATTTGTGTTTATGTGTTGTCTCATTTTGTTTTTCATGGTTCATATCAATATGAAATTAGTGAAAATTCAGTTGCATTTGTGATCAATCATTTAGATATTTGATAGATTTCCTATCCATACCATTAATGGCTTGTTGATTGTATGTCATTGTGCATGGTTAGTTTGGGCATATTTTATGAGATAAGTTCAATTGTGTGAATTCATTGAGCTACGCCAAGGATTGGGTGTTTAATGAACCCTCTACAATTTGAAAATCATTACATCTCCTTAGAAGATTCCACAATCTCTATGGCATTGTGGGCTACCTAGTTAAACAAAGTTTTGTTTACTATTGGGAATCTGTCTATCTGGTTATTGATCATTTCTACAATTTTCTATAGGATCTCTTTTATCCTTTCTCTCTCTCCCTTTACTTTTTGCATTTTCTTTACATCAAGTTTGATAGATTTAGGGTTTGAGTAGCATTTCATTGCCCATTTGCTCAAATTTTAGACTTCACAGTCTAAATCACCTAGCGTTTCTGCATGTAGATTGTTGTCATCTTTCATAAACCTTGTATTTCATGTAAGACCCCTTTTTGGTATAGCTGGTGCATACCACTAAGTCATTCCATGCAAAGTTAAGACCTAGTTGTATTATCCTTGGGGCAGTCCTATCTTGGATAGGATACCTTTTTCAAGAGAGGTGTGATACCAGCAATCATACATGTGTTGTTGTGTACTAAAACCACCATCAATAGTTCCCTTGTGTGTTTTCTTCCTACCTTAACGTGCTTGATATCGGTACACGACATCAACCACCTTAAGGTGGGGACATATATAAGGTAAGCTGTCCATTGTAGATGCTAACAACATGTGTTTGTGAATCTTGAATCTATTACAATCACTTTAGCCCTCTACGGAGGTTAGATATCATGCATATCCTTTTTATCTTAAGCCCTCTATGCGAGGTTGGGATGGTGTATTTCTCAAGGAGAGTGCACAACCCTGTCATTTTTAAAAGTTCCTCTGAGTAGGCGGGGAGCGGATCTGAGACTATCCTAACCCTTAAGCGTGTCTTCAACAATTGTTGTGGCAAACCCCAATCATTGGCGTATGTCTGTAATGTGCCTAAGATGGTGATGAACCTAGAAATAGGTACACTCCATCGCTTACCTATCATGTTTTCTCCATATCTTTCATATGTGTGTGTATGGCATGTTTGTTCCCAAGCATAGTCTAAAGACCGGTGGTGATGAGTCCCTCCTATGCTTTGAGATTTGTATGGTGTACTTGATTTGTATGGCGTGTTTGTTCTTAAGTGCAATTTAAAGACTAGTGGCGATGAATCCCTCCTACAATCTGAGATTTGTTTTACATGTCTATTGCCCCATATGTAGTCAAAAGACTGGTAGCGATGAGTCCCTCCTACATTTTGGGTTGTTTGTTTACTTTCCTTGTACTTGCATCTACATTTCATATATGAGAAAAAGAAAAAGAAAATAATCACTGCATTCATTGTATTCACTATGTTTTGCATGTCTTCAATACTATCTTCTCCATGTTTTGTATGACTATAACTATCTTCTCCATGTTTTGCATACATGTTACTGTCTTCAATGTGTTTGGCATGTCTTCTTTGTGCTTGGCGTGTCTGCTGTGTTTGTTAACCGTACTTTAATGCATGTATTGGCCTTGCATTTATACATACATTAAAGTGGGGGCTAAATGTTGTCAGAAAATGTCCCCTTGGGGGCTTTTCCCTCTTAAGGTTTAGCTCCCAGGTCCTTAATTTGCATTTAGAACATCTTGCATATTATTTCTGACTCCTGATGAGAAAACCCTTGGGTCTTGTGACAAATAGGACCTAGGGGCTGCACTTTAATGATCACTGAACAAAAATGGCAGGGTGGACTTGGGTGCTAGTGCCAGGTAGTCCAACCCTATTTTGGGTCTGCCCTAATTTTAGATGTCAGTTTAGTGACTATTATGTTGTAAGTATGTGCCTAATCTATGTTGTCATTGATATCAACATATCCTCATTGTCATTGGTGTCAACTGTATCTTATTCTATTACTTGTTTAGAAGACTTGTATGTTGAGGATATTAAGAAAATTAGCCTCTCTGGAAGGAACAAGTGAGTTACAGAGAAGTGCAGTACAGATAGTGAGTTGTATGCTAAAGAACATGTTGGAGCCATATTAAACTTTTCACATGTTCTAATGTTTTTTCCTCAAGATCATGTCATTAGGTTGATGGATTTCTAGGTTTAGGGTTCTTTGCAAATTCTAGGAAATACTAAAACCCTAAACCCCCATGCCAAAGTGCAGTGTGAAGGTCAAAATCATTATATTTCTTCAATGATCACCTATCCCCATTACCTATGGTTTAAGTTGCCCTCTTATGTCCCCCTTGATATGTTGTCTGACCAGCCCCTCGCCAAGTAATTACCTTTTCTAGCCTACACCCTTAAAATTTTTATTTTAGTTGCCAAGGTCACATCCTACTAACTCTTTGTGGATAGGTGGTGATGTATGGTTTCATTTCCACCTTTTGGCTAGCAATAAAATATTGACAAACTTGGCACCTACAGAATTGTAGGAGTGATAGTTGGTTGATGACTCTCGAGGATGGCAAGCGATGGGCCTAGAACAGATGTAAGAGGTTTTCTTTATATTTCTTCTGTTTCACCATGATTCACCAAGAGGACCTTCTAGGTGACTACAAAATTGTGGAATAAGGTGCCAACTCATAAAAACTATTTCCAGTTGCTGCAAAAGCAATAATGGTGGGCCCTGTCCAGAGTAGGGGCAATCTTAATTGTTTCTACCATTCCATCAAACTTTATTCCATAGTCCCAGCTAGTATTTGTGGAATGGCAGAAATCTTGACACATGGCATTCTAAAGGGCTAGGAGTGGTGCATTAAGTAGAAAGAATATGATATGTCATTATCGTATGAATGTGGCCACCTATTGGAGAGTTGTCCTAAATTGCATATAGTTGCTCCGACGATTGTCTGCCATTCCTCCAGGATCATATCTCTGGTTGTACCTCTCACCTGCAAAACTATGGAATATGGTCTTAATTACACTTAAGGGGAGATATTTTCTTGGGATCATGGTTAGGAGGACTATCCAGGTGGCAAGTCATCATTGGGAAAGAAAAGCATCATTCTCTTACCTCATCAAGGACCAAATCAACACCGTTCAAATCAAGCCAGCTAAGATCAAGATCAATGGCTAGAATTTAAAAGTGTGACAGGGAGATATGTTGGCGCTGATTTGATAGTGTTTCATTACAAGCATTAACTACTTAGGTATGTGCAGAGTCTCCATCACCGCTACCACACAGGAATTTATTAACAAAAATATTTGGCTTATGTAGGTTTGACCTTTGGAAATTCGTGTATCTACCAGGATTGACATTTCATCTATTGTGTGATGAAATTTGACATGATGATAGTGCTAAATTGAGGAAACCAAGACAACTAACCTAGCATGATTTAGTGCAAGAAGTGATGTTCTCAATCATGCAGAATTATGAAATCCAATCTCTCTATTCATTTGTGGTAATCTTCATAAGATTTCCATTTATGACTGAAATGCCTTGAAGTGAGTAGAATTAATTGGACCAAAGAGGTGCAGATGTATGTTGCATCTTGAAATTTCTATAAATAGACAAGTGTTGATGTTACCCTGTATACTATTTGAAACATGTTCTGACAATATGGCTTTCCCCTGCTCCCATTTTCTTGTTGTTGTTGCTCCCCTTGCTAGATAAATGGCATTGCCATGTCTAGCTTGATGTGATTTCATCTGGTTTCTATCTGGTTGAGTTGGTTGGTGACCACTCAATTATGAAAGAGGAATCACATCCTTGCAAATGACAATGGGCATAAAGCGAAGAACTCCAGTTAATGGGATTTTCTTCTGATATTGTCACTTATAGTTGTTTCAAATTGAGGTGGGTAATTTGGGCGGTGAATGCTCCTATTGAAAAAATAGGTAGCATATGATGGGTATGTGAGCTCTAATGACATCTATCAAAAAGTACCCCATCAGCATCATGGCCTATTTTCCCTACCTAAATTGAGAGGACTCGCAGTCTTACGGGTACCTCAACATATAACATAGAAACTGAACATATAGTTTCAAAACAGTTACACTGACCTCTTCTCACACTACATCTTTTGGTTACTGACAAAGTTGTAACTTCTTTTAACTTTAGCCTGAAGCTTGTCTGCTCCCTTATCTCTATAAAAGGGAATTCAGGGCTTGTGAAAAAACATTGGTTCAAGGTCATGTCTTCAGACTTAGTCTGAAATGTGGGATCAATCTAATTAGGGAGGAATTTTAAATAGTTTGTTTTCTGCAATAAATCAGTCATATATTTCTAAGTCTTCATTTTGAGTTTTAAGGTGTCTTTATAGATCTGCAAAGACTATGTTATAATTTGCTGAATGGTTTACTTTACAGTTTCTATTGAGTCTTTAGAGTATAATGTCTCCTACTTCATGTATATAGTTCTGCATTTATGAATATATTTTTATCAAGGATTAAGTTTATTCATCACCATAGTTTTTACTGTGTTGTATATTTTTCTTGCAGCATTCGCTCAAGTAGTGAAATAATTAGCTGACAGATGATATAGAATGTATTTCAGGTTTACAAGGATAACTAAGTATGGTAGACTTCAACACTAGTAGAGAGTTTAATGTAAGGCATTACTACATATTTACAGTAAACTAAGTTTTATTATATCACAGTTCATTGGATATTTCTATAAGTTTCTTGACTCGATGGCCCTTGGATTTGCACTGGTCTATTCTAGAATATTATACTGAGCTTACATCCTTCGAATCACCCTCATCATTATTTCAAAGAAAACAATGCATTTTCCCTTTCAGCAATAGGTGTTAGAAGTTAATATTATTTTACATGTTCCTATGCAAAGAAACAAAATAAACGCTTAAGAAACTAGCCCATCTTTTAACTTTATCACACATTCTTTAAGCAGTCTTATAGGAACATATCTGTCATTGGAGCAGTGTTGTTAAACAAATATTTTATGAAACCCACCCATTTGAATAGAACATTGTCTTCCCCAAAAAGGGAAGGATATCGAAAAGAATAAGGAACACCCTCCTTGGTCTCATAGAGCCTAAAATGTAGAGGAAAGAGGGATTGAACACCCTTGTTTCTTGTTCATTATCCAATCCCTCAAGGTAGGTCAGTTATTAGAGAATGGATATCTATTGTGTGGTTACACAACATGCCCTGTTTTGACTTGACAAAATAGGGACCCAACTTTTGCTTGGCTTGTTTTGTGTTTTCTGGCGGTCTAGTAAAAGTGAGTCATGTAAATAGCCCTCTAAAGGAGAAAGGGTAAGTCATCATCATGAGGTCAGTTTGTCAAAATTCATATTTCATTCCAGTAACCTCATATTTAGAAAGAACATCAAATTTCATGTGGGTTTGCCTTTTACATGACCCTGAGATTCGTTAGGATGTGAAAGTTATGAATGGTCAAAATCCTGGTCAAACCTGATATCCATAGGAGGAGGATCATATTTTGTAACATCAGTCATATTACAGAAGGTCACCCTGATCTAATTTATCACTCGATAAATCATGCGGTCCAAATGTCTGGACATCAATTTTAGGTGATAGTGACCTTTACCCGTCAACAGCCTCATGTATTTCACGAGGGTCATATTTCTTAATGTAACCTGATATTTCTTAATATCCTCCTACCACGAAATATCCCCTTAAGCCATTATCCTGATGATGTCATTCAGGTCTGATAAACAAAGAAACAAACAGGACGATGATGTAATCATCATTTTTACCTCTCGGGGGCATATTTCTTGAGCATGGTCCTGCTCGCATAACATGACGATGACGTCACGATGCCTTAGCGATATAATGAGTAGATATTTGGATGACGTCACCCTGATATTCTGAAAGAGAGACTTATAAGTTATCTAGTCATCATCATTTTTTTCAAACATCACCTGATATGTTGAAATATCCTCCTGACATATAAAGTATGACCCAAAGGTGCATTCATCGCCCGATCTTGTCAAGATAGTTTTTCCTCTTGAAGAGGATGATCACATTGCTATCAGGGTGATATTTAAAAATATCACCTGATATCTGAACACTATCATATTTTTGAATATATCCTGTCATATGGATATCACCCCACTCCCATTGCTGCCATTGACATTTAATGCGCGCAGAGGTGGTAGGTAGTTCCCGCCAACCACAAAACCCGATCAAACACTTGGCGAAATCCTGAGTTTCCATGAAGTATCAATGAATAAAATCTAATCCGTTAGGCTTTGCCCTAATCTCACCCTAATTGCAAGGTTAATAGGTAAAATCATTTGTTATTTCACACTTACTTTGCGATAAAATCATTTCTACAAAGCACTAGCTTCCAAACCCTCATACAGGCAATACTTGTATGAAGGGAGCTTACAGGCAGGAAGAAGCGCGGGATTATCACCTAAATTAAGAGCATTCTGAGAAAAATCACTAGTATAATCAAAGGGATCTGCATAACCAGGTAAGTAATTGAAACCCTCATCCTATTGCTTCTTGCATAGTTAGGTATGATGTTGCAGGTTCTGGTTTATGCATCCCATGATAAGTAAATACTGAATAAGTACAGTATGCATGATGTTAGTAAAGATAAAATGTTATGTGCATGCTTGTGAACATCATTGTAAGACAAATCCTGTTAATTACAGATATCCATGGCTGATAAGAGGTTAGCTAAGTGTGAGGCTGAATTCAGCAAGCCCATGTTTGCATCTCCTAGAGGAATCCTATTCAAGTATGGTGCAATTACAAATACACATCAAGGAAGTACTGATTTAAAGGGCTGGTCCACCAAGATGAATGATGAGAAGAACATAAGCATCCTATTAGATGCAGTGTTCATGTCAAGAATGTGGAATGCGGCTAGTTTTCCGTACTCCATGGAGTCTCCGGAGCTAGTTGTTGAGTGTGCACGAAACTACAATCTACAAACAAGAGAAGTGGTAAAGCATGGAAGAATATATGCAGACCTGTCCATCAAGGGTATTTCTAGGACATTTGGATTGCCATTGGGCAGGAAGGTTAATAGTGTGGATCTGAAGAAATTTGAAGTTGAGTATGAAAATAATAAGAAGAACGCCAAGAAGAACATGTATCAATGGAGGGCCAAGAATAGCACATATCCTGCAGCGGCCAAACTTCCTGTGCACTTGTATAAGTATGATTTTGATGACAAGTATCAATACATGATTGCATTGCTTAGCAGGGTGACAGGCCAGCCTGATGTTGGTAGTTTTAAAGATTGGATGTATGGTGTAATCATGATGTGCATATATGCAGACATCAAGCCATTATGGGGCCAGTTGATAAGTGATGCTCTACATGGGCAGCTGACGAACCTGATGGGTTCAAATTGTTCCTTTTATATGACATCATACATTGTTTACTCTTGTACTTACAAAGGCACATTTGATGCACTGGTTACAGATGGAAAGGTTACAGGCACAATCAATGCTATGCACATATAGGATCATCATCCCCAGTTGCGAAGAGTTAATTACCTCCAGGATTACAAATTGGTAAATGATGCATTTTCTATGCATCTGGTGAGGACCATGGAGGAGGATAGGACAAAAAGATTGAGCATGGAGGCTCAAGAAATAATCTACAGGCATGAAGCCTGGTATATTCAATTTGCCACATTTTCTTATATGAGAATTGAGGGTTTTGAAGGACATCCACTCATGCTGCCAAGATACCCCACTTATGCAGTGGTATTAATGGAATTCATAAGGTAGAGCTCCACAATGCTGAAAACATACAAGGATGCTCAGAAAATTCCACCAATTTTGTTTCCAGTAACCATTGGCTGGTACATCTACCTAGATTCAGAAAGTATCAAGAAGGTGATGGTCAGTTTGAACAAAATACAATTGCAACCATTCCCACTGATAAGGCCATATGATCCTTATGGGAGGATACAGAAAATAATAGGGAAACCTATTCATTAGAGGCACCTAGAGGACTTCTAGGTAGATTGTGAGGATGAAGCAGAAGCCAGAAGAAGAAGATACCAAAGGTTGACATTGAATCAAGTCAAAACCTTTTACTGCATCCCCATTCCTTCATAGTTGAAAAAGGATGATGGCAGGTTAATGGCAAATGAGTATGAAGAAAAGAAGATATATAATGATACAATATTTGCACCTGACCTGACCATACAAGAGGATATATCTTTGGATCCTTTCATTGCCAGGACCTTACACATAACCCAAGCCTGGGTTGATGAACAAATTAAGGCATTGAAGAAGAAAGGTGTTGCCATTACTGTGGATAATAAAAAGAAAGGACAGGATATTCCTGATGAGGAATGTGATGATTTTATAACTGAAAAGAGGAATTCAAAAGGAGAGATGCTGCCTCCACAACAACAACAAAGTAAAAGACCCCGTAGGGGTAAGAAAATAGATAATGAACCCAAGGGGGTGATTATTGAAAGGGTAGTGTTTCCAGCTAAGGATGTAATAGCATCAGGATCAACATCACCTCCATGCACAGGTAAACAAAAGTGCAAGAAACATTAGATGAAGGAGGCTATAGTTACTAAGAGCCAAGAAGAGGGTCAGTCCTCACGAAAACTAGTAGAAGAAGATATTCTTATGGAGGAAGAGCCTGAAGAGGAGGAGGCCCGTTTGTTGTTCAAAAGGAAAAGAAAAGCCCCACAGATGGTGGTAACTACCACACCTAAGAAACCCAGAACCTCCATGAGGGGTGAGATAAAGCAATCCCCTACACTGTTGAAAGGGGTAGGTAGCGAAGTTGTCCATAAAGAATTTCAGCATAATGTTCCACTTCCTACCATTGTGAAGTTCAAAACAGAACTTGCAGAGGAGCAAAGAAAAGAAGCATCCAATATATTAGAAGGAGGTCATATCTCATTGGAGGAAACAATTAATCTATCTGATGATGAGGTAGTGAAGGATGTAGCTTCACAGAAGATGGAAACCCTTGCTATAGGTACTCACATGACTCCTCATGCGACTCCATCAGTTCAAACAATACTGGAGGAAATGAAGCAAGTGGAATCTAAAAAAGAAAAGAGCCCAGAGAAGATAGCTCAAGAAATGGGGCTGGACACATTAGTCGCATAGGTGACAAGTCCTTCGGTGGTGGATTTGACATATAGACATGATGTAAGTCCTGAACATCCTGTAGGTACACCTGATAAAGGAGAACATATGGAAGAAGTAGAGATGGCAGAACCAGAGGGCCATGCTTTAGAAATGAGCCAACAACACCAACAAGATACATCCGTTAAGCCCATTATAATAGAAGTTCAAGAAAAGAAAGCTGATGAGAAAGATATCCTAGAAGATCATGCTGCTAAGGCTCGTGAAGTAAGTAATGTAGGTGCAGAACCAATTGTGATTTCAGAAAAAATACCAGCACCTAAGGAGGATTCCACAATATCCACTGCTATGAATATGCTACAGCAAGAAGAAAAGTCAAAAGTGGATGAGGTAGTAAAAGAGAGGGATCATGATCATCATGATCATCATATCGACGTATCGCAAGATCCTCCACCTCAGGATGATGCTCCTCTAGAAAAGGAATTTCCTCAACAAGAGGATATACCATAGGATCGCTCTCAGGATGAGCATCATGAAGAAGAAACAAGGAAATCACCTTCTCTATCACATATGTTGATGGATACAGGAGATCAAGGTGAACATCATGATGATGCGGAGAAACATGATCAGGTACCTCGATGGTTGGAAAAGGAAGTCAACACGGAGGTAGATTTGGAGATTCAAGAATTTGATGTATCTACCTTGTTTTTAGCAAATATAATAAAGCCAAAGAGGAAGGCCAGAATGACTTCGGCCATTAAAAGAGACCCAACAACCGGAAGACGGACTGCACAAGTTGTAATTCGCACTGTAGATAAAGAAAAGGGTAAAATTACTCTGGAAGAATTCTAGATTAATATAGTTGACCTAGGGTTTGTGAATGAAGACCAAGAGGGTCAAGAAGGAAAAGATATCATAGATTCTTTAATTCAAAAAGTTAAGAGAGAAAAAGAGAAAAATAAGCAACACAAAGAGCACATTCCTCAGTTTCATGCATATATAGGCAGGTTAACTAATCCTAAAGATGATTCTATTGACCATGCAGTCCCATTGACTACTATTTCCCAAGAGGAGGTGAATAAATTGGATCTCATGAAACATGAGTCATCCATATTGAGAAAGTGGATGTATTCCACATTCGATACTGCAGAAGAAGTGGTAAAAGCCTCTCTGAAGAGGTGGAGTTCTCTCAGTGACTCTAGGAAAAAGGTAGACAAGTTACAGATGTAGACAGGCAAAAGGTCTTTCCAGTTAGAGAAGATATTGGATATCCTAGGAGAAATAAGGAGGATAAATCCTCAATTGCTCATCAACAAGTAGGTGTTGAATAGTAACACTACATTATTGGTAGATATATGGTATAAGAACATTCAATTTGAATGTGATGTGCTCAAAAGATGCAACAATAAGCTCAGAGAGATCAGCATAAAACTACATGACATGATGTCCTTTGAGGCAGAAATTTAGGAGACGTTTGAAGGAAAAGTAGAAGGAAAGGTAGAAAATCAAGATGAGGAGTTTGCAATCCATGCTCTACACAATAACTTCCAATTTGTTGCTGATGATCCATTAGGCCAAATGACAGAAGAGATCATGGATAAACTGGTGAGGACCAAGGTGAAAATAGAAAATTATAATGAGACATCACACCACAAAAAGAATAAACTGGATAGCATCAGAAATAAATACCAGGCACATAAACACACCATTATCAAAGCAAAGACCCAGGATGGTGGAGAAATAGATAGAATTATGCAGTTGTATGAAAATGTTAGGGTCATCATGCAACCTCATATACAAGGTCGTCATCATCAGGATGATGAAGGTATAGAAAGTGATGCACCTGATGATGAAGTGCATGAGTCAGATAAGGTAGATGATGATGCATCATAAAGTAAATATCAGTATCTAATACTTAGTAAAATAAGTATTTCAGATAGTTGTCAGCTGGCAACTTATGTGATTTTGATAAAGTTGATGTAGTCAAAGGAGATACTTACCGTAGATATTCATAGATAAATTGAGATCGTAGATCTTTTGTAACAGATTCCTCACCTTGTTCTATAAAAGGTGCAGGAATGCCTCATTTCAAACATTCAAAACTTAATTGAAATCTGTCTGCTAAAATATTCAGGGCTCATTTCAAAGCTGTTTGTATACATTTATAGCCTTGCATACTTAATGAATGAGAAGACTGTTGTGATTACAATTCATAGTAAATCTTGAGTAATCAGTGTTTGAATTCTGGATATATGCTGTGATTCGCTGCATCCCCTAGAGTGCACGTCTACTTGCATATGTTGTTTTCATACAATTCCTTAGAAGTTAGCATCAACTGTATCTAGCTGTGGAATATCCTGGTGAACATATGGTTTGGTTTTCTTCTCTTCATGACTGTATCTGATGTATATGTGGTTCAATAGCTAAAGGTTCAACATTAATTTGAAGCATTTCTTTTAATTTCTTTAAATTTTAGAGCATTTCACCATCATAATTGCAAATAATTGATAATCTCCAGCAAATAATACAAATATGTGGACATCTCGTAGATAATTGATAAATATCATGCAAATATTTGAGTATAACTGTATCATTTGATCAAACAATTGTATAAAATGACCTCTCTATGAAGAATCTTTACAGAAATAGTGTCGTGATGATGAACTCAATGTAAGGCCCCAAAATGGAAACAACAGTGCGCATCAACCTCTGAGTAACGTCAGATGATTAAGTACTAATCATCGGAGACTTGGGATCATGAATTCTTTGAATTCATCGTATCTTTCAAGATGAATAAAGGTTAATGTGTACTTTTATTCTATGCTTGTTTATGACTAACATCATGACCAACATAAAATGGCTCTAGAAGGAGGGCCTTATTTGAAAGAGGACGTTCATCATCATTATTTTCAGGTTTGATGATGCAGAGAGTAAGATAACCCTGAGTGCATTCATGAATTTCACATATTGCTTAAGTATTTACTGTAGCAAGCTTGTAGATGCTCATTCTATGTAAAGATTTCTAGATCAAACGTAAATATTGCAAGATTTACAGTAGATCATCATGAATTCACAAATATCAGCCAATGTTAAGTAAATTTGTTCAAAGCTTTGAAAAGTATTGCCTTAGAAGTCTGATATCTCATGGTAAGAGTCATCATACCCCAAATATCACCTCATATTTGCACTATCTTTGCAAATATTTTGCAAATATCCAGTCAGTATCGCCAATTACCGCAAATATCACCTCAACTGGTGAATTTCAACTGATATTTGTAAAGTCCCCACCAATTTGCCTCAAAATTGAGAAATCCTGGCTCACATGATAAATACCAGGTCTAGGCCTAGTGGAATCTTTGAAGAATTACCTGTTAGAGGGTTTAGTCCTAGAACTGTGGACATCCATCACACTCCATGATCTAGTGCATTAGGAGCTTCACCAGAGCCTCCTCCTGCAACTCCTGTTGGTTTGTAAATACCTTCTAGGATATCTATGACACCTCCTGTTTGACCTCAACCCCAGGTCCAACCTCAGCCAACTGTACCACAGGCTCAACCTCCTCTGGTTGCTATGTCTTTCTTTGCAGCAGAGTCACCTTTGACCTTCAATGCATACCATGAGTTACCAAAGAATCCGGACAAATTTTGTCCAAAATATCATCCTTATCAGGATGCTAATGATCATATCAGGACCTTTAAAGAAGCCTGCTATAGGGCCAGAATAGAACATCAAGATGTTGTATGTAGATTATTTCCTTTTTCTTTAGGGGAAGAGGCTTATAATTGGTTTATTAGTCTTGGTCAGAGTTCTGTTGGTTCATGGGCTGTCCTAGAGAAAGCTTTCACTGATAGGTTCAAAATACCAATTGATCCCTCAATGAACTATCACTTATTTGCCACTATCAAGCAGTTTGAAGGTGAACCTATTGCCAACTTCAATGCTAGGTTCCAGAAAATGCTATCCAAGTTAGTTGCCCCATATGTAGTAATAGATGCTGCTGCTAGGAGTATCTATTATTCAGCTCTGGATCCATTGACTTCCATGATCATCAGGAGGACACACCCTGAAATCACTACCCTGACAGGAGATTTTCAAGAAGCTATCAAAGTAAATCAGTAGTTAGTCCCTGCTCCAACACCAAACATAGCATTCCCTACATTGTCTGGCATGTATCCACAATATCCTACATATCCTGCATCATATCCGGCACAACAATATCCTAATGGAGCTATGATACCTCAAGCAGTCATGCCTGCACCCTTGCAAGTGCCTCCATTAAGTATCATGCCACCTCCTAATGGGAATGGCTAGATGCCACAATATCTTACACAAACTCAAACACCTCAGGGTACTGATCTATCCAACAATAATCATGGATCCTCTTTCTTCAAGCCTCAAACTAAAAATGTAGTAGCCAAAGCTCAAGAAGAGAAGGAAGAAATTAAAGAAATCTTCGCTCAGCTAAGAAAACTCACTACAGAAGTGACTCATTTGAGAAATTAGAATTTCTATTCCCAGTCTAATTAGAATAGAAGTTATTCCAATGACAGACCAAATTATCCTGACAGAGGATACAATAACAATAATTTCAACAATAGTGGTGGAAATAACAATAATCCTTAGAGATAGCCTAGAGTATGGAACTCTAGGCCAAATAATGGTTCACTACCATCATCCTTAGATAATCAGCCACCTACTGAAGCCAAACAGACTACTAGGGTCAATCTTGCTGAGGCAGTCCTCACTAATTGGTGTAGAATCCACAATACAAATGCTCATGCAGAACTAGATTGTCCGCAATTTCAAATTGTTGCTAGCATTTTCCAGACAGAAGTATCTAATACTGCAGGAAATCCACCTCAGGTGGAAGGAAATGAAATCATCCCTTGTGGATATGACTTTGCATTTGTATTGGAGAGCTATACTGATCATCATCATCAGCAGACTGAATCTTCCCACCATCTAAATCTGCCATGGCTTTTGAGTCAAACTATGTCTTCCCCTTTGAGGATGAGAATGAACCTTCCACCAAACATGAGGAGGTACATGCTTACCAACAACAATATCAAGGTAAGCACAATTACAAATTGAGAAGTAACTCTAATAGACCTACTGCCCCATTGACATCTTCTTTACCTCCAAATAATTTCAATACACCTCCTGATCCCAAAGCTAACAATAACCCAAGATTTCCAAAGGTAAATGTACAATATCTGTCACCTCAGAATACAGTGTCAAAAACTGTTGGCATACCTCATGAGTCTGATAAACTTGTTACATACTTGGCAAATGAGATGAAAAAGGTAAAGATCAGCCTGTCTTTGTCAGAATTATTGAAAACTCCTGCAATTAAGAAGCCCTTCATGAAATCACTAGATGATCCTACTCCTAAAGAGGATGTTCATTCCCCAGGTCAGCCTAGCAATAAGGATCATGCTGCTAGAGATAATAATATCAAGCTTAAAGTGCCAGCTACTGTCCAAGCTACAGAAACCTCACATATGACATTATACTGAGATAAGAGTGAGTCACCACCCTTTCCTCCTCACCATAAGGATGTTTAGCAAGAATCTACACAACTGGTTGGTAGATTCAGGTGCATCTACAAATGTGATGCCCTTGTCTATATGCAACGCTTTAGGACTGCATCCTGCTAAATCCTTAAAGAAGGTGACACAACTAGATAAGACAGAAGTGAGTGTAATAGGAGAATTGACTCATATACACATGCAGCTAGCATCTGATCCCAGGATCCAATATTACATTGATATCTAGGTAGTTGACATACCTGATACATATAGGATGCTGCTTAGTAGAGACTGGTCAAAAACTTTGAATGGATATATGGCTACTGACTTTAGTCACATGTGGTTACCTTGGAAAGGGATACCTAATTAGATAAGAATAGATGCTAAGCCTATAATGAAACACATGGTCACTGAGTATAACAAAACCAACGAGATCATGTATGTAAATGTTGAACCTGGAGTTTATGCCATTAGACCACAGCCTATCAAGATAGAAGAAATCCTGATGCTTGATTTTCATCATCATGATGATGATCATCAGGAAGACATCCCGGTTGTAGAACCTGATAGTAATTTTGACAATGAGAATGAAATAGATTGCTTCAGAAGCTTTGAGATACATCTATCCAAGCAAGTGAAATGTTGCCAGTTGTTAAATATTCCTGTTTTATGACATTCTGATTGATGGTTGGTACAGATTACACGATGAAGCACATTCAAAGAAAACTTGTGAAACATGCCTAGATATGATGAAGCTAGAGCAGACATGCAGTGAGGCGTCATCATCATCATGTTCCGAGGTAAGTTCTACATCTGGTGATGATGATGATACTGATTCTTGTTTGTCTTTTGCAGGAACCACAGAAAAGGTGATAGATCATGATGAAGATCATATACAGAGAACAGAAGAAATTCTGGTATACGACCAGATAAATGTTAAGAATAAAGAAAGGATCACCCCTGGGAGTGATTGTCTAATGGAGTCAGATTATGAACTATTTGATGAAGATGGTGGTAGTAACTTAACCCGATTTGAAGAATTTTTATCAAGAGAAATTAAGAAGATGATAAAACAAAAGAAGCATCCACATGATGTGTTGACTGAAGGTTGGTGTAGGCTGCATGAGGCACCTCACTCGGAGACTACCTGTTCGTTGTGCCTACATATTTTAAAGAGACATACAGAGCCTGATCCAAAAGATCATCCTCCTGATGCTAAAAAGGAGAAAGAAAAGATGAAGTCTGAGAAAGCTGAAATTCCTGAGTTAAAATGGATATCAAGTGGAGTAGCTGTCAGAGCTACAAAGAAAAGAAAAGGTTTAGTTAAGCCTCATGCTGAGGATAAATCCTGGACTCTAAGATTTGATGGAAAGTCCAAGCAAGGAGCTAGAGTAGGGATTGATCTTATTGATCCATCAGGAAAATCCTACTTAGCTGCATACAGATTACAGTTCCCTTGCACTAACAATGTGACAGAGTATGAAGCTCTGATTCATGGGATACTATTTGCTCTCAAGAAGAAGGTAAAAATTCTGCATGTCTTTGGAGACTTAGAATTAGTTGTCAGACATGTAAGAGGAATCTACTCTTGCAACTATAAAAGATTGTCAAATTATAGACACAGAGTGTGGGATTTGATTGAAGACTTTGATGCATTTAATATCACCCACGTTCCTAGAGAACAGAACCACAGGGCAGATGCACTTGCCCATGCTGCCAGTACACTAGAGCCACTATCTATATTAGGTCTAAAGAGATTTTTAGTAGAACTGGTATTTGTACCATCAGTACCTGATAATGTTAGTAATCTTTAGGTCTTTGATGATGATCAACATATTCTTGATTTCTTCTCTAACAGGGATATATTTGATGCTCAGATCATAGATGAGAATAGTATGGAAGATCAAGTTTGGGAAGAAGATGAAATACTAGAGTTGCCTGGCAACAGGATTCCCAAAGGTATGATTGAATTAGAAAGAGCCTTTTATTTGGATAATATGTTGAAACAAAAGGACCTTCCTAAAGCTGATGGAGGTCAATATTCACAAGTTGATATTGGACAAAATGAAGACAAGAGAAATGTCTTGATTGGTAAGGTTTGCACACCAGAAGAGTTAGAAGGAATAACTCAGGCACTTAAGGATTACATCCATGTAATTGCATGGACTTATGATGAGTTGAAGACATATGACACATCAGTCATAACTCACACTATACCACTCAAACTAGATGCTAAACCTTTCAGATAGAAGCAAAGGCTAGTCAATGCTTTGCTTGAACCAATAATTTTTGAAGAAGTCAAGAAGCTGTTGAATGCCAGGATAATATTTCCTATGAGGCACTCCACTTGGGTGGCTAATCTAGTGCTAGTGAGAAAGAAGAATGGAGACATCAAGCTATGTGTAGACTTCAAGAATTTGAACAGAGCATCAGAGAAGGATAATTATTCTTTACCCTCATTAGATGAAGTTCTGTAGATTGTAAATGGAGCCAAAATGATGTCCTTCCTGGATGGTTTCTTAGGATACAACCAAGTGATGGTTGATAAGGTTGACAGACTGAAGACTGCTTTCACCACAAAGTGGGGGATATTTGCTTATAGACGTATGCCATTTGGGCTGATAAATGCTGGAGCTACATTCCAACAAGCAATGGACATAGCCTTCAGAGGCTTAATAGGAAAATGTATAGTCATATACATGGATGACTTGACTGTATTCTCCAAAGAAAGGGGGAACCATGTAGCAGATCTTAGAAATGTGCTGAAGAAATGTGAAGAATATGGAATATCCTTGAACCCCAAGAAATGCATATTCAGGGTAACAACAGGAAAATTATTAGGCCATTTGATAACCGAAGATGGAATCCTCATTAATCCTACTAGAGTGGAGTCTATTATGAAAATACAACTCCCTGGAAGTAAGAATGAGCTTAAGTCTTACTTTGGTAAGATTAACTTTGTAAGAAAATTCATCACTGGTTTTGCAGAGATAGTTATACCACTAAATGCTATGCTGAAGAAAGATGTCAAGATTGAGTGGACAACAGAGGCTAAAGTTGCTTTTGAGGACATAAAGAAAGCCATATTAGATGCTCATGTCCTCATCAGTCCAGATTACACCAGAGACTTCTACATCTATTCATTTGCTTCAGAACATACCTCTGCAGCAGTGTTGACTCAAAGGAATGAAGAGAAAGAAGAAAAACCAATTGCTTTCATGAGTTGTCCCTTCAAGGATGATGAATTGAGATATGTGGATATTGAAAGACAAGCACTTGCATTAGTCAGGGTAGTAAAGAAATTTAGGCATTATATACTAAGAAGCAAAGTGATTACAGTAGTGCTTGATGCAGCAGTGAAGATGCTACTAATGCAGAGTGAACCTGGCGAAAAAAGAGCCAAATGGATCATAGTTTTACAAGAGTATGACATGGAAATTACACCCATGAAATTGGTAAGAGGACAAGCTCTAAGTCAAATGATATCTGAGATTGATCCAAACATCACAAGCCAGCAATATGTTATCAATGCAAAGGACAATAAAGAGTGGTATTCAGACATCAGGCACATCATGATTATTGGAAGATGTCCTCCAAGAATGCAAGCTTCATAGAGGAGAGCTTTGAAAATGAGATCACAAAAGTATATGATGGAGGGAGGAACCCTGTTCAAGAAGAATTATGAAGGAATATACCTGAGATGCTTGGAAAAGCCAGAAGTGAATAAGGTTCTATCAGAATTACATGACAAGTTCAAAACAACACATGGATCAGCCCTGGCTGCAGCACATGCAATCCTTAGAGCAGGATATTATTGGCCCACAGTTTTTAAAGATACAGCTAAACATGTTAAATGTTGTCATGTATGCCAGGTTGCTGCCAACAGAGAGAAATATGTTGCACAACCCTTACAGCCAGTGATGGAAGAGCGTCCATTTGCACAATGGGGCATGGACTTCATAGGACCAATCAATCCTCCATCATCCTCAGGCCATAGGTATGTCTTAACAATTACTGATTATTCTACCAGATGGACTGAAGCTGTCAACAACAAGACTTGTACTGCAGATGATGTTATTAAATTTCTGGAAAGCAACATTGTTACTAGGTATGGAACTCCTTATGCTCTAGTAAGTGATAATGGTTCTACCTTCACTTCAACCAAATTGTAAGGTTGGGATTTTGATCATGGGATCATACTCAAGTTCTCATCCAACTGTTATCCCCAAGGGAATGGATTAGCAGAATCCACCAACAAAAATTTGCTGAATATCATAAGAAAACTAATAGAGAAGAACCCTAGGGAATGGAATTTATTTCTGAAATATGCCTTATGGGTAGATAGAACTAGAATGAAAATTGCATTAGGAAATTCACCCTTCCAATTAGTATATGGGGTAGATCCTATCCTCCCTGTTAACTTGAAAATTCCTACCTTGCAGTTTGCCCAAGAGTACCTAGGCATTGATAATATACAAGAAGTCAGGTTGCTTCAGTTGATGCACCTGGAAGAGAAAAGAAGTCAAGCAATTGACCAATTTGCAAAACATCAGGTTGTTGTCAAACACTGGTTTGACAAGAGAGCCAAAGTCAAAGCCTTCAGGATATCTAAGTTAGTCCTGATGTGGGATAAAGCCCATGAGAAGAAAGGTGACCATGGCAAGTTTGATAGATTATGGATAGGTCCCTTTCAAATTTCTGAGATATAGGAGATAGCACTTATAGGCTTAAGAACCTGACAGGTGAGGATGTCCCATTGCCAGTCAATGGACAATTTCTTAAACATTATTTTCAAGCCTAAGTGACTTCATGACAGTTGTGTATCATAATGTACATTTGTATAGTTGCTTGTGCAGTTGTGTTTTGTTGTTTTGTTTGTTTGTTTTGCTTGTCTTGTTTTGTTTCCTTGTTGAGTTTTTGTTTTGGCTAGTCAAGATGAGGAAACTTACCATCCTACAAAATAACTAAATTGTTAGGATTCAAGTGATGAGATCAAATTTAGACATAGGTTATGATTAATTCTGAGAAGTATTCATGATTAGGTCTGTGATATCCTTTCATCAGGGTGCCTTTTCTTGATCAAAGTGAATCAATCACAATGAAACACTTAATAGCCTTGGGTTTGTTGAATGCACAAGTATAGGTGTTAAGTGAAAAATCTAAAGGGACTCCCTTGCTACCAATACAATCTCCAACCTAAAGCTGCAAGTGACTACACCTTGTATAATTGAGCTAACATGATGATATCAGATACAAATTTTAAAAGAAAATCATAAAAGAAATAAAATTAGGCCATCTAAGTAACTCTACCGGGGCTATGAACGCCTGCTAGCAGTGGGGCTCTACTTAGGGAGATTGTATAGATAACCTTGCTAGGGCTATGGATGCCTACTGGCATCAATGCTCTATCCAGGTTGGCTATGAGGGATGATCTCCAACTATGTAGTTTAACACCAATTACTTATGTTTTCAACTTGCTTTCAAGATGAGGATAATTAATCATTTGGACACACATGATCCTTTGTTAGCATTGTTACCATAATGAACTTTTATCATTCAGAAGATCATGATGCTTATGCTTAGAAAGAATTAGAATACTATGGATGAATGAGATCACAACACTTGAATCATTAGAATTTGTTTGTTTTCTTTGGTGGGAAGTTGTTGTGTGGTTGCACAACACACCCCATTTTGACTTGACAAAATAGGGACCCAACTTTTGCTTGGCTTGTTTTGTGTTTTCTGGTGGTCTGGTAAAAGTGAGTCATGCAAATAGCCCTGTAAAGGAGGCTGGGTAAGTCATCATCATGAAGTCAGTTTGTCAAAGTTTGTATTTCATTCCAGTAACCTCATATTTAGAAAGAACATCAAATTTCATGCGGGTTTGCCTTTTACATCACCCTGAGATTCGTTAGGATGTGAAAGTTATGAATGGTCAAAATCCTAGTCAAACCTGATATCCATAGGAGGAGGATCATATTTCGTAACATCAGTCATATTACAGAAGGTCACCACGATCTAATTTATCACCCGATAAATCATGTGGTCCAAATATCTGGACGTCAATTTTAGGTGATAGTGACCTTTACCCGTCAACAGCCTCATGTATTTCACGAGGATCATATTTCTAATGTAACCCAATATTTCTTAATATCCTCCTGCCACAAAATATCCCCCTAAGCCATTATCCTAATGATGTCATTCAGGTCTGATAAACAAAGAAACAAACAGGACGATGACGTAATCATCATTTTTACCTCTCGGGGGCATATTTCTTGAGCATGGTCCTGCTCGCATAACATGACGATGACGTCAGGATGTCTTAGCGATATAATGAACAAATATCTAGATGACGTCACCCTGATATTCTAAAAGTGAGACATATATTTTATCCAGTCATCATCATTTTTTTCAAACATCACCTGATATGTTGAAATATCCTCCTGACGTATAAAGTATGACCCAAGGGTGCATTCATCGCCTGATCTTGTCAAGATAGTTTTTCCTCTTGAAGAGGATGATCACATTGCTATCAGGGTGATATTTGAAAATATCACCCGATATCTGAACACTATCATATTTTTGAATATATCCTGTCATATGGATATCACCTCGCTCCCGTTGCTGCCATTGACATTTAATGCATGCAGAGGTGGTAGGTAGTTCCCGTTGACCACAAAACCTGATCAAACACCTGGTGAAATCCTAAGTTTCCATGAAGAATCAATGAATACAATCTAATCCGTCAGGCTTTGCCCTAATTTTGCCCTAATTGCAAGGTTAATAGGTAAATTCACTTGTCATTTCACACTTACTTTGCGATAAAATCATTTTTATAGAGCACTAGCTTCCAAACCCTCATACAGGTGATACTTGTACGAACGGAGCTTACAGGCAGGAAGAAGCGTGGGATTATCACCTGAATTAAGAGCATTCTCAGAAAAATTGGTGGTATAATCAAAGGGATCTGCATAACCAGGTAAGTAATTGAAACCCTCATCATGTTGCTTCTTGCATAGTCAGGTATGATGTTGCAGGTTCTAGTTTATGCATCCCATGATAAGTAAATACTGAATAAGTACAGTATGCATGATGTTAGTAAAGATAAAATGTTATGTGCATGCTTGTGAACATCATTGTAAGACAAATCCTGTTAATTGCAGATATCTATCGCTGACAACAGGTTAGCTAAGTGTGAGGCTGAATTTAGCAAGCCCATGTTTGCATCTCCTAGAGGAATCCTGTTCAAGTATGGTGCAATTACAGATACACATCAAGGAAGTACTGATTTGGAGGCCTGGTCTGCCAAGATGAATGATGAGAAGAATAGAAGCACCCTGTTAGATGTAGTGTTCATGTCAGGAATGTGGAATGCAGCTAGTTTTCCATACTCCATGGAGTCTCTGGAGCTAGTTGTTGAGTTTGCACGAAACTACAATCCACAAACAAGTGGTGAAGCATGGAAGAATATATCTAGACCTATCCATCAAGGGTCTTTCCAGGACATTTGGACTGCCATTGGGTAGGAAGGTTAATAGTGTGGATCTGAAGAAATTTGAAGTTGAATATGAAAATAATAAGAAGAAGGCCAGGAAGAACATGTATCAGTGGAGGGCCAAGAATAGCACATATCCTGCAGCGGCCAAACTTCTTGTGCACTTGTATAAGTATGATTTTGACGACGAGTATCAATACATGATTGCATTGCTTAGCAGGGTGATAGTCCAGCCTGATGCTGGTAATTTTAAAGATTGGATGTACGGTGTAATCATGATGTGCATATATGTAGACATTAAGCCATTATGGGGCTAGTTGATAAGTGATGCTCTACATGGGCAGCTGACAAACCTAGGAGGTTCAAATTGTTCCTTTTATATGACATCATACATTGTTTACTCCTATGCTTACAAAGGCACATTTGATGCACTGGTTACAAATGGAAAGGTTACAGGCACAATCAATGCTATGCACATATGGGATCATCACCCCCAGTTGCAAAGAGTTAATTACCTCCAGAATTACAAATTGGTAAATGATGCATTCTCTATGCATCTGGTGAGGACCATGGAGAAGGATAGGACAAAAAGATTGAGCATGGAGGCTCAAGAAATAATCTACAGGCATGGAGCTTGGTATATTCAATTTGCCACATTTTCTTATATGAGAATTGAGGGTTTTGAAGGACATCCCCTTATGCTACTAAGATACCCCACTAATGCAGTGGTATTAATGGAATTTATAAGGCAGAGCTCCACAATGCTGAAAACATACAAGGATGCTCAGAAAATTCCACCAATTTTGTTTCCAATAACCATTGGCTAGTACATGTGCCCAGATTCAGAAAGTATCAAGAAGGTGATGGTTAGTTTGAACAAAATGCAATTGCAGCCATTCCCATTGATAAGGCCATATGATCCTTATGGGAGGATACATAAAATAATAGGGAAACCTATTCATCAGAGGCACCTAGAGGACTTCTGGGCAGATTGTGAGGATGAAGCAGAAGCTAGAAGAAGAAGATACCAAAGGTTGACATTGAATCAAATCAAAACCTTTGACTGCATCCCAATTCCTTCACAGTTGAAAAAGGATGATGGCAGGTTAATGGCAAATGAGTATGAAGAAAAGAAGATATATAATGATACAATATCTGCACCTGACCTGACCATATAAGAGGATATATCTTTGGATCCTTTCATTGCCAAAACCTTACACCTAAGCCAAGCCTGGGTTGATGAACAAATTGAGGCATTGAAGAAGAAATGTGTTGCCATTACTGTGGATAATAAAAAGAAAGGACATGATATTCCTGATCAAAAATGTGATGATTTTATAACTGAAAAGAGGAAATCAAAAGGAGAGAGGCTGCCTCCACAACAACAACAAAGTAAAAGACCCCATAGGGGTAAGAAAATTGATAATGAACCCAAGGGGGTGATTATTGAAAGGGCAGTGTTTCCAGCTAAGGATGCAACAACATCAATATCAGGATCAAGATCAACATCACCTCCATGGATAGGTAAACAAAAGTCCAAGAAGCATCAGATGAAGGAGGCTGTAGTTACTGAGACCTAAGAAGAGGGTCAGTCCTCATGAAAACTAGTAGAAGAAGATATTCTTATGGAGGAAGAGCCTGAAGAGGAGGAGGCCCCTTTGCTATTTAAAAGGAAAAGAAAAGCCCCACAGGTGGTGGTAGCTACCACACCTAAGAAACCCAGAACCTCCATGAGGGGTGAGATAAAGCAATCCCCTACACTGTTGAAAGGGGTAGGTAGCAAAGTTGTCCATAAAGAATTTCAGCATAATGTTCCACTTCCTACCATTTTGAAGTTCAAAATAGAACTTACAGAGGAGCAAAGAAAAGAAGCATCCAATATATTAGAAGGAGGTCATATCTCATTGGAGGAAACAATTAATCTATTTGATGATGAGGTAGTGAAGGATGTAGCTTCACAGAAGATGGAAACCCTTGCTGCAGGTACTCACATGACTGCTCATGGGACTCCATTAGTTCAAACAATACTAGAGGAAATGAAGCAAGTGGAATCTGAAAAAGAAAAGAGCCCAGAGAAGATAGCTGAAGAAATGGGGCTGGACACATTAGTCGCATAGGTGACAAGTCTTGTGGTGGTGGATTTGACATATAGATAGGATGTAAGTCCTAAACATCCAGCAGGTACACCTAATAAAGGAGAACATATGGAAGAAGTGGAGATGGCAGAACTAGAGGGCCATGCTTCAGAAATGAGCCAACAACACCAACAAGATACATCCGTTAAGGTCATTATAATAGAAGTTCAAGAAATGAAAGCTGATGAGAAAGATATCGTAGAAGATCATGCTGGTAAGGCTCATGAAGTAAGTAATGCAGGTGCAGAGCCAATTGTGGTTTCAGAACAAATACCAGCACCTAAGGAGGATTCCACAATATCCACTGCTATGAATATGCTACAGCAAGAAGAAAAGTCAAAAGTGGATGAGGTAGTAAAAGAGAGGGATCATGATCATCATGATCATCATATCGACGTATCGCAAGATCCTCCACCTCAGGATGATGCTCCTCTAGAAAAGGAATTTCCTCAACAAGAGGATATACCATAGGATCGCTCTCAGGATGAGCATCATGAAGAAGAAACAAGGAAATCACCTTCTCTATCACATATGTTGATGGATACAGGAGATCAAGGTGAACATCATGATGATGCGGAGAAACATGATCAGGTACCTCGATGGTTGGAAAAGGAAGTCAACACGGAGGTAGATTTGGAGATTCAAGAATTTGATGTATCTACCTTGTTTTTAGCAAATATAATAAAGCCAAAGAGGAAGGCCAGAATGACTTCGGCCATTAAAAGAGACCCAATAACCAGAAGACGGACTGCACAAGTTGTAATTCGCACTGTAGATAAAGAAAAGGGTAAAATTACTCTGGAAGAATTCTAGATTAATACAGTTGACCTGGGGTTTGTGAATGAAGACCAGGAGGGTCAAGAAGGAAAAGATATCATAGATTCTTTAATTCAAAAAGTTAAGAGAGAAAAAGAGAAAAATAAGCAACACAAAGAGCACATTCCTCAGTTCCATGCATATATAGGTAGGTTAACTAATCTTGAAGATGATTCTACTGACCATGCAGTCCCATTGACTGCTATTTCCCAAGAGGAGGTGAATAAATTGGATCTCATGAAACATGAGTCATCCATATTGAGAAAGTGGATGTATTCCACATTCGATACTATAGAAGAAGTGGTAAAAGCCTCTCTGAAGAGGTGGAGTTCTCTCAGTGACTCTAGGAAAAAGGTAGACAAGTTGCAAATGTAGACAAGTAAAAGGTCTTTCCAGTTAGAGAAGATATTGGATATCCTGGGAGAAATAAGGAGGATAAATCCTCAATTGCTCATCAACAAGCAGGTGTTGAATAGTAACACTACATTATTGGTATATATATGGTATAAGGACATTCAATTTGAATGTGATGTGCTCAAAAGATGCAACAATAAGCTGAGAGAGATCAGCATAAAACTACATGACATGATGTCCTTTGAGGCAGAAATTTTGGAGACGTTGGAAGGAAAAGTAGAAAGGAAAGGTAGAAAATCAAGATGAGGAGTTTGCAATCCAAGCTCTACATAATAACTTCTAATTTGTTGCCAATGATCCATTACGCCAGATGACAGAAGAGATCATGGATAAACTGGTGAGGACCAAGGTGAAAATAGAAAATTATAATGAGACATCACACCACAGAAAGAATAAACTGGATAGCATCAGAAATAAATACTAGGCACATAAACATGCCATTATCAAAGCAAAGACCTAGGATGGCAGAGAAATAGATAGAATTGTGTAGTTGTATGAAAATGTCAGGGTCATCATGCAACCTCATATACAAGGTCGTCATCATCAAGATGATGAAGGTGTAGAAAGTGATGCACTTGATGATGAAGTGCATGAGTCAGATAAGGTAGATGATGATGCATCATAAAGTAAATATTAGCATCTAATACTTAGTAAAATAAATATTTCAGATAGTTGCCAGCTGGCAACTTATGCCATTTTGATAAAGTTGACATAGTCAAAGGAGATACTTACCGTAGATATTCATAGATAAATTGAGATCGTAGATCTTTTGTAATGGATTCCTCACCTTGTTCTATAAAAGGTGCAGGAATGCCTCATTTCAAACATTTGAAACTTAATTAAAATCTGTCTGCTAAAATATTTAGGGCTCATTTCAAAGTTGTTTGTATACTTAATGAATGTGAAGACTGTTGTGATTACAATTCATAGTAAATCTTGAGTAATCAGTGTGTGAATTCTGGATATATGTTGTGATTTGCTATGTCCCTTGGAGTGCATGTCTACTTGCATATGTTGTTTTCATATAATTCCTTAGAAGTTAGCATCAACTATATTTAGATGTGGAATGTCCTAGTGAACATATGGTTTGGTTTTCTTCTTTTCATGACTGTATCTGATGTATATGTGGTTCAATAGCTGAAGGTTCAACATTAATTTGAAGCATTTCTTTCAATTTCTTTAAATTTCAGAGCATTTCACCATTATAATTGCAAATAATTGATAATCTCCAGGAAATAATACAAATATGTGGACATCTCGTAGATAATTGCAAATATTTAGCATATTTGAAGCTAAAGCATGTATAATTGATAAATATCATGCAAATATTTGAGTATAACTATATCATTTGATTAAACAATTGTATAAAATGACCTCTCTGTGAAGAATCTTTGCAGAAATAGTGTCATGATGATGAACTCAACATAAGGCCCCAAAATGGAAACAGCAGTGCACATCAACCTCTAAGTAACGTCAGATGATTAAGACCTAATTACTGGAGACTTGGGATCATGAATTCTTTGAATTCATCATATCATTCAAGATGAATAAAGGTTAATGTGTACTTTTATTTTATGCTTGTTTGTGACTAACATCATGACCAACAATATCCTATAGACCAGTGTGTTTTTCCTTGAGATTAGGTTGGGAATTTCAAACAAGCAATAGAACAGTCTGGTAAACTACTTCACATTTATTTCTACTTGAAGATCGTGGTCTACAGATTGGAAGTAAGTTAGAGGTATGACTAAGGATGCTACATTCTGGGTTTGAGCCCTCTGTATAAAGATCTGAGTGAGTTGTGTTCACTAGAGTAAAACCTACTTTTTATGTAAGTTCAATTCGGATAGGAAGAAAGTATTCTTCTCCATATTTCTCTACAATAAAGTATTTTTTATTATAGTTCTAGAAGGAAGTCTGGGATGATGATAAGTGCCTCTAGTTGCAATGGTTCATGGTTTGGTGGTCCGCAAGCTATCTTTCTTTTATGACAATTAAAGATAATAAAGTTCATGTGTTCTAGTGAGAAAATTCCTATGGATAAAGTGGTTAAGGTTCATGTGGTTGCTCCTAATGATTATAACATGCGTGTGGATGTCTCCTAAGCATGTGCCTATCTAAACTCTAGTCCGCGTTAAGAAATTGAGATTGTGTTTGAAGATTGTTCCCAGATAATGTAGCGTGCAACCAGTCTTGGCCGACCTGGTTAATCCCAGTGATTGCAGAGATCTCTAGAAGATTGTGGAAGCATGTTGTGATGTGGAAGATCATTTTTAAGTCCCAGCTAAGACATGGCATGATCCGCATTTCATTTCCTTTGCACAATGTTGTAATAGGTTAGGACCTATTTTGTAAATGTTTGTAATACTAACCTTGGAGATTTTCCCAATGGTTAATGATTGTGATGCCAACCTTGATGATCATTCCAAGGTTGATGTAGTGTATAAATACTTGTAGTTGAGTCGTGGAAAAAGTGTCCTTGAGCAAAAATGGAAAGATATTAAGAAAGTTCCAAAAGGTAGAGCAGAGAAGAGGCAGATGAAAGAAGAGGAAGAACATAATAGAGGTAGAGTAGAGCAGAGGAATTATTGTACTTCAATCATAGACATAAGAAGGTATTGATCATGGTAGAGAGCTTGATAGTGAGCCGCCAGTAGGTTTTAACATCCCTTATTGTAATCTTGTTAGGTTTAGGGTTGAGGCAGTGAGCCTGTTAAACCTAGTTATTATTCATAGCAGTAAGCTAGTATGTTTAGGCCCATGGATTGACGAAGCCTGAACATCATTATTTCAAGATTGCAATATATATTGAGAGCTAATCCTCTCCATGGTTTTTTCCCACCTTGGGGTTTTCCACGTAAAAATCTGGTGTCTCTTGTGTTTGATGTTGTATCTATGGTTAAGTTTATGATTTCATGCACTCATTGTTAAATCATAATAATTATGGATAAGTAATGAATGTTTAATTGCAAAAAGTGTTTAAGTTTTTGGGACAACTGATTCACCCCCCCTCGCAGTTGTCTGGCGCATATCAACAATTGGTATCAGAGCCAAGTTCCTCTGAAGAAAGTTTAACAACTTGAGGAAGATCCAAAATATCTTACAAGAAGGAAGTGTTGCATTTTGATGGAACAAATTATGCTCTGAAAGGCTCGGATGAAAAGCCATCTTCTTTCTCTTGGTTACAAAGTTTGGAAAGCTATAGAAACATACTACACCATACCTCAAAATGGTTTGATGACTGAAGATGAAATCAAAGAATATGAAATAGCTATCAAGGCAAAGGATGCTTTGCTAAGCTCATTAACCAACTCAATATTGATGAAAGTTGTGGATCTTGAAACTACAAATAAGGTATGGGAAAAGTTGACAAATCTGTATGAAGGAGATGATTCTGTAAAGGAAGCCAAGTTACAAAGTCTGAAAGTGAAATATGAAAGTTTGAAGATGAATGATGATGAAAACATATCAGCCTTTATGCAAAGATTTGATGAACTTGTTATAGGGATAAAAGTCATAGGTAGAACTCTTGACAATAAGGAAGTTGTTATGAAAATTCTTAGATCTCTACCTAAGTCCTACTGTCACAAGGTAGCCATAATTGAAGAATTCATGCAAGTAAAAATGGTTGATAGGGATCAGCTGCTTGGTAAGCTTACTACCTTTGAAATGAGGGAGTTTGATGATGCTCTACTGAAAGTTGAGACAACCTTCAAAGCCAATACTCCTGGAAGTACTTCCAGATCAGAAAAGTAAAAGATAGAATCCAATGATGAGTTTGATGAACTTGAAGCCAAATTTGTGGATAGACTGCAAAGAGGATCTGGTAAGTATAAAGGCAAATTACCTTTCAAATGTTTTTCCTATGGTAAAGTAGGTCATTTTGCTTCTAGATGTCCTAAAAGAATTGAAAGAAATAGAAGAAGCTATAAGAATAGGCCTAGGACCCAAAAGAAGCATTATTATGTTAAAGATTTTGATGATGATGGAGTATCAGAAAATGGTGAACTAGATAATACTAGTTCCTCTGTAAATGAATGCTTGTTTATTGCTATTAAGGAAGATCCCATGTCTACTAATTCTACTAGCTGTGTGAAGGAAGAAAAACTAGTGGAAAGTGCTTTGGAGAGCTCAGGTCATTAACCACAAGGATGAATGGGTTATTGATAGTGGCTTCTCTCACCACATGACTAGTGACAAAAGTAAGTTTGTAAGTTTGGAAAGATATGATGGTGGACTAGTTAGGTTTGGAGATGATACAATTGGTAAGATTTGTGGGAAAGGATCTATTTCTTTTGATGGCAAGCATAATACTGAAGTTGTCTTGTATGTGAAAGGATTAAAGCACAATCTTTTGAGTGTGGATCAAATGTGTGAAAAGGGCTGTGATTTAAGCTTCAAGGACAATGGATGCAAGATCAGGGAAAGCTCTAGAATAGTCATTACAACTAGTATGAAGACCAAAGGTAATATCTAACAGTTGAAAGGAACTGAGAACTATTGCTTGTTGACTCAGACTGATGAGAGTTGCTTATGGTATAGAAGGTTGTGTCACATAAATTTTGATAATATTATGAAGATAAGTATAGCACAAGTTGTTAGAGATTTGCCTAAGCCTATGAAGCCTATTAATCCTATTTGCAAGGAGTGTCAATTTTGAAAACAAACAAGAACAAGTTGTAGACACCCAAAATTGTCCCAAATTTGTCCATGTCTTACAACACCTAGTCAAATACATCACTTAGACATCATGTAGCATTTTGTCCTAATCCCACTCTTAATCCCAACCTTATCTCACTTAGCCAATTAATTAAATAAATTTTATTTAATTAATTAATTTCCACATCATATCCCAATCCTATCCTAATCATCTTCCCAATTAATTAAGTATATTTTATTTATTTAATTAATTTCCCTCACATATCCCAACTAATTCAAATAAAATATTTGAATTAAGTCCTCAGCTCTCACCTCATTTCAACACTAGTCCATTTCTCAATTGAATCATGTGTGGTAGTACAAATTTTATTTAAAATCCTTCACATGTACAACTAATGGGACCTAATTTTAGTATTTGTATACATGATACACATGAGACCTATTATCTTCCCTCCACTTGTCACATGACTACAACTCCCTTGAAGAGTGGGAATAACTAAATCATTTAGATTTTAATCTCAACCATCCATTTGAACCAAGCCTTTCCTATAAATCAACCCCCTCACAAGCTATTTGCAAGGATGCATTGATTTGGAGTATCCTTATGCTATTTAAATCACATTAGAGCCTTTGCATATATCATCATCATCTTCCATCTATCAATCTTCCATCTATCATCTCATGCAAATGTTATGCTGCCGAATTGTGAGCAACTAACATATCAAATCAATTAAACAATTCATCTTGCATCTTTGAGGTATTGAATGATTTGGGTTTAGGTTATGCATTTCATTGTTTGATCATTTCCATTTGCAAATCCAAATTTTTCATTATACATTTTTGCATGCCTAGTGGGACTCACATCCTTGATTAACCTCCTTTTTTGAGTTGTTTTTGTGAAGTTTAGATCTCTTGGAGTGTCAATCTTTCATTTTTGCAAGCTTTTGTAGAAAAAATTTATAGTTTTCTAACCCTAGTTTGTTAAGATTTGGATAACAATATATGTATATGATCTCTTAGGTCAAATCTAACCTCACCATTGTGTCCAAGGGGCCATTCCATAAATTTTAAGTACAAATTTGCCTAGATTTCATGAAAAATAGAGCGTTTGGTGAAGAAAACAACAATCAGTTTGCAGAAATTTGCCTCTGGTAATTTAGCTCGCTTTTGATCTATCATGCCTACATTTCCCATGTAGTCACGAAATGCATCACACATGTCATGTCCACATTTGTCATGTGGTCATGACATGAAATATCAAAAATTTTACCATGCTTCCCTAGAAACCCCCTTGCATGCGTAAGCATGCTCAGTGGCGTTACACATAAGGCGTGAACATGTCAGTTGAAGGCGGGGTAATGCATTCACTTGTGCATACCATTTTGCAATGAAGGCCAACTAAGGGGTCGATGCGATGTGGTTAACATCGCCAATAGGGTTAGGATCAACAATCGAAACACTAGGTTAACCTAAGTGAATAATGGAATTTTGACATAAGTCAAAATTAAAAGCCAAATTCTAGTGTATGAGTAAATATAATTTAATACCAAAACCTAAAGTCGATAACTGGCAAAAACAATAATTTAATCCTAAGCAAGGTTAAATTTCACTAACCTAACTAAACCCTAAATTCTGAAAAAAATTGGCAGCATAACGCCTCACGGGTGTGATTAGGGTTTATTATAATAAAACTAAATTTGATCAAAAGTTTATTGGGTTGGTTTTAAATTACCTACATTACACTAGTTAAATGGGTAGACCCACTTATTAGATTAATTATAAATTCCAAAACTCATTAATGAAATCTCTACAAAGATGCTCAGAACATTTTTCAACAAAGCTCGATCAATTTGTTCTTCTTCACGTTATCTATGAATTAGAGTTATCATTGCATCATTTACATTATTCCTAATTTCTTGGTAAATCAGATCATGGAAGCATGTTATACTAATTTCATTTAGATAGTTTACTAGGTTTCCAAGTTGGATTAAAATGACGTCTTTATTAAACTACTAAAATCGCTCTAGATTAATTAAATTAATTACTAAACTAATAACAACTGAATTTCCACTAACCTTGTTGATAAAGGTTTGTAAGCCATTAATTAATTCCGTTATTTTAAATTAAAAACATCTCAATAATTATTTGGAGGGACAAAATTAAATAAATTAATTAGATTCCTTTCCAAATAATTAAATTAAAGATAATAGTCTATAGTCTCCCTCTAGTTTAAATTACCATATTTAAATAATTACCTTACCACTAACAACAATAATAATATTAGCTTTTTAAAATAAAAAAAAAAATTTAAAACTACCCACATCATTAAAATTATCTCTAAAATAAAAGAGCTTTTAAAACAAAACAAAAGAGGGGAATGGAAGTACAAAATAAATAAATTAAAACCAATTTTAAAACCCTCTCTTTGCCCTAAAATCCTCCAAGTAAAATAATAATTTCCTTATGAGAGGGAAGGAGAAAACCCTAGCCTCCCTCCATCTCTCTCTCTCTCTCATTCTCTTTTGTCTAATCTCTCCATTTTCTTCTCTCAAGTTTTGTTGCAAGTTTTGGTGATGGCAAGCCATGAATGAAGTTCAAAACTAGAGGTATACCCATCTAGTGTAACCATTGCATTATTATATATATATATATAGATATAGATATTTAATTATATTTATTTATTGCAAAGATGAAAAGAGGTAAACAGGTTTGGAAGGCCAAATGGCTGAATCCCAAGCAGCAGACTGTGTGTTGCATTGGCAGAGGTGCCTATGGGAATGGAAAGGGAGTCCGCAAGGGGAAGGGAGTTCATGGGGCATGGGGATAGTGGAGCGTCAGAGGGGAGGTGCTATGGATGCGGTGATGGTAGGGGGCAATGACGGTCTGCACGAGGGTTGGGCTCGCAGGGTAAGGGGGACAGGAGTGTGGCGAGGGGCTGAAACCCCACCCACACTCTACTTTAGTGGAGTGTGGGTGGGGTTTTGACCCCTCCCCAAACTCCATAGTACCAAGGGCAATGACGGTGGGGGGTTTCGAACCTCCCCCCAAAAAAACCATTTCATTTTTTTGAAACACTGTAACAAAAAAAATGCAGTCTGCTCTCCTTCATAGTCATTTACTATTTTTTTTTGCAATTTTTTTAAATATATATATATATATATATATATATATATATACTTTTTTTAACTGCGCTAAGGTAATTAAGCAAAGCTGAGAAAATTGTATATGAACTAAATATAAATATATATTACCACTGTTGTAAAACACAAGCCTTCCTCAATAAGAGATACATAATTTTTTTTTTACAATAACAGAAAATGAATTAATAATTAACATTATTATAAATATATATATATATATATATATATATATATTCAAGTATGTGAAATTTAATTTTCACAAAATTGTTTTTTTTGTTGAATGCAATAAAGCAAAAGAAATTCTTATCTTTTACATATTTACATTGAGCAAATGGACCATTTTTTTTTATAAAAAGACTTATATTTTAATAAATATGGAAAATCATTTCTTTCACAAAGAAAATACTGATATTGACATTATATAGCCAACATGAATCAACTCGTCTTAAAATTTATTTATTTTTCTTCTAAATAAAGGCATTTAGTTCATTCCTTCAAAATGACAACAACAACTAAAACTCCTTCAAGTAAACATAATAACTAATAATAAATTTGAACATTCCTTGCCTAACCATATTCACCTTATTATTATTTTTTCTCATTCACATATCAACTAAAATCAGCAATAAAACTTTTATTTCCAAGTGTAATAAGTTTAAATACAACTCAAAACTAAAATATAGGACTTTACATTCTAAGAGAGGAAAATTTCTTCTCTTCTAACTAAAACATTTACATAAGGCCAAACTTGGCCATATCCTCTCAAGAGTTCAAAATGACAACACAAGAAGGAAGCTTCATTTTCTCCTACACTTCATAGCTCAAAGAACCTGCAATAACATAAGGAGTTGAAAGAAGCCACTAACAAACTTATCTCCTCCCTACCATTGACTCACTCATGAGTCACCCCCGAGCTAGGAGGTCATCCACACACAAGGTAAGCACACACCATTTAACAACAGATTTCATTCAACTCAACACAAGAATACTCCCATGGATTTCACATAACAACAACTCACTCAAGATGAGTTTAATGGGGTAGGGGAGTGGACATCACTCAACTCAAGAGTGCCTCTCCAAAAAAACATCCCAAACCATGAATCCCTCAAGGCCTCAAGCCCACACATACAAACATGATTTCATAATTTTCTCTTATACACATATTGCTCAAAATTCACAATTTTGCCCTCAAACCTAAAACTCCAAGACACCAAGGATGTGACCCCGAGGAGGTTCACTCCTCCCCCACCCCACACATGTTGAGCATTTTCTCCCAAGTAGGAGAGGCTCCCACAACTCGTATACCTAATTTTTCCACAACAATAAGGTAAAAACCACAAATGAAACTCTCACACACACAACATGCAAGTAAAGAAAGATGCATAAGAATAGGCATAACCCTTGAATCCTACCTTATAAATCTCAAATGGAAAATAGTTGAGAAGAGCTCCTCTAAATCCTTCTCCAAGTTGAGCCACCAATTTCCCTCTAACTTTTTTCCCAAAATAATTAAAATCAAATAAATTGCTAAAAATTCAACAACCCTATCCCTCTTTTCAAGAGAGATTAAAATAGTCTCTTCTCATGAGCCTTGAGGAATGGGGAGGTGACACATGTCACCTCCTTACTCCTCCTCCCAACTACTAGTAAGACTCTTGGAATGGGTGGTGACACATGTCATTGACCCATCCACCAAGTCTCTCTCCCATCCACTTCTCCTCTCTTAAATAGGTGGGAGAGAAAGGTGGAGCTAAAGAAGGAGTGGGTACCACATGTGCTCCAATCCTCTTCTTCTAAGAAGGACCACTCAACCCCAAGGTACCCTCACCAATTGTGGGAGAGGCTTGGAGTTGAGTCCTCCACAATTAAGGGGTCTTGAAGACTCCCCCAACCTAGGGAAGAGGTAAGGAAGAGGTTGCGTATTTGACCCACTCATCCTCTCCCTCCCAAGCTTCCATTTTCGTCACTTTACTTCAAGGTCAAGTTAAAGTGACCAAATGGAAGTTTACCTAAGGTTACACAAGCCCAAATGACCCCTAGACCCTAGGGGTACAACCCAGGGTCAAGTTTAACCCATTTTGAGCACCAAAGGTTGAGTAAAAACACATAAAAAGGGGTCATAAAAATTATAACTCAAAAATAAAACTTAAATGACACTACAACTTACAACACCAATTAGAAATCAAATAAAAGAAGGGTAGACCTAACCCAACTAACACCATGCAACAACATTGCAAAATTTCATCATGCAAATATAGTTGATCTTGGTTCCTCTTGGAACTAGATCGGCTTCACACGTGAAAACAACACAGTGTGTGGGATGATCTTCGAGTATTTGTGGTTTTGTTAGAAACACCTGCACACTCAAATGAAATGTTAATCGCATGGGTATATGATAGTTGAAGCAAACTAAAACAAGCACATACAACATCACATGTTCATCTAAGCATCAAGGAAATCACATTATAATTAAATTCTAAATTCTGCATTTCAAACATCCATCGCAGATATAATTACATAACAAATTCCTAACTAAAATCACATGCATAGTATCCAAATAACACCATAATGTAAATCACATGTCTAACCTCATTAGTGAATCGATATCAATGTCCAATCACATCGTAATCATGCTAAACATAATAAATCCACATAAAGCATAAAATCTAATAGTCCTACAAATCAGGATCAACAGTCCCACAAGTCTAGTAAGTATCACCAACAGTCAAATAAAGTAGTCAAATATAAGGGATGAAAATGTAGGCTCACATCCTCCCCCTAAGACTATACTTCCTCCTAGAAGTTGTCAAAGAGGTGAGGATAAAGGGACCTAAATCTCACTGCATCTTCCCATGTTGCCATGACCTCATCGTACATGTCCCACTAGACTCTAAGCTAGTCTAGCTCTCAACCTCGAAGGCCTAGAGTCTGATGAGCCAAAATGTCAATTGGCTCCAAAGCCAGCTGACCGTCTACCTCTACCTAAAGAGCACTCCAATCCAATACATGAGATAAATCAAATAAGTAACACTGTAAAACAAAAACATGAAAAATATCGTGGATATGCAACAGGCTAAGTGGCAAGGCTAGACAATAGGCTACAGGTCCTATCCGTTCTAAGATCTCAAAAGGTCCAACAAAATCAGGTGCGAGCTTAGAGCCCTTTCTGTAACGGATTGAACTCTTGTGGGGTCACACTCTCAAGAGCACTTTGTCCCCAACTAAGAAGCTCCGATCTACCCTCTTAGCATCAGCATACTTCTTTTGTCGATCTTGTGCCTCCTAAAGTCTCTACCTAATCAAAGTCACCTGCTGCTCCATATCCTGAACCAATTCTGGCCCTATCGCAACCCTATCCTCAATACGGTCCCAACTCAAAGGTGTCCTACAAGGTCTGTCATACAAGGCCTGAAAAGGAGGCATACCCAACGAGCTGTGATGCCCATTGTTGTAGGCAAACTCAACTAGATATAGATACTCCTCCCATCTACTCTAGTGATCCATGACATACATATGGAGCATATCCTCAAGAACCTGATTAACTCTCTCTGTCTATCCATCAATCTAAGGATCATAATCAAAACTAAAGTTGAGCTATGTGCCCAACGCCTGCTGCAAGGTTCTCCAAAAGGCTAAAATGAACACTGAATCCCTATTAGAAATGATACAATGAGGTACCCCATGTAGCCTAACAATCTGATCCAAGAATACTCTCACCACAGATGGTGCATTGTAGGTTGTGCATACAAGTGAGAAATGTGCCACCTTGGTCAACTTGTCAACCATCACCATGATGGCATCATGGTGGTGTGATGACATAGGAAGACCAACAATGAAGTCCATGGAAATGATGTCCCATTTCCACTCAGGTATATCATGAGGGTATAAAAGACCCGTGGGATGTTGATGCTCAGCCTTGACCCTCTGGCACTCAAGGCAATGAGCAACATATTCTGCAATATTCCGTCTAATACCTGCCCAATGGTATAACTGTCAAAATTCAGTATGCATCTTCTTCACCCCTAGATGTGTTGTATAAGGCACTCTATGAGCCTCTGAAAGAACTACTGCATGAAGGTCACCCGCATGGGGTACATAGATGCACTATTGATGTCTAAGTAATCTATCTAGCTCAAGGGAATATCCTACAAATTTGCCCTTAAGGGCCCTCTGTGTCTGGATCTCCTGCTGCACCTCAAGAAACCACTCATCCTTAGGTAGATGTTGAATGATGTGCTCTCTCAAGTCCACACTCAAGGTCAAGGTCAGAATCTCATGGCACCTCTGACTCAAAGTGTCAGTGACCACGTTCTCCTTCCCTTTGATGTAGTGGACATCAAAGTCATACTCATGTAGAAACTCTATCCAACATTGCTGACGGGCATTCAAATTTGGCTATGTGAATATGTACTACAAACTATGGTGATCCGAATGAAGCTCAGAGTGATGACCAAAAGAAAGTGTCTCCAATGAACAAGAACATGAACCACTATTGTGAGTTCTAAATTGTGAGTAGGGTAGTTCAGCTCATGTGTCTTGAGCTTACGCAACTCATATGCAATCACCATACCACCCTGCATAAGCACGACTCCCAAACCCTCAAGTGATGTATCTGTACAAACTACAAAATCCTCTATAGGATCAGGAACCACTAAGATGGAAGCACTGCTAAGACACTCCTTAAGGACCCCAAAGGCCCTCTCGCACTGCTCAGTCCAAGTGTAACTCTTCCCTTTTCACTGAAGGGATGTAATGGGGTGTGTTACCTTGGAAAAGCCCTCTATGAATCTGTGGTAGTAACTAGCTAATCCCATGAAACTCTTGACCTCTATCACACTGGTGGGTGCTGGCCAATATCTAATAGCTCTGATCTTTGATGGATCTACGGAGATGCCATCACCTGATAGGATGTGCCCCAAGTACTATACCTCTATCCTGAAAAAGGCACACTTCACCAAGTTGCCATAAAGCTACTGCTCTCTCAAGCACTGCAAAACCTAATGTAGGTGCTCCTCAAGTTCCTCCTCAGTCCATGAATAGATCAATATGTCATCAAGAAAAATAATCACGAACCGATCCAAGTAGGTATAGAACATCCCATTCATGAGACTCATGAACACTGTAGGGGTGTTCATCAAACCAAAGGGGACCACAATGAACTCATAGTGGCCATATCTAGTCTAGAAAGCAGTCTTATGAATATCCACCTCTGTGATACGCAACTGATGATAACCAGACTTCAGGTCAATCTTAGAGAATACCCTGGCTCACTACATCTAGTCGAAGAGATCATCAATCCTAGGCAGAGGGTAACGGTTCTTCACTACCACCTTATTCAACTACCTATAATCCATGCATAACTGAAGTGACCCATCCTTCTTCTTCACGAAGATAACTAGAGTGCCCCAAGGTGAAATACTTAGTCGGATGTGTCCCTTCTCGAGAAAGTCCTCAAGCTACAATTTGAGCTTTGTAAGCTCATGAGTGGTCATCCTGTAAGGTGCATGAGACACTGGTTTGGCACCTGACACTAAGTCAATATGAAAGGCTACCTCACGATGGGGTGGCATCCTCAGTAACTCTGATGGAAATACATCAGCAAACTCTCTCAAGATGGGGTGATCATCCAATGATGCCTTAGGCTCATTCTCTGATCTATCACTAACTATGATAGCGAACATCTAACATCCCTTCTGCATGCAATGATTAAGCTATTGAGAAGATAACATACGAACTTCTATGGGCTTCTGAATGCCCACTATCTCAACCGGTGCACCATGATCATCTAAGCAGCTAATCACCTTTCGACAACAATCTAGCTTGGCTCCATGAGTCATAAGCCAATCCATACCCAAAACCACATCGTAGGATCCTAATGGCATAAGTCTAAGGTCACAAGATGTAGTGAAGGACCCCAAAGAGATCTCACAATATCAAACCAAGGCATCTACTGTCATCCTAGCCCCAGAGGCCAACTCAACCTCCCACCTAATGTCCTACCTAGAAGCCACCAGCATGCAACATTCCACTAACAATGTAGATAGAAAAGAATCAGTAGCTCCAGAGTGAAAAGGAATAGAGATGGGGGAACCCCTGATCATACCTAATGTCACAATCACTGATGCCTAATAGTCAGCTTGGTGGTTATCAATCATTGCGAACGTGCAGTGGGACTTGCCCACATCTCCTACCATCTGCTCTAACCCTCCTAAACGGGGCTGTCCCCCTGTCGTAAAGCCCTGCAAGCACTCTCTGGCTAGATGTCTTGCTCCACCACACACATAGCATGGGCCTCGAGCCTGTATCTATCCTGTTTGAGTCATACCCAACTACTACTATCCAGACCTACTTGTGGAACCCTGTGAACCCTTGTATGATTACTAAGACCTCGTGGGCCCTGCAAGTGGTCTCTGCTGCCTCTAGTCTCTACATGGGCCCTGTTGCTGCCATCCTTGATTCTGTCCTCCCTATGCTCTCTACTAGGGTCTAGACCTCTGCTAATTCTATTATTGCTACTACTGTGGAGGTCTAGGAGGTAATGATAGAGAACTAAATCCTCCTCTCTGTGGTGGTAGTGGTGGTCTATGATAACTCTGCTGATGCTGCTATTGCCCTTGATCTTGAAACTAGGGGCATGATCCCTACCCTTGTCCCTGTATCTCCTTAGCTATGTATGCCTTCTTGGTAGCATCACTCAATGTCTGGGGGTCTACCATGTGTACAAGCCCTACTATGTTGTGGTTCAACCCTCTGATGAACTTATGAACTAGGAGTTTCTCATCGTGGAGATACTCTGCATATCGAGACTACTCAGTGAATTTACCCTCATACTAAGCAACAGTAAGCCCTCTCTGCTAAAGATCATGATACTTGTCTATGTGACACTGTCTGTAGTGATCTGATAAATATCACGCATTAAAGCACTTAATGAAGGTTTCCCAAGTGAGGGTGTCTAATGATATATGATGCTTGCACTCCTCAGTGTGCCACCAAGTAGCTGCTACATCTCGCAATAGGTGGACTGCCACACATGCCTTTGTGTTTCCCTTGTAAGGACATAATACGAAGCATCTATCTAGAATGATGAGCCAAGCCTCAGCTTCAACTCCCTCTATAGTCCTGGTAAAAGTAGGAGGATTCAACCTCAACACGTCCCTGATGGGGTCTCCTCAATCTTTGTACCCTCTATTGGGCTTATCTGCATAATAATCATATGGCCTATGAATGATCTGCTCCACTCACACTATCTCCTCACACCTATCATGATGTGGAGGGCTCCTGCTATGGGCCCTGTAGGCTGATCCAACCTCCTCTACTGTCATATCTGGTATCTCCACACATGGTGCCTCTCGCGGCTCAACGCAAGGCTCCACACATGACTCTGGTCATGGCTCCATGCGTGGTTCCTCTCATGGATGAATGCGGGGCTTAGCACATGGCTCTATGTGCAGCACATCTACAATCGATGGTAGCCTATCTAACACTACCTACAGTGTCTGAAGTATCTATGGTCCAATGTCTGGTATAGGTAGGACCTGTGGTGTTGGTGGTGCCTGTGGTGCCTAACCCTTGACCAAAGAATCACTGTGCACCTCGACAGACGCAGTGTGGCATGAATGCACTCACCAAACTTGTTAGGGAGGCATCCTACAAAACAAGGTAATTACTAATTAAGCAAATTGTGGAATAAGTAACGTGCCCAAATAAGCCCAGTGTTTAAACTTATTATTTGATACCAAATGTCTTGCCCACATTTCCCATGCGGTCACGACGTGCATCACACGTGTCATGTCCACACTTGTCATGTGGTCATGACAAAAAATATCAAAAAAAATACCACTCTTCCCTAGAAACCCCCTCTCACGCATAAGCATGTTCGGTGGCGTTACGCATAAGGCATGAACATGTTAGTTGAAGGCGGGGTAATGTGTTCACTTGCGCATACCATTTCTCAATGAAGGCCAACTAGGGGGTCGATGCGATGCGGTTAACGTCGCCAATAGAGTTAGGATCAATGATCAAAACCCTAGGTTAACCTAAGTGAATGATGGGATTTTGACATAAGTCAAAATCAAAAGCCAAATTCTAGTGCATGAGTAAATATAATTTAATACCAAAACCTAAAGTTGATAACTGACAAAAACAATAATTTAATCCTAAGCAAGATTAAATTTCACTAACCTAGCTAAACCCTCAATTCTAAAAGAATCTGGTAGCATAACGCCTCACGGGCGTGATTAGGGTTTATTTTAATAAAACTAAATCTGATCAAAAGTTTACTGGGTTGGTTTTAAATTACCTACATTACACTAGTTAAATGGGTAGAACAGTTTATTAGATTAATTATAAATTCCAAAACTCATTAATGAAATCTCTACAAAAATGCTCAGAACTTTTTTCAACAAAGCTAGATCAATTTGTTCTTCACGTTCTCTATCAATTAGAGTTATCACTACATCCTTTACATTATTCCTAATTTCTTGGTAGATCAGATCACGGAAGCATGTTATACTAACTTCATTTAGATAGTTTACTAGGTTTCCAACTTGGATTAAAATGACGTCTTTATTAAACTAGTAAAATCGCTCTAGATTAATTATATTAATTACTAAACTAATAACAACTGAATTTCCACTAACCTTGTTGATAAAGGTTTGCAAGCCATTAATTAATCCCTTTGTTTTAAATTAAAAACATCTCAATAATTATTAGGAGGGACAAAATTAAATAAATAAATTAGATTCCTTTCTAAATAATTAAATTAAAGACAATAGTCTATAGTCTCCCTCTAGTCTAAATTACCATATTTAAATAATTACCTTACCACTAACAACAATAATAATATTAGCTTTCTTTTTTCTTTAAAAAAATAAAAATAAAACTACCCACATAATTAAAATTATCTCTAAAAGAAAAGAGCTTTTAAAACAAAACAAAAGAGGGGAATGAAAGCACAAAATAAATTAATTAAAACCAATTTTAAAACCCTCTCTTTTCCCTAAAAGCCTCCAAGTAAAATAATAATTTCCTTATGAGAGGGAAGGAGAAAACCCTAGCCTCCCTCCATCTCTCTCTCTCATTCTCTTTTCTCTAATCTCTCCATTTTCTTCTCTCAAGTTTTGTTGCAGGTTTTGGTGATGAGAAGCCATGAATTAAGTTCAAAACTAGAGGTATACCCATCTAGTGTAACTATTGCATTATATATATATTGCAGAGATGAAAAGAGGTAAATAGGTTTTGAAGGCCAAATGGTTGAATCCTAGGTGGCGAACTATGTGTTGCATTGGCGGCAGTGCCTGTGAGAATAGAAAGGGAGTCTATAGGGGGAGGGAGTTCATGGGGCATGGGGATAGTGGAGCAGTGGAGGGGAGGTACTGTGGCTGCGGCGGTGGTAGGAGGCAATGACAGTTTGCACGGGGATTGGGCTCGCAGGGTAAGGGGACGGGAGTGTGGGGAGGGGCTGAAACCCCACCCACACTCCACTTCGGTGGAGTGTGGGTGGGGTTTCGACCCCTCCCCACACTCCATAGTATCAAGGGCAGCGACGGTGGGGGGATTCAAACCCCCCTCAAAACCATTTCAATTTTTTTTAAAACACTGTAATAAATAAAAAATGTCGTCCACGCTCCTTCACAATCATTTACTATTTATTTTGCAATTATATATATATATATTCAGTTCATATACAATTTTCTTAGCTTTGCTTAATTACCTTAACACAGTTAAAGTATTAATGACAACAATAAAATAAATAAAAAAGTATATATATATTTATATTACCACTGTTGTAAAACACGACCCTTCCTTAATAAGAGATATATAATTTTTTTTTACAATAACAGAAAATGAATTAATATTTAACATTATATATATATATATATATATATTCAAGTATGAGACATTTAATTTTCACAGAATTGTTTTTTTTTTGTTGAATGCAATAAAGCAAAAGAAATTCTTATCTTTTACATATTTACATTAAGCAAATGGATATTTTTTTTATAAAAAGACTTATATTTTAATAAATATGGAAAATCATTTCTTTCACAAAGAAAATACTGATATTGACATTATATAACCAACATGAATCAACTCCTCTTAAAATTTATTTATTTTTCTTCTAAATAAAGGCATTTAGTTCATTCCTTCAAAATGACAACAACAACTAAAATTCCTTCAAGTAAACATAATAACTAATAATGAATTTGAACATTCCTTTACCTAACCATATTCACCTTATAATTTTTTTTTTCTCATTCACATATCAACTAAAATCAGCAATAAAACTTTTATTTCCAAGTGCAATAAGTTTAAATACAACTCAAAACTAAAATGTAGGACTTTACATTCCAAGAGAGGAAAATTTATTTTCTCTTCTAACTAAAACATTTACATAAGGCCAAACTTGGCCATATCCTCTCAAGAGTTCAAAATGACAACACAAGAACGAAGCTTCATTTTCTCCTACACTTCATAGCTCAAAGAATCTACAATAACACAAGGAGTGGGAAGAAGCCACTAACAAACTACTCTCCTTCCTACCATTGACTCACTCATGAGTAACCCTCAATCTAGGAGGCCATCCACACACAGGGTAAGCACACACTATTTAACAACAGATTTCGTTCAACTCAACACAAGAATGCTCCCATGGCTTTCACATAACAACAACTCACTCAAGATGAGTTTAATGGGGTAGAGGAGTGGACATCACTCAACTCAAGAGTGCCACTCCCAAAAACATCCCTAAACATGAATCCCTCAAGGCCTCAAGCCCACACATACAAACATGATTTCACAATTTTCTCTTATACACTTATTGCTCAAAATTCACAATTTTTCCCTCAAGGCTAAAACTCCAAGACACCAATGATGTGACCCCAAGGAGGTTCACTCCTCCCCCACCCCACACATGTTGAGTATTTTCTCCCAAGTAGGAGAGGCTCTCACAATTCCCATACCCAATTTTCCCACAACAATAAGGTAAAAACCACAAATGAAACTCACACACACACAACATGCAAGTAAAGAAAGATGCATAAGAAAAGGCATAAGCCTTGAATCCTACCTTATAAAGGCCAAATGGAAGATAGTTGAGAAGAGCTCCTCTAACTCCTCCAAGTTGAGCCACCAATTTCCCTCTAACTTTCTTCCCAAAATAATTAAAATCAAATAAATTGCCAAAAATTCAACAACCCCATCCCTCTCTTCAAGAGGGATTAAAATAGGCTCTTCTCATGAGCCTTAAGGAATGGGGAGGTGACACATGTCACTCCTCACTCCTCCCAACTACTAGCAAGACTCCTTGAATGGGTGGTGATACATGTCATTCACCCATCCACCAAGTCTCTCTCCCATCCACTTCTCCTCTCTTAAATAGGTGGGAGAGAAAGGTGGAGCTAAAGAAGGAGTGGGTGCCACATGTGCTCCAATCCTCTCCTCCTAAGAAGGACCATTCAACCCCAAGGTACCCTCACCAATTGTGGGAGAGGCTTGGAGTTGTGTCCTCCACAATTAAGGGGTCTTGAAGACTCCCCCAACCTAGGGAAGAGGTAAGGAAGAGGTTGAGTGTTTGACCCACACATCCTCTCCCTCCCAAGATTCCATTTTCGTCACTTTACTTCAAGGTGAAGTTAAAGTGACCAAATGGAAGTTCAACTAAGGTTACACAAGCCCAAATCACCCCTAGACACTAGGGGTACAACCCAAGGTCAAGTTTAACCCATTTTGAGCACCAAAGGTTGAGTAAAAACACATAAAAATGTCATAAAAATTATAACTCAAAAATGAAATTCAAATGGCACTACAACTTACAACACCAATTAGAAATCAAATCAAAGTAGGGTAGACCTAACCCAACTAAAACCATGCAACAACATTACAAAATTTCATCATGCAAACATAGTTGATCTTGGTTCCTCTTGGAACTAGATCAGCTTCACACGTGAAAACAACATAGTGTGTGAGATGATCTCTGAGTATTTGTGGCTTCGTTAGAAACACCTGGACACTCAAATGAAATGTTAATCACACATGTATATGATAGCCGAAGCAAAGTGAAACAAACACATACAACATCACATGTTCATATAAGAATCAAGGAAATCACATTATAATTAAATTCTAAATTCTGTATTTCAAACATCCATTGCAGATATAATTACATAACAAATTCCTAACTAAAATCACATGCATAGTATCCAAATAATATCATAATGTAAATCACATGTCTAACCTCATCAGTGAATCAATATCAATGTCCAATCACATCGTAATCATGCTAAACATAATAAATCCACATAAAGCATAAAATCTAATAGTCCTGCAAATTGGGATCAACAGTCCCACATGTCTAGTAAGTATCACCAATACTCAAATAAAGTAGTCAAATATAGGGGAATGAAAAGATAGGCCTCACATGATGAAAAAGTAGTCTCCTTTGGTAAATCAACTCGCTTTTAATAAAAACCTAATCGCTTTTGGTAAAATTTTCTTCGCTTTTGAACAACAATATATCGCTTTTGGCAAAATTTGCATCACTTTTGAATAAAAACCTGTCGCCTCCTGTAAACTTGGTCGCTTCTAGTTAACATTTGCATTCTGTAACCTGAAACTTTCTAGATCAGTTTTGGGGTATTATCCATCACTTTTGGCCATTTCTTAGTTGCATATGAGCTATTACCTGCTACTTCCATCCATTTATGCATCACTTTTGAGCAAGTAGTGATCACCTCTATCATTTTCTGCATTGCTTTTAATCTGAACATAATTTTTTTTAGATCTCTGAGTCGCTTCTTGCAAATTAGGGCTTTTCCATTTATACCTACTTTTCACAATTTGTGGTTTCTTTTGAACTCTAATCATTCACTTTTGGCTTTTATGTGTTGTTTTTAAGATATAGCCACTCACATATGGTCTTATCCAGGTCACATCTAAGCTATAATGAATTGCCTACAGATAAATTCAGATCACTTATAATCAACAGTTGGTCACATCTGGTAACTGTAACTCACTTTTGGTTGATGTCATTGTCCATTTTGGTGTTTCTATCATAGCTTTCACATATGGAGGCCAAATCGCGCAAACAAGGACTTGTTGAAAAGATGAGAGGATGAACTACATAGTGGAGCAAGTTTTATTAGGTGAATATATCATTTTACCATCTTTTTTTATCAGTCAAAGTCAAACTTTTTAAAAAAAACTTCAATTGAGCATATCTTGAGCAAAATCGATCAGATTTCAACAAAATTTCTTTTCAAATTGCTTAGAATCTTCTAAACTTTATGTTTATTTAATCCATTTTCTACATCAGATCATTTTCATTATCAGATTTTATCTTTTTCACATAGCCTTCTTCTATGCAAGTTTACTTGTTTCTTTTTGGAATTGGTGACTTATAGGGGCATCTAAGGAGCTGGAGCAGCATTGGCATTATCATCTACTGTAGATTTGGATTGTGAATTAACTAGGTGCAATGATTTCATATCTTATCTTCCAATCTTGTTTGATCACACATTTGGATTTTGGGCATAAAATGAACAACTTGTTTGCAATCATACCATTGAAATTAGGGTAAAATGAATCATTGTCTTCCATCACATTTGGATTTGGGCTTTAAAAAAAATAAGTACTTGTATTGTCTTCCACACATTGAATTTCTAAGGTTAATGAACCCCATGTGAGTGTGACCAAGTAAATGTGTATGCTCTCTCCTCGCATCCTAACACGAACTTGGAGATCAAAAACATTTACTTGTGTTTCTTTTGTTTAGCCTTAGAGAGGTTTTCCTTGGTGGTAAAAGAGGTACTCACCCCAAGGGAATGACCTCAAGCGGTACTTTCATCCGGTCCGCTATAAAAATTAGAGGATAAGGTGAAAGCCAAGTCTAACTAGTATTAGCGCTCACCATACATTGCTAACTCGAAAGGAGGTGTACCTTTGTGTATATTAAAACTCCTAGTAGGGTTAGTTAAAGTCTTAAGTGGCTTGTTGGATGCTTGTGGGGTGCCGGTCCCCCAAAGTTTCACTAGAACCTCCTTGTGATAGTGGCCTTGCCTTGACTAGAACTTGTTGAAGTGTCTTCACGTGCTTGCTTAACCATCATCACATTCTTCCAAACTAATAACTTGCTTATGTGTCTTGTGTGAGTGATTCATGTGTGTATATGCATAATCATTTGTTTGAATATTGTCACGTCAAGCTCTAAACACCCAAACACATAAAGACAAGTCATCCTATACATTCTTCTAATAACATTCAAACCCAATCACTTTCATCCCAAACATAGCCTAGTCATCATCCAACCCTTCATAGCCAAGTCATTCAAACCATCCTAAACTTATCCTAGTCACATCCCTATCCTAGCCAAATCACTTCTGCCACATCATCAAAATCCCTAAATGAGTACTTGCTAAAAGGACTTAAGATAAACACTTGGGTGACAACATGTTTAACTAGAAGACCCAAATAATCAAATTCCTAAGATTCCTCCAAAATATTTATCAAGGATCACAACCCCTCAACCAAGACACCATTGAAACATTACAATTCTTCATCCAAGAAGCTCAACCCCACGCAAACCAATCACCTCAACTACAACACTTCATAGCCCAAGTCCAACACCTTTTAGCCACTAAGCAAGCTTGACAAGTACATCAATCCCTAGCCACTCCATACAAACCTAATCCAACTCATAGCCACATGTCACATCCATCCACTTCCTATCAACTTAGTCCACCTATCCACCAAGTCAATGCCACATCAACCAATGAACATCCACCTCAAGCTTATCCAATCCCTCATGCCACCATTCCAATGCACTACCAAGCCCATCCACAAAGCAATCAAGTGATATTACAAGAACAACATCCAAGTCCCAATGGCCCTTTGTACATAAATCAAGTGAGCACAATTCAACCTTGCCAACAAGATCAAATGCCCTCAACTTTGAGTCCACCTCAAGATCTTTTGTCTACATATCCTACCATTACACCTAGCTACCAAGACTATCAATGGCCACCCCAATGAGCACAAGTGAGCCCAAATCAACCTTTGCAACAAGAAGCATATACAACTTCAAGTGGCCCTTTGTATATAAACCATGTGAGCCTAATACAAAAAGACTTAATTACCTTTGACAAGGGAGATACCAATCTAGCCAATGCATCCTATGAGTGGTCTTCATCATCCAATCACATGCCATCACATGAGCCTACTAGCCCTATCATAACACAACCATATGATCCTACCCCTAGTCCATTGGTCCACCAACCTTCATCATGTTCATCCTCATGTCCTACCAATCTTCCACCACAAGATCCCTTGGACATAACCATACAACAATTGGTTCAAGAAAATTTTATTGAGCTGCCACCGATAGAACCTTTTAAACTAGTCTTTAAACCCCCTTGGTATAATGAAATCCATTATTGTGCATAACATAGGTATAAGGGCCATACAACAACCAATTGTGTCAAATTTAAGAGATTGATCATAAACCCCATAAATTGTGGTAAGATTATCCCTTCATCCAATCCAAATCCTAATCCACCCAATCCAATTAGCCCCCAACCTAATCCTAGTCCTAAGCCTACAACATCATCCACTATTATTGCTCATCTATTATATTGCCCATCCACTCATACCCTTGCGAAGGATGTGATCCATTAGCTACTAGCTAGGAATAAACTACCTCCATGTCAAACACCCATTTATGAGCCTACCAAAGAACTTCCAAAGGTCAAGTCCAATCCTATAATCCCATCATGTGGTCCACCTATCCTTGATCCTATCAAAGAGCCCTCAATTAACATTCTTAGCCCTTCAAGCCCATCATGTGACCTACAAGGCATCAAGCCTATTCAAGAGTCTCCTATTATGAATCCAAGTCAAGAGTCATCATGTTCTCATGTCATTGACCAAAAGCCTATCCAAGAGCCTTCCACTTCCATTCAAGCAACCTAAGAGGTATGTCAAAGGTTTAATCCTAAGCATGTGGAAACATTAAGCCCTAGTCCAAATCAAGATCAAAACCCTTTCATAGAACCCATCCATAACATTGACCTTCTTTATGATCAAGATGATACCTATGAAGAAGCTATCCATGAGCACCTTGATCCTATCCATAATCTTATATCCATTGATGAGCAAGATATCCAAATTGCTCCTAGTCATCTGCCATCTAGCCCTATCCATAATGAGCAAACATCTACTTGTCATGATGAGGCACTTGTCCCCCAAGTAAGCATAAAAGGTCAAACAAATAACTTGGATCTTAGTGAACAGAATGCTAATCAAGATCCTAATGATCCTCCTTCCACATTATCCACTATCAATTCCACTTCAAGTCCACCCTCATGTCCACTTGGTCTTACCACCCTTATACATGAGTGTTCTTCTTTAGGACAACAACAACCATTGTATTCTACTTCACCTTATCCATCTAATAATGAACTCAAGTCTAGTGTTCAAACCACACCTAATCCCATTGTCCATAGTATCCTCTGAAACATGAACTACCAATGTAAAGGCCTAGGCCTTTATGAACAAGGTATTTTGGAGTCAAACCATGTCAAAGTTCATCCATGCTCATATGACCTTGGATACACACCCCAAGGTAAACCCTCTAAAGATGTTGGTAATTCTTCTATCCCTCCTAATTCCACCACTTTCCATCACAAACCACATTATATACTTGTTGATAACTGAGAGGGGGGGTGAATTAGTTATCTCAATTGATTTAACTTTTTGTTCTTCTTTTAGCAACTAGTACAGTATTAAAACACATAAGCTTAAGTGAACATAAACTCAGTACACATGACACAATATTTTTGACATGGAAACCCTGTTAAGGGAGAAAACCACGGGGTGATTAACCCAAGAATGTATTCTCTGTTAGAAGAATAGAAATATAAAATGGCACTTGCCAATTAGGGCTCACTGTCTGAGCACACTGCTCACAAGAGGCTCATTGCCTACAAGAGACTCACTATCTACAAGTTGTAAGAAGAATAACAAGATCCTTGAACTGATGAGAAGCATCCACATATGCTAAGGTTCAGTTCTGGTTAGGCTCAATACACTGATCTGTTGCACTTCATCCTTCCTCTTCTTTGGTGTTGTTGTCCTATCACATACCAGACCTGCCTTACTGCTTTCACATTGCCCTTCTACTTCTCTTCGCACAACTCAACACACAACATGCACCTTCACATCCAAATCCATATGGTATATATATATCCACACAAAGGATTTCATACTCTTTCTAGTCGGCATCTAGAATAGTCAATATTTTCCCAAACTTTTAGTCTGTCAGCTAAATCCTTGCTTACCAAGTGATGTGAGTCAAGGAGATACTTATAGAAGTCATCTAACATGTCAGCTAATCATGGATGATACCTTAAGAACCTTGATCACCATCAATATCTCATCTGGAATAATTCTGATGCTCTATTAGTTAGTTCTTCCTTTGTCTACTCTACCAAACCAGACTCCAATACTTAGATGCTCATATCTCTTCACTCTTTCATCACTGGAGGCTCAATCCCTAGAATCTATCAGTCAAGGTATTCCTCTTGACTTCCTCAAGTCCATACTTTACAAAGATACTTCCTCTAGGAGATCTGGACCTGACTGTCAGACCTTGCTACATGCTTTGTTCTTGCTTACCAGACCAAAGTATTCTTCAATCTGACTTCTGGTAAAGATACACCATGTCCTGCGGATGTGTGGAATGGTATTTATTGCCATCAATGACAACACCAATGAAGCCACATAGTGTCTCTTGCCAACAATCTCCCCCTTTGGCATTGATGGCAACACTTAGTGAAAAATGACTAAGTGTTATACTACAATCCCCCTTGGTTGATGCTTTGTTCTATTGTACACTTTATCAGAGCTCCCCCTTAGCTGGACTCCACATTTTTCTCTTCTCCTCACTCCCCCTTTGACATCAATGGCAAAGGGTAGGGTCCACACACCAAAATTTCCCAAAAACAATCTATACTTAGCCGCATAAGTATATATACTTGCTATACTTACATATACTGAAGTATATCTGCAAAAGTTGTCTTCAACTGGGAAAATTCTGTTGCCCAACTCTGCTTCATCCTGTCCAAAATTGAGATGTGACCACTTAACAAGAATGTAAAAGCTTTTTCTCTTTTAAGATCTGTCAGATCACTGGTTTGGGCTGTGGTCTGGGCATCAGTTAGGGCCTCATGCATGGCCTCTAATTTAGGGATAATCATCCCTCTAAGTTCACCCATCCTACTTAATATGTTCTTCCTCTCCTTCTCAAGCTTCTTAATCTCATTCATGACTACAATAGTTTGACATTCTTGGTTTATTATGGATACAGTGATAGAATCAAATTCTGAGAGAGGCTTGATAGTTTATCCTCTTGTTCTTTCACTTTCTTATCAATATCCTTTGTTACTTTAGTCCAGGATATACAAAATTTATATACTTCTTCTCCAACCTTAAGAGCATGTTCTAAGCTCTTTATCCCAATATCCATATTTTTCCTATCATTGGTTATAAAGCCTTGTAACTTGGAGAATCTCTTATCCAAAAACTCTTTCTGGACCTTCACCTTAGCTGATTTCTCTAAAGATTCAAAATGAGTGCTGACAGAACTAACAAGAGACTTGAGATTACCAAATGAAGAAGCTGAGGAATCCTTCTAAAAGGATGGCATGATCTTTTCAAGCACACCGGATGCAATTTCTAGCAGCTCACAGTCTTCCATGTGAGACTTTAGAAGTTTCTCTTTGTCCTTTGCTTGGGAAAAGGATGCTATCTTCATTGTTTGAACCGGGGAGAGAGAATCAAAGTCAAATGGTCCTTGAAGTAACTCTGGTTCGTCAATCTCCATCATTTCTTTAGTCAAGAAATCCTTGACAGTTTCTGTAGTGTCTCTTTCCAGAGACAAAGTTTTCTTTCCTTCTACACTGTCATTGGTGATCTTCTCAGCTTGATCTACTTCCCTTCCCTTCACTTCTTTTTCTTTCTCCTCTATTCTTTCTTTTCATTTAGATCCAGAGACTGCTAGAGAAACTGGATTTACTTTTCCTTGGACTTCCTCTTCTGGAATAGAGGAATCGAAGTCCTTAGCTTTTTCTTCACTAGTCTCCTTTGCCTCTTCTGCTACTGTTTTAATGGATTCTTCTTTGTCATCCATGGCAGAGGTTTCATCATCTAAGTCCTCAACAATGGGAATGTTGAATCTTTTGTATGCATTCTAGAGAATCTCTTCTGTCTCTTTTCCTATTTTGTCAGTTTCGCCAAGCATAAGTTGATTCATTCTAGCTTTGCACTGGAACTCATCCTTGCAATCTTTGAAGATCATATTCATTTACTTTAGAGTGATTGATGGAAAGAGCTAAATGGCTATCTATTCCCGGATCTCAAGATCCTTTACCCTAGCATTATTCTTTCTTATCTCTAATTCCTTCTCTAGACTTTTGGGAATGAGAGATATGATTTCAATAAAAGCCTTATTGTATATGTTCAAGTACTTAACTGTGGCTTCCTCCAAGATCTTTCTATTTGCATCATTATATGCATCATAGAATTCTGTTATTGGTTGCAGGTTCCCATCCATAGTAACTACTTTAACTACATCATCTAAGGATGGAGTGGGCCTTTCAACAAATTCTTTTGTTACTTCTTCAGTAGAGGGTTCACTAGATGTTTTCCTTTTCTTTTTCATTTTCTTTACTTCCTCATCTGATTCTATCTCTTCATCATCCTTCTGACTGATGTAAGACCTTGTGGCCTTTGTTTTAGTTCTTTTCTCTACTTTATCAAATAATTTTGCTTCCAGTTTAGATGCCTTTGAGCTTTTAGTAGTAGCAGGTGCAGAGGTCTTAGAGGATCTAGTCTGGAAGGGGACTTCCACTGGAGCACCTTCTTTCTTTGCTTTTTCTTTTTCTCTCTCTACCTTTTCCATCTTCTCTCTATTTGCATCAAGTGCCTCCTTTGAAATTCCATGCCTCTTGGCAAGATCTTCTACTTCCCTCCTTACTTTCCTCTTGGTTTCAGGTTGTCTAAGTTCCACATGAACTTTTACACTCAGCTCTTGGTAGGTTCCAAACCTTTCAGGATTAGGGTCTTTGGGCTGGCTTAGTAGATGTTGGATATGTAGTTCTACAATTTCCTCATCTACTTCATACCCCATTGGCATGATCCAAACTATCCTTGCCTCCACTACCTCCACTAGGCATTGATTAGTGACTACCATGAAACACACTGTATCTTTGTACTTCTCAACCAATGATTTGGGAATTCTTTCTCTAGTTTGCATCATATTTTGAAAGTTCTTGAAGTAACCCCACAGAGTTGTATTTCTTGCCTTAGCATCCCCAAGCCCATGCAAGTAGTCTCTGATTTGAATGGCAACAGGTCTATCATTTTGTCATACCCAACTACTGGATCCGAGTAGCTCATTCATAAAGTAGAAAAGCAAACATAGTATTAGCCCTCCAAACTTGAAAGAATTCTTCTTGTCCTTCTTGATCTATTGAAGGTTTTCTAATAGTTGACTTAGAAGAAGTTCACAAAGATCATAATCTACATTCTCTTTTAACATCTGATAGGCAGTGTAAATTGCAGTTCCGGGAACTAAATTTTCCCTACTGGAGTGATATATCTTGTAACCATTTATCATGGAGGCAAACTTGACATCCGGATCTGTGATGTCTTCTATTGTCATTGATCTCTTATCAAATTTTGATTCAGTAGCCTCACTCACAGTTTGGTTTTTGACAGATTTGAGAACAAGTAACCCTCCAAATGAGTGCAAACTGGTTACTGACCTAATTGCATCCTTGGTGATCTTAAATGGTCTATTCAACCATAAGAAGTTATCATGCACTTTGCCTAACACATACTAGACCCATTCATCTTCTTCAAAACAAGGGAAATGAATGCACTGACCAAAATGTTTATCCTAGATGCCCTTATACTATGGTTTGAGTTCAAAAGCATCATCTATTAATTGTTTGTGATAGATATCCCTTAATTTGGATTCCCCAAATTCTTCAATGTTTGCATGAATGTAAACCCTAACATCTTCTACATGCAAAATACCATGTGGAATGCTGGAAAATGCACCTGAGGGATCCACTTCTAGAGATTTGTATGGATACTTCTTAAATTTAGGGCACAACCTATCCGAAATCTTCACAACATTCAGAGTAGCCATTTCCAAGAAGATTTGCAGAAAGATATTCAAGAACAGAAAATACCTTTTGCGCTTCTAGGTTTCACAGAATGAGCTGAATCAGATTGCTAGAAGAAATGACTTCTGTGGTTTATCTTCGAGAGGCTTGAGACAATTCATTTGTAGAGCTCCTTTTCTCCTTTTCTTGAGTGCAGATGTACAAATGATGAATACAAGAACTCTTTTATCTCTCCGCAAACCCTAATTTTGTTTGCAATAAATGCATATCTTAAGTTATTCTAGTTGCTCTGTTCTCCTTGTCCTAAGAGATTTTTCCAGATCACTAAGATGCACTTAAAGTTACTCTTGGTGGATATTAGCAATCTATCTACCTTTTACAATCATTCCATTTAGCCTTAGATCAAGATACCTCAAATTTGAATAATGTCGGATCTAACTGTGAAAATCCTATTTTTACTAAATGACTATTTAACTGGACCAAACTTGGAAGATTAACCTATTCAAAACTTCTTGTGGATCTTTCATCTCTTTACCAAAGCTTATTTAGATGTTACTTTGTGAACCCTTTAATCCGCAACTTTCCTTGTGCCAATTCCGGCCCCAATTAACTAGCTGGGGGATAATGTTTTTCCTTGTGTCTCCCCCTGAGCCAGAGCTCACTTTTTAATTTTTAGAAGGAATATCAAAACTAGATTCTAGTATGGATCCATCCCCTACATTCTCTATCCTTCTCTTCACCCAAATCTTGTTCATCTCACTTTTAACTTCATTTGCATTCACTTTTCCTTTTCCTTTGTCTTGATTCTGATTATGATGCACTGGACCCCTTTTGTCCTAATTTTTGCTTCTATAGAATTTGGCAATATGACCAAATCTATTGCAATTGTGGCAAACAACATTTCTTTACATATTTGAATGATATCCTCTTGATCTACATTGATTAGCCATATGTCCCATCCTATTGCATGCAAAGCATCTACCATTGAATGAATTGTTCATTTGCATATTTCTGCATTCATGAGATTTGTGACCATACCTTTTGTAGTTGAAACACTATCCAGAGAAGGATGTATTAGTCTGATTTATTCTCTTTCTACACTAATTAGCTTTATGACCAAAGTTATTGCAGTTGTGGCAGTATCCATTGATGGATGGATATCTTTGAGCATTAGGTTGCCTTACCGGAGGTCTTCTAGGCCTGTTCCTTGGATTTCCTGATCCAAAATTCTTCTAACCGGATCCAGAGCTTTCACCTTTCTCATATCCCAAGCCACACTTGTCATCTACCCTCTTTTGGCTTTCAAGAACTTCAAGTTGAGCAGAACTTATCTTGAATTTCTCTTTGTATTCATTTGTTGTTTGAAGATCCTTTTTAAGAGTGTCAATTTGATCCTCAAGTTTTTCTTCATTATCTCTAGCATCTTCAAGATCAAATTCAAGATGCCTGATGATTCTATCCATCTTGTGGCAGTCTTCTGATTTCTCCTTGAGAGATTGTCTTAGATCATCTTCAGTTTTTCTTTTTTTCTTCAATTTCTTGGGTGAACTTTATAACTCCTGATTCCATTTCATGTCTTACCATAATGACCTCTTTTGATAACTTTTCACATAGCTTGGTTTTCTCTTTTAGGTCTTCATTTGTATCATTGGTTTCACCTTGACTTGCTAATTGCTGAAGTAGATCCTTTCTCTTTTTCATAGAGATACTCAGTTTCCCTTTTAATTCATTTATGAATTCATCAGCCTATTTAAGTCTTTCCTTCAATTCATTGACTTCAGAATTAGATTGTTCAAGATCATCTAGGGTAGACTAAAGTTGTTCCCTCATACCATACATATCCATTTGAATTTCCAAATCTTCCTCAAGATGTTAGGCTCTATTTGGAGGAACTTGGCTCTGATACCAATTGTTGATAACTGAGAGGGGGGTGAATCAATTATCTCAATTGATTTAACTTTTTGTTCTTCTTTTAGCAACTAGTACAGTATTAAAACACATAAGCTTAAGTGAACATAAACTCAGTACACATGACACAATATTTTTGACGTGGAAACCTTGTTAAGGGAGAAAACCATAGGGTGATTAACCCAAGAATGTATTCTCTGTTAGAAGAATAGAAATACAAAATGGCACTTGCCAATTAGGGCTCACTGCTCGAGCACACTGCTCACAAGAGGCTCACTACCTACAAGAGACTCACTGTCTACAAGTTGTAAGAAGAATAACAAGATCCTTGAACTGATGAGAAGCATCCACATATGCTGAGGTTTAGTTCTGGTTAGGCTCAATACACTAATCTGCTGCACTTCATCCTTCCTCTTCTTTGGTGCTGTTGTCCTGTAACATACTGGACCTGCCTTACTGCTTTCACACTACCTCAACACACAACACACACCTTCACATCCAAATCCATCTAGTATATATTTATCCACACAAAGGATTTCATCCTCTTTCTAGTCGACATCCAGAATAGTCAATATTTTCCCAAACTCTTAGTCTGTCAACTGAATCCTTGCTTACCAAGTGATGCGAATCAAGGAGATACTTATAGAAGTCATCTAACATGTTGGCCAATCATGGATGATACCTTAAGGACCTTGATCACCATCAATATCTCATCCAGAATAATTCTGATGCTTTGTCAGTTAGTTCTTCCTTTGTCTACTCTGTCAAACCAGACCCCAATACTTGGATGCTCATATCTCATCATTCTTTCATCACCGGAGGCTCAATCCCTAGAATCTATCAGTCAAGGTATTCTTCTTGACTTCCCCAAGTCTACACTTTACAAAGATACTTCCTCTAAGAGATCCAGACCTAACTGTCAGACCTTGCTGCATGCTCTGTTCTTGCTTACCAGACCAAAGTATTCTTCAATCTGACTTCTGATAAAGAGGCACCATGTCCTGCGAATGTGTTGAATGGTCTTTGTTGCCATCAATGACAACACTAATGAAGCCACACAGTGTCTCTTGCCAACAATACCCAAAACATATGTAGCCATTTCCCCTCCATCAACCTACAAATGTCAAAAGCATGTGACCATACACCTCCTACCGTCCACTTTACCTCCATTACTTCCAACTCCTAATATCCCTCCATCCACTTTACCTCCACTTCTACCAATGCCTCATTATCCACTTTTTCATAAGTACCCTTACATTCCTAATCATGACCAACAAATGCACACATTTCCTAAACATGAAGCCTCCACTCATTCTACCAACCCTACTTCCACCAAACCCATGGGATTCCAAAATAAATATTTGGATGCCTTTATCTATAAAGCCAAAAATCCAACTAAAACTCCTAAGGACACTAATGCCTTAGGACATCAATGGGAAAAGTCTCTAAATCCTCCATCTTCTAAGTAAAGTACATTCACAAAGCTATCCAAGCCCATACCTCCAAAAGAAAAGCCCAAAAGAAAAATGGTTTGGGTTCCTAAGCACATAGCTAGCAAGTCAAATGAGGCATCCTCATCACATCTCAAGAATCCCAACCACCTATATCCATCCAAAAGCCTACTTCCATCCAAAACTTCAATTCCCTTCAAAAATCCCACTTACAAAGCAAAAGAACTAAAATTACTAAGTCTATGTGGGTCCCTAAATCACTCCATCACCCATCCCCTAAGAAAACATCGCCATTTCTTCCTACACAACCTTCCCATCAAAAGCTTCAATGTTTATCACGGTGTGTGCAGTTATTGGTCATGGTCCCATTCCATTCTGCAACATTCTCACATACCTCCATCTCTCCACCTTTCATCCATTATCTTACATATCTTCCCCATCACCTTCCTATGGTCCATGCTTTTGCATAAGTCTTTCATCCTTATATTAACCTTTCATAATCCATACCATAAGCCACTAGCCTACTCTACCATAATTCCACATCATAATCCACTATCCCCCATACTTGCATGAATCTTGCATAATCCATCTCACTTCCACACAATCCCCTATCAAGATCTATGAGCATAAGGACATGGTCCATGCGAAGACATCATCCATCTCTAGTGGGACTGTCACCTTTCATAGCACTAGAAACTTGAGTCCATCCTATCCATTACCATGGTGAAAACCTGGAAAATAGGTGCCATGTGTAATTGTCATCTTATCAAAAAAAAAAGTAAAGAGAAATCCCTTTGTCTAATGGTGAAAACCCCGTAAACAGGTGCCTTGGATAAGTACCATGATGAAAACCTCACAAACAGGCATCATGTGTAGGTTGATCTTCTATGTCACTTATACTTGGGGGCACATTGTCTCATCCATCTTATCATTTCCAACCTATCATTTTCCATCCTATCATCCTTAGCCATTACATAACCATGCCTATCCTATTGAACCCATTTACCCTTCCTTCCTCCTTTTGATCTTGATGAAGATATATGGGAAAAATGTTAAAATATGCTTTGATATCTCTTGATATACCTTGTCCTTTCCAAATCAATCCTATCATTATTCACCTATCATGAGTCTTTTCATGTAAAACCCATCATGTCATCCTATTGTCATAAGCTTTGTCATGTAAAATCCTAAGTCTATACCTAGAATGGGGGCATGTTGTTCCTATGTGACATAGCCTTTGGAGATCACATCCTATCTCCCTTATGGTGAATACATCCCACCTGCTATAGCCTATCCTCTTATCCACCTATCTATCATGAGCCTTTCATCCTATCCACCATCACCCATCCTACCCCCATCCTTGCACCTAGACTTGGTTTTCTCCCTTATCATTGGTATCAAGAATAAAGGCTACCAAAATTGTAAATCCATTGACATTTAAAACATTTCAAAAACTCCAAAAAAATCCAAAAAAATCAAAATATGTGAATAAATCTAAAAAATTAAATATCCAACGAAAAATCCAAGCAATAAAACCAATCATATCATTCAAAACAATCCACTCCATCAACATTCAATCAAAATCAAATCATCATCATCAATTCTTCTTATCAATAACATTCATTCATCCATTTCAATCAATCCCTTCTTCCAATCATATCAATCAAATCAATCTAAGCAATGATCTTAAATGCAAGTCACACTAATCCATATCAAGCAAGCTAATCAATCAAGTAACATTATCCAATCAAATCAACAAGTTTTTGATCCTAATCTTGTCATAAACTAAATCAATCACCACAAATGGGATATAGCATTCCCACATCCTTGTGTTGATCTAGGAATATAGTGTTCCCTGCAATGACACCACTATCATCATAAATCAAACAATCAGTCATTGGTTTATGACTTGACAAGGGCAATACCTTGTTTGTTTTACATCCTTTGAGCACACTGAGAACACTTTCTTATGCTTAGATTGAGTGGACACTCTAATCATCACACCATCACTATCATCATTCAAAACATTCCAGTCATCAAAACAATCAACCCAACAACAACAAACATCAAAACTAAAGCACATCAAGCCAACCATCAAAACAAATCAAATCACTTCAGCAAATCAAAAGGAGCTCAATACACCACATATCATCCCATCATCAACATTTCATTAATCCATAACCTGATCTTTCATCATCATCAATAAAACACAAATCATAACTACATCTCATTTCTATTGTTAAGTGCCTTGATCCCGTGGATACAGGGTATGTAGGCAGTCTAGAGTATGAAGGAAGTGCCTAGATTCAGACATAGGCGATTTTCCTTTTTCTCCTCTCATCATTTCTTCTATCATCTATCTTCTACATCATCAATAAACAACTTCTTCCAATCAATCTATCATTCAATCAATCCATTTCCTTCAATCCACTTATCCATTCTTATCAATTCAATTTACTCCATTGCATTTTCATCCATCCTTCATCAATCTTCATCCATCATTTCATCATCCTCAAATCATTCCAAGCAATGATCCAAATGCAAGTCAATCCTTAAATCTATACCAATCAAGTTAATCAATCAAGCCAAGTTATCCAAGCGCAATCAATGGTATTGATCCTAGCTTGTTGTAAGCTAAATCAATTAGCCAACCAACTTAGCAAACAACCTTGTGTTGATCTAGGGATATAGCTTTCCCCGCCATGACAACACTCTCAACTATCATCATCAATCAATTAATCATTGGTTTACAGCTTAATAGGGGCAATACCTTGTTTGTTTTTGTATCATTTGTGTATGCTTGCTTGTGTGTGTTATCTTTTTATCTTGCATTTGTATCAAATCCAGATCAATCCAACTAATATTCATATCTTCTATCTAGACAAGGTTGTATTATGTTGGGGTACAAGGCACATCGTCACCCTAGTCCTTATACCTTGGTGCATAATGTCTAGTTCTATATCAAACATCATGGTTGCTCACTTTCATTGTACCATAACACATCTTCATTTCTTCTATCTATCCCCTTATCTTTCTTTTATAGCCAAGCCCTTTCTTTTCATAAGCATAATCGTGTTTGTCCAACCCACCTATCCTCTCGAGGGGGCATCATCATCCTATCATTCCATCATCATCTTATTATTTCCATCCTCATTCTATCCTACATCATCATCATCCTATTTTTCCATCCATATCCATTTTCCTCTATCCATACCTTAGCTTCTTTGAAATTATGTTACTCGACATAAATCTCATCATCTCAAAGAGGGGCAAAATGTAGACACCTAAAATTGTCCCAAATTTGTCCATGTCTTGCAACACCTAGTCAAATACATCACTTAGACATCATGTAGCATTTTGTCCTAATCCCACTCTTAATCCCACTAATTCACTAGCCAATTAATTAATTAATTAAATTTTATTTATTTAATTAAAATCCCATCTTAATCCCATCCTTATCTCTGTTATCCAATTAATTAAATAAATTTTATTTATTTAATTAATTTCCACATCATATCCCAATCCTATTCTAATCATCTTCCCAATTAATTAAGTAAATTTTATTTATTTAATTAATTTCCCTCACATATCCCAACTAATTCAAATAAAATATTTGAATTAAGTCCTCACCTCTCACCTCATTTCGACACTTGTCCATTTCTCAATTGAATCATGTATGGTAGTACAACTTTCATTTAAAATGCTTCAAATGTACAACTAATGGGACCTAATTTTAGTATTTGTGTACATGATCACACATGAGACCTATTATCTCCTCTCCACTTGTCACATGACTACAACTCCCTTGAAGAGTGGGAATAACTGAATCAATCCTAGCTGTCCACATCAATCATTTAGCTTTTTAATCTCAATCATCCATTTGAACCAAGCCTTTACTATAAATCAACCCCCTCACAAGCCATTTGCAAGGAGGCATTGAGTTGGAGTATCCTTATGCTATTGAAATCACATTAGAGCCTTTGCATCTATCATCTATCAATCTTCCATATATCATCTCATGCAAATGTTATGCTGTCGAATTGTGAGCAACCAACATATCAAATCAATCAAACAATTTATCTTACATCTTTGAGGTATTGAATGATTTGGGTTTAGGCTATGCATTTCATTGTTTGATCATTTACATTTGTAAATTCAAATATTTTAGTATACACAAGTTTCAAAATCAAGGACCAATTAGTTGGAGGACTACTTGAGCTAGTGCATATAGATTTGTGTCGATTTACCAGAGTAAGAAGTTTGCAAAGAGACAGGTATTTCATGTTGCTCATTGATGATTATTCTAGAATGACTTGGGTCACCTTTTTGAAAGAGAAAGCTAAAGCTCTAGATAAATTCAAGGCATTTAAGGCAATGGTTGAAAATGAGATGGATTTGAAAATCAAATGCTTGAGGTCTGATAGAGGAGGAGAGTTCACATCAAATGAATTCAATTTCTTTTGTGAAGAACATGGAATAAAGAGACAACTATCTGTGCCTAGAACTCCACAACAAAATGGAGTTGTTGAAAGGAAAAATAAAACAGTTCAAGAAGCTACTATAACTATGATGAATGAAGCTCATCTTCCAAAAGCATATTGGAGAGAGGCAATTCACACTGCTGTATATATCCTAAATAGAGTTCAAGTAAAAGGTAACAGTTCAAAGACTCCTTATGAATTGTGGCATGGTAGAGTTCCTACTGTGAAATATTTCAAAGTTTTTGGTAGCAAATGTTATATCAAAAGAGAAGAAGATTTAGGCAAGTTTGATGCTAGATGTGATGAAGAAATCTTCCTTGGTTACTCCACCAAGAGCAAGGCCTACTGGTGCTATAATAAGAGGCTAAATAAGAACATTGAAAGTACAAATGTTAAAGTTGATGAATGTAAGGAAAGGTATTCAGAATCAAGTGGATATGAGTTAGATGATCTAGATGTTTCAGAACTGGTGCAACATGAAGATAGCCTAGATGAAGAAGAACAAGCTCTAGTAAGTGCTACCAAAACTCCAAGATATGTAAGAATCAGTCATTCTGAAGATCAAATCATAGGAGATAAGAGCAAAGGGATCTTAACCAGAAGAAAAACTACAAAAGAACAAGCAAATTTTTGTCTAATTTCCAAGATTGAACCTAAAACTATGGATGAGGCTTGCAAAGATGAGAATTGGATAAAAGCTATGGAAGTGGAATTGATGCAGATAGAGAAGAATTAGACTTGGGATCTTATTCCTAGACTAGCAAACAAGAATGTAATTGGTACAAAGTGGATCTTCAGAAACAAGATGAATGAGAATGGTGAAGTGGTAAGAAACAAAGCAAGGTTGATATGCAAAGGATAAGGTCAAGTTGAAGGAATAGACTTTGAAGAAACTTTTGCTCCAGTGGCAAGGATTGAAGCAATAAGGATGTTTTTGGCTTTTGTAGCATACAAAGATTTTAGGGTTTATCAAATGAATGTGAAGTCTGCTTTCTTAAATGGAGAGTTGGAAGAGGAAGTCTATATAGAACAACTAGAAGGATTTCAGTCATCAAATTAGGGTGACATGGTATGTAGATTGAAGAAATCTTTGTATGGATTAAAACAAGCTCCCAGGGGATGGTATGCACGGTTGGACAAGTACCTAATATAGGTAGGGTTCAGTAAAGGTACTACAAATATCAATCTCTACTTCAAGATCAATGATGAACAAACCCTGATTGTTACAATTTTTGTTGATGATATTATTTTTGGAGGCAATGAAGGTATGTGCTCAGTTTTTGCTAGAGAAATACAAAGTGAATTTGAAATGTCTATGTTTGGAGAGATGAACTTCTTTTTAGGTCAGCAAATAAGTCAATTAGATAAAGGTATCTTCATTTCTTAGTCTAAATATGTGAAAGATTTGTTAAAGAAATTTGGTATGGAAGACTCTAAACTAGTATGCACACCTATAATAACTGGTTGTAAGTTGAGCAAAGATGATAACTCACCCATGGCAGACCAAAAAAGGTATAGATCTATGATTGGAGGATTAGTTTATCTGACTCAAACTAGACCTGACATAATGTATGTAGTATGTCTAGGTAGAACCTATGGAATCACATGTGATGGTAGTCAAGAGAATTCTGAGATATTTAAAAGGTATAATAGATTATGGTTTGTGGTACCCTAAGGACTGTGACTTTACTCTTAGTGCATATACTGATGCAGATTGGTCTAGAGATGTGGATGAAAAAAAAAGTACAAGTGGACATACATTCATCATGGGAAAAAGATTATTATCTTGGTTAAGCAAGAAACAAGACTCAATATCCCTATCTACTACAGAAGAAGAATACATTGTAACAACATGCAGTTGTACTCAAGTGTTATGGATGAAGTAGACTTTGAAGGACATCAAAATTATGTATGAAGATCCCACTACAATCTTTTGTGACAATACAAGTGCCATAAACATATCAAAGAATCCAATGCTACATTCAAGGACAAAGCACATATCCATCAGGGATCATTTTATGAGAGAGAAGGTGATAGAGAATGAAGTCAAGTTGGAGTATGTTTCTACCAAGGATTAGATTGTTTACATTTTTACCATGCCTCTGCCTAAGGATACTTTTGAGTATCTCAGAGAAAAGTTAGGGGTTATCACCCCTCCTACTCTAAACTAAGATGCACAATAGTACATCAGTCTGGAGGTGTTCAGAGGTCTAGATTGATGCTTTTTAGAGCTACTTCTTAGGGGGAGTAGTCAGAGAGTTCAGAAGAGAGCTTAGATCAGAATAGAAGAGTGCAAGTATGTGCCCTTTACCATTGATGTCAAAAGGGGAGAGAAATCATGTGAAAAACTTAAAGTGTAGATGTGTAAGAGAAAAGGGGAGAATTTTGGAGAAGGAAAGAGTGCAGGTGTGTAAAGAGAAAGGAGGAGAATCTTGTCTTGATGGCTATTGCAGTTTTTCACATCATATGTTGCCATCAATGACAAAGGAGGAGATTGTTGCAAGTATGTGCCTAATCGGTGTTGTAATTGATGTCAACATATCCTTGTTGTCATTGGTGTCAATTGTATCTTAGTATATTACTTGTTTACAAGACTTGTATGTTGAAGATATTGAGAAAATTAGCCTCTTTGGAAGGAACAAGTGAGTTACAGAGAAGTGCAGTATAGACAGTGAGTTATATGCTGAAGAACAGTTAGGTAAATTGCTCCGCATTTATTTCTACTTGAAGATCATGGTCTGTGGATTGGAAGTAAGTTAGAGGTATGACTAAGGATGCTACATTCTAGGTTTGAGCTCTCCGCATGAAGATCTGAGTGAGTTATCTTCACCAAAATAAAACCTACTTTTTCTATAAGTTAAGTTGGGATAGGAAGAAAGTATTTTACTATTCATTCCTCCACAATAAAGTATTTTTCTTTGTAGTTCTAGAAGGATGTCTGGGATGATGATAAGTGCCTACAGTTGCAATGGTTCATGGTTTGGTGGTGCACAATCTTTCTTTTACGACAGTGGAAGATAGTAAAGTTTGTGTTCTGGTGAGAAGATTCCTATGGATAAAGTGGTTAAGGTTCATGCAGTTGCTTCTAATGATTCTAATATGCTTGTGGATGTCTCCTAATTTGTTCCTATCTGGACTTTAGTCCATATTAAGAAATTGAGATTGTGCTTGAAGATTCTTCCTAGATAATGTAGCGTGCAACCAATTTTGGCCGACCTAGTTAATCCCAATGATTGCAAAAATCTCTGGAAGATTGTGGAAGCATGTTGTGGCATCAAAAATCATGTTTGAGTCCCAGCTAAGGTATGGCATGATCCACATTTCATTTCCTTTTCACAATGTTGTAATAGGTCAGGACCTATTTTGTAAATGTTTGTAATACCGACCTTAGAGATTGTTCCAATGGTTGATGATTGTGATGCCAACCTTGATGATCATTTCAAGGTTGATGTAGTGTATAAATACTTGTAGTTGATTCATGGAAAAAGTGTCCTTGAGTGAAAATGGAAAGATATTAAGAAAGGTTGAAAAGGCAGAGTAGAGAAGAGGCAGAGGAAAGAAGAGGAAGAACACAATAGAGGCAGAGCAGAGAAGAGGAATTATTGTACTTCAATCAAAGACATAAGAAGGTGTTGATCATGGAAGAGAGCCTAGAAGTGGGCCACCAGTAGGGTTTAATAGACCTTAGGGTTTAACAGCCCTCAAGGTTTAACAACCCTTATTGTAATCTTGCTAGATTTAGGGTTGAGGCAATGAGCCTGCTATACCTAGTTGTTCTTCATGGCAGTAAGCCAGTATGTTTAGGCCCATGGAGTGACCAAGCCTGAACATCATTATTTCAAGATTGTAATATATATTGAGAGCTAATCCTCTCCATGGTTTTTCCCCACCTTGGGGTTTTCCATGTAAAAATCTGGTGTCTGTTGTGTTTGATGTTGTATCTGTGGTTAAGTTTCTGATTTCATGCACTCATTGTTAAATCATAATAATTGTGGATAAGTAATGAATGTTTAATTGCAGAAAGTGTTTAACTTTTTGGGACAACTGATTCACCCCCCCTTAGTTGTTTGGTGCATATTGACATGTTATTTGGGTCCTATGATGACATCTGAAGTTTGAATTATGAAATTCTTAGAGGGAATCTTTGTAGTTACATATATAAGCATGATTAGGTTTCATTTACAAACTAGATGGCATTTTTTATTAGTAAGCTCTTGTGAAAGTGATTCAAGGCATTCATTGTGTTGTAGAGCAGTATTTTGTGTTGTTATTATGTTTTAATTTGCAGTTTCGATAGTTGTCTCCTCACGGCATGAAGAGCATCTTCCTTCCATTAGATCTTCACTACAAGGTGATATTTATTGTGTTTTCAATCATTTATCATTTGGATTTTTGCCTCTATCCCTTTGGGATATGCACTCTCATATGATAATAGTGTTTAAAAGACTTGAATGTGTTGAGTACTTGTGACTCAGATTATAGGCATCGGCAAAACATTGAACTATCGGTGTGATCTGAGACTATTACCAATGGTGTTGTGTTACTCTGACAGTTGGACATCAGCATGACAAACCTTATCGGCGTGCTGTGGATATCTCCTTTTGATGTGTTGGGTCACTCTGATGATGGTTTGCTCCTGCGGTGTGCTATCAGTGAAATGGAGGTCTTCGGTGTAACCTATTTATGTTCCTACGATGGAGCTGTGCTACACAAATCGGTGTAACTGTCACTATCAGTGAAGTTTGATGTAGTCTCGACGATAGTTGGTGTCTCTCCAATGGATCTGTCATCGGTACAAAGATCACTATCGACCCATTTTTGATATGTCATTCTGATGATGTGTGTCACTCTGATGGAGGTTGGTGTCGGCAAGATGTATTTGATCAGTGGAGTGTCGAGACGTTACTCTGATGAGCTTGGGCTACTCCAATGAAGTCTACACTGGCATTGTTAGGAACAAAATTGCCGACGATAGTCTTACTGTGTGGTCTTGTATATAAAGCGATCAAAGGATCATTGACTGATGAATGTGGGATAATTAGATCTCACTAATATGAACAGTCATGGGAACGGTTGCCTTTTGTAACTGTCTGGTCCGTTATGGTAGTCGAACCGAATGTTCTCTTCTATAATGTGATTTGTTAAATGCATTGCAACAGGAGAGGAGAAGTGTCAAGAGAAAGAATAGAGTTCATGTGTAGGGTGATGTCCTATACTGTATGCTATTTGTGGCATGATAATAGTATGAAGGACTAACTCGAGTGCTGAAGAACTTTGTGCAGGGTTATGCTATCAGTTATTCTTCCAAATGGAACAAGATGTTAATCTCCATGAAAGGCTTAGTGCCTGAATTGTATTGTAACTGTATTTTCTATTGCTAAATAATACAATGGCGATCTAGGCTTTTAGAGTGGGGTTTTTTACCCATAAGGGTTTTCCCCATGTAAATTTGTGTTCTTTGTTCTATCTTTCATGTTTAATAATTCTACTATTGAAACTGGTTAATGTTACTTGTACTTTCCTCTAAAGGTCAATGTTGGAAATGTTCTATGTTTGTTTCCGCTTTGTGGCATAGTTGTGTGTGTTTTTGAAGCGATTGAAAATAATTTAAATCTGTCGAAGACACCACTATTCTTAGAAATATGTTTTGAGATGCTCTCATTTCCTTACAAGTGGTATTAGAGCCTTCTTCTAGGATCTGATTTGTTGCTCACATATGTATGTTTGTGTGCTGCATGTGTTTGCATGTAAGAGTTCCTAGTGTATAAGGTCTGGGTATTCCTTCTGTGATGATTTCTTAGTGTGATAGGCTTGAGGAATTTTGAAGGAATCATCTGATCTTTGATCCTTGTTTTGAGTGAAGTCTGACAGTTGATCTTGTCTTCACGTTATAGTAGGCGCTTGAAGGATGGTGAAGATGAAGAGACTAGAGCTAGTCATGATGTGACCTGAGGCTCTTAGTTGACAGTGTATAATCCTATTGTATGGGGTGGATTATGCTTTGTGGTTGTGTCTCTGTAGTAACTTTCATATTGGGTATCTGTGTGAGAGGCTCTCTGATGATATGAAGAAGTTTGTGTTGCTGCTCAGCCATGGAGTATTGTGCTTATGCTAGGATTTGTTCCTGGTATTGGAAGATACTATTTATGTGATGCCCCAATTGCATTTTGGTTATGGAGTTGATCTTTGAGGTCTGGAAGCTTCTCATATAACCTGACTTTCTCTCTTGGATGCTTGTACATGGTGGTGGTCTTGGAATTGATCTGAATTAGGCTTGCAGTTCCTAGATTTTCTTAATCCTTGTGTTTGTTTTGTACTTGCATCGGAAGGGTTTAATAGATTTTCCTTAAAATCTATTATGCTCATCTATGTTAATCCATTTTCTAGTTTAATTGTTATGGTGTTTCTTGATTCATATTCTTAGTCTTCCAGATGTGAAGTGGGTATGGATGTGCATGGGTGTTATCAAACACAGTGGTTTTGCAGGTTTTACATGGTTAAGAAAAACTTGTGGTTCTGTGAAGCTATAATCAATCTATTTTTCTAGGCCCTAGCTTTTGGGGTGTTGCTAGATGAAATAGTTGTAGTTTTGCAAAGCATGCTTCGTGCATAGTATGAGGAGGTGAAATAATTTCTCTACATAGGAATGCTGGTATGTGATATGTCACTCAATATTTCTATGGAAATGCTTGTTGGTTTTCTATACTATGGTGCTCAGGTTGTGGACATGTTTGGCGAATCAGATTTGTAAGTAATCTGATGTTTGAGTCATGTTGCCTACATTGTTATCTATTCCTTGAGATCTTAGTTTTGTAGTTTCCAGTGTGACAGTGAGTTTGCATGGTACATTGATTGGATCTACGAGTTATGTAGTTTTGTGGGATGATCACCTATTAAGCTACAATGAGATGACTCAGATGTGGACTGTCTTTATCCACCAGATTGTTTCAGTGTTAATGCAGATTTGTTAGCTGGCCTGGTCTGTGGTCACTTGTGCATTGGTGTGACTACTTCGGAATGAGGGGATGGATGTTGTAGAGTACCTGAATAGTCAGTTATGGAGACCTATAGCATGTGTCGTATATTTCCTTGGTTTGAGATCTTGGTGCCACTTGGCTTTATTGTCACATGGACATGTTAATGTGTGGACCTGGAGGATTTTTAGATTAGGAGATGTTTGGTCATGATCCTTGAAAATCTCAGTTGTTACAGTTCAGTAGGAGCTTTAGCATTGACTGTGTGTTCATCACTTAGTGGTGAATGATCTTCTTTAGTGTTGCAGATATTACTAGGAGGAGCTCTTTGATCCTGTTGCTATAGAAGGGTTCTTTCACATTTGCAGGGGCACTATTTGAGGATGTGTAACATCTTGGAGTCATGGAGGATTCATGAAATCCTTGGCTGAGGTGTTGGTGGTGCTTAACAGGTGATGTTGGTTTGTTTCATGTCATGGTGTTTTCTTGAATTCTACTTTTGAGTTTTGGCATGATACATTGCTCTTGAGATCATGGTTATGTTCACCTGAAGCATGGAATCTCCTAAGGGAGATAGTAAGATCTTGATGTCATGATAAGTTCTTGATTCAGATGATTGGAGCTTTGACAATGGTCTGGTGATTCTCTATGTGTTGGGTGCATTGATCTTTTGCTTGATTACTTCATGTTGGTGCAATGATGCATTTGGAGTTTAGCATGATATAATTATTTGAAGATGCCCATGGGTACATGGAGAATAAGGTGAGGCTATAATTCTCTTGAGATGAGAGAAGTGTTGTTGATGGTTAATCTTGATGAAGATTTCAGCAGAAATTCTGAGAAGCCTACACCTTGGTTGGACGTGAGTTCAATAGAGACCTATGAGGAGATTTCTCTTGCAAGAGTCATGATGGTTTGTATATCTTGGAGGAGAATTCTTATCCCCGCTCATGGTCTACTCAGCAATTTATCACTTGAGAGGTATTGCCCATTGTTTCTCTCAGGTGTTTTATGCTTTCTTTCATAGATATGGATCTTGAACTGCTGATATATGGTTTTGGAGATTCATTGTGAGAGATGGATAGCATGATTATCTCCTTTTTCATTTGAATTTAAGATATCATTTATTGATGAGGACAATTAGGAGATGATTTATGCGATGATTTCCTGAAATGGGAAATGGATTAGTTTGATCTTATTTGGTTTGAAAGGCTTACATCCATGTTAGTTGCATGATTACATATGTTGAATTTGATCTCTTGAGATTGAATGTTTGTTTGGGTGTCGTTATGATGTTCTCTTTGGGGTGTTTCGAAGGAGATCATACTTGACACAGTTGGCATTCAAAGGTGTATGTAGAAGGATTGTCTACAGGTATATGATGTGTAGTGTTTCTCTTGGTCTCAGTTATTTTTCTGATGGTGTGTTTCACATTATTTTGGTTTGAGGTTTTGTTTGGAACTGTTGTGATCACTACTTTGTGGTCATGTGCTTTCACTTATGTTCTTAGGTGATAGCATGAAGGTTCTGTTATCTCTTTCATTGTTGGGTGTGAAGAACTTGAGGGATTTCTAGACTGGTGGTGAGATGTATAGGTTATTAATTTATAGATTTTACATATCATGGTGGATGTTTCCTTGGTACTACATGATGTTTACACTTTCTATGTGATGCCATTGGTAGACTTGTATGCCATGATCTTTTTTAGATCTGCATTACCCATGCAATGGGAGTTCTTGGATGTGTTTGGTCTTCTTGGACTGGTTGACACATGGAGCTTGTATTTGCAGTTGATGGGTGTATATGTAGGTGGCATGAGTCTGCTGATGTTAACACCTTCAAGGTATGAGTGATTGGATGTTTTAGCACTGGCTATGTGTGCTATTTTCAATCACATGGGTTTTGTTTAGTTGGATGGGTGCAATCAATTTTCTGATTATTGTTCTAGCTGATGTTCTATCTTGTTTCTGGAGGATGGTTTCATGGCTATGTTCTGAAAGCTTTGACGTTGGTTTTGTTAAAGCTTCTGTGTAGCTTGTGAGTACAGTGGAGTGAAGGAAGTATTAACTTTGGTTCTGAGTGTTGATGGTTTCCTATAATTCCTTCGTCAAGTGGGAGAATGTTGAGTACTTATGACTCAAATTATAGGCATCAAAAAAATGTTGAACTATCGATGTGATCTAAGAGACTATTACTGATGGTGTTGTGTTACTCTGACAGTTGGACATCGGCGTGACAAACCTTATTGGTGTGTTGGGTCACTCTGATGGTGGTTTGCTCCTGCAGTGTGCTATCGGTGAAACGGGGGTCTTCGGTGTAACTTGTTTATGTTCCAGTGATGGAGCTGTGCTACACCGATCGGTGAACTATCACTGTCAGCAAAGTTTGGTGTAGTCTCGATGATAGTTGGTGTCTCTCTGATGGATCGGTCATTGGTATGAAGATCACTGTCAGCCCAGTTTTGATATGTCATTCTGATGGTGTGTGTCACTCCGATGGAGGTTGGTATCAGCAAGATCTCATCTATCAGTGCAGTGTCAAGACGTTACTCCGATGAGCTTGGGCTACTCTAATGAAGTCTAGACTGGTGTCATCAAGAACAAAATTTTTGACGATAGTCTTATTGTGTGGTCCTATATATAAAGTGATCAAAGGATCACTGACTGATGAATGTGGGATAATTAGATCTCACTAATATAAACGGTCATGGGAACGGTTGCCTTTTGTAATTGTTTGGTCCATTATGGTAGTCAAACCGAATGTTCTCTTCTATAATGTGATATGTTAAATGCATTGCAACATGAGAGGAGAAGTGTGAGGAGAAAGAACAAAGTTTGTGTGTAGGGTGATGTCCTGTACTATATGCTATTTGTGGCATGATAACAGTATGAAGGACTAACCTGAGTGTTGAAGAACTTTGTGCAGGGTTATGCTATCAGTTATTCTTCCAGATGGAACATGATGTTAATCTCCATGAAAAGCTTAGTGCCTAAATTGTATTGTAACTATATTTTCTATTGTTGAATAATACAATGGTGATCTGGGCTTTTGGAGTGTGGGGTTTTTTACCCATAAGGGTTTTCCCCATGTAAATCTATGTTCTTTGTTCTATCTTTCATGTTTAATAATTCTGCTATTGAAACTGGTTAATGTTGGAAATGTTTTATGTTTGTTTCCACTTTGTGGCATAGTTGTGCATATTTTTGAAGCGATTGAAAAGAATTTAAATCTGTCGAAGACACCACTATTTCTTAGAAATACATTTTGAGATGCTCTCATTTCCTTATAGAATGCTTCTCCAGGGCTTAACTAAGGTAAGCCTCTAAACACCACAACCCCCTCCCACACTCCTTGTGATTATAGGTTACAGGTGTTGCATTTCGTGGAGTGGAGTTGTAGAAAGGAGTGGTAGAGATCAAGGATTTAGGATCTGAAAAGAAGCATGACACTAGAGATTTTCCTAGACTAGGGCACTAGTCTCCATGTCCTCCATAGTTGAATTCCCAGAAATGGAAGTTGTAGTGCAGATCAGTGTCGAAAGGAGATCAGGATTCTACAAAGAAACAAGTGCCTTGAACTTGGGCACTAGTCCCTGTGTCCCCAACTTCTTTGCCTTCTGAACTTCAAAAAATAGTGAGTTAAATATCTCTACCCCTTATCTCAATCTGAAAGGATTTACCGTAATTTGGTAATTTGCTTACTAATTTTCATATTTAGGGTTTCTAAGTATAATTGAGCATTAAATAGAGACATTGTTTGACACATCTAAGAATCCATAGCTTCCCATGTGGCAGCCCAACCTGATAGGTGATTGCTCTTGCTTAGTGGAGATTTAACTCGGTTGATATGCCCTTGGAATATTTGTAGTGAAATGAGGATTTTGCATAAACCATTAAAACCCCAACCACATCTCTCCTCTCCACATTTTCACACAAAACACTTCCTTTTCATCCTTCACTGCAACCACTTTGCATTCCATCACTACATCTTCATTCTTCTTTATTTCAGAAACCTCTTCTACATTCCTCCCTTCACTTTTCACATCTTTCACTTCCTCAATCATAGCTACACACAATTCTTCATCTTGTTTGACTAATTCCTTTCACTGCCTTGCTTCCCATCTATCCACTCTCACTTTAATGTCCACTGTCATCTCAAGGGTCTTCCTCTTTTCATATTGTATCCATCCATCCCATACCATGAGCTTCTTCCTCAATAATATCCCCATCCTGTTGGCTACAATTGGTCACACATCACACTCTCAATCTACAATTCTTCATGGCTCTTTAGGTCTTGATTGCTCAAGGCTTCTCTACCGGCAACAATCCTCACACGATCTCTCCTCAACTGCTTCACTCTCTCGCAAGTCCTGGCATAGGTTGTCTCACATTTGACACTCTACCTATGCACTCATGAACTCTAGCTCTAATACCACTAATGAAATACAAACTTGCTTATACTTACAAAGACATGCTCTGATACCATTAATGAAAGAGGGGTTGTACATAAACCTCACATAAACATATTCAAAATTAACAAAAGTAAACAATATGCACAAGGGTGAGTGCAGGATCATGATGGGCCAAACACTACCCCTAAGTGGCAATGTAAGTGTGAAAAATAGACTTGTTGCATGGTTACACAACATGCCCTATTTTGCCCTAGTGAAACAGGGACCCAACTTTTGCTTGGCTTGCTTGTCCTTTTCTTTCGAGTGGTAAGGTAAAATAATCAATGTCATATGTGTGATAGGATGGCATCCTATGCATATCTTGACCCCAGGATAAAGCTCATATTTTCAAACTTTAAATTTCATATTATAGATCCTGCCAAGTGGAAGAGCATCAAAATCTAAGTATGTTTTCTTTTTGAAGCACGATGAAATTTGCTAAAATAAAGAAGTTGCAATCGGTCAAAGTTCAATCAATAGGTCAACTGGATATTCACATTGTATGTCATTTGGATATTAACTTAATATCCTGATGCTTATTAATATCTAGATGTCAAATTTAAGAGACTTATTAGGTTAAATGTCATATGCAGGATATTAGTCTACGTCTGGATCTTAACTTAGTATCCTGACCAAAATATCCCTGTCCCGATGATGTGATGTCATCTTGATTTTACAAAGAGCCCCAAATGTGCTGACATCATCTAGATATTAGAGCGTATGGATATTAACTTTGCTAATATCCTTGCCTTATTTTAACATTCTCATCTAGATGATGTCATGTCATCTCAACCTTATGAAGAATGATAAGTTTGCTTACATCATCTGGATATTAACAATCATCCAGATCTTAACTTAGTATCTAGACATTATTTTAGCATCCATATCCTGATGACATCATCCCATCCTGATGTGATATATAAGATGGATCCAAGGTTACTTCATCTGGACATTAAGCCATGGGGATATTTCACATTCTTAATGTCTGGATCTTATTCTAGTATCCTCATTCCAATGATGTCACCTCATTATGCTACAAAGAAATATCTTCCTCTAGCTAACGTCATCTAGATATTCTAACTAGATGTATCTTTCACACTTATAATATCCAAACCTTAACCTAATATCCATGACCTGGATCAGATGGTAGTGCATCCTCACGGAAGAATCTTGTCAGTAGGAAAGATTCTCTGCGCTACTGCGAGATGGTGACAAGTGTCCATATGCATATCCAGACTTACCATGAGCATATTTGGAACCCGATGATAATATCTTTGTCAACAAAGGTTGATCTAACCTATGATGACATCATCCAAATATTCATTTTCAGATATCCACTCCCATATGCCTACGCTTTTTGCATCTAATATAGTGCAATTGGCCATTAGCATTTAAATTTGAACACATGCCAACAAACACCTGTGATGATCCTGCACAATCTTGCTAATTGAGGGTGTCAAATCACCTTGACACCATTAATAAGCCCTAATATCATGAATTGTTTAAGGTAAAATTGGAATTTTATTATCATAATCAACATAATTGTATTTGAGAGCCCTAATTTCTTGTGTTAAAACCTTATCGCGAACTAATACCAACCCAGGAGAGCAAAATTGTAGAATAATACTTCATCCAGAGCTTCTATTCAGTCATTACTACATTCATAACAGGTTAAGGAAGAGTACACAGGTATGTATAAAAAACCTATCCCTCTGGTTATTTCACAAAATCGTATCATGATTAATCAAAAAGAGGGTAAATGGTGAACATTGATAGTGATTATGCATTGTTCAAATTCAATTCATAGAATTTAAGCATGTTACCATTTTAGAGCATGAAAAATCAATATTGTCCTAACCCTAGATAGAAAAATATATGTTGTTATTAGAGATAGGTATATTTAAATTGTAGGACAAAATGTCGCATCCATGTAGGGACAAGCGAGATGTAGAATTCAAACCAATTCTGTTTCCCAGAACGCACAACGTGTACAACAAGCTAGGATTCACAAAGGATACTCATTGTGGTAACACAAATATCGAAGCATTTAGAGCTTTGAATGATGTCGGGGAGGATGACCCTATTCTAAATAATATAGTGGCATCAAGTTTATATCATGCCTCAAGTTTTCCCTATTCTACAGAGGCTTTCGACCTTATGGTCGAGTGTGCATTGCACTATGATATCACCACAAGGAAGGTAGAAAAGTAAGAAACACTATATGTAGATTTATCTCTGGAGGGTATAACTAAAGTATTCCATTTGCCAGTTTCTCAACCCATTTATGTGCCAAACCTAGAGGCACTAGCAAAAGAATTTGATGCAAACAATAAGGACTATAGAAAAGTAATCTTCTAGGGATGGAGAAGTCCAAATAATACAGCCAAGCTAGCTGCCAAAATGGCACAACACCTGTATAAGTTTGATTTCAATGAGGATGTTCAATACATAATATTCATGCTCAAAAGGATGAAAGGCCTGATAAATTGTGGAACATTTGAGCCATGGATGTTTGGACTAGTAAGGATGGTTGTTGAATATGAAGAGGATAAAGCAAAGGTCAAGTGGGCCGAAATAATTAGTGATACAATACATGATGAGATGGTCAAGTGGAAGGATGGTAAGGGGATGATCTTCAAAATGACATCTTACTTAGTATATGCATGTGTAGCATCAATTTTATATCATGCTACTAGTTTTACCTATTCTACAGAGGCTTTCAACCTTATGGTCGATTGTGCATTGAACTATGATATCACCACAAGGAAGGTAGAAAAGTAAGAAACACTATATGTAGATTTATCTATGGAGAGTATAACTAAAGTATTCCATTTGCCAGTTTCTCAACCCATTTATGTGCCAGACCTAGAGGCACTAGCAAAAGAATTTGATGCAAACAATAAGGACTGTAGAAAAGTAATCTTCCAGGGATGGAGAAGTCCAGATAATACAACCAAGCCAACTGCCAAAATGGCACAACACTTGTATAAGTTTGATTTCAACGAGGAGGTTCAATACATAATATTCATGCTTAGAAGGATGGAATGCCTGATAAATTGTGGAACATTTGAGCCATGGATGTTTGGACTAGTAAGGATGGTTGTTGAATATGAAGAGGATAAAGTAAAGGTCAAGTGGGCCAAAATAATTAGTGATACAATACATGACGAGATGGTGAAGTGGAAGGATGGTAAGGGGATGATCTTTAGAATGACATCTTACTTAGTATACGCATGTGTAGAAAAAGACACATTTGATTGCCTATGAACTATAGGAAGGATGGGTAAACTACCCAATGAGAAGACTCCCTAGAAACACTATTCCTAGTTGGAGAGAAGATCATCAATTCAACATTATAAAATGGTCAATGACTGCTTCCTAATGCACATAGTCTAACTCATGGAAGGGGATAGCCAAATGGTTTTTAGTAGGTACTACAAAGGTGATTAGTGGATATGGCTCTTGGTTCATCCAAGCCAAAACCTATTCATACATCCAAATGGAAGGATTCAGTGGGAAACCATATATGCTACCAAGGTACCCTTCAGAAAAGGTAGTACTAATGGAGATGATGAGGCAACATCTTCCTACATTTGAAATGTCCAAGTTGAAGGAAGGGAAGCCCTATAGGAAATTTCCTATTGACATAAACTGGTTCCTAGTAGGGGCCATATAAAATGCTAGGAAAGCTGAAGTAGAGTTGAAAAGTTTGAATCTAAAGTTGTTTCTTCTCACCAGAGACTATGATCCTTACCATAGGATTGAGCAAAGGTTCAATAAGAACTATAAACATATTGTAAACCTTGAGGACTATTGGGTAGATTGTGATGATGAACATGAGGTGAGAAGAAAAGAGTATCAAAGGTTAACACTGGATCAGATGAGGACTATAGGACAGCCTAATATGCCCCCACAAATAAAAAAGGATGATGATAACTATTGGAAACAAGGCAGATAACTGAGAGGGGGGGTGAATCAATTATCTCAAATGTCTTAACTTTCTTTTCTCCTTTAATAATTAGTGTAACATCAAAACATATAAGCATATATGATCATAAGAACAAAAATAAAAGCAACACACATAACACAAAGATTTTTACGTGGAAAACCCTGTTAAGGGAAAAACCATAGGGTGACTAACCCAAGATTGTATTCTCTATTAAAAGAATAAGAGGTACAAAATGGCACTTGCCAATTAAGGCTCACTGCCCGAGCACACTACTCACAAGAGGCACACTGCCTACAAGAGACTCACTGTCTACAGAACTTATAGAAGGTAATTAGGTGTTTGAACTGATGAGAGGCATCTACAAATGCTAGAGTTTAGTTCCAGTTAGGTACAATATACTGATCTGATGTACTTCATTCTTTCTCTACTCTAGTGTTGTTGCTCTGTCACATACTGGACTTGTATTGCTACTTCCACACTTTTCTCCACTTTTCTTCACACTTTATTTCATCATATCTGTATTCACACACACCTACATACTGAAGCCCATCTCAAGAATTTCAACAACTTTCTAGTCAACAACAAGAATACTCAAGATATTTACAAGTTGCTGATCTACCAGCTGAATCCATGCTTCATTTGTGATACATATCAAAAACATAGACATAGAAGTCATCAATCATGTCGGCCAACAATGTATGACCCCACAAATTATTTGAAGTCATCAATCATGTCGACCAACAATGTATGATCTGAATTAAAGTCATCAATCATGTCGGCCAACAATGTATGATCCGAATTGAAGTCTGATACTCTGCCGGTCAGTTCTTTCTTTGTCTGCTTTGTCTGTCTGGAACCCAACACTCAGATGGTCATATCTTTTTCATGTTTTATCACCAGAGGCTCAATCTCTGGAATATAGTAGTCATGATACTCCTCTTGACTTGTCCAAGTCTGCAACTTGCTGACTTACACCATCTGAGAGATCTGGACTTGATTGTCAGACCTTGTTGCATACTCTATTCTTGATCACTAGACCAAAACAATCTTCAATCTGACTTCCGGTAAAGGCATACTATGTACTACAGATGTGTGGAATAGACTTTGTTCCCATCAATGACAACACTCATGAAGCCACACAGTGTCTCTTGCCAACAATCTCCCCCTTTGGCATTGATGGCAACACTTAGTGAAAAAGGACTAAGTGTCGTAGCAAACTCCCCCTTGGCTGATGCTCTGTGTTATGCACTATTTTACCAGAGCTTCCCCTTAGATGGATTCCAAATTTTTCACTACTCCTCACCCCCCCTTTGACATCAATGGCAAAGGGCAGAATTCACACACCAAAATTTGCAAAGATTAACCTATACATGGTCGCATAAGTATATATACATGTTATACTTACATATACTTGAGTATATCCGCAAAAGTGGCCTTCAACTGTACAAATTCTATTGCCCAGATCTGCTTCATCCTATCCAAAATGGAGATTCAGCCACTCAACAAAAATGCATATGCTTCTGCTCTTCTTAAATCTGTCGGATCATTGGTCCAGGTTGTGGTCTGAGCATCTGTTAAGGCCTCATGCATTGCCTCTAACTCAGGGATAATTATCCCTCTGAGTTCACTCATTCTATTTACTATATCCTTCTTTTCTTTGTTCAGCCTCTTTATTTCATTTATAATGAAAATGGCCTAGCATTCTTGATTCATTAAGGATGTAATGAGGGGATCAAAATTCTGAGATAAACTTGACAGTTTACCTTCTTGTTCTTTCACCTTCTTTTCAATATCCTCTGTCACTTTGGGCTAAGATAGATGAAATTTGTACATGTTCCCACCATCTTTAAGAGCATTTTCAAGGCTCTTTATCCCAATATCTAGGGTCATCCTATCATTAGTGATGAGTCCTTGTACTTTAGTGAATCTTTTTCCCAAAAACTCCTTCTGGGCCTTTGCTTCTGCTGATTTCTCTAAAGAATCAAAATGAGTGCTAACAAAATTTACTAGAGATTTCAAGTTACCAGATGGAGAGGCCGAAGGATCCTTTTGAAATGATGGAATGATCTTCTCTAGTATCCTGGATGCAATGTCTAACAGCTCACGGTCTTCCATGTGAGATTTCAGAAGTTTTTCTTTTGCTTTGGCTTGAGCAAAAGATGTTATTTTCATTGTCTAGACTAGAGAGAGAGTCAAAATTTAGTGGCCCTTGAAACAACTCCGGTTCATCTATCTCCATCATTTCTTTGCTTAAGAAGTTCTTCACTACTTTTGCAGTGTCTCTTGCCAGAGATTGGGTCTTCTTTTCTTTTGGGATCTTAGAATTGTCATCATAGGTCTTCTCTACTTGTTCTTCTTTTCCCTTTACCTCCTCTTCTTGACTCACTTTCTTCTCTTTTCTTCCTTCTCCTTCAGCTCCTAAATCTAGAATGTCTACAGTGGGATCCAAAGGAGAGATGTTAACTACTTCATGAACTTCCTCTTCTAGAATAGAGGAATCCAAGTCCTTAGACTTATCTTCATCTATCTCTTTTGACCCTTCTACATTTTTGTCAGAAGATTCTTCATAGGCTGCATTTAATCCTTCAACATCCATGGTAGAAGGTTCTTCATCTGTTTCCTCTACAATATGAAGATTGAATCTTTTGAAGGTATTCTATAGGATGTCTTTTGTTTCTCTTGCTACTTGGTCAGTTTCTCCAAGCATAAGTTTATTCATTCTTGCTTTGCTCTGGAATTCATCCTTATAGTCCTTAAAGATCATGTCCATTTTCTTTGGAGTAATAGAAGGATAGAGCTATATTGTTATCTGTTCCCTAATCTCTAAGTCTTTTTCTTTTGCATTCTCTTTTCTTAGTTCAAGTACCTTCTCTAGACTTTTGGGAATTAATGAAATAATTTCAATGAATGCTTTATTGTAAATATTCAGATACCTAACTATAGCTTCTTCCATAATCCTCTTGTCAGTATCATTGTATTCATCATAGAATTTTGTTACTAGTTATAGGTTCCCATCCACCTTGTGGCTTTTGTTTTCATTCTCTTTTCTCCCTTTCTAGATGTCTTGACTTTCGGTTTGGTGGCTCTTAGGAGTGGCAGGTGCAGAGCTCTTAGAGGATCTAGTCTGGGAGAAGGCTTGTACCGGAACACTTCCTTTCTCTTCTTCTTGTTTCTCTTTCTCGCCACTTTTCATTTTTTCTCTGTTTGCATCTATTGTCTCTTTTGATATGCCATATCTTTTGGAATTTCCTTGACTTCCCTTCTAACTTTCCTCTTTATCTCTACTTGTCTTAGCTCAACATGTATTTTTACACTTAGTTCTTGAAAGGTTCCAAACCTTTCTACCTTAGGGTCCTTAGGCTAGCTCAATAGGTGTTTCATATGTAGCTCCAAGATTTTCTCATCGACCTTGTATCCCATTTGTATTATCCACACTGTTCTGGGCTTAATTGCCTCCATTAGGCATTGATCAGTATCTACCATAAAACACACTGTATCCTTGTATTTCTCAACTATGGATTGAGGTATCCTTTCTTTGGATTGCATCATGCTTTGGAAGCTCTTAAAGTAACCCCAGAGAGATGTGCTTTGAGCTTTAGCATCACCAAGTCCATACATATAATCTCTAATTTGGATTGCAACAAGTTTGTCATTTTGTCAAACCCAACCACTTGATCCAGAGAGCTCAATCATGTAATAGAAGAATAGACATAGTATTAAAAAAACATACTTAAAGGAGTTCTTATTATCCTTCTTGATCTTCTGTAGGTTCTCTAATAGTTGATTTAAGAGAAGATCGCATAGGTCATAATCGACATTTTCCCTCAACATCTGATATGCTGCATATATTGCAATCCCAGACACAGAATTCTCCCTGCTAGAATGATAGATTTTATACCCAATTATCATTGAGGCAAATTTGACATTCGGATCTATGATGTCATCTATGGTCATTGCTCTCTTGTCAAACTTAGATTTGGTAGCTTCAGTTACTGTCTAGTTCTTGACAGATTTGAGTGTAGGCAACCCACCGAATGAGTGCAGTCTAGTTACTACCTTGATGGCATCTTTTGTTATCTTAAAGGGCCTCATTAACCACATAAAATTGTCATGCATCCTGCTTAGGACATATTAAACCCAATCATCTTTAGTAAAATAGGGAAAGTGGATGCAATGTCCGAAGTGTTTATCTCGGAGGGCCTTGTATTGAGGTTTGAGTTCAAAACTTTCATCTATTAACTATTTATGATAGATGTCCATCAACTTAGAGTCTCCAAACTCCTCAATGTTGGCATGGATGTAGACCCTAACATCTTCTACGTGCAATACCCCATGCAAAATGCTAGAAAAAGTGCCTAAAGGATCAACTTCTAGGGATTTGTAGGGGTGTTTCTTGAATTTTGGGCGCGGCCTATCAATGATCTTAACAACCATTGGAGTAGCCATTTTGCAAAAGATTTAGAGAGATATTTTTAGAATGGAAGTACCTTTTTATGCTTTAGGGTTCAAAATAAGAGCTGGAACAAATTGCTGATTGAATTGGATTTTGTAGTTAATCTTTGAGAGTTGTAGAAACTTTGATGCAGAACTCTTCTTTTCTTCTTCTCAAATGCAAATGTGCAAATAATAAGTGAATGAACCCTTTTATCTTTGCACAAACCCTAATTTCCTTTTGCAATAAATGCACAACCTAAGTTATCCGGTTGCCCTATTTTGAGAGAGATCTTCTCGAATCACTATGTTGCACTTAGAATCATTTTCAGTGAAGATTGACAATGTATCTTCTTTTCTTCAATCATGCCATGGATCCACAGATTAAAGTATTTCAATTTTGAATCATACCAGATCTATCTATGAAAATCCTACTTTACCAGATGGCTATCAAATCAGATCAATATTGGATGATTAAACTCTTGTAAAACTCCATGCAAATCTTTCATATTTTTACCGAGGTTTATTTAGATATTTTTTCTGAGAACACTTTAATCCACAACATTCCATGTGCCAAATTTAGCCACCAATTGACTGGTTGGAGGAATTTTTTTTTCTTTGTTACTCCCCCTGAGCTAGAGCTCATTTGTTTAGTTTCTGGAAGGAATATCAGCACCAGATTCTAGTGTGGATCCATCCCCAACATTTTCTATACTCTTCTTCACCCAAATCTTGCTCATCTCTCTTTGAACTTCATTTGCATTCACTTTGCCTTTTCCCTTATCTTGTTTTTGATTATGATGCACTTGGCCCTTTTTATCTTGATTTTTACTTTTATAGAATTTTGCAATATGACCGAAACTATTGCAATTGTAACAAACAACATTTCTTTGCATATTTTATTGGTATCCTCTTGATCTGCATTGATTAGTCATATGTCCCATTCTATTGTATTGAAAGCATATACAATTGAATAAATTATTTATTTGCATATTTTTGTATTCATGAGATTTGTGACCATACCTTTGCAGTTGAAACATTGTCTGGAGAAGGATGGATTAGTCTAATTCATTCTCCTTATGCACTGAATTACTTTATGACCGAAGTTGTTGCAATTGAAGCAGTATCCATTAAAGGATGAATATCTTTGAGCATTTGGTTGCCTTACCAGGGGTCTTCTAGGCCTGTTTCTTTGATTTCCTGATCCAAAATTCTTCTGACCAAATCCAGAGCTTTCACCTTTCTCATATCCCAAACCACGCTTATCATCTACCCTCTTTTGGCTTTCAAGAAGAACTTCAAGTTAGGCTAAGCTTATTTTGAATTTATCTTTGTATTCATTTGTTGTTTGAAGATCTTTTTTAAGAGTGTCTATTTGATTCTCGAGTTGTTCTTCATTATCTCTAGCTTCTTCAAGATTAGATTCAAGATGCCTAATTATTCTATCCATTTTGTGGTAGTCCTCACTCTTCTCCTTGAGGGATTGTTTTAGATTATCTTCAATTTTTCTTTTCTCTTCAATTTCTTGGGTGAATCTCATAACCCCTAATTCCATCTCATGCCTTACCATAATGACCTCTTTTGATAGCTTCTCACATAGCTTGTTTTTCCCATCTAGATCTTCATTAGTATCATTGGCTTCACTCTGACTTGCTAATTTTTGAAGTAGTTCCTTTCTCTTTTTCACAGAGATACTCAATTTTTCTTTTAGCTCATTTATGAAATCATCAGCTTGTTTGAGTCTTTATCTCAAGTTATTGACTTTAGAGTGGGATTGTTCAAGATCATCTAGGGCAAATTGAAGTTGTTCCTTCATACCATATGTGATTAGGAGATTCAAATCAAGGTAGAAATACAAACTAAATGCATGCAAAACAAGAAGTTATACCTTGATATGAAGACCCAATCTCATGAGGGTGAAGGAGCTTGCACCCAAAATGCTCCAAGATATACCCTAGATACTAAGAGGAGATGTGAAATTCTCTCAAGCTTACAAATGCAACTCAAGAATCTACTTATCTTAATAGAGATTTTGGCATGGTAAGATTACTTAGAATTTGGATGATCAAATGGCTTGGAGGATGTTGTATTTATAGGCATTTTGGAGAGATTTTGATCCAAGGGTTGAGATTGATTTGGAAGATCAATGGTGGAGGATGAAGATAATGTGGAGGGCCTAGATTTTATCTTGGAAGATAGAGGGTTAGGAATAAAGATGAATTTTATATTCATCTTGAAAAAGGGGTGAATTAAATGAGGTTGGGTAAGATGGATTATTTGTGAATTAAAAATTCACATGGGGAAGGGTAAAATGAATTAAAAATTCATTTGGGGAAGAGTGGATATTAATGAGTTATGCCATGTGTAAGGGGTGTAAGAGGTATTAAATGAAGATTACAACACATGTGTATAAAAAATTGATTTATATGAGATATATTTCAATTTTTTATTTGTGGGATGTGGGAAGGAGTGTTAATCAAGGTTTGACCATTTTAATTAGGGTGATTAGCCTAATTAATATGGCTGGAAAAAATTAGGGAATGGGTTAATAGGAGGTTAAGATTAATTAAATAAGGTTTTATTTAATTAATCCTAAGACTAGGATGAGATAGGCTAGGGTAGGCAATTAAATAATGACTATTTAATTACCTAGGGTAGGGATAGGTTAATTAATAGGATGAATTAATTAGTTAAACATGATTTACCTAATTAATTAGATTTAGTGAGAAGGGGGGAAATTAACCAAATAAATATTGCATATTTATTTAATTAATTGGCTAAAGTTGAACTATTGAATTAATAAAATTAATCCAATTGTTGAGGATAGAACAATGAAAAATTAGGTGATGAAGGGATAATTAATTAATTGATTAGAAGGGAAATTGTTATGTTTGGGGATGTCGGGAGTCAGTTTGACGATGGAGACATTTTTCAGGTGTCTATATTTGCCCCTCGTTGACATGGTATCAATACCTCGGAGGGAAGTGGTGTCAGGTCAAAGAAAAATATGCCCTAGCTATCGAGAAGGAATGAAATGAATAAGGGATGCCCCCTTAAGAGGTTGGTGAAAAATTAAAAAAAAATCAGGCGAGCTCTTGAAAGGATGCAATGAGAGTGAAAGTTGGATAGAGGATGGAAAAAGAAGATGATAGGAAGAAAAATGGAGGAAAAAGGTTGTGATCTGCACCCTGGAGGGGATGAAGAGTGGGCAGAAGGATGACATGGCTTAATATATTTAGACTAGTGGGCCCTAAGGGTGCCACATTTGCAGACATTGAATTCTTGAGAAGAAGAGGTAAAGGAGAGATGACAGAGCACAATCCCAAGTTCTCGTGACACACCCACTTTTCTGAGCATTTCTGATCATATGGCTGGGCACTGGACGCTAGACCCCAAGTAGGGCCTAACCCTAGCTTTGTCATTTTTTTATTTTAGTGCATTTTTTTGGGCTTCAAGAATTTGGGATTGGTATTGTGGCGCTATTGCAAGATCCCGCGGCACTAAAAATAAGTGGATTAGTGCAATCCTCTAGATTGGTGCTATCCGCTAGGGTAGAGCAGGGGTGGATTGGTGCCATATGTTTAACGTTTTGGCGCCATCCTCTATATTAGCGTAATGTGTGTAGGGTTTAGGATTTTGGCATTTTAGTGCCAAATAGGGAGCAAGATAGAGCTATATTCTAGATAAGCGCTATGCTGGATAATGGTGCTATCTTTAGGATTAGTGCTATGTGGAGGAGTAGCACTATACCTGATATATATGCTATCGAGAAGGGTGGTGCCATTTGTGTAAATAGCACAAAAAGGCTGTGTAGTGGTGCTATATTGTGAATTAGTGCCCTGGGGAAATGTGGTAGTGCCATCATTAGAAATGGTGCAAAATATGGTCTATTGTGATGCCAAAATGTTTTTGGATTTCAACATTAGAAGAAAGGGGTGGATTTGGTAAAAGATAGGTAGATTTTTTACCATAAAACTGTGGATGCACGATACGAGGTCATTTATAGTGTCCTCGCGGGAGTGATGCATGGCATCTACGATGGTGCTATTTGATCAGTTTGATGATGCCACCCAGGCTTGACTAGCGAGGTTAGGGCTTTTGATAGCTGCATCGATGCCAGTGCTGTGAGCTCATAGAGCTCTGATTACAGCGGTTGTAGAGAAGTATCAGCTAGAGACTTATTCATTTTTGCTTCCTACTGGTGAGATCGCCATCACTCTTGAGGATGTTTATCGCATCCTCAAGCTATCGATTCATGGTCATTGGGTGACATATGACATGAGGGGATGGAGGGCCTTGATTAGAGTATTTGGCCACGATCACATGGCTTTGTTAGTAGATGGGAGGGAGATGAGCTATGAGGGGACACTGGCAGTAGGTGCAGATTACTTTGCTTTATTCTTATGTGCATTGATCAGTGGCGTAGTGATGCCAGATAGGAGAGGCAGGGGATTTTCAGTTGGATGGGGAAAGCTGATTGAGGGGATGGTCAGACATGAGACAGTGTATGTCTGGGGACTAGCGATGTTGGCACAACTCTATCATGAGATGCATATAGTTGTTTATCATCGTGATTCAACTTTATCAACCAGGATCACTTTGCTTCATGTGTGGATCTGGGAGCATATTCCAGTTACCCAGTCAAGATGTGGGTATTATCGTCATCTGTTTGAGGCCTTTGTGTTCTTGTATTGAGATGCCGAGTATACATACACTGGGCAGGTTCGGTATTGGAGACAAGTGTTGGATGACATCATTTGGGTTACCTGGCGACCATACATTAGAGTGGAACCCTAGCTAGATGACAATGTTCACATGCCTTTCACTTTCTAGCAGTGCTACCTGATAGGTCGAGGGGACCACATGATTGATATGTATCTACCATCGTGAGTTATACAGTAGTTTGGGCTATGGCAGGATGTTCCACAGTCGATGGCAATTTTTGTATGGACCCGTCGAGATGCGCATTATTGGCCTGTAGCCATACAACCCCATGCTGCCTTGGAGGATTTTGCAGCTTTGGAGCCGTTGATGTGGGATTGGCAAAGTGTGGTTAGGGATGCAGGTACTACTCCTACATATGAGACATGGTGGTAGATGTGGCAACCTACACGGTTCACCGAACCTGCAGAGGAGGTAGTCCCCGCGGAGGAGGTGGTAGCATTAGGGGTTGAGGAGTCTGAGGAGGATGGAGATGATTTCCTAGAGGAGGGTGAGGAGATTATTGCAAACTATCTTGTGGAGGTTGGGGGAGATTGGGAGAGATGGGGAGCTGATGGATGTGTTAGCAGTAGCAGCAGCTAGACATGTCAGGCTCAGGGGAGAGGGGCAGGCAGGTGGTAGTTCACAAGTGCCCTAGTAGTAGGTGTGACAAGGGGTACCTATACAACAGGTACCTATGGAGAAGGTTCAAATCAGAGTGGTGCTAAGGTAGGGAGCACCTCAGCAGTGTGAGGGATAGCTAAGGGTAGGTGGAGGTGTTCTTCTCCCACCACAAGTATCGCAATAGCAGTAGGCTGTTGCAGCAGGACAGCAGGTAGATGCAGGCACTTTAGTGGTAGGTGGAGAGTTAGTGCTTCAAGGGTCCTCATCTCATCGGTGACCTAAGAGTGGAGAGGAGGAGGAGGTTGAGACTTTATGGGTACAGGTAGCCAGCCTACAGGAGGCTTTAGAGAGTCGTGAGGTAGAGTTAGTGCAATTGTGCGGTATAATTGCACTATTAGATTGTACATATGAATAGGCGGCTGCATTGTAGGTGTAGTTAGCCTAAGCACAAGGTGAGATATCAGTTTTGACGGGAGACCAAGATGCTACCCTTGTGAGAGCTCGGCAGGTGGAGGCTATAGTGGGTAGTTTACAGGCTTCAGGTGCTGGTATGACCCTAGTTTTGACACTAATGCAGACACAGCTGTCTCAGGTATAGGGATAGTTGTTAGGGGCTAGAGGATGGATGGATTATTATCAAGCCCTCTATCACACGGTAGTGACTACAGAGCAGCGTGCACCGAGCTATAGTCAACTCAATGGATCTAGGATGTCTAGGTCACATAGATCTAGATTAGTTCAGTATGTTCAGCAGCTGATGGGTCACCCATCATATGTGCCTCAACAGGCTACATAGGTATAGGTTTAGCCGCAGCCACAGCCATAGCCACAGGCAGGACTACAACCACCACTAGGACCAGGATCCCCTATGGAGTCAGAGAGAGGGTCCTCTATTTGACAATTGTATCATTTTGGCCCTTGGAGGCATTGTATCATGACATATTATATTTTTTGATGTATATACATAAGCGATGTATATTTTTGCGATGATGATATATGAGATGATGGTTTTTGATGGCCTATATGTTTGTTTATGATGTTTTTATATGATTATGATGATGCTTATGTTGATGGTTGCAGTATGCTTTATGAATTATATGCTATGGATGTGTTGTGTTTATGCAATGTAGTATGTTGATGTTATGGATGTACCTAGTGATGTGATATGATGGATATTATGATGGTTTACTTATTTTGATATATGCATGTTTGTGATTTATGGACTATGATGTATAATGCAAATAAATGTTCAGATTAATAAACATTTATTATGGGTGTAAAATATATGCTTATCTTAATAAACACATGTTATGTATGGAAATATGAATATGCAACTACATGGTTAGCTAAATGATTGTGATTATGATTATGCAATGTAACTAAATGATTATGCTATGCAAGTAAATGTAACTAAATGATTATAAAATGATATATGGAATGCAATTTAATGATTATGGAATGCAAACTAAATGTAAATTAAATGATTATATGAAATGCAATGTAAGTGGAATGTAATGATTTTATGAAATTTCACTAAATGATTTTAAAATGCACCTAAATGATTATGATATGCAACTAAAGGATTCTAAAATGCACCTAAGTGATTATGAAATGCAAATTAAATGTTATATGAGATGTAAACTAAATGATTCTAAAATGCACCTAAATGAAATGCAAATTAAATGATATGTGAGATGCAAACTAAATGATATGTGATGCAAACTAAATGATATGTGATGCAACTAAGTGATTCTAAAATCCACCTAAATGAAATGCAAATTAAATGATATATGATATGCAAACTAAAGGATTCTAAAATGCACCTAAATGAAATGCAAATTAAATGATATATGATATGCAACTAAATGATATGTGAGATGCAAACTAAATGATATGTGAAGCAACTAAGTGATTCTCAAATGCACCTAAATGAAATGCAAATAAAATGATATGTGAGATGCAAACTAAATGATATGTGAGATGATTAAGTCTTGATACACATGATATTCTTTGTTGAACCCTAGGTGGTGGGGCTGTGTGATAGGGGAATAGGTGGGGAGAGGATAAGGGTGGATGGATGGGGTACGGATATGATTGGCTATGGCTAGATTGGGACGGGGGAGTGGGGTGGGAGATGAGGAAATTGTTAGGTCATAAGACACCATGTCATTAAGGGGGGGTTTACTTTGGCTTAGGATGTGTTGAGTGAGAATGAGTTGGAGGAGTGGGATTAGTGGGGGGGATTTGGGAGAGGGGGGTAGGCTAGGTGATTATGAAATCTAGGCCCAGATGGTATAGTTGAATAAATGAGTAGCAGGATGATTTGAGCTAGTAACAGTAGTTGCATAACATTAATTGAGAGCATTTCTTAGTTTATTATAGCAATGAGGATGCCTTTCACAAAGGTATGAAATGACCTAAGTGTTGATGTATATATCCCATGATTGCATGGACTAGACCCACAAACAATAGGTTGATGTCATGGATTTCCAAGGTAGTATAACCTTGCCTAGCCAAGGAAGCGGACTCATAGTTGTTGATACTCATAGTACATATAAGGTATTTCTTCCTATATATGTAAATGCGTTACTATATGCTAGAACCGACCCAGGCTTCAAGATATGAATACTATCCCTGGAGTCAATGAAAGCAACCCACAAGCACAACATACAAAAGCAGTGACCATGTCCCCTCTAGGTGTCATCCTCTACTGACCATGATATGATGAGATCAAGGTAACTTTGGAATTGACCTAGAGTGAGACAAGGAGATAAAAAAATCAATAATCAAAAAGACCAAAAAAGAGATACAAATAGCCATTGTGTGCTCTTGCCAAGATTAGTGTTGAAGATGAGAGATTCTTGTCCATTGTAGGAACAATATATCCTTTGGTTGGAATTTGTTGGATAATTTTCTGAAAGGTGGGCAAAAGTATAGTCAAGCCATGTGTTGACTTATAGTTGGTATGTTGATGGATGATTTTTGTGTGAGGGACCATGCTTCAAGCGTAGACTTAGCGTGTGTATCATTTATTGGGTCCAACAAGTTCAGTGACTGGGGAGCATCCAATGGGTTGGATGGGTGCATCTTGTGTACCTAAGTACTAAATACTTCTTTCATATTCTAGACTACCTACATACCCTATGTCCACAGGATCAAGGTACTTTTAAGATGTGGGCAAGATGAATATGTAGTTCTGGCATGACTTGATGATGTGGGAATGGTTTGGGATGGGTGTGATACTGAGGGTTGATGGATGTTGATAGTCACGAGTTGTAGTGAATTATTAGGAATGATTTTTTGGATTTTGGTGATTTTCTATTGTTTTTGGATTTTTGTATTATTTTTGGATTTTTGAATTTTCTATTGTTTTTGGATTTTTTGGATTTTCTATTGTTTTTGGATTTTTCAATTTTCTATTGTTTTTGAATTTTTTGATTTTTAGTTGTACAAAAGGAAGCTTACAAGGATCCTCGTTCCATGAATTAGCCTTGGGTGGGATATTGTGGGGTGGGCAATAGGATTTTGATGTTTCAGAATTCCAAGCCATGGGATGTGTGCAATATAGAGTGTTGTGACGAAAAGAGGACTTATTAGATGGTAGAACCAGCCACTACACATGGCGCCTGAGATAGGTTTTCACCATGGTACCAATCCAAGGTGTCACCGAAGTGATTTTCACCATTGGAAGTCTTTATTGCACTCAGGTTTTTCTTGATTTTTTTTTTGATTTTTTTGATTATTTAATTTTTTGATTTTTTGATTTTTTTGCTTGGGGTACTCGATGGGTTATGTGTAGAATTTCTTCAGGTGTAGAATGTTCATAGGCTCATCCAGAGGCTACCCCTTAGGTGTTACAAGTTGGTATGCTCCTGATCCATAGCTGGCAATGATGACATAAGGCCCTAGCCAATTGGGCTCAAATTTTCCTTTCTTAGGGCACTCCTGCAAGTTTTTTTGGTTTCCATAAGGACAAGGTCACCTACTTCAAATTTTTGGTTTGTAATTTTCTTGTGGTATCTTCTTTTGAGGCAATTTTGATAGGCCTGTAGGTGGTTCAATGCATCCAGACATTTCTCATCCAGTAATTCTAGCTCATGCAACCTTGCAACTCGGTATTCCTCATCATTGATTATATTTTGCAAAGATACTCTTAGGGATGGGAGCTCAACCTCAATAGGTAAAATGGCTTCAGATCCAAATACAAGGGAATATGGAGTGGCTCCTATGGGGGTACAGATGCTTGTGTGGTAGGCCCATAGGGCGGGGTTGAGCTGGAGGTTCCAGTCATAGCCAGCTTCATTAACTGTCTTCTTTAGAATATGGAGGATGGTTTTATTTGAAGCTTCTGCTTGACCATTTCCTTGAGGGTAATATGGAGTGGAAAAGTGGTGTTGGATTTAGAATTTTTCACTCAAAGTGTGGACTTCCTAGTTCTTGAATGGTTTTCCATTGTCGGTGATGATGGAATGAGGGATACTATAACGACATATGATATGATGAAGGATGAACTTGGATATCTAGGTTCTAGTGGTGAAGGTGAGTGGTATTGCTTCCACCCACTTGTGAAGTATTCGGTAGCTATGATGATGAATTTATGGCCATTGGATGATGGTGGATGTATTTTGCCTATGAGGTCGAGTCCCCATTGTGAAAAAGGTCATGGTGTTGTGATTGGTTGCAATTCCTATGCTGGTGTGTGAATGAGATCTCCATGCTGTTGACATGGCAAACATTTTTTTACAAACCGGTAGGCATCCCATTCCATGGTTGGCCAATAGTATCTGGTCCTCAAGATTTTTTAGCAAGAGTAGGTCCACTTGAATGTGCCCAACAGATGCCTTCATGTACCTCTTGCAAGGCCACTTCATCTTCCCTAGAGTCTAAACATCGTAAAAGCATGCCATCAAGACTCCTTTTGTATAGGGTATCTCCTACAAGGGTGAAGCGGGAGGCTCGACAGATGAAAGTTTTTTTTTGTGAGGTAGATAGGTTAGGAGGGATGATGTTATCATGGAGATATAGATAAGTTTCTTGATACCACGGGGATAAGGGACTGATGACTTCGCACACTAGCTCCGATTGGGGAACATCATATGCTAGAATAAGGAGTTCTTCTATTAAGAATTCACACTTCTTGCTATCTTTCTTCATGTCAACCAAGGATCCGATGGTGGCCATGGCATCTACAGCTTTGTTGTTTAGTCTTAGGATTTGCTCAAAGTGGATGTCATCAAAATAGTCTTTAAAGTCATCAACCATCTTTTTATAAGGTAGGAGTTTATCATCCTTAGTCTTGTACTCATTATTTACTTGCCAAATGACCAGTTGGGAGTCTCCATACACTGTCAGCTTCTCAATTCTCCATTTGATTGCCATTCGGAGACTGGTGATAAGGGCCTCATACTCTACCACATTGTTGGTACATAGGAATGTAATTTTGAATGACTTAGGGATGGTGTCACCTTGAGGGGTAACAAACAAGACACCTATCCCTGAGCCTCTATGTGTATATGACCCATTGAAGTACATTTTCCATGTTTCTATTGCCTGTGCTATTGTCAAGATGGTTTCATCAGGGAACTTTGCCAATGTAGGATATTCTGCAGGAATGGGTACTTTAGCCAGCTGATCAACGATAACCTGTCCTTTGATAGCCTTTCTCTCAGTATATTCAATGTCAAATTCATTAAGGATCATGACCCATTTTTCCATTCTCCCCATAAGATCAGCTCTGTTTAGCAGATATTTTAATGGATCAATCTTGGCGATGAGCTTGGTTTTGTGATTCAGCATGTAGTGTCTTAGTTTTTGTGAAGTAAAGACTAGGGCTAGATATGCTCATTCAATTAGTGTATAGTTTAGATCATAGGATATCAAGGTGCCACTGATGTAATATATGGCTCTTTCCTTCCCTTGCTCATCGTGATGCGCTAATAAAGATCCAATAGCTATTTCTATTGCTGAGATGTATAATAGGAGGGGTTCTCCTTACCTTGGAGGAGTCAGAACAGGGGGATTAGCTAGGTATTCTTTTAGCTGGTTGAAGACAACCTAACACTGATTGTCTAAGACAAAAGCTATATCCTTTCTGAGTAGATGTTGGAACGGTTGGCATTTATCAGCAAGTTGAGCAAGAAACCAATGAATGGACTAGAGTTTCCCTTGCAGACTTCTTAGCTATTTTAGTGTTTTTGGAGGAGACATTTTAGTGATGGCCTTGACTTTTGTGGGGTCTACCTCAATTCCCCTTCTGGAGACTATGTATCCCAAATGTTTTTTGGAGGTGACCCCAAAGACACATTTCTTTGGATTCAAGCGAACATTGTATTGCTCCGGTCGATCAAAGATCTTTGCTAATACATCTAGGTGTTCCTCCCGTGTCTTTGATTTTCCTAGCAAGTCATCCACAAAGTCTTCCATGATGTGGTGGAAAAGATCATGGAAGATGATAGTCATGGCTCATTGATATGTGGCTCCAACATTCTTTAGGCCAAAAGGCATTACCACCCAATAGTATGTCCCCCATGGACATATAAAGGCTAGCTTATGTTGGTCCTCTTCTATGATCCTAATTTGATTATACCCTAAAAAACCATTCATTAGGGATAACATCTCGTGTCTTGCTGTAAGATCCACTATCATGTCAATGTTTGGTAACGAGAAGTCATCCTTCGGGTAGGCTTTGTTAAGATCTTGGAAGTTGGTGTAGCAATGGATTTGGCCATCAAGTTTGGCTACTGGTACTAGGTTAGAAACCCAATTAGGATAATCAATTGCTCTTATGAACCCAACATCCAGTAGTTTCTTCAATTCTATTTTGACTAGGAGGGCCACATGAGGGTTTATTTTTCTGAGCATATGTTTTACTGGTTTTGCATCAGGCCGCAACGCAAGATGATGGATGACCAAAGTAGGATCGAGCCTTGGCATGTCTGCATAAGTCCACACAAAATTGTGATTTCTGCGTTTGAAGAAGGCTAAAATTTTTTCCTTCTCTATTGCACTGAGAGATTCTGCCCTGAAGGTGATTTTTGGCTCTTCTTTCATCCCAAGATTCATCTCTTGAGCTGCTCTACCAGGATGGGTGATTTGTTAGGATATATCTTCTCTATCTTAGGAAGGCCCATGCTTCCATCTCCTAGCGCCTTGTGGAGGTTTTCACCAGGAGATACATCCTTTATTTTTACATTTTTGGGATCTAACACTGCCACAGAGTAGTTTTCACCATCAGATCCATGTTTGATTTTTATATTTTTGCAACTAGAAGTAGGGGTTGTCTCCCTAAAATAGGCAGCCATATCAAGTTCCATAATGTATCTTTCTTTATGATCTCCTAGGGGGAAGTGATCTCTAACCCTCATCATTTCAGCAATTGCTTCATCATTTGGTACTACGTTGAAGACAGAAGGTCCTTGTTGGTCCCAATCTATGAGGCTTGGATATACGAGGGGTAAGTCATTGGATGAAGAGGTTAGGGTGGTGACTATGTATATGGTACATATGGATGATTTAAAAAATTTGGCAAAGTCACTAAAGGAGTCTTGATGGCCCATTTCATTGACATTATCAACTTCAAGGGAGACTTTAGCGACCTCGGCTAAGATACATTCACCAGTAGTGAGGATACGTTGTTTTTGACCATAGCCTAACCCTTGAGTATAAGGATTTCTTGTCACTTGGACTGGTTTCATGATCCCTTGTTCATCTGCCCTATACCGCCTTGTCCTTTATAGCCCATAATTTTGACAATCTCTGATACTTTTCCATAGATCTCTGTTGATATTGTGGGATCTTCTTGGGCCATTTCCTCATCTTTATATAGCCATGACAATATGTCTTTGAGCACATCTTGATCAAGCAGATGTTTCTTCTCAAAGGTAGGTAATGGTTTTCATTTGATGACAAACTATATTGGCCTCTTCTTTCTTTGGGATACCAAACATTTTAGGGTTGGGTATTGTGCCCACACAAAAGGTACCATGTAGGTCATATTCCCCACATCCCATCTCACTAAACTTGATCTTGACCTCAAGCAGTGGAGGTGTGTGGGATGAAGTGGAGGTAATGTTAGCGGGGTCGATGTACGAAGTGGATGTTGTGGGGTTGGCTTTTGTGATAGATTTGTGATAGGAACAAAAGGTGTGGTCATGACCTTCCAAGAAACTATAGTATTGGAAGGGGCAGGGGTCGACATAGATAGTTACTTATGTGCCATTGTGAGGGAACTTTAAACATTAATGGAATGTAGAGGGGACCGCTTGCATGACATGGATCCAAGGTTAGCTGAGAAGAATGTTGTAAGGGAGATTAAGATCAAGGACCTAACATTTTGTTTCCATTATCTTTTGTCCCACTTGAATAGGGAGCTTGATAGTACCCTTAGATAGTCATTCAATGTCATCATACCCTTTGATTGTTATGCATTCACTAGTGTCTACAACCACATTTGAGTAACCCAAGTGTTTTAGTAGTTGGTGCAGGAGCACCTACCTGACAGCTGGCCTCCATGAGGCAGTTAGTTTGTTTTAGGTCTGGTTAATGTTTCCAAGAAGGTCTTATAAGACCAATGCATGTAATAAGGTCATGTTGACCATACTTTACTATTTTTAGGCAGTTTGTTATGACAGCTGTTATGCTGTATGTCCGGTTGGATCTCCCAGCCACCTGGAGAGATTTCCCAGCCGCTTGGAGTCGGGTCGGTAGTACTCGCAAGAGATCCTATTTATGCATTAGGATCGGTTGGTTTTAGGCAGTATTGCAGATCATCGATCAGACTTTGCAGGGAGTGAGGCAGAGGGAGAGACTGAGTATTGTATTCGCATCTTTTGAAATCAATAAAGAGATCCTATTTGTGTCCATTCTCTGTTGAATTCCATTATTTAATCGTGTGGCTGTTCTGGTGGTTTCATGGATTCGCTGATCCATTCCACCGGTTGATTCGTCGAATTGGTGGAATGGCTATGTACAGTAGTTTAGGATGTAGTTTGCCTTTTTTGTTTGTTCGCATGTATGTTTGCAAGATCGCAGTCGAGAGGTGTTGAGAACCCTAGCATGGGTATGTGCTAGGTCATGCTGGTTGTTAGAGCCTGGAAGGTCGTCCAGGAGATGGATCGGGTCACCTCAGGAGGTTCGGCGGATAGGAACGGTGAAAATCCGCTAAGGTTGGAAAATTCATCACAATGGCATCATCAGGATATTTCTGTGTATATCCTGCAGTTACTTCGGGCGTCATCCGAGTAGATGGAGGTGAACATGATGCAGTAGTTTGCATAAGGTGAATGCGTTTCAGGGTGATCATCATCAGGTGTTGCTGAGGAGGAGCGTATCGGCATAAGGTAGAAGATCGGGTTGATAAAACCATCACGGGCCGATAATGTTATGTTTGGCCGACAGCAGGATATTGAAGGAACTGCATGTGACGTCATCGTCATCAGGATAATCATCATCAGGATATTGGGGTGACGTAAGCATCGAAGGAAAGGTGCATGAGGTTGTCATCATTAGGATATATGGAGGGAACCGGATATTTTATATCCTGCTGATGAACATGATGTTGAACATCATGATGCTGCAGATAGAGGTTGGCGGTAAGATGAATAGTGAACATCAGGAGGATGTTTGCGCTTGCCGAATATGATGATGCTGCCGATAGCCGGATATGATGATGCTGCTGACAGGCGAAAGGTCGAAGGTTTGTCTGCAGGAGGATATCGGTCGGCAAGAGAAAATATGATGATGCTGACAGTGTTAAGGGAAATATGATGATGATGATGAAGGGTTGCGGACATACATGCTGTATGTCAAGGTTTTAGTGTGGATGCCTCTGCATCATAGTGGTATCAGAGCTCAGCAAAAGGTCTGGGCTATTGTGTGTTGATTTTGTCACCGAAAGGGCAGAGGTAGAGTTGGTTCTGTCACCGAAAGGGCAGAGGTAGAGTTGATTCTGTCACTGAAAAGACAGAGGTAGAGGAGTGAGAGGTTGACAAAATGCCTCCGAAAGGTAATGGTACTGCAAGGGAATTGCAGGAGATGAAGGAAAAACATGCTAGAGAGATGAAGAAGATGAAGGAGCTTACTGAAGCACTTCAAGCCAGGCTTGTAGCCCTGGAAAAGAACAAAAAGAGGGAAGTGGACGACAGTGAGTCTGAAGAAGATGAAGATACTGTTGAAGAGTATGAAGAGGTAGCTGAAGATCTGGATGTTGAAGACCAGAGATTTGCAAAACTGTTAAAGGCAGTGCAGAGTGATAAACCTAAGGTAAAGGTTGATGTTTCCAAGTATAATGGAAGTTTGAATGAAGATGAGTTGCTGGATTGGATTGCTGCACTTGATAATCACTTTGAATGTGAAGATGTTGCTGAGGATCAGAAGGTAAAGATTGCAAAGACCAAGTTAGGAGGTCATGCTTTGGTATGGTGGGATTATGTACAATCCGAGAGAAGGAAACAAGGGAAGTCAAAGATCACTTCATGGGATAAAATGGTAGCAAGGATCAAAGGTAAATTCTTGCCAAAGGATTATGAAATTCAAATGTTTAAGAAGCTGCAATTTTTAAGGCAGAAGGAAATGGATGTGAAGGCATATACTGAGGAGTTTTATAAGTTGAGTATGAGATCTGGTCATCATGAGAATGAGGTAGAAAAGGTGGCTAGGTACTTGGCTGGTTTGAGATTGAACATACAGGATGAGTTAGTTTTAGTTAACCCTAAGAATGTGGAGGATTGTTACCAAATGGCAATCAGGATTGAAGAAAAGATGAATAGGAGACAAGATAAGTCCATGAGAGGAAGAGGCAGCAATATGAGGGGAAGAGGAGCAGCCCCTACAACAAGGCAAACCAATGAGGGTCAAGAAGACACTGGTAAAGGACAGGGACAGTCTGATTTCAGAGGTGGATGGAAAGGTAATAGAGGCAGATTTGGAGGTGGTAGAGGTTCTACTACATTTTCAGGAAAGTGTTACACCTGTGGTGAGTTTGGTCATCCATTTTTCAAATGTCCAGAAAACAAAGGTTCATCATCCAGAAATGATAGAACGAATGACAAGAGAGTACAACTTGTGCAAGAAGAGAAAGTAGAGCAAAGTGTACAAAGTTTAAACACTTATCAAGATAGATTTCCTAACAATTATGGATATCCTGAGGAGGGAGAAGCATTGATGCTAAGGAGAACTAGTTTACAGACATCAAAGGATATGATGCAAAGAAGAGCTCTTTTCAAGACCACATGCAAGAGCAAAGGTAAGGTATGTAAGGTTGTCATTGATACTGGTTCAACAGATAATATGGTATCTCAGGAAGTGGTGGATAAACTGAATTTGGAAAGGATTCCACACCAACACCCTTACAAGGCATCTTGGGTGAGTGATAGTCAATCACTTTTTGTCTATGAACAGGCATATGTGGATTTTCAGATTGGAGCATATCAGGATAGAGTTTTGTGTGACATTTTGCCCATGGAATGTTGTCACCTACTGTTGGGTAGACCTTGGCAATTTGATAGGAGGGTACTGTATGATGGGTATGCTAATACCTACACCATCAAGAAAGATGGGAAAACTATTATGTTGATGCCATTGCAGGCAAATGCTGCAGCACAGGGGGCAGCCAAAATCATTTTAGTGGGAAAGAAGGAGTTTGTGCAGATGCCTATAGCAGCAGGCATAAAGGCAGTTGCGGACACTGCAGGGAAAGGAGTTGTTAAGGACAACAGGTTGAAGAAAGTTTTAGTTTTGACTAACAGAGGTCAGCAGCAGGTTCAGAAATAGGTGTGCAAACAGCAACCAGTTGAGAGGAATGACAAGGATGTTGTCATAGTTGGGACTATTGTTTGTCCTATAAAGGTTGAAAGAAAGACAGAGTTGAACATTGCAGAAGTTCAAGAGGCAGTTCAGACAGAGGTTCTAGTCAGACAACCTGACAAACACAAGGTATGTGAGGGAAGGGCCTACATTGACAGGCATGAGGATTTACTTGCAAGAAGGCAAGTTACAGTTCAGAAGTCTTGGAGCAGCCAAGAGCCAGCAGAGGACAAAGCTGGAACAGGTCAAGACACTGCAAAGGCAAAGTGTAAAGGTGGAGGACTTCCACAACCAAACTCATGGGACATGAGTTCTTTTCTGTTGGGGAGTATGGTGCAGGAGCACCTACCTGACAGCTAGCCTCCATGAGGCAGTTAGTTTGTTTTAGGTCTGGTTAATGTTTCCAAGAAGGTCTTATAAGACCAATGCATGTAATAAGGTCATGTTGACCATACTTTACTATTTTTAGGTAGTTTGTTATGACAGCTGTTATGCTGTATGTCCGGTTGGATCTCCCAGCCGCCTGGAGAGATTTCCCAGCCGCTTGGAGTCAGGTCGGTAGTACTTGCAAGAGATCCTATTTATGCATTAGGATCGGTTGGTTTTAGGCAGTATTGTAGATCATCGATCAGACTTTGCAGGGAGTGAGGTAGAGGGAGAGACTGAGTATTGTATTCGCATCTTTTGAAATCAATAAAGAGATCCTGTTTGTGTCCATTCTCTGTTGAATTCCATTGTTTAATCGTGTGGCTGTTTTGGTGGTTTCATGGATTCGCTGATCCATTCCACCGGTTGATTCATCGAATCGGTGGAATGGCTATGTACAGTAGTTTAGGATGTAGTTTGCCTTTTCTGTTTGTTCGCATGTATGTTTGTAGGATCACAGTCGAGAGGTGTTGAGAACCCTAGCATGGGTATGTGCTAGGTCGTGCTGGTTGTTAGAGCCTGGAAGGTCATCCAGGAGATGGATCGGGTCACCTCAGGAGGTTCGGCGGATCAGAACGGTGAAAATCTGCTGAGGTTGGAAAATTTGTCACAACGACATCATCAAGATATTTCTGTGTATATCCTGCAGTTACTTCGGGCGTCATCTAAGTAGATGGAGGTGAACATGATGCAGTAGTTTGCATAAGGTGAATGTGTTTCGGGGTGATCATCATCAGGTGTTGCCGAGGAGGAGCGTATCGGCATAAGGTAGAAGATCGGGTTGATAAAACCATCGCGGGCCGATAATGTTATGTTTGGCCAACAGCAGGATATTGAAGGAACTGCATGTGACGTCATCATCATCAGGATAATCGTCATCAGGATATCGGGGTGACGTAAGCATCGAAGGAAAGGTGCATGAGGTTGTTGTCATCAGGATATATGGAGGGAACCGGATATTTTATATCCTGCTGATGAACATGATGTTGAACATCATGATGCTGCAGATAGAGATTGGCAGTAAGATGAACAGTGAACATCAGGAGGATGTTTGCACTTGTCGAATATGATGATGCTGCCGATAGCCGGATATGATGATGCTGCTGACAGGCGAAAGGTCGAAGGTTTGTCTGCAGGAGGATATCGGTCGGCAAGAGAAAATATGATGATGCTGACAGTGTTAAGGGAAATATGATGATGATGATGAAGGGTTGCGGACATACATGCTGTATGTCAAGGTTTTAGTGTGGATGCCTCTGCATCAGTAGTTTAAGAGTGCATAGGTTTAGGATGGAGCCACCATCTATTAAGACTCTCTTGATGATATGTTTGTGGATGCAGACTTTGATGTGCAAGGCATCGTTATGTGAGTTTTCAGACATGGGAAGATCCTTTCCTGAGAAGGTGAGATGATGAGGCACAATGATATGGCCTACCATGGCTTGGAATTGATTCACATTCAAGTTGGTGAGAACTTGGGTTTCCAAGAGTGCTTTATCAAGGACTTCTTTATGGAGAGGTGACATATGGAGCAACTCAAGTATGGAGATTTATGTAGGGGTCTTTCCTAGATGTTCTAGGAGGTTGTACTTATTAGTAGACAATGGGCGCATAGTTGGATGATTGGGTAGGGAGTCTAACGTGGATACAGGTGTTTGATCAGTGGTAGGGGCTATGCAGATAGATATGCGGCTAGGGCTGGTTGTGACAGCATAATCAAGTGCTTGAGCCCAAATGGTGGTTGTGTTGATATGGTTATACAATGGTTCTATCTGCCCCACAATAGAGTCATAGGATGCAGGCGGTCGGGTGATGTTGTAGGCTTGATTAGATGATGAGACTTTGTTATGATTGGGCAATGGATCCTTGTAAGCTCCTAGATTAGTGTTAGGCAATGGTTGGGTGCTTTGCTCAAGATTGACTTTATTCTGATCTATGAGGTCTTGCACACAATGCGTTAATTTCATGCAGTCAGTCGTCTTATGGCCCATAATGCAATGGTAGTCATAATAATCATTTTCATTGTACCATGTAGCTTTGAGTTCACTCTCTTTGCAGGGCTTAATAGGTGGGAGAGTTATCAAACCTTTCTTTAGACATTTGTCAAGGATATCCTTGATTGGTTCCCCTAAAGGTGTGAATTGTCTTCAAGGTTTGTTTTGTTTAGATTGCCCCTTTGGGATATTTACATTGGTGGCATATGTACTTGAGGGTGTTTGATTTTGTACATGTTGGATGGTTTTACATCAGTGATGCCATCGTTTAGGGTGTTTTTGTTCTTTCCCCAAAAGCGTGACTTTTTTTTGATTGCGTGTTGTTGTTGTTTGCATTGGGGACATTGATATTGACTTTGTTGTTGTTGTTGTTATTGTTGTTATTGTAGGACTTGTTGTCATATAATTTGATTGAGCCCTTGGTGATAAGGGCCCTTTCTATGGCAGTACCTTTGTCAATGACTTCTTCGAAGGTAGATGCACAAAGGATCTGTAGATGGAACCCTATTTCTTGATTTAGGTTAGTCACAAACATGGTGACTAATTGTTTCTCAGGAATTGGCTAAGGGAGTTTGCTTGCTAAGCCTCTCCACCTTTGCAAGAAGGAAGCGAAGGATTCTCCACTCTTTTGTTTTGTATTACAAAGGTCTGTCATAGATATTTCATGTTCGAAATTATAGGAGAAATGATTGACAAATTTTTCCACGAGCTCAGGGAAAGACCTAATGCCCAGGGGAAGATGTGTGAACCATTTAGTGGCTTGACCATCGAGGCTTCTTGGAAATAGTTTCATTAGATATGTATCGTTGTTTGATACTTCTAAGCAAGCAAGGTAGAACTCCCTAAGATGATCCCGAGGGTCTCCCTTTCCCTTGTACTTGTCAAATTTGGGCATTTCAAAATTTTTGGGGAAAGGGGACATGTACAGTGTTCGATCAAATGGATAGGGACAAATATCCTCAAAATAATAATGCTTGCATTTGCCCCCAGTTTGTATATCGTCTACTTTTTGAATCAAGTCTTGTACAACGCTTGTTAGATTTAGGGTTGGTGGCAGTTGTGGTGTGTAGGTTTGATGATTGATGAGATTTTGGAGATTGGGTGGGATTTGATATTGGAGGTTTTTAGAGATCATGTTTTGGTACTATGGGGTGGTATTTTGGTTGAGTTGTATGAGATATTGTTGGTAAGCATGGATTTGTTAGAGAATATGAGGAGGTATTTGAGGATTGGGATTATGTTGTGTTTATGATGCTACTGGGTTTTGTAGATATGTGGGATTAGACAGATTGGCATTGGATGGGTTGACGTTGGATGGATTGACATGAGATGTATTGACATTAGATGAGTTGGTCATGTTGTAAGATGGTTGTGAAAAGAATTATCTCATGTAGGCTATGGTTTGAGGGTTGAGTGGAGGCACACTTGTGGAGGCACTTGCATACGTGAGGTTCCCTTGGATGTCTAAGGCGATTTGTGGAATAGAAGAGTTTACGTTAGTTATGGTAGTGGATGTGATGATGGGTTGGGAGGTGGTAGGATTGGAGACACTTGTGGGAATCATAGATGTGGTAACATTAGAGCTTGTCGGGGTGGTAGATACGACGGGAGTTGAGGTTTGAGAGATGATAGGTTGAGTGTTTGATGTAGATGGTTGGGAGGATGTGGTAGGATTGATGTTAGAGGTGGATGGTTGGGTCAATGTCACGTTGTGGGGTGGTTGGGCACCAATTTTGAGGAGGTAGTCAAGATATCTATTTGGATCTGACCTTAGGACTTTGTCAAGCATGTCCATGTTATCGACATCTTGTGTAAACTTCATGACATCTTGATCATCTTGGGACATGGTGGTGACATTTTGGATGGGTAGTGGTGGTAGTGGTAGTTGCAAGAAATGGAAGGGATTTTCATTGGGATTATATGTTAGGATTTGAAAGATTGAAGGTGGCTTGTGTGTTTGGTTGATTGGTAGGTTGTTGTCATTCGTATTAGGCATTCCTATGCCCATATATTGTCCAAAGTATGCCATTGCTTGATTCTTCTTGTGTTGTGATCTAGTTATGGGCATGCAAGTGTATGGATTTGATTTTGAGCTGGATGAAAGGGGGATGGAGACCTTAGAGAATCTGGATTGATTTGTTGGACCCAAAGAGGATGTGGTAGTGGAATGGAGTAAAAGGGTGATTGTAGTGTGATAAATGATAGATTTTCACTTCTAAGAGATGAGTCTTCAAAAAAGTGTTAATCTCAGGATGATAAGAGGGGGTGATATTGGTTTTTTCAAAAATTTGGACCAAAATGGTAGATGATAGATGAAGTTTGCTTGAGGATGATTTGACGGAAGGGATTTTGATGTTGATTAGGAGGGTGAAATTTTTAGATGAACTAGATGTTTGGTATGAGAGATTAGGATGATGTTTCTGAAAAGGATTTGAAGGTCAACGAATGAGCTTAAGTAAGATCTAGTTTTTGTGTTACACAAATGGATGTTTCTCTTTGTTTGGGGTAGACTAATGACCTTACACAAAGAAGGATGATTATTTTACTTGAAAGGTTTACTAATGACTTTCTAAGAAAAATATGATGTAAAAGGGAGATCTAGATCTAACTTTAGCTCAAAGGGATGATGAGTTTTTTATGTTGGTTGGTGGTTCTTTGATGGGTGTTTGGATATGTTTTTGATGAGAGAAGTGAAAGGATTTTGGAATGATTTTTTTGTAACAAGGATGTTTGTTTGGTCCAAAAGGTATGCAAAGGTTAATGAGGATGGATGGATATGAATTTGAGTGGATTATGGTATGGCAAGGGGTCCGATAATGATAATGATTAATTCTCTAAGGTCAAAATGAAGGTATGATTGGAATTTTTACAAGAAAATGGGTGGGGTATTGACAGATTTTTGGGAACATGATTATGGATTATGGTCAGGTAGGTCCTAAAGATCACAATGAAATTTTTCTTCATTTCAGGAAGGTCAATCTACAAATAGCCACAATCCACAGGTGAAATGGCACCAAAAAATAGATAGAGATGGCATTGAAACACGTCAGTGTTGGTCAAGGCTCTGAAAAAGATAGGTTTTGATGACAAATTTGGATTTGTATTCATATGAAGTTTGATCAAATGATTTTTGTTGTCTCTTGGCAAGTTTCTTGAAAGCACTTTAAGCACAATAACACACAATAACCAAGATTTTTTTGGTGAAAAGACGTGGGATTTTCTTAAACAAGCACTTTGTACAACCTAAGGCGAAGATAGGATAGTATTTGTTGAACCCCCTAGCTGTGCTTATTCAAAGCAGGTAGCTCCAAGATCTTGGTAGCACTGGCTCCCCCTTACAGTGCACCGACTTCTCACGCATACTAAGATCCAGGTTTGCACAAAGGCTTGTCCCTCACCAAACCTTAGAATTGTCCTTAGTACCTCAGCTAAGAACTGCATGAATTGGGGCCACTTCAAAGGTTACCCTTCTTTGTCAACAAATAGAAGGTTTTTGGCTTGCTAAAACAAAGGTTCGTAGTAAGTGCATTCGTTTAGGTGGCCATACATGTGGTAGCGCTACTCTCCATTATGGAGTCTCCCAGCCTCCAAGGGTTACGCCTTGGAGGGTTTTGGGGGAGGTTGGCTATCGGTATGACACAGCAACACCTTTTGCTTATGACTTTCATCACAAACACATTATTTATATAGTAGCTTGAAAGAGCTTAGCTTTAGCTTGTTGCCACTTGGGTCATTCCCACCTTTCAAAGCATGGTGGCTAGCCCTCTAAAGGTTTAACAAAAGCAACACAACCACAAAAACACTATTGATCCCCAAGTTCATACAAGGATGCAAGGGGAGAGCATACATATATTTTGTGCTTGGCTTACACTAAACAAGGTTCATTTTTAGTTCTTGGATTATGTTGGGGGTGATTTATGCAAGTGTTGTGAGAAGCTTTTGATTCCCAAGATTACCAATGGTGTGAGGGAAGAGCATACACTTTTCACCACACAAACATTATCACAAAACACTTCACACAATTGAATTGTTTTCTTGTTTAGATGAGTGAAAAACATGTAGATTGTTGTTCTTTTTAATCCAATGAGTTATGATGCACTTTGTGGTTCTTTTTAAGCCCAAAATTGAGATGTTTGTAGATTTTATAACACCAAATTCAAATGTTTTTTCTATGCTAAGGCACACAAAGATTTTTTTTGTTGTTTGTTGTTGTTTGATCAATTTTAGTGCACCAAATTGAAATGTTGTTTATGCTAACATACAAGGGTTCTTTTTAAGCACCAATTGAAGTGTTTGTTTAAACTAAAGATAAAAACCCTGCAAGAACTTTGTTAGTGGCTCTAGAATGATGATGGTGACCTGCAAACATCTTATCAGTCCCTGCATAGAACCCAAGGTTAGCCTATAAAAATAGCGCAAAAATAGAGACCAAATGGCACTACTAATAGAAACTAACCTAAAACCTGACTACCCTAGAAAATAGAGCTGATATTCATACAGATAGCTTTGATATACAACATAGCGCTAAAAAGAGATACAGAATGCACTAGAAAAACATATAGCACTACAATGGGTTATAGAAAGTACTAAAACTAAAGATCACGCTAATATGTATCGAACAAAGCACCACTGCGTGTGCATCTGAATGGTCTGGTCGACAATGGAGTATAGTGTCGCTCTGGGTGTTGATAGTGCTAATACAAGGTTGAAATTGTCAGGCTTACAAAAAAAAGTTTTCCTAACCAAAACAAGGGGTTAGACTACAAAGAGAGGGGTCTCGTTAGTCTTGTTAGCCTAGTGAAAGGAAACCAAAACAAGATGAAAGCAACAATGTGTATTTGGTACTCAAGAAATTTTGGCATGACCTCCCCCTCTTCGTGCACAATCCTTGCAAAAATAGAAAGCAAATAACCTGGGAAGTTGATAGGAAGACCAAAAAAAGAAGAAGAAGGTGTGAATAAGACACAACAAAAATTGTCATGTTAAATAGCACTGAAACAGTCAGAAGATAGTGCTAAAATTCACCCAAAATGGTGCCACTATGCAGTTAAATAGCACCACACCTGTAAACACAGCTCAAACAACAAAAAATCATAAAAAAATGATTAGATTAAGACCTTGCGTGTCCCACCAGGTGTACCAATGTGATTAGAAGATTCAAATCGAGGTAAAAATACAAACTAAATGCATGCAAAACAAGAAGTTATACCTTGATATGAAGACCCAATCTCATGAGGGTGAAGAAGCTTACACCCAAAATGCTCCAAGATATACCCTAGATACTAAGAGGAGATGTGAAATTCTCTCAACCTTACAAATGCAACTTAAGAATCTACTTAGTTCAATAGAGATTTTGGCATGGTAACATTACTTAGAAATTGGATGATCAAATGGCTTGGAGGATGTTCTATTTATAGGCATTTTGGAGAGATTTTGATCCAAGGGTTGAGATTGATTTGGGAGATCAATGGTGGAGGATGAAGATGATGTGGAGGGACTCAATTTCATCTTGGAAGATGGAGGGCTAGGAATAAAAATAATTTTTATATTTATCTTGGAAAAGGGATGAATTAAATGAGGTTGGGTGAGATGGATTATTTGTGAATTAAAAATTCACATGGGAAGGGTAAAATGAATTAAAAATTTATTTGGGGAAGAGTGGATATTAATGAGTTATGACATGTGTAAGGGGTGTAAGAGGTATTAAATGAAGATTATGACACATGTATAAAAAATTAATTTATATGAGATATATTTCAATTTTTTATTTGTGGGATGTGGGAAGGAGTGTTAATCAATGTTTGACCATTTTAATTAGGGTGATTAGCCTAATTAATATGGCTATAAAAAATCAGGGAATGGGTTAATGGGAGGTTAAGATTAATTAAATAAGGTTTTATTTAATTAATCATAAGGCTAGGATGAGATAGGCTAGGGTAGGCAATTAAATAATGACTATTTAATTACCTAGGATAGGGATATGATAATTAATAGGCCGAATTAATTAGTTAACATTATTTACCTAATTAATTAGATTTAGTGAGAAGGGGGGAAATTAACCAAATAAATATTGCATATTTATTTAATTAATTGGCTAAAGTTAAACTATTGAATTAATAAAATTAATCTAATTGTTAGGGATAGAACGATGAAAAAATAGGTGATGAAGGGATAATTAATTAAATAAAAATTTAATTAATTGATTAGAAGGGAAATTGGTATGTTTAGGGATGTCAGGAGTCAGTTTGACGATGGAGACATTTTTAGGTGTCTACACCATACATATCCATTGAGATTCCCAGATCTTCATCAAGTTGTTAGGATCTGTTTTGAGGAACTTAGCTCTGATACCAATTGTTGGAAACAAGGCAAATAACTGAGAGGGGGGTGACTCAGTTATCTCAAATGTCTTAACTTTCTTTTCTCCTTTAATAATTAGTGCAACATAAAAACATATAAGCATATATGATCATAAGAATAGAAATAAAATCAACACACATAACAAAAAGATTTTTATGTGGAAAACCCTGTTAAGGAAAAAACCACAGGGTGACTAACCCAAGATTGTATTCTTTGTTAAAAGAATAATGGCACTTGCCAATTAGGGCTCATTGCCCAAGCACACTGCTCACAAGAGGCACACTGCCTACAAGAGACTCACTGTCTACAGAACTTATAGAAGGTAATCAGGTGTTTGAACTGATGAGAGGCATCTACAAATGCTAGAGTTCAATTCTGGTTAGGTACAATATACTGATATGATGCACTTCATTCTTTCTCTACTCTAGTGTTGTTGCTCTATCACATACTAGACTTGTATTGCTGCTTCCATACTTATCTCCACTTTTTTTCACACTTTATTTCATCATATCTGTATTCACACACACCTACATACTGGAGTCCATCTAGTATATATATCCACATCAAGAATTTCAACAACTTTCTAGTCGGCAATAAGAATACTCAAGATATTTACAAGTTGCTAATATGTCGGTTGAATCCATGCTTCATTTGTGATGCATATAAAAAATATACATAGAAGTCATCAATCATGTTGGCCAACAATGTATGATCCCACAAATTGCTTGATCAACATCATTTACTCATCTAGATTGAAGTCTGATACTTTGTCAGTCAGTTCTTTCTCTATTTACTTTTCCTATCTGGAACCCAACACTCAGATGCTCATATCTTTTTCATGTTTTATCACCGGAGGCTAAATCTCTGGAATATAGTAGTCATGACATTCCTCTTGACTTGTCCAAGTCCACAACTTACTGAGTTACACCATCTAAGAGATCTGGACCTGACTGTTGGACCTTGTTGCATACTCTATTCTTGATCATCAGACCAAAACAATCTTCAATCTAACTTCCAGTAAAGGTATACTATGTACTGCGGATGTGTGGGATAGACTTTGTTGCCATCAATGACAACACTCATGAAGCCACATAGTGTCTCTTGCCAACAGATAACCTCATGGATCCTAAGTATGAGGAACAAAATATATACAATGACACCATTTTTGCCCTAGATCTAACATGAAAGGAAGAGACTTCAATAGATGTCCTCACTGCCAAAGTTATGGCTAGTACAAAGAACTGGGTTTCCAAAAAGATCAATGAGCTTAAAGAAAAAGGTGTGGTAATCACAAATGACAGAAAGGGGAAGAGGAAGGAAAGAGAAGACCAAGGATATGATGATTTCCTTGTACAAAAATGACAAATCTATGAGATAAGGCTACTTGAGCTTGGTTCATCTGAAGCAACACAGGAGGTTACTTCCGAAGGAGTAGCCCAAGTATATGAACCATTGTCACCTCCTACAAGACTAGTTCTTAAGGTGATCCCTATGCCTACACCCTAAGTTCCAACTGTAATGTTAGAAAATGTCCCCTTGGGGGCTTTTCCCTCTTTAGGTTTAGCTCCCAGGTCTTTTGCATGCATTTAGGACATCTTACTTCATAATTTGGCATCTCGATGGAATCAACCCTAGGTAACATGACAAATGGGACCTAGGAGGACCTCTTGAGCTTAACCCTACCCAAAATAGGGGGGAAGACTTGGGCACCTGTGCCCTAGTCCTACCTTATTTTGGGGCAGTCCCAATTCTTAGGTGTTGGCTTGTGACCATTACTTGGGTCCTATGCTGACATGGTAAGTTTGAATTTACGAAATCTTGGTGGGAGTGTTTGTAGTTGTATATAAAAGTATGTTTAGGAATTCATTTGTAAACTAGATTTCAATTGGATGAGTACTAGCAAGCTAATGTGTTCTCAAGGTGATTCAAGACTTTCATTATGTTGCAAGAGCAGATTTGTGTGGTTCATGTGTTTGTGTTTGTAGATTTGAGCATCCATTTCATCATGGAATGAAGAGCATCTTCCTCCCATGAGATCTTCACTACAAGGTGACATTATATTGTGTTTGTGATCAATTATTCATTTGGTTTTTGCCTCTGCCTCCCTAGGCATGCACTCTCTATCTGACAAAGGTGTTTGGAGACTTAAGTGTCCTCCGGGGCTTGACTAAGGCAAGCCTCTAAACACCACAAACCCCTTCCAAAGTTTTCATGGTTGTAGGTTACAGGTTGAGGAGCTAGACAAAGTGAAGTTACAGGAAGACATCTTGGAGTGTCAAAATTGCAAAATAGGAAGAAAATCTACCCCCTGGACTTGGGCGCCCACTCAGTAGTCCTCCAAGTTCCGTGACGGGAAAATCTTCAGAATAGCAAGAAAGAGTTACAGACTAAGTTCTTAGATCCGAACAAATATATAGGCCTTGGACTTGGGCACCCATTCCAGTGTCCTTGACTTTCCCTCAAAACACCAAAAAATAGGTACTCTGTGATTTGATATTTTACATCCTTCTGTAAGAGCTTTTTCTGTAATTCATCCATTTACTGTCGCATTTGCAAAATTAGGGTTTTAATGGTCAATTAAGCATAAGAGAAGGAAAATTGATGATTAAACACCCTAATCCAAGTTTTCCTACATTTGTAAGTGACCAAGGACCTATTAGTGCTTTGCCACTCAATCCGAAGGTGCTTGAACGTATTAGGTGAAAGGATGATTCAAACATCTAACAACCAAAAACTTACCTAAAACATTTTGGTGAACTTGTGGTTTTGGATTTAATTGCAACTTGATAAGTGTTTATCTTTAGATTTGGATTGATTTAATTCATTCATAGAGTTATTCATCTTATTGCATTAAGAAAATTTTTTAAAAATTAATTTTTTTTGAAAAATTCAAAAAAATTGCATTTTTAAGCATACTAATTTGTATCAGTTCTTTCTAAATTTCCCTAATTTATCATTTTTTCATCAGATTTGATATAAACTATAGAAAAATACAAAAAAATAGAATTTTGCATTGCATTTTCATGATTTAATTGCTAGGGTTTTGTAGAAATTTTGACAATTTTCATATAACCTAGTAATTCCAAAATCTAGGGTTAGTAGGAAAAATATTCTTTTTGATTTTTATAATGATTTTAGAGGCTAATTAAAATTATAATTTGGATTTAGTCTTGCATTTTAGTGTAAAATTGCATTTAGATTTCAAATATTTGCATTTTTGCATAAGAAATTTCAACAAAAAACTAGCAATTTTCATGCATTTTCATTAAAATTGCACTTGCATTTTGCATATTAAATCTTGGAATTTATTTTCATCATAAATTAGACCTCAAAGCATTCACATGACATTTTGTGTCAAGATCTTAAACCTAGGGCTTCAAAAACATTGATTTTCACTAGATTTGACCTTATCGACTCTCTAAATTTGCACCATAGGCATGTTGTGAAGGGTATTTTTTATTTACTTAGTTTTTATCAGGGTATTAATTTTATTCCCCTCCTAAAAATCTTTGCAACACCCTTTTAACAGGCTCTTGTATTGAAAATTTGGTGAAAAACTGCACATTTTTGCTATTTTGGCCCTAGGGTTTGACCTAGTTTGCACTCCAAGTGTATTGTGGTAAATTTTATGGATTGAGGTGACTGATATAATTATTTTTATTTGCTTCACATCCTAAAATTCATCACAACACCCCTTTTTCTAGGCCTTGGAAGTGAAAAACCATGAAAAATAACCTATTTTTGCTATATTTTCACTAGGGTTTGACCTTAAGTGGCACTAAAAGCATGTTGTGACAGATATATTATCATTAAGTGGCTTTTTTTTACTAACATACTTTTCTTTCCATCATCATTTTCCTCACAACGCCTTTTTTCATGCTTTTTTGCATCAAGAGTGTGTTGTGAAGGATCTTATTGCTATTTTGGACTGATATTAGACATATAAATTTCTGCCCCTAATCAAAATCCTTACGATACCCTTTGTTTCACTTAATTGCACTGAAAAAATACAAAAAATTTAAATCTGTTAAATCTGTTAAATAAAATACAAAAAATTGAAGTGCAATACTTTTGGAAAAAAAATTAAATTTGTTAAATAAAATACAAAAAATTGAAAAAATAAAGCATTCATATAGTTTTGCACTTGCCTTTGACATACTTTTGGAAAAAAATTTAAACCTGATTTGGCATTCATGGCCTCTAACCACAACAACAACAATAGGTTCCCTCCTAGACCTTACATGAAAAGAAAGGCCCCTAAACCTGAAATTGTGTTTACACCTCATGATAGAACAATTGGAGACTCTGACGGGCCTCTTTACATCACTATGAAAATAATGGGAAATCCTATGGATGGAACTCTTATTGATCCTAATTGCATGTCTAATGTTACCACTGAAGAGTTCCTCTTTTCACATCAATTAATGCAAGGTTCTTATGACCCTTCAAACATGATGATCAAGACACACATGGGAACCTTTGAAAAACCTTTGGGTAAGATATCATTGTTGGTAACTGTATTTGAGAAACATGTTGAACAATGGTTTGATGTTACCTCTGCTTTTGATACCTTTGAAATTAAACTTGGAATCCCTTGGTTAAAGGCTATGAAAGCCGTCCCTTCAACTATCTTTAAATGTGTAAAATGTCCTTTGAATGGACAAGTGCATGTCATTCCTTGAAACACATACAAGCCTTCAAGTACACAACAACACTTTACATTAGATTACTTTTGGAACAAATCTAAACAAGAATTAGAGTTACAAAGAAAGTTTACCTTTTTGAGCTATAGAAACTATAAAGTAAAACTTTTACATCCAATATCCGATCCTTCTATTCAAGAAATGACAAAGATAAACAACCCACATGTGAAGAGAACCTTAGACTGAAAGGACAAGGTCCCTATGCTGAGGTCCCTCCCCTGAAATCCTTACAAGGATCAGGAGGTCATTGTCAACAACAAAAGTATTCTACCACGACAAATGAGATTTGATCCTAATGCTTCATCTTCTAATTTGCACAAACCTATGAAAGAGAAAAGCCCTATCTTACAAGAGATGAGTGGTAAAAGAAAATGAAATAGACAAGAAAGAGAAAGAAGAAGACAAGCTTATGCTATAAATCAGGCATCTCAACAAAAAAACATTAATCCTAACATTCAACCAAACAAAGATGATCCTAACAATAAACAACATGATGAGCAAGACATGAACTGGGCTATGGTACCTTATGTCCCACTTTCCTCTAACATTAGGGAGTGGGAGGATGACAATGATTTACTTGATGATGAGACTTAACATGATGACCCTATAGGTAAGTATCTCTAACCCTTTATCTCTCTCATGATGTGCTTCCCCTGTGATGTGTTATGTGTTGTTTAGGCCTCTTGGGATGACCACTTATTCTCCCGTAAGGTCCAGGATACTAGGAGACTGCCTCTATTCTGACCTTCTTCTATTTGTATAATCATTCTTCTATATTACCTCTGTCTAATTTCATTGTTGTGTGTTGTGTCTTAGGGACATAGCATTGTGGTTGGTGACTTAGGGGCACCCTCCTATGTGACTGTCCCTAAGACACCTATTTCTCCTCTTTGATTTATTGTTTCCCTTCCTCTAGTGTTTCTATCTAGCGGGCAGATGATGAAAAAAATTTATACTAATGTGGACCTAGTGTCCCTTTCAAGAGCAATCAAAAATTGGACTTAGTTCCTAATATGATGATGGGGTTGTATATCTTATCTGCCACTTGGCTAGTGGAAACACTTGTGCTTTCTGTGTAGTGAACTTGATGATGTTTCTATCTCATTTACAAACCTTAACAATACTACTACTCTGTGCACCTATGTTTATCTTTGAATCTAGCCTTGGCGGTACTCAATTCAGAGAGCTTCATGATATAGCCCCACGGTTATCCTCAAACTCTGAATTCATTGTATAACCTTGGCTCTTTGTGTGGTTAATCATATGCATTGATGTTGTCGTTTATCATGATTTTGTAGACACTAACATGTTTCTTGTAGGGATGTGTTTGTGGGAACATTTGGCGATCGTAAAGTGCATGTCATCTCTAGGGGGCATGGGCTTTGCAAGAGCTTGTGTTCCCTTGTGTGTTTTCTTCCTACCTTAACGTGATTGATATCGATACGTGATATCAACTACCTTAAGGTGGGGGAATATATAAGGTAAGCTATCTATTGTAGATGTTAGTAATGTGTTTGTCCTCAGGTGTAGTTTAAAGACCTGCGTGATGAGTGCATCCTACATCCTAAGTTTGTTTACGATCAATCAATCAATCATGTAAGCCCTCTGTAGAGGTGGGATATCATGTATATCCTTTTTATCTTAAGCCCTCTATGGAGGTGGGGATGGTGTATTTCTCATAGCAGATTGCATCATCCTGTCATTTTCAAAAGTCCTCTGTAGAGGCGGGGAGTGGTTCTGTGACTAACTCAACCCTTAAGTGTGTCTTTGGTGATTGTTGTGGTGAAGCCCAATCATTGATGTGTGCCTGTAATGTGCCTGAGATGGTGATGAGCCTAGAAATAGGGAACACACCATTGCTTGCCTGCCATGTTTTCTCAGTGTCTTCAAGTGTGTGTGTTTGGCGTACTTGCTTTGTTTGGCATGTTTGTTGCCCCATATGCAATCTAAAGACCTGCGCGATGAGTGCATCCTACATTTTATAAGGTTTGTTTACTTTCCAGTACTTGCATCTACATTTCATATACATGAGAAAAAGAAAAGAAAAGATATCATGCATATCTTCCATGCATTAGTGTCTCTTCTTTACATTTACTGTCTTCTCCATGTTCTACATGACTGTAACTATCTTCTCTATGTTTTGCATGTCTGCTACTATTTTTTATGTGATTGGCCTATCTTCTCCATGCTTGGTGTGTTTCCTGTGTTTGTGACCTTAATTTAATGCATGTATTGGCCTCACATTTATACATACATTAAAGTGGGGGCTAAATGTAACGTCAAAAAATGTCCCCTTAGGGGCTTTTCCCTCTTTAGGTTTAGCTCCCAAGTCTTTTACATGCATTTAGGACATCTTACTTCATAATTTGGCATCCTAATGGAATGAGCCCTAGGTAACATGACAAATGGGACCTAGGAGGACCCCTTGAGCTTAACCCTACCCAAAATAGGGGGGAGTTCTTGGGCACCTACACCCTAGTCCTGCCCTATTTTGGGGCAGTCCCAATTCTTGGGTGTTGTCTTGTGACTGTTACTTGGGTCCTATGCTGATACAGTAAGTATGAATTTATGAAATCTTGGCAGGAGTGTTTGAAGTTGCATATAAAAGCATTTTTAGGCATTCATTTGTAAACTAGATTTCAACTAGATGAGTACTAGCAAGCTATTGTGTTCTCAAGGTGATTCAAAGCTTTCATTATGTTGCAAGAGAAGATTTGTGTGGTTTATCTATTTGTGTTTGAAGATTTGACCATCCAATTCATCATGGAATGAAAAGCATCTTCCTCCCATGAGATCTTCACTATAAGGTGACATTATATTGTGTTTGTGATCAATTATTCAATTAGTTTTTGCCTCTACCTCCCAAGGCATGCACTCTCTATCTAACAAAGGTGTTCAGAGACTTAAGTGTCCTATGGGGCTTGATTGAGGCAAGCCTCTAACCACCACAAACCCCTCCCAAAGTTTTCATGGTTGTAGGTTATAGGTTGAGCAGCTGGACAAAGTGAAGTTGTAGGAAGACATCTTGGAGTGTCAAAATTGTAGAACAAGAAGAAAATCTACCCCCTGGACTTGGGTACCCACTCATTAGTCCTCCAAGTTTCATGATGGGAAAATCTCTGAAACATTAGGAAAGAGTTATAGACTGAGTTCTCAGATCCGGAAAAAAATATAGGCCTTAGACTTGGGTGCCCACTCTAGTGTCCCTGACTTTTCTACCTTAGAACCCCAAAAATAGGTATTCTGTGATTTGATATTTTACATCCCTCTAGAAGAGCTTGTTTTGTAATTAATCTATTTACTGTCACATTTGCAAAATTAAAGTTTTAATGGTTAATTAAGCATAAGAGAAGGAAAATTGATGATTAAACACCCTAATCCAAGTTTCCCTACATTTGTAAGTGACTAAGGACATGTTAGTGCTCTCCCACTAGATCTAAAGGTCCTTGAATGTATTAGGTGAAAGGAGGATTCAAACATCTAACAACCAAAACATTAAGCAATCCCAAAACTTACCTAAAACAGCAACAACACATGAGGAGCTCTAGAAAAATTAGGAGCAAAGTCCATTATGAAATATTGTAGGGGAGGAGGATAGTGATGATGAACAAGATAAGATGCCTCTTTAGACACTAAAGAGGAAGAGAAGAAGTGATGTATTGCAGGGTGTCAATGTGCCCAGGCAAAGTAGATATCAGGGTCCTCACATGAGAGGTACTATTTCACCATTACTAGTAGCAGCATCAAGGTCAAGTGATCCATCTAAAAGTGTGGCTAGAGTTTTGCAACATGATGTGCCTTTAGAAATGATGATAAAGTAAAAATTGAGATGGCACAGGAGGCCAAGAACAAAAGTCAAGAATAAGAAGTTACAAAGGCCCTCTCCTCGAGTCAGACAGTCGATCTTACTGAAGATCATGTGGTAAAGGACATTACCAACCACCCTATAGAGACTATGCTACAACATATAGAAGCTACAAGTAAGGGCTAGGCAACAGTAGAATCACATGATGAAACAATACAAAGAGAGGAATCCCTTGAAGTAGAGGTACATATGGGACCTCTAAATACTCTAATTGAAAATGTGACTAGCTCGGCAGTAGTGGATTTGACATATGTGCCTAAAGGAGAAAGCACTGAGAAAGAAGAAGTTATTAAAGATAACTAAAGATAGCAAGAAAATATTCCTATGGAGATAGATGATGGGAATAATGATACTCAAGATGGAAGAGAACACTTAGATACTCATGAAAGAGATAAGATTGATAAGCAAGATCAAGAACATCATCATGATGATCAGGCAAGTAAAGGCCAAGAGCTTAAAGATGACAAGGTTCTAGAGGAATAGGGTTATAAGGCACAAGATAATCAACGTACTCTAGAGCAAAGGCAAGAAGAGCATTTGCCTAAGAAAGATAATTTGGATGCTAGAGTAGAACAAAAACATAATCAAGAGAAAGATCAAAATGAAAGGCAACAAGAAAAGGTGTAGGGTCCTGGTGGTGATAAAGACGTCAATAAAGAGAAAGGAACGCAAGATGCTCAAATTGAGCAACCAGATCAATTAGATCATAATCAGATGCTTTATTATTGATTTCATTAGAGGTAAGACAATCACAAGAACACTAGGGACATTTTGATTTCAAGTCCCTATTTACTCTTGATCCATCTAAAGCTAAACAGAGAGCTAGGACAGTCTCCACTATCAAGAGAGATCAAAAGATAGAAAAGAGGACATCCCAAGTTGTTGTTCCCATAGTAGATAAGGCAAAAGGACAAATTAGGCCAGAGGAATTTTAGGTGACACAGATTGACTTAGGTCATATCACCACAAAACAAGAAATACAAGAACATATTAAGAGCACCAAGGTAGTAGTGGCCAAAATAAGGAAGCTCAAAGAAAGAAAGAAAGAGCTTAAGGAAAACAATGCTCAACTACAACAATTTATATAGGGATTGGTGAAGATGAATAGCTTGGCATCCACCCTACAGGCTACAAGAAAGGCCTGCTACATTGACATTAATAAGTGAAAAAGAAATAGCTGGTCTAGATGTGCAAAAGCACCAAGATCATATTATGGAAAGATGATTCATAAGATTCATGACATTTGGAGAAAAGATAATAAGGACTTCCAAGTCCAATTCAAACACATTGTCCAACCTAAAGAATGACATTAATTCTTTGAAGAGTGAATTCACTCAGAGAATACAAAATTTTAATTATGGAATGATAAGACTCAAAGGAGCTAGGGGGAGGACAGATGAAAAGTTATTGAAACATAAAATTTTCACACATTTAACTCTACCACTCATGGATTCCTGGATAACTGAAATGAATTATGAATTGGATGTATTAAAGGATAGAATAAACAAAGTGAGAGACACTCAAACTAGGATTAATGACTTGCTAGCTATTAAGATGAAAGTATTGGAAGAGCTACTAGAAGATGTTGTAATAGAGGAAGCAGTGCCAGAGATGGATGATGCCATCCAAATATTCAAGGATAAATTTAAATAAGTCACAGAAGTTCCAATTGGACTCTTTACAGAAGATGTCATGGATGAAATGTTTGAGTTGAATGTGAAAGTAAATACATATGATAAGTAGCAGATAGCAGGACATCCATGTTGGGAACCTTGGATGAGCTGATAGAAATACAAAAATATACTAAGTTGAGAGCCCAGACAATCAACAAATTTTAGGTGGATACTTTTGTACAGGCATATGATTCTTACAAAAGGTTAGATAATGGGAAGTTACTACATGAAGAAGCATCATCTGAATGAGGAGGATGTTTTTGATAATATAAGGCAGCTAAATAAGGGACCGAACCCATACAAAAAGCAAAAGAGCCACAGAGGCAGCCAATACAAAAGTGCCTCAAAATAGATACATCAAACTCTGTTTTTCCAGCATAAACAGCATAAATAACAACTACAGATTAAGATAGTTACTATGGAGTAGCAGAGTATCATAAATATAGAAGCAAAAACTAAGGAGGAAAATTCTCTCCTTACTTAACCATGGATTTAATAAGATCATTCAATTTCGAAGAGTTCTCATCAGTGTTACAGTACTAGCAGCCCCAAGGTTCTGCAACACATAAATATTGAGTAAGATAGAACTCCTGAGCACAGTGGAAAGATTTTGTTCCAACTTCTTAATGCGGCCCCTCAAAACTACAATTTCAGACCCAAAGCCAACACCGGTTTCCATTTCTTCATCAACTTCTTCCATGAACATCTATCCCACTTTACGAGCATTTCCCGCAGAATCCTCAGCATAGTCAGCAGTAGCTGCCATCTCTTTATACTCCTGCTTACCATCAGCATACTCAGAGATCTCTTGAACATCCATATCCTTAGCCTCATCACCCTGTGTGGATTCATTAGAAGCACTCTTAGAATAATCAATAAGTTTGGCTTTGAGAGCAGGTTTGCCAGCAATTCACCCAGACTGCCTAACTCCTAAGGAGAAGCCCTCCTTAATATTCTTTATAGACAGATGAGACTTGCTACCATGTCCCACAGGGGTCCTACAGGGATTTTTAGGGGTCCCCACAGCAGTCCCCACAGTGCCAACTTCACCAGCTTGAGTCTTCCTCTTCTTGCACTTCATACTAATAGTAGAGCCCGGGGTATCTATGGGAATCTCCTTGGGAGTAGAAAAAGAAACTTCTTTAGTCTTAGTAGAAGCAGGGGAAGGGCATGGTTTTTCAGCATCAGCAGTATCAACAGGGTTTGAAGATATTTCCCCACTATTAGTCTGAATTTCTTTAGAAGGCTCTAGAGCAATATGGAAGTTGTAAAGACAAAGGATGAGGCCCTGATGAAGGGGGATGGGTTTCTTAGCAAGTTTCTTGGCCAGTTTAGCTCTAACTCTAAGAACAGAATGCTCAAGGGAAGATAAAAGATAAAAAGGAAAGCTAATATGTGCATTACGTCTAAAGTGATTCAGAAGGGAAAGATGATAGTTATAGAACCTAGTGAAGCACCCCTCCAGAGTTAAATACTTCATAAGGAGAAAACACACACCATCCCAAGGCTCAGGCAACTTGGCTCTGTCGAATCCCCCCTGATAGGGAATGAGAGCTTCACCGTCTCCAAGAAAGAGCTTCTGGCTAGGATGGTCTGCAATTTTGGTTTTCCTTTGCAGTTTAATCCCCTGAGTAGACATGCCAGTTGCCATAGAAATACCACTTTCTGAAATCTCAAAGCTAATTGCCCCCATAGAGACACGCTGGTTTTGCCAAGACCTAGCAAACTATTTAGATAAGTTTTCATCATACCCATTGAGCCGCTCCAAATAGGGACTAATCCCACCCTCTTTACAATAATGTCAGACCACCAGGTTATCTTTGAACTCACAACAAGAAACAGGTTCCATTTGGATTCTATCACCACCCATGTTGGACTTATAGAGCAAATCACGAAAACCCCAAATTTTGACAGAGTTCATATGTAGGGTAACATTAACCCCTTGATCAAGGATAATGATAATGGTAATGAAACAACACGCATTATCATTAATAAGGAATGCCTTACAAGGATGACGCTTACTCTTCCCATGCTTAATCATAATTTCCCTGCCTATGCTATAATGAGCAAGTAAGTTGCTTGCCTTACCAGAGGGGCATAATAAGGCGGAAATAACAATAATCAAGAAAGTACAAAAAATCTTGTACTTCAAGATGCACATCAGCATCCTCTAATAGAACTGATGAAGTGATTTGTCTTTCTAATAAAGCTAACTCATCCTTGACACGTCACTTCCTTTTGAATAAGATCCCTAATGTTAAAAGGGATGTGGTCGATTTGGCACCAACATCACCAATTTGAATACTGTTGACCAAGCTTGACACAGGCATCTGCAACCCCATTACCCTCTCGATAAATATGAGAGATGTCCACCCTGGGAATCTTCTACAGGAGGATCTGAATATCCATAATCATATCCTTCAACTTAATACCAATGGTCGACACATTGTTCACCACATCAATAACCATTTTGAAGTCCCCCTGAATATTTAGATTTCTATTACTAAGGGAGATAGCCAATTTAATCCCCCATAGAAGAGTAATAGCTTTAGCATAATTATTACTTTGATAGCCTAAACCACTAGCATAGACAACAACTATCCACCCTTTGTCATCCCTTATAATCCCTCCACCACTAGCTTTGCCATCTGCCTTAGAAGTTCCATCAAAGTTTAGTTTTAGCCAGTTAGGCTTCGGGGGTCTCCATCTAGTGTTAAGCCTCTGCAACCTTTTGGAACTATGTTGAACAGGAATATGATTTAGGATATTCCAATTAGACACAATTTGCTCCTCTTCATGGGTCAGAGGTTTCTCTGCAATACGGATATGGGCATTAGTGACACTTTCCATTAGAGTCTTAACAAAAGAGTGAAGAACCTGAGAGGCATCTCTAGCAGTATCCCTAAAAATTCTGTGATTACGTTCTTTCCATAAAGTCTAGCCCAAACAGGGTAGAGTTTGGTTCCATAACTCAATGAGCTAGGGATGAGAAAAGGTAGGATACCAACTAGTAACAACTTCCTTGATATCAAAATTACAGACCCACTGAATGCCAAAATTTTGTAAGATTATGTTCCAGATTTCCCTGGCAAAATCACAATGTATGAATAGATGAGAAATGATTCCCTCCTTAACACAGCATAGACAACATCTATTGACCAAAGTAAACCCTCTCTTCTGCAAGTTGTCTTGCGTTAGAATTTTGTTATGAATAGATGCCCACCAAAACATATTGATTTTTGGTAAAAGTTTATGATTCCAAACTTTTCTCCATATCTCCTTTCTATGAACCTCAGGAACCAACAGATGGTAAGAAGACTTGACAGAGAAGCATCCATTCTTATCTAGCCACCAATACTGCTCATTCTCACGAGGGAAGAGAGGGATTCTGATCCCCTGAATCAAGTGTTGAACAACCTGAACTCTAGGGGTGAGATCAGGGCGATGGGCACAACAATCCAATAAGTTTTTCCAGCTTCTATTGCCATTATTATTAGCCATGTAATTGTAGACTTTATCCCCAAAAAACTGAGTAGCAATGCCAACAATAGCTCCATAATCCCCCTAAGAAATAAAAGCCTTATCTTTTATACAAATATCATTCCAGAAATTAATAGACATACCATTTCCCAATTTCCATCTAATCCCTTGCTTAAGAAGGCTTCTGGATTTTAGCATTTTATTCTAGATAACAGATCCCTAGGGTAACCCTTCCTGATGGAGAAAGCTGGGCCAATCAGTGACATGAAGATACTTGGCTTGCATGATTTCCCCCCAATCCTTATGGTTATGAATCAGATTCCAGCTAATTTTGGAAAGGAGGGCTTTATTCATGTTTTAGATGGATCTAATATTGAGACCACCATGAGATTTAGGAAGACACACTTTTTCCCAGCTAACCAAAGACATTCTCTGTTTGACTTCCACCCCTGTCCATAAAAATTTTCTTTGAATCTGTTCCAATTTGTTAGCAAAAGAACTAGGTATCTTAAAAAGAGACAGGAAGTAAGTAGGTATACCTTGCAAGGAGGCACAAAGAAGATGTAATTTGCCCGCACTACTGAGTAATTTCCCTTTCCAACCAATCAGTTTCCTTTGAGTTCTTTCCAATATTCCATTCTAGAAACCTTGAGACACCTCTTTGTCCGTAAGGGGGAGGCCAAGGTAAGTAGTAGGAAGATCAGCTTCAGCACAGTTTAGGATATTAATGATTTTTTGTCAGAGATCATTAGGAGTATTAAAAAAATACACATTGCTCTTTTGGAAATTTATGCTTTGACCAGAAGCTTGGGCATAGTTATTTAAAATATTCTTCCAACTCCGAGCTTCAATCACAGAAGAGATGCCAAAAAGAATGGTATCATCAACAAACTGCTGCACAGACATAGGGGAAAGGGAGGAAGCAGGTTTGATGCCCAAGAGATCTTTAGAAGAGATATTATCTTGAATATGTCTCCCAAGGGCTTCCACCATCATGATAAACAAGTAAGGGGAAAGAGGATCCCCTTGGCGGAGTCCTCTCGAAGAAGAGAAGAAACCCCTAGGGCTCCCATTAACTAGAACCGAGAATTTAGCAGAGGAAACAACCTTTCGAATGAGAAGAGAGATTTTATCATTGAACCCAAACTTCCTAATGACTTGAAACAAAAAAGTCCAAGAGACCCTATCGTAGGCTTTAGAGATGTCTAGCTTAAGAGCCATACCAGGGATTCTACTCTTGTTCATGGAATGAATAGTTTCATGAGTGGAGATCACAACATCAAGAATTTGTCGGCCCAGGACAAAGCCTTTTTGAGATGGGGAAATAATTTTATCTAAAAAAGGCTGAAGTCTCATGACAAGAACTTTAGTGCATAGCTTATAGACAGTATTACACAGGCTAATGGGTCTAAACTCAGAAAGCTGAGTAGGCTTCAACTTTTTAGGAACAAGGACAATAAAAGTATTATTGATTTGCTTTAAGAGTTTACCAGTTTTGAAGAAGTCTCTAACAACAGTAGTGAGATCAGTCCCCACAATATCCCAATATTCCTAGAAAAAAATAGGAGGGAAGCCATCAGGGCCCAGAGCTTTGAATGGGCCCATAGAGAATAAAACAACATGAACCTCCTCCACAGAAATAGGCTTTAACATTTCTAGGTTATCTTCCTTAGTTATCAGACAGGGAATCTTGTCAATGAATTGATTCATACTCCTGTCATTCTCAGCATTGCTCGCTTGTTCGGTCAACAAATCCTGAAAGAATAAAATAGCTTGCTCTCCAATCTCATTATCCTCAGTGATAGTATTGCCATTTTCCAAACACAATTTTGTTATGGAATTAGCCTTCCTATGTTTCATGGCTGAGAGATGAAAAAAGTTTGTATTCCTATCTCCCTCTTTAAGCCACTGAATCCTGGACTTATATTTCCAATAGACCTCTTCTCTGCTCATTAGATTCTTCCAGTCAGAAATCAGATCATATTCTTCCTTAGTAGTGTCCTCTGAATCATCTCCTTGGACAATCCGCTGCTGGATATCTGCTAGTTTTTTGGCAATATTTTTCTTCTGAAGAAACACATTACCAAAACTATATCTATTCCACCCACGAACTTCCTGTTTAATGTGTAGAATCTTTTTAACCAATCTAAACATAGGAATACCCTGAATAGGAATTTGCCACCATTGAGCCACAAGTTGTCAAAAGTCTCTATGCTTAATCCACATAGCTTCAAATCAGAAAGGGAAAGGGCCCCGTTGGCTCTGATCTTTCCAATTAAGGAAAATAGGGCAGTGATCAGACATGGTTCTAGGAAAAGCCTGCAAATTCATATTGTGACGATTATCCCAATTACTAGAAATAAGAAACCTATCTAATTTTACTTGGATCATTTGGTCTCCTCTTCTTCTGTTAGACCAGGTAAAATTTTGGTTCTACAATTCCACATCAAGCAATCCACAAACATTGATGAACTCTGCAAAATCAAACATGTTGTCAAAATAATCAAGGATCCCACCAGATTTCTTAGAAGGATATAAGGGAGTATTGAAATCACCAGCCAGCATCCATCTAGAGTGTGGGGTATTGGTCAGACAGGTACTCAAATTAGTCCACAATGTTTGCCTCAGAGTTCTTGTATTTAGGGTATAAATATTGATTAAAGACCAGTTTAAGGAAGGCAAGGAGAAGTTAATAACCAAAAAATGCTTGCTAGAAGCAACAAGAGAACCCTAGAGTTTAGCACTATTCCACATAGTAACAATCCCACCAGAGGCCCCTATAGCTAGACTATAGCTGGACTAATGCAAAAAGCAGCCTTGGGCCATATGTAATCAGCTATCTTCTTAAAGCTCTCCTCTGTCATCTTGACCTCATGGAGTAACAGAATATCTAACTTATTATCTAAAACAAAGTTTTTAACCTCAAACTATTTGGAGGGTCTATTAAAGCCCCTCAAATTCTAGGATAGGATTCTCATTTAGAAGGTTTGAGGGATTGGACCTCCAATGTTTTCTGCTTACCATTGGCAATTTCCCTGGCAATCTCTCTTTGTCTTGTCTCTCTGAGGGTCGGTCTCCCTTGTTTGGAGTCAGTGCCTACATCCGCAAATTTTTTGCCTCTATGGTTCTTTTTCTTAGGGGTAATCCAATCCTCCAGCTCATTACCACTACCACTTCGACCTGCCAATGAGTGAGCTGATTGGTCCCCTATTTTCATAGCATGAGAAGCTTCCTGGGTTAGATTTAAGGTTGTTACTCCATGAGTATCTTCTATCTCCAGAGGTAGAACATGCTGATCATCCCTCAAAACCTTGCCTTCTTCATCATCCCCATCTATAGATTGGGATCGTATTTCACCCTCCTCAATCATATTGGTCTAGTGATCTCTATGATTATCTGTATCTGAAGCAGCATTCTAACAATCTTTTTCCATAACCTTCTTAGTATTATCTGTTGGGAAATCATTTTCCTTATTACCTCCCATTCCCTGATTGACAGGGATAACATTTTTGCATGAATGATCTGCAACCTCATTTTGAGGAGCAACCTCATTATGAGGATTAGCCTTCTTCCCCATTTGCTTCGTCTTGCATTGGGTCATTACATGTCCCTTCTTCTTGCATATTTGACAGAAGGTAGTAGCATTTTCATAGAGAATCGACTGGGTCCAAATCCCATATTTAGAGTTTAACTCTATGGATATGGGAAGGGTTTGATTAATCTCCACATTAACACAAAACTAGGAATATACACATCTGGATTAAATACGAGTAGTATGATATACAGTAACATACTGGCCAAAGGAGTTGCCAATAGCGGTAATAATTTTTTCATCCCAGAATTCCAAGGGAAACCCTGGCAATCTTACCCAAATAGGAGCTGACTTGCAGAGGTCCGTGTTAGGGTCAAACCCAGGTTTCCAAAGGCACAAAGTAAGCAAATGCAAACCATAAAGCCATGGTCCTCTAGCAAGAATAGCTATCATATCCTCCCTATTCGTAAATTTAAATAGGAACAAACCTCTTAACATAGCAATGACCGAAACACTACCTTTGATTCTCCACCGAGAAAGAACCCATTTCCTAACCATCTCAATATTGGCATAGAAGGAGATAAACTTACCAACTAGAGTAAGATCCATGGTTGCCACTATTTCTTCAATCAGATCATCCAAAATATCCAGAGCCGTACCTTCCATGGAATCCATTTTGATAGGAAGCCCCGACCTGCTTTTAGGGGAGCCCGAATTTCCCCTATTAATGCTCTCTTCCATCCTTTAGAAGGATCTTCCTCCATCAAGTTTGAGTTCCTAGAGGCACTGCCCACTGTAGCAGCCTCCATTAACACAGAAAGCAATCATATCTAAAAACCCTAAAAACCCTAAAAGGCCATGGAAAGTAGAGCGGATTTTGCAAGTAGTCAGTATGTTAATTCTAGAGTTTAGTTTTGTTTTATCTAAGAAACAAAAAGGAGAAGAGATGATTCCAAATATGTTCCCTTTTGCCATGAGGAGGATGTTGCAATAGGTGTCATCTGGGATATTTTTGTCATTTTGATACTTACAGTTTGGTTGACTAAATCAAAGATCTTAGAATATTCTAGAGTGCCAGCTATATCTTACCAGATGGTTGCCAATTGGCAACTTGTGCCACGTATTTTGTAGGTTGACTCTGTCAAAGTAAGGTGAACCATTGATTGTAATAGACAAATCTTGATCGTTGGATCTTTTGTAATTGATTATCATCCTTGCACAATATAAGGATAGAGAATATCAGTTGTAGGATATTGGACGCTTAATTGAGATTGGATTGTTGAATGTCATGACCAATTCTCAAAGTAAATTGTAAATATATACTCCTTTTGCATACTTAATGAAGATGAAGACCTATGATTACAAACAATCATAAATCCTACGTAATCTATGGATGATATCTTGTTGTTCATGTGATTTGCTACATCCCTTTGAGTGCATTTCAGTTTGTGAATGTTGTTATTATCCTTTCCTTTGAAGATTCATGTCAGTCATATCTAGCTCTAGAATGATCTGGTGACAATATGGTTTGATTTTCTTCTCTTCATGATAGCATCAAGGATATATGTAGATCAATGAGTAAAGATTCATTTATTTCAATAAATTTAGAAAGCTTTAGTTCAATTTCTTTAAATTTCATTTGAATCATCACCTTAACAACAAAACATAGAAAATGAAAAGAAGAACATATAATATGTTGATATCCGTAAATACATGAAGATCTTAGGCATATTTAGACAAAGTGCATATAGAATAGCAAATATCATGCAAATGAACATAAATAATTATATGAATCATAGAAATACATGCTTATAGGCACATTATTTGAATAAATTTTTAGTACATCAGTGAAATTAAGAAATGATTAGTTAAATTTGAATAAATTAAAGGTAGTTTCAGAAGAACTAATCAAAACAATCATGAATCAACTTAAGGATAGAGGGAAAAGAAAAATAGAGTCATATCTGTGTATCAGGATACAGATACTTAAAATCAAACGTAAGGCCCCAAAATGGAATGAAACAACACACATCAACCTCTAACTAATGTCAGATCATTATGAGCTAATGCACAGAGACTTGGGATCATAAATTCATTTTGAATTTATTGTATCTTCCAAGATAAATAAAGGTCATTGTGTAACTTTTATTTCTTGTTGTTGTGACTAACATCATGATCAACAGGCTTTTATCACTAGAAGGAAGGCCTAAAAACTAATTCAAAAGGATTTGTCACCTAGACATCATTTCCTGCACTTAGGGGAAGGTATTTTCAAATTTCTTAAGAATACGTTAAATCTAGAGTATTCATGTAAAGATTCCACTTATCTTTGACAATTTGAGGAATTTGTCTACAAATAGCTCATCATTGTGGTCTTTCATCTTGATCTTTATAGTTAGTTGTCTAAAACTTGCAAATTCGAGTCGATATTTGCATTTTCTGCAAATGTCGTGCAAATATTCTATTGTCCTGGAGATCCATTCATAAATATCTAGTCCAGACAAGTAAAAACCAGTGTCTTTGTAAATCTCATGTCAGAATAACCAAAGTTTTCTTTGAGTCATGAAGCGCTAGATCATAGACCATATACCAAGTTGAGATCCACTAGACCTCTAGAGGAATTGCTTGTTTTTGGATTTAGACCTCATACAACAAATATTCATTATAGTCCTAGTCCTAGTTCACCAGCATCTCTGATAATACCTATTATGACACCTCCAATACTTGCAGTAGTACCTATAGTAGTGCCTCAGGCACCTCTTGCAATGTCCTTCTTTGTAGTTGAATCACCCTTTCTCTTTGTAATGTATCATCCTTTGCCTAAAAATTTGGACAAGATTTGCTTGAAGTATCATCTTTATCAAGATGTAGATGATCATATTGAATATATAAGGAAGCCTGTTTTAGGGCTAGAACAGAATATGAAGATGTTGTGTGTAGGTTGTTCTCTTATTCATTAGGAGAGGAAGCGTACAACTAGTATATCAGTCTCCCTCAGTCTTCCATAGCTACATGGGATGCTTTGGAGAAAGCCTTCCTAGGAAGATTCAAAGTACATATATATCCAACTATGACATATCACCTCTTTGTCACAATCAAGAGAGCTGAGGGAGAATTAATCTCCAACTTTAATGCTAGGTTCCTGTTGTGTGGTTACACAACACACCCCGTTTTGACTTGACAAAACAGGGACCCAACTTTTGCTTGTCTTGTTTTGTGTTTTCTGGCAGTCTTGTAAAAGTGAGTCATGCAAATAGCCCTCTAAAGGAGGCTGAGTAAGTCATCATCATGAGGTTAGCTTGTCAAAGTTCATATTTCATTCCAGTAACCTCATATTTAGAAAGAACATCAAATTTCATGCGGGTTTGCCTTTTACATCACCCTAAGATTCGTTAGGATGTGAAAGTTATGAATGGTCCTGGTCAAACCTAATATCCACAGGAAGAGGATCATATTTTGTAACATCAGTCATATTACAGAAGGTCACCCTGATCTAATTTATCACCCAATAAATCATGCGGTCCAAATGTCCGAACATCAATTTTAGGTGATAGTGACCTTTAACCGTTAGCAGCCTTATGTATTTCGTGAAAGTCATATTTCTTAATGTAACCCGATATTTCTTAATATCCTCCTGCCGCAAAATATCCCCCTAAGCCATTATTCTGATGATGTCATTTAGGTCTGATAAACAAAGAAACAAACAGGACGATGACGTAATCATCATTTTTACCTCTCGGGGGCATATTTCCTAAGCATGGTCCTACTCGCATAACATGATGATGATGTCACGATGCCTTAGCGATATAATGAGCAAATATCTAGATGACATCACCCCGATATTCTGAAAGAGAGACGTATAATTTATCTGGTCAACATCATTTTTTTCAAACATCACCCGATATGTTGAAATATCCTCCTAACGTATAAATTATGACCCAAGGGTACGTTCATCGCCCGATCTTGTCAAGATAGTTTTTCCTCTCAAAGAGGATGATCACATTGCTATCGGGGTGATATTTGAAAATATTACCCAATATCCGAACACTATCATATTTTTGAATATATCCTGTCATATGGATATCACCCCACTCCCATTGCTGACATTGACATTTAATGCGTGCAGAGGTGGTAGGTAGTTCCCGCCAACCACAAAACCTGATCAAACACCTGGTAAAATCCTAAGTTTCCATGAAGAATCAACAAATAAAATCTAATCCATCAAGCTTTGCCCTAATTTTGCCCTAATTGCAAGGTTAAAAGGTAAATTCACTTGTCATTTCACACTTACTTTGCGATAAAATCATTTTTACAGAGCACTAGCTTCCAAACCCTCATACAGGCGATACTTGTATGAATGGAGCTTACAGGCAGGAAGAATTGCGGGATTATAAACTGAATTAAGAGCATTCTCAGAAAAATTGCTAGTATAATCAAAGGGATCTACATAACCAGGTAAGTAATTGAAACCCTCATCCTATTGCTTCTTGCATAGTCAGGTATGATGTTGCAGGTTCCAGTTTATGCATCCCATGATAAGTAAATATTGAATAAGTACAGTATGCATGATGTTAGTAAAGATAAAATGTTATGTGCATGCTTGTGAACATCATTGTAAGACAAATCCTGTTAATTGCAAATATCCATGGCTGATAAGAGGTTAGCTAAGTGTGAGGCTGAATTCAGCAAGCCCATCTTTGCATCTCCTAGAGGAATCATGTTCAAGTATGGTGCAATTACAGATACACATCAAGGAAGTACTGATTTGGAAGCCTGGTCCACCAAGATGAATGATGAGAAGAATAGAAGAACCCTGTTAGATGCACTGTTCGTGTCAGGAATGTGGAATGCAGCTAGTTTTCCGTACTCCATGGAGTCTCCAAAGCTAGTTCTTGAGTGTGCATGAAACTACAATCCATAAACAAGACAAGTGGTGAAGCATGGAAGAATATATGCAGACCTGTCCATCAAGGGTCTTTCCAGGACATTTGGATAGCCATTGGGTAGGAAGGTTAACAGTGTGGATCTGAAGAAATCTGAAGTTGAGTATGAAAATAATAAGAAGAAGGCGAGGAAGAATATGTATCAGTGGAGGGCCAAGAATAGCACATATCCTGTAGCGGCCAAACTTCCTATGCACTTATATAAGTATGATTTTCATGACGAGTATCAATACATGACTGCATTGCTTAGCAGGTTGATAGGCTAGCCTGACGCTGGTAGTTTTAAAGATTGGATGTACAGTGTAATCATGATGTGCATATATGCAGACATCAAGCCATTATGGGGCCAATTGATAAGTGATGCTATACATGGGCAGCTGATGAACCTGGGAGGTTCAAATTGTTCCTTTTATATGACATCATACATTATTTACTCTTGTGCTTACAAAGGCACATTTAATGCACTGGTTACAGATGGAAAGGTTACAGGCATAATCAATGCTGTGCACATATGGGATCATCATCCCCAGTTGCAAAGAGTTAATTACCTCCAGGATTACAAATTGGTAAATGATGCATTCTCTATGCATCTGGTGAGGACCATGAAGGAGGACAAGACAAAAAGATTGAGCATGGAAGCTCAAGAAATAATCTACAGGCATGGAGCCTAGTACATCCAATTTGAAACATTTTCTTACATGAGAATTGAGGGTTTTGAAGGACACCCCCTCATGCTGCCAACATAACCCACTGATGCAATGGTATTAATGGAATTTATAAGGCAGAGCTCCAAAATACTGAAAACATACAAGGATGCTCAGAAAATACCACCCATTTTGTTTCCAGTAACCATTGGCTAGTACATGTGCCTAGATTCAGATAGTATCAAGAAAGTCATGGTTAGTCTGAATAAAATGCAATTGCGGCCTTTCCCACTGATAAGGCCATATGATCCTTATGGGAGGATACAAAAAATAATAGGGAAACCTATTCATCAGAGGCACTTAGAGGACTTCTGGGCAGATTGTGAGGATGAAGCAGAAGCCAGAAGAAGAAGATACCAAAGGTTGATATTGAATCAAATAAAAACCTTTGACTACATCCCCATTCCTTCATAGTTGAGAAAGGATGATAGCAGGTTAATGACAAATGAGTATGAAGAAAAGAAGATATATAATGATACAATATCTACACCTGACCTGACCATACAAGAGGATATATCTTTGGATCCTTTCATTGCCAGGACCTTACACCTAACCCAAGCCTGGGTTGATGAACAAATTGAGGCATTGAAGAAGAAAGGTGTTGCCATTACTGTGGATAATAAAAAGAAAGGACAGGATATTCCTGATGAGGAATGTGATGATTTTATAACTGAAAAGAGGAAATCAAAAGGAGAGAGGCTACCTCCACAACAACAACAAAGTAAAAGACCCCGTAGGGGTAAGAAAATTGATAATGAACCCAAGGGGGTGATTATTGAAAGGGCAGTATTTCCAGCTGAGGATGTAACAGCATCAGGATCAGGATCATGATCAGCTTCACCTCCATAAATGGGTAAACAAAAGTCTAAGAAACATCAAACGAAGGACGCTGTGGTTATTGAGACCCAAGAAGAGGGTCAGTCCTCACAAAAACCAGTAGAAGAAGATATTCTTATGGAGGAAGAGCCTGAAGAAGAGGAGGCCCCTTTACTGTTCAAAAGGAAAAGAAAAGCCCCACAGGTGGTTGTAGCTACCACACCTAAGAAACCCAGAACCTCCATGAGGGGTGAGATAAAGCAATCCCCTACACTATTGAAAGGGGCAAGTAGCAAAGTTGTCCATAAAGAATTTCAGCATAATGTTCCACTTCCTACCATTGTGAAGTTCAAAATAGAACTTGCAGAGGAACAAAGAAAAGAAGCCTCCAATATATTAGAACGAGGTCATATCTCATTGGAGGAAACAATTAATCTATCTGATGATGAGGTAGTGAAGGATGTAGCTTCACAGAAGATGGAAACCCTTGCTGCAGGTATGCACATGACTCCTCATGGGGCTCCATTAGTTCAAACAATACTGGAAGAAATGAAGCAAGTAGAATCTGAAAAAGAGAAGACTCCAGAGAGGATAGCCCAAGAAATGGGGCTGGATACATTAATTGCATAGGTGACAAGTCCTACAGTAGTGGATTTGATAGGTAGACAGGATGTAAGTCTTGAACATCCAGCAGGTACACCTGATAAAAGAGAACATATAGAAGAAGCAAAGATGGCAGAACCAGAGGGCCATGCTTCAAAAATGAGCCAATAGTACACTTCAGTTAAACTTGTTATAGTAGAAGTTCAGGAAAAGAAAGCTGATGACAAGGATGTATTAGAAGATCCTACTTCTAAAGTTCAAGAAGTAAGTAGTGCAGGTGCAGAACAAATAGTGGTTTTAGAACAAACACCAGCACCTAAGGAGGATTCCACAATATCCACTACTGTGAATGTGTCTCAGCAAGATGAAAAGTCAAAAGTGGATGAGGTAATAACGGAAAAGGATCACGATCATCATTATCATCATATTGACACATCTCAAGATCCTCCACCTCAGGATGATGCTGCTCCAGAAAAGGAAATTCCTCAGCAGGAGGATATACCACAGGATCGCTCTCAGGATGAGCATCATGAAGAAGAAGCAATAAAATCACCTTCTCCATCACATATGTTGACGGATATAGGAGATCAAGGTGAACATCATCATGATATGGAGAAACATGATCAGGTACCGTGATGGTTGGAAAAGGAAGTCAACACGAAGGTAGATTTGGAGATTCAAGAATTTGATGTATCTACCTTATTTTTGGAAAATATAATAAAGCCAAAGAGGAAGGCCATAAAGACTTCGGCCATTAAAAGAGACCCAACAACTGGAAGATGGACTGCATAAGTTGCAATTCCCACTGTAGATAAAGAAAAGGGTAAAATTACTCTGGAAGAATTCTAGATTAATACAGATTGACCTGGGGTTTGCGAATGAAGACCAGGAGGGTCAAGAAGGAAAAAATATCATAGATTCTTTAATTCAAAAAGTTAAGAGAGAAAAAGAGAAAAATAAGCAACACAAAGAGCACATTGCTCAGTTGCATGCATATATAAGCAGGTTAACTAATCCTGAAGATGATTCTACTGACCATGCAGTCCCATTGACTGCTATTTCCCAAGAGGAGGTGAATAAATTGGATCTCATGAAACATGAGTCATCCATATTGAGAAAGTGGATGTATTCCACATTCGATACTGTAGAAGAAGTGGTAAAAGCCTCTCTGAAGAGGTGGAGTTCTCTCAGTGACTCTAGGAAAAAGGTAGACAAGTTGCAAATGCAGAGAGGTAAAAGGTCTTTCTAGTTAGAGAAGATGTTGGATATCATGGGAGAAATAAGGAGGATAAATCCTCAATTGCTCATCAACAAGCAGGTATTGAATAGTAATACTACATTATTGGTAGATATATGGTATAAGGACATTCAATTTGAATGTGATGTGCTCAAAACATGCAACAATAAGTTGAGAGAAATCAGCATAAAATTACAAGACATGATGTCTTTTGAGGCAGAAATTTTGGAAGTGTTGGAAGGAAAAGTGGAAGGAAAGGTAGAAAATCAAGATGAGGAGTTTGCAATCCAAGCTCTACATAATAACTTTCAATTTGTTGCTGATGATCCATTAGGCCAAATGACAGAAGAGATCATGGATAAACTAGTGAGGACCAAGGTGAAATTAGAAAGAATAAACTGGATAGCATCAGAAATAAATACCAGGCACATAAACACGCCATTATCAAAGCAAAGACCCAGAATGGCTGAGAAATAGATAGAATTGTGCAGTTGTATGAAAATGTCAGGGTCATCATGCAACCTCTGATACAAGGTCGTCATCATCAGGATGATGAAGGTACAGAAAGTGATGCACCTGATGATGAAGCGCATGAGTCAGATAAGGTAGATGATGATGCATCATAAAGTAAATATCAACATCTAATACTTAGTAAAATAAGTATTTTAGATAGTTGCCAGCTAGCAACTTATACCATTTTGATAAAGTTGATGTAGTCAAAGGAGATACTGACCGTAGATATTCATAGATAAATCGAGATCGTAGATCTTTTGTAACGGATTCCTCACCTTGTTCTATAAAAGTTGCAGGAATGCCTCATTTCAAACATTCAAAACTTAATTGAAATTCGTCTGCTGAAATATTCAGGGCTCATTTGAAAGTTGTTTGTATACATTTATATCCTTGCATACTTAATGAATGAGAAGACTGTTGTGATTACAATTCATAGTAAATCTTGAGTAATCAATGTGTGAATTCCGGATATATGCTGTGATTTGCTGCATCCCTTGGAGTGCATGTCTACTTGCATATGTTGTTTTCATACAATTCCTTAGAAGTTAGCATCAACTGTATTTAGCTGTGGAATGTCTTGGTGAACATATAGTTTGGTTTTCTTCTCTTCATGACTATATCTAATCTATATGTGGTTAAATAGTTGAAGGTTGAACATTAATTTGAAGCATTTCTTTCAATTTCTTTAAATTTTAGAGCATTTCACCATCATAATTGCAAATAATTGATAATCTCCAGAAAATAATACAAATATGTGGACATCTCGTAGATAATTGCAAATATTTAGCATATTTGAAGCTAAAGCATGTATAATTGATAAATATCATGCAAATATTTGAGTATAACTATATCATTTGATCAAGCAATTATATAAAATGACCTCTCTATGAAGAATCTTTGTAGAAACAGTGTCATGATGATGAACTCAACGTAAGGCCCCAAAATGGAAACAGCAATGCACATCAACCTCTGAGTAATGTCAGATGATTAAGACCTAATCACCGGAGACTTAGGATCATGAATTTTTTGAATTCATCATATCTTTCAAGATGAATAAAGGTTAATGTGTACTTTTATTCTATACTTGTTTGTGACTAACATCATGACCAACATAAATTGGTGCTAGAAGGAGGGCCTTGTCTGAAAAAGGATGTTCATCATCATTATTTTCAGGTTTGATGATGTAGAGAGTAAGATAACCCCGAGTGCATTCGTGAATTTCACATATTGCTTAAGTATTTACTGTAGCAAGCTTGTAGATGCTCATTCTGTGTAAAGATTTCCAGATCAAATGTAAATATTGCAAGCTTTATAGTAGATCATCATGAATTCACAAATATCAGCCAATGTTAAGTAAATCTGTTCAAGCTTTGAAAAGTATTGCCTTAGAAGTCTGATATCTCATGGTAAGAGTCATCATACCCCAAATATCACCTCATATCTACCTTATCTTTGCAAATATTTCATGAATATCCAGTCAGATCAGTCATCCGATCATAAATATCACCTCAGCCGGTGAATTTCAACTGATATTTGCAAAGTCCCCGCCAATTTGCCTCAAAATTGAGAAATCCTGGCTCACAGGATAAATACTAGGTTTAGGCCTAGTGGAATCTTTGAAGAATTACCTATTAGAGGGTTCAGACCTAGACCTGTGGACATCCATCACACTCCAGGATCTAGTGCATCAGGAGCTTCACTAGAGCCTCCTCCTATAACTCCTGTTGGTTTGAAACTTCTAGGATATCTGTGACACCTTCGGTCCAACCTCAACCAACTATACCTCAGGCTCAACCTCCTCCAGTTGCAATGTCTTTCTTTGTAGCAAAGTCACCTTTGACCTTCAATGCATACCATAAGTTACCAAAGAAACTGAACAAACTTTGTCCAAAATATCATCCTTATCAGGATACTGATGATCATATCAGGACCTTTAGAGAAGCTTGCTGTAGGGCCAGAATAGAACATCAAGATGTTATATGCAAATTATTTCCTTTTTCTTTAGGGGAAGAGGCTTATAATTGGTTTATTAGTCTTGGTCAGAGTTCTGTTGGTTCATGGGTTGTCCTAGAGAAAGCTTTCACTGATAGGTTCAAAATACCAATTGATCCCTCAATGAACTATCACTTATTTGCCACTATCAAGCGGTTTGAAGGTGAACCTATTGCCAACTTCAATGCTAGGTTCCAGAAAATGCTATCCAAGTTAGTTGCTCCTTATATAGTAACATATGCTGCTGCTAGGAGTATCTATTACTCAGCTCTAGATCCATTGACATCTATGTTCATTAGGAGAACACATCCTGAAATTACTACCTTGATAGGAGCTTTTCAAGAAGCTATCAAGGTGAATCAGTAGTTGGTTCCTACCCCTACTCCAAATGTTGCATTCCCTACATTGCCTGGCATATATCCAACTTATCCTCCACAATATCCTGCATATCCGGCTCAACAATATCCTAATGGATCTATGATGCCTCCAGCAGTCATGCCAGCACCCTTGCAAGTGCCTCCATTAAGTATCATGCCACCTCTTAATGGGAGTGGCCAAATGCCACAATATCCTGCACAAACTCAAATACCTCAGAGTGCTGACCTATCCAACAATAATCATGGATCCTCTTTCTTCAAGCTTCAAAATGACAATGTAGTGGCTAAAGCTCAAGAAGAGAAGGAAGAAATCAAAGAAATCTCTACTCAACTAAGAAAACTCACTACAGAGGTCACACATCTAAGAAACCAGAACTTTTATTCCCAGTCCAATCAGAACAGAGGTTATTCCAATGACAGACCAAATTATCCTGATAGAGGATACAATAACAGTAATTTCAATAATAGTAGTGGAAATAACAATAATCCTCAGAGATAGCCTAGAGTATGGAACTCTAGGCCAAATAATGGTTCATTACCATCACCCTTAGATAATCAGCCACCTGGTGAAGCCAAATAGACTACTAGAGTCAATCTTGCTGAGGTAGCCCTCACTAATTGGTGCAGGATCCACAATACAAATGCTCATGTAGAGCTAGATTGTCCACAATTTCAAATTGCTGCTAGCATTTTCCAAATAGAGGTATCTAATACTTCTGGAAATTCACGTCAGGTAGAGGGAAATGAACTTGTTCCTCGTGGATATGACTCTGCATTTGTATTGGAGAGTTATACTGATCATCATCATCAGCAGACTGTGTCATCTCACTAGCATTGTTCACAAGCATGTGAAGAATCTGCCATGGCCTTTGAGTCAAATTATGTTTTCCCTTTTGAGGATGAGAATGAGCCATCTAATGAACATGAGGAGGTGCATGCATACCAGCAGCAATATCCTGGTAAGCATAATTACAATCTGAGAAGCAACTCCAACAGACCTACTAGTCCATTAACCAGCTCCTTGCCTCCAAATAATTTTAACACACCTCCTGATCCCAAAGCTAACAATAACCTGGGATTTCCAAAGGTAAATGCACAATATCTGTCACCACAAAATACAGTGTCAAAGACTATTGGCATACCTCATGAGTCTAATAAACTTGTCACATATCTGGCAGATGAAATGAAGAAGGTAAAGATCAGCCTGTCTCTATCAGAATTGTTGAAAACTCCTACAATTAAGAAAGCTTTCATGAAATCACTAGATGATCTTGCTCCTAAAGAGGATAATCATTCCCTAGGTCAGTCCAGTAGTAAAGATCATGCTGCTAGGGATAGTAATATCAAACATAAAGTGCCAGCTATTGTCCAAGCTGCAGAAACCTCTCACATGACATTATACCAAGATAAGAGTGAGTCACCACCTTTCCTCCTCACCATAAGGATGTTTAGCAAGAATTTACACAACTATTTAGTAGATTCAGGTGCATCTACAAATGTGATGCCCTTGTCTATATGCAACACTTTAGAACTGCATCCTGCTAAATCCTTAAAGAAGGTGACACAGCTAGATAAGACAAAAGTGAGTGTAATAGGAGAATTGACTCATATACACATGCAGCTAGCATCTGATCCCAGGATCCAATATTACATTGATATCTCGGTAGTTGACATACCTGATACATATGGGATGCTGCTTAGCAGAGACTGGTCAAAAACTCTGAATGGATATATGGCTACTGACTTTAGTCACATGTGGTTACCTTGGAAAGGTATACCTAACCAGATAAGAATAGATGCCGAGCCTAGAATGAAACACATGATCATCAAGTATAACAAAACCAACGAGATCATGTATGTAAATGTTGAACCTGGAGTTTATGCCATTAGACCATAGACTATCAGGATAGAAGAAATCCTAATGCTTGATTTTCATCATCATGATGATGATCATCAGGAAGACATCCTGGTTGTAGAACCCGATAGTAATTTTGAGAACAAGAATGAAATGGATCGCTTTAGAAGCTTTGAGATACATCTGTCCAAGCAGGTAAAATATTACCAGTTGTTAAATATTCCTGTTTATGACATTCTGATTGATGGTTGGTGCAGATTACACGACGAAGCACATTCAGAGAAAACTTGTGAAACATGCCTAGATATGATGAAGCTAGAGCAGACATGCAGTGAGGCATCATCATCATCATGTTCTGAGGTAAGTTCTACATTAGGTGATGATGATGATACTAATTCTTGTTTGTCTTTTGCAGGAACCACAGAAAAGGTGATAGATCATGATGAAGATCATATACAAAGAACAAAAGAAATTCTGGTATACGACTAGATAAATGTTAAGAATAAAGAAAGGATTACCCCTGGGAGTGATTGTCTGATGGACTCAGATTATGAACTATCTAATGAAGACAGTGGTAGTAACCTGACCTGATTTGAAGAATTTTTATCAGGAGAAATTAAGAAGATGATAAAACAAAAGAAGCATCCACAGGATGCATTGACTAAAAGTTGGTGTAGGCTGCATGAGGAACCTCACTCGGAGACTACCTATTCACTGTGCCTACATATTTTAAAGAGACATACAGAGCCTGATCCAAAAGATCATCCTCCTGATGATAAAAAATAAGAAGAAAAATCAGTTTCCTAGGAGAAAGAAAAGATGAAGTCTGAGAAAGCTGAAATTCCTAAGTTAAAATGGATATCAGGTGGAGCAACTACCAGAGCTGCAAAGAAAAGAAAAGGTTTAGTTAAGCCTCATGCTGAGGATAAATCTTGGACTCTAAGATTTGATGGATCCAAGTCCAAACAAGGAGCTGGAGTAGGGATTGATCTCATTGATCCATCAGGAAAGTCTTACTTAGCTGCATACAGATTACAGTTCCCTTGCACTAACAATGTGATAGAGTATGAAACTCTAATTCATGGGATACTGTTTGCTCTCAAGAAGAAGGTAAAAATTCTGCATGTCTTTGGAGACTTAGAATTAGTTGTTAGATAAGTAAGAGGAATCTACTCTTGCAACTATAAAAGATTGTCAAATTATAGACACAGAGTGTGGGATTTGATTGAAGACTTTGATGCATTTAATATCACCCACATTCCTAGAGAACATAACCATAGGGCAGATGCACTTACCCAAGCTGCCAGTACACTGGAGCCACTATCTATATCAGGTCTAAAGAGATTTTTAGTAGAACTAGTATATGTACCATCAGTACCTGATAATGTTACTAATCTACAGGTCTTTGATGATGATCAACACATCCTTGATTTCATCTCTAACAGAGATATATTTGATGCTCAGATCATAGATGAGAATAGTATGGAAGATCAAGTTTGGGAAGAAGATGAAATATTAGAGTTGCCTAGCAATAGGATTCCCAAAGGTATGATTGAATTAGAAAGAGCCTTTGACCTAGATAACATGCTGAAACAGAAGAATCTTCCCAAAGCTGATGGAGGTTAATATTCACAAGTGGATATTGGACAAAATGAAGACAAGAGAAATGTCTTGATTGGTAAAGTTTGCACACCAGAAGAGTTAGAAGGAATAACTCAGGCCCTTAAGGATTACATCCATGTAATTGCATGGACTTATGATGAGCTGAAGACATATGACACATTAGTCATAACTCACACTATACCACTCAAACTAGATGCTAAACCTTTCAGACATAAGCAAAGGCCAGTCAATGCTTTGCTTGAACCAATAATTTTTTAAGAAGTCAAGAAGCTGTTGAATGCCAGGATAATATTTCCTGTGAGGCACTCCACTTGGGTGGCTAATCTAGTGCCAGTGAGAAAGAAGAATGGAGACATCAGGCTATGTGTAGACTTCAGGAATCTGAACAGAGCATCAGAGAAGGGATAATTATCATTTACCCTCATTAGATGAAGTTCTGCAGATTGTAAATGGAGCCAAAATGATGTCCTTCCTGGATGGTTTCTCAGGATACAATCAAGTGATGGTTGATAAGGTTGATAGACTGAAGACTACTTTCACCACAAAGTGGGGGATATTTGCTTATAGACGTATGCCATTTGGGCTGATAAATGCTGGAGCTACATTCCAGTGAGTAATGGACATAGCCTTCAGAGGCTTAATAGGAAAATGTATAGTCATGTACATGGATGACTTGATAGTATTCTCTAAAGAAAGGGGGAACCATGTAGCAGATCTCATAAATGTGCTAAAGAAATGTGAAGAATATGGAATATCCTTGAACCCCAAGAAATGCATATTCAGGGTAACAACAAGAAAATTACTAGGCCATTTGATAACCGAAGATGGAATCCTCATTGATCCTGCCAGAGTGGAGTCTATTATGAAAATACAACTCCCTAGAAGTAAGAAAGAGCTTAAGTCTTACTTTGGTAAGATAAATTTTGTCAGAAAATTTATCACTAGTTTTGTAGAGATAGTCAAACCACTAAATGCTATGCTGAAGAAAGATGCCAAGATTGAGTGGACAACAGAGGCCAAAGCTACTTTTGAGGACATAAAGAAAGCCATATCAGACACTCCTATCCTCATCAGTCCAGATTACACTAGAGACTTCTACATTTATTCATTTGCTTCAGAACATACCTCTGCAGCAGTGTTGACTCAAAGGAATGAAGAGAAAGAAGAAAAACCAAGTGCTTTCATAAGATATCCCTTCAAGGATGCTGAATTGACATATGTAGATGTTGAAAGACAAGCACTTGCATTAGTCAGGGAAGTAAAGAAATTTAGGCATTATATACTAAGAAGCAAAGTGATTATAGTAGTGCCTGATGTAGTAGTGAAGATGCTGCTAATGCAGAGTGAACCTAGTGAGAAAAGAGCCAAATGGATCACTATATTACAAGAGTATGACATGGAAATTACACCAATGAAATTGGTAAGAGGACAGGCTCTAAGTCAAATGATTCTGAGATTGATCCAAACATCCCAAGCCAACAATATGTTATCAATGCAAAGGACAATAAAGAGTGGTATTCATATATCAGGCACATCCTAATTACTAGAAGATGTCCTCCAAGAATGCAAGCTTCACAGAGGAGAGCTTTGAAAATGAGATCACAAAAGTATATGATGAAGGGATGAACCCTGTTCAAGAAGAATTATGAAGGAATATACTTGAGATGCTTGAAAAATCCAGAAGCAAATAAGGTTCTGTCAGAATTACATGACAAGTTTGGAACAACACATGGATCAGCCCTAGCCACAACACATGCAATCCCTAGAGTAGGATATTATTGGCCCATAATTTTTAAGGATACAACTGAACATGTTAAATGTTCTCATGTATGTCAAGTTGCTGCCAACAGAGAGAAATATACTACACAACCCTTACAGCCAGTGTTGGAAGAGCGTCCATTTGCACAATGGGGCATGGACTTCATAGGACCAATCAATCCTCCATCATCCTCAGGCCATAGGTATGTCTTAACAATTACTGATTATTGTACCAGATGGACTGAAGCTGTCAGTAGCAAGACTTGTACTACAGATGATGTTATTAAATTTTTGGAAAGCAACATTGTTACCAGGTATGGAACTCCTTATACTCTAGTAAGTGATAATGGTTCTGCTTTCACTTCAACCAAATTGTCAAGTTGGGCTTTTGATCATGGGATCATACTCAAGTTTTCATCCAACTATTATCCCCAAGGGAATGGATTAGTAGAATCCACCAACAAAAATTTGCTAAATATCATAAGAAAACTAATAGAGAAGAACCCTAGGGAATGGAATTCATTTCTGAAATATGCCTTATGGGTAGATAGAACTAGAATGAAAACTGCATTAGGAAACTCACCCTTCCAATTAGTATATGGGGTAGATCCTATCCTCCCTGTTAACTTGAAAATTCCTACCTTGTAGTTGGCCCAAGAGTACCTAGGCATTGATAATAGACAAGAAGTCAGGTTGCTTCAGTTGATGCACCTGGAAGAGAAAAGAACTCAAGCAATTGAACAATTTGCAAAACATCAGGCTATTGTCAAATGCTAGTTTGACAAGAGAGCCAAAGTCAAAGCCTTTAGGATATCTGATTTAGTCCTGATGTGGGATAAAGCCCATGAGAGGAAAGGTGACCATGGCAAGTTTGACAGATTATGGATAGGTCCCTTTCAAATTTCTGAGATACTAGGAGACAACACTTATAGGCTTAAGAACCTGATAGGTGAGGATGTCCCATTGCCAGTCAATGGACAATTTCTCAAACATTATTTTCAAGCCTAAGTGACTTCATGATAGTCATGTGTATTATAATGTACATTTGTATAGTTGCTTGTGTAGTTGTGTTTTGTTGTTTTGTTTGTTTGTTTTGCTTGTCTTGTTTTGTTTGTTTGTTGAGTTTTTGTTTTGGCTAGTCAAGATGAGGAAACTTACCATCCTACAAAATAACTAAATTGTTAGAATTCAAGTGATGAGATCAAATTTAGACATGGGTTATGATTCATTCTGAGAAGCATTCATGATCAGGTCTGTGATATCCTTTCATCAGGGTGCCTTTTCTTGATCAAAGTGAATCAATCACAATGAAACACTTAACAACCTTGGGTTTGTTGAAAATACAAGTATAGGTGTTAAGTGAAAAATCTAAAGGGACTCCCTTGCTACCAATACAATCTCCAACCTAAAGCTACAAGTGACCATACCTTGTACAAATGAGCTGACATGATGATATCAGATACAAATTTTAAAAGAAAAATCAGAAAAGAAATAAAATTAGGCCATCTAAGTAACTCTACCAGGGCTATGAATGATTGCTGGCAGTGGGGCTCTACTTAGGGAGATTGTATAGATAACCTTTCCGGGGCTATGGATGCCTGCTAGGAGCAAGGCTCTATCCAGGTTGGCTATGAGGGATGATCTCCAACTATGTAGTTTAACACTAGTTACTTATGTTTTCAACTTGCTTTCAAGATGAGGATAATTAATCATTTGCACACACATGATCCTTTGTTAGCATTGTTAACATAATGAACTTTTATCATTCAAAATATCATGATGCTTACACTTAGAAATAATTAGAATACTATGGATGAATGTGATCAAATCACTTGAATCATTGGAATTTTTTTGTTTTCTTTGGTGACAAGTTGTTGTGTGGTTACACAACACGCCCCGTTTTGACTTGACAAAATAGGGACCCAACTTTTGCTTGGCTTGTTTTGTGTTTTCTGGCAGTCTGATAAAAGTGAGTCATGCAAATAGCCCTCTAAAGGAGGCTAGGTAAGTCATCATCATGAGGTCAGTTTGTCAAATTTCATATTTCATTCCAGTAACCTCATATTTAGAAAGAACATCAAATTTCATGCAGGTTTGCCTTTTACATCACCCTGAGATCCGTTAGGATGTGAAAGTTATGAATGGTCAAAATCCTGGTTAAACCTGATAACCACAGGGGGAGGATCATATTTCGTAACATCAGTCATATTACAGAAGGTCACCCCGATCTAATTTATCACTCGATAAATGATGCGGTCCAAATGTCTAGACATCAATTTTGGGTGATAGTGACCTTTAACCATCAGCAGCCTTATGTATTTCATGAAAGTCATATTTTTTAATATAACCTGATATTTCTTAATATCCTTCTACCGTGAAATATCCCCCTAAGCCATTATCCTGATGATGTCATTCAGGTCTGATAAATAAAGAAACAAACAGGACGATGATGTAATCATCATTTTTACCTCTCGGGTGCATATTTCTTGAGCATGGTCCTGCTTGCATAACATGATGATGACATCATGATGTCTTAGTGATATAATGAGCAAATATCTGGATGACATCACCCTGATATTCTGAAAGAGAGACGTATAATTTATCTGGTCATCATCATTTTTTTCAAACATCACTTGATATGTTGAAATATCCTCCTGACGTATAAAGTATGACCCAAGGGTGCGTTCATCGCCCGATCTTGTCAAGATAGTTTTTCCTCTCGAAGAGGATGATCACATTGCTATCGAGGTGATATTTGAAAATATCACCTGATATCCGAACACTATCATATTTTTGAATATATCCTATCATATGGATATCACCCTGCTCCCGTTGCTGCCATTGATATTGAATGCGCGCAGAGGTGGTAGGTAGTTCCCGCCGACCACAAAACCTGATCAAACACCTGGTGAAATCTTGAGTTTCCATGAAGAATCAACGAATAAAATCTAATCTGTCAGGCTTTGCCCTAATTTCACCCTAATTGCAAGGTTAAAAGGTAAATTCACTTGTCATTTCACACTTACTTTATGATAAAATCATTTTTACAGAGCACTAGCTTCCAAACCCTCATACAGGCAATACTTGTACGAACGGAGCTTACAGGCAGGAAGAAGTGCGGGATTATCACCTGAATTAAGAGCATTCTTAGAAAAATTGCTGGTATAATCAAAGGGATCTGCATAACTAGGTAAGTAATTGAAATCCTCATCCTGTTGCTTCTTGCATAGTCAGGTATGATGTTGTAGGTTCCAGTTTATGCATCCCATGATAAGTAAATACTGAATAAGTACAGTATGCATGATGTTAGTAAAGATAAAATGTTATGTGCATGCTTGTGAACATCATTGTAAGACAAATCCTGTTAATTGCAGATATCCATGGCTGATAAGAGGTTAGCTAAGTGTGAGGCTGAATTCAACAAGCCCATGTTTGTATCTCCTAGAGGAATCCTGTTCAAGTATGGTGCAATTACAGATACACATCAAGGAAGTACTAATTTGGAGGCCTGGTTTGCTAAGATGAATGATGAGAAGAACAGAAGCACCCTATTAGATGCAGTGTTCATGTCAGGAATGTGGAATGCGGATGGTTTTCTATATTCCATGGAGTCTCCAGAGCTAGTTGTTGAGTGTGCATGAAACTACAATCCACAAACAAGACAAGTGGTGAAGCATGGAAGAATATATGCAGACCTGTCCATCAAGGGTCTTTCCAGGACATTTGGACTGCCATTGGGCAGGAAGGTTAATAGTGTGGATCTGAAGAAATCTGAAGTTGAGTATGAAAATAATAAGAAGGCTAGGAAGAACATGTATCAGTGGAGGGCCAAGAATAACACATATCCTGCAGTGGCCAAACTTCCTGTGCACTTGTATAAGTATGATTTTGATGACGAGTATCAATTGATGATTGCATTGCTTAGCAGGGTGATAGGCTAGCTTGATGCTGGTAGTTTTAAAGATTGGATGTACGGTGTAATCATGATGTGCATATATGTAGACATCTAGCAATTATGGGGCCAGTTGATAAGTGATGCTCTACATGGGCAGCTGATGAACCTGGGAGGTTCAAATTGTTCCTTTTATATGACATCATACATTGTTTACTCCTGTGCTTACAAAGGCACATTTGATGCACTAGTTACAGATGGAAAGGTTATAGGCACAATCAATGCTGTGCACATATGGGATCATCATCCCTAGTTGCAAAGAGTTAATTACCTCCAGGATTACAAATTGGTAAATGATGCATTCTCTATGCATCTGGTAAGGACCATGGAGGAGCACAGGACAAAAGTATTGAGCATGGAAGCTCAAGAAATAATCTACAGGCATGGACCCTGGTACATCCAATTTGCAACATTTTCTTACATGAGAATTGAGGGTTTTGAAGGACACCCCCTCATGCTGCCAAGATACCCCACTGATGTAGTGGTATTAATGGAATTTATAAGGTAGAGCTCCACAATACTGAAAACATACAAGGATGCTCAGAAGATACCACCCATTTTGTTTCCAGTAACCATTGGTTGGTACATGTGCCCAAATTTAGATAGTATCAAGAAAGTCATGGTTAGTCTGAATAAAATACAATTGCATCCTTTCCCACTGATAAGGCCATATGATCCTTATGGGAGGATATAGAAAATAAATATTGAAACCTATTCATCAGAGGCACCTAGAGGACTTCTGGGCAGATTGTGAGTATGAAGCAGAAGCCAGAAGAAGAAGATACCAAAGGTTGACATTGAATCAAATAAAAATCTTTGACTGCATCGCCATTCCTTCACAGTTGAAAAAGGATGATGGCAGGTTAATGGAAAATGAGTATGAAGAAAAGAAGATATATAATGATACAATATCTACACCTGACCTGACCATACAAGAGGATATATCTTTGGATCCTTTCATTGCTAGGACCTTACACCTAACCCAAGCCTGGGTTCATGAACAAATTGAGGCATTGAAGAAGAAAGGTGTTGCCATTACTGTGGATAATAAAAAGAAAGGATAGGATATTCCTGATGAGGAATGTGATGATTTTATAATTGAAAAGAGGAAATCAAAAGGAGAGAGGCTGCCTCCACAACAACAACAAAGTAAAAGACCCCGTAGGGGTAAGAAAATTGATAATGAACCCAAGGGGGTGATTATTGAAAGGGCAGTGTTTCCAGCTGAGGATGCAACATCATCAGGATCAGGATCAGGATCGGCATCACCTCGACGAACAGGTAAAAAAAAGTCCAAGAAACAACAGACGAAGGAGGCTATAGTTACTGAGACCCAAGAAGAGGGTCAGTCCTCACAAAAACCAGTAGAAGAAGATATTCTTATGGAGGAAGAGCCTGAAGAAGAGGAGGCCCCTTTACTGTTCAAAAGGAAAAGAAAAGCCCCACAGGTGGTTGTAGCTACCACACCTAAGAAACCCAGAACCTCCATGAGGGGTGAGATAAAGCAATCCCCTACACTATTGAAAGGGGCAGGTAGCGAAGTTATCCATAAAGAATTTCAGCATAATGTTCCACTTCCTACCATTGTGAATTTCAAAACAGAACTTGCAAAGGAACAAAGAAAAGAAGCCTCCAATATATTAGAAGGAGGTCATATCTCGATGGAGGAAATAATTAATCTATCTAATGATGAGGTAGTGAAGGAAGTAGCTTATAGAAGATGGAAACCCTTGCTGTAGGTATGCACATGACTGCTCATGGGACTCCATTAGTTCAAACAATACTGGAAGAAATGAAGCAAGTAGAATCTGAAAAAGAGAAGACTCTAGAGAGAATAGCCCAAGAAATGGGGCTGGATACATTAATTGCATAGGTGACGAGTCTTGCAGTAGTGGATTTGACAGGTAGATAGGATGTAAGTCCTGAACATCCAGCAGGTACACTGATAAAAGAGAACATATAGAAGAAGCAAAGATGGCAAAACCAGAGGGCCATGCTTCAGAAATGAGCCAAGAGTACACTTCAGTTAAACTTGTTATAGTAGAAGTTTAGGAAAAGAAAGCTGATGACAAGGATGTATTAGAACATCCTGCTTCTAAAGTTCAAGAAGTAAGTAGTGTAGGTGCAAAACAAATAGTGGTTTTAGAACAAACACCAGCATCTAAGGAGGATTCCACAATATCCACTACTGTGAATGTGTCTCAACAAGAGGAAAAGTCAAAAGTGGATGAGGTAATAATGGAAAAGGATCACAATCATCATGATCATCATATTGACACATCTCAAGATCCTCCACCTCAGGATGATGCTCCTCCAGAAAAGGAAATTCCTCAGCAGGAGGATATACCATAGGATCGCTCTCAGGATGAGCATCATGAAGAAGAAGCAAATGCAGAGAGGTAAAAGGTCTTTCCAGTTAGAGAAGATATTGGATATCCTGGGATAAATAAGGAGGATAAATCCTCAATTGCTCATCAACAAGTAGGTGTTGAATAGTAACACTGCATTATTGGTAAATATATGGTATAAGGACATTCAATTTGAATGTGATGTGCTCAAAAGATGCAACAATAAGTTGAGAGAAATCAGCATAAAATTACATGACATGATGTCTTTTGAGGTAGAAATTTTGGAAGTGTTGGAAGGAAAAGTGGAAGGAAAGGTAGAAAATCAAGATGAGGAGTTTTCAATCCAAGCTCTACATAATAACTTCCAATTTGTTGCTGATGATCCATTAGGCCAAATGACAGAAGAGATCATGGATAAACTAGTGAGGACTAAGGTGAAAGTAGAAAATTATAATGAGACATCACACCACAGAAAGAATAAATCAGATAGCATCAGAAATAAATACCAAGCACATAAACACGCCATTATCAAAGCAAAGACCCAGGATGGCGGATAAATAGATAGAATTGTGCAGTTATATGAAAATGTCAGGGTCATCATGCAACCTCTGATACAAGGTCAGCATCATCAGGATGATGAAGGTACAGAAAGTGATGCACCTAATGATGAAGCACATGAGTCAGATAAGGTAGATGATGATGCATCATAAAGTAAATATCAACATCTAATACTTAGTAAAATAAGTATTTCAGATAGTTGTCAGCTGGCAACTTATGCCATTTTGATAAAGTTGACATAGTCAAAGGAGATACTGACCGTAGATATTCATAGATAAATCAAGATCTTAGATCTTTTGTAATGGATTCCTCACCTTGTTCTATATAAGGTGTAGGAATGTCTCATTTCAAACATTCAAAACTTAATTGAAATCCGTCTGCTAAAATATTCAGGGCTCATTTCAAAGCTATTTGTATACATTTATATCCTTGCATACTTAATGAATGTGAAGACTGTTGTGATTACAATTCATAGTAAATCTTGAGTAATCATCGTGTGAATTCTAGATATATGTTGTGATTTGATGCGTCCCTTGGAGTTCATGTCTACTTGCATATGTTATTTTCATACAATTCCTTAGAAGTTAGCATCAATTGTATCTAGCTGTGGAATGTCTTGGTGAACATATGGTTTGGTTTTCTTCTCTTCATGACTATATCTGATGTATATGTGGTTCAATAGCTGAAGGTTCAACATTAATTTGAAGCATTTCTTTTAATTTCTTTAAATTTTAGAGCATTTCACAATCATAATTGCAAATAATTGATAATCTCCAGCAAATAATACAAATATGTGGACATCTCGTAGATAATTGCAAATATTTAGCATATTTGAAGCTAAAGCATGTATAATTGATAAATATCATGCAAATATTTTTGTATAACTGTATCATTTGATTAAATAATTGTATAAAATGACCTCTCTGTGAAGAATCTTTGCAGAAATAGTGTCATGATGATGAACTCAACATTAGGCCCCAAAATGGAAACAGTAGTGCACATCAACCTCTGAGTAACATCAGACAATTAAGACCTAATCACCGAAGACTTGGGATCATGAATTCTCTGAATTCATCGTATCTTTCAACATGAATAAAGGTTAATGTGTACTTTTATTCTATGCTTGTTTGTGACTAACATCATGACCAACAGTTCCCAAAGATGTACTCCAAGATAATTGCTCCTTACAATGTAGCTGATGAAGAAGCCATGTTGATGTACTACTCAGCCTTAGATCCTTTGACATCTATGTTCATTAGGAGTATACATCCAGCTATCACAACCCTGGTAGGTGGTTTTGAAGAAGCTATCAAAGTCAATCAGTAGTTAACACCTGGTTTTACAGCTAACTTAGGATATCCTGCATACCCTAGTCAATCACAAGTTAATGGAACCTTGATGCCTCCAGTTGTGATGCCTAATCCATTGCAAGTGCTTCCACTTAGTATCATGTCTCCTTAGGGTAATGGACAAATCATACCTCACCCTAGACATGCCCCTTATGACATTGCACAAAATAGTAATGGAAGTTCTTTCTTCCAACCTCAACAAGACAATGTAGTAGCCAAAGTCCAGGAAGAAAATGATGACATTAAGGAAATATCATCCCAGCTAAGAAAACTAACCACTGTGGTCACTCATCTAAGGAGTCAAAAATTTTACTCACAGCCAAATTAGAACTAAAACAGAGGATATAGAAATAATAATGATATGTTTGGATATCCTAATAGGGGATACAATAATGATAGAAATTTCAAAAATAACAATAATGCTTCCCCTAGGCCACCTAGAGTTTGGAACACCCAGACAGACAATGGCTCATTACCTTCACCATTAGATAGCCAACCTCCAGTTGAACCTAAGCAGACAACTAGAGTTAATTTTGTAGAAGCTGCACTCACAAATTGGTGTAGGATGCACAACACAAATGTACATACTAAGTTGGAATGCCTTTAGTTCAAAATAGTAGCGAGCATATGCAAAGCTGAAGTGTCAAACACTACAGGAGATCCACCTTTTCCTGAAGGTATAAAAATTGTTCCCTTAGGATATGAGTCTGCCTTAGTACTTGAGAGTTTTAACAATTACTAGCATCATTAGATAAATGCAGCACATGAGAACTATACACTAGCATGTGAGGAGTCTGCCTTAGCATTTGAGTCAAACTATGTTTTTCCTTTTGAGAATGAAAACGAGGCTGAACAAGAACCTGAGGAGGTGCATGCTTATCAGCAGCAATATCAAGTTAGACATAATTATAACATTAGGAGTAATGGAAATAGGCTTGCTAGTCTTTTGACCATATCCATTCCTCGTAATAATTTTAACACATCGCCAGATCCTAAAGCTAGTAATAACCCTAGGCCTCCCAAAGTGAATTCACAGTATTTCACATCACAAAACACCATATTAAAAGCCATAGGCCAGTTGCCCGAGTCAGATAAGCTTCTCACATACCTGGCTAAAGAAATGAAGAAGATAAAGATTAGTATGTCTTTATAAGAATTATTGAAAACCCCAATCATCAAGAAAGATTTCTTGAAATCACTAGATGAACCTACACCTAAGGAAGACAATCCTAGCCATATCTTGACTAGAGATCCTGCGCCTAGGGATAACACCATCGAACATAAAATGAAATCTATTGTTCATGTAGCTGATACATCACAAATGACCTTATATAAGGATAGACCTGAATCACCCCCTTTCTTACTCACATTGAGAGTATTTGGTAAGAACTTACACAACTATCTTGTGGATTCAAGTGCATGAACCAATGTGATGCCCTTGTCTATCTATCAAGCTTTAGGTCTGCATCCAGCTAAATCCCTCAAGAAAGTAATTCAGTTAGACAAATTAGAAGTTAGTGTGGTAGGAGAGTTAACTCACATACACATGCAACTTGTATCAAATCCAAAAGTGCAATATTATATAGATATCCATGTAGTTGACATACCTAACACTTATGGAATGCTTCTTAGCAGCAACTGGTTGAAGACACTAAATGGTTACATGGCTATAAATTTCAATCATACACTAGTAGAATTTGGCAAATAAATGACTATGTGACAAACTTTTAGTCAGGACAACTAAAAATTACTAAATTCTACTAATTTTTTGCAACACATCTATAAATGACTAATTAATAATTACTATATTCTTATTTAATATATAATATAATTAATATATTTTATATTTTATATAATACAATTAAATAATATACAATATAATTATATATATATAAGTATATATGTTATATTATTATCATATATTATATTCTAGAATACAAAATATTAAATATAAGTATGAAATTATTATAATTAATAATTAATATATTTCTATATAGATCAAATTAAATTAATTTATAAAAAAACTCATAGTTTAATTGATCTTTGGATAGATTAGGAAAAAAGAAAATTGTATGTATGTTAATATAAAATAAAATTAATAATATAATAATAGTAATAATAATAATATTAATATATAAACAATATCATTTTAAAAATGACCTACATATATATCTAATTTGACTAACATTGAAATCCATTTTATATGGATTAAAATGGGTGCCACTATCTATTTTAAATGGATTAAAATGGGTGCCACTATCCATTTTAAATGGATTAAAATGGGTACCACTATCCATTTTAAATGGATAAGATTTCATTTCAACCCTAAATGTGATGAAGGCAAATTAGGGCACCATAATGGGGACAAATTTAGGTTACATTTCATCCTAATTTTTCTTTTGGTTTTGCTTGATCTATGCTTATGCCTAGTCGCTAGTATGGCTACTGCTTCCATGGAGGGTTTCCTTCTCAGACTCTCATCCCAAATTGACGAGCGCTGCCAAGGCAGATCCCGACCATTGTTTCAAAGCCATCAGAGAACAAGTCTTTGGAAACACCACAGACACTATAGTGGATCCTCCTCCCATGAACAGATTTGCTAACCAGGTCAAAATTGTTGAGAAGTACATGCCATTCAATGTCATGAATGGCTTCAAACTAGAAGTTGTTCTAGTTTTGTAATGTCCCCATTTTTTAGTTCTCTTGCAGCTCAGTGAGAGCTAACTTTCTGGGTTGGTGAAAACATAATCAGAGGAGTATTTCGATGTCACCAAGGTGTTTAGGTGATCTAGTGGAGCTATATGACACTTTCCAGAGAGATTTCAGACAACTTCTTCGTACTTACTATTTATACTAAGTGCTTGCATGGCAATAATCTTTCTAGGTTTTTCTAGGTTTGTTCTCTTTGGTCCTCAGAGGATAGTAAGTGTCAGTCCAGTGTTGTTTTGGTGACTTGGCAGTTAGTCATTGGCCATCCTTGATGTTCCATTGAGCTCAGTGATATCAAATGGTTTGCAGTGATGTCTTTCTAGGCAATTTTAGACTTTGGGCCTGGACTTGCTATTTTTGGAAAATTAGGGTTTTGGTCCATTATAGGATTTTCAGTGTTGGAGATAGAACATTTTGATGATACCTTTCCAACAGTCTATATATCACTGTATTCTAAGTTCATTTGGGCCTCCATATTAAAGTCTGTAAATTAATAATATTATTTAATAATGAACTCTAGGTTATAATGGTTAAGTGATGAAAAATAAAATATTTAAAAGACACTTAAGTCATTTTATGAAGTGCTCACCTTGGGAAATATTAAAATTGAAATTCAAAGAAATATTTCCCTCCAAAGTGAATGGACCCCTCTTGTGGAATTATAAAAAGAGGTGAATGGGAGTCATTTGGTATGCTTGGATTATTATTTTCTCTTCACTTGTGATATTCTCATGCATTTCTTGGAGCTTGGCTCTAGGGTTTGGATATTGGATTTGTTGAGATGAAAACCTCTGCATAAGTCCTCTTCTTCATGAGTGAAAGACCACATCAAGAAGAGATTCTTGGAGGCTTCATTCAGGAGTCTCATTTGAGCATTCATTTGATTTATTTGGTGGAGTTTTCATGGAGTTTTAAGCATATCTCACTAAGTTTTGTGATGAAATATTGAGGACATTGTTGTATAGTAGATTGCAGTGTTTTTATGGGAGATTTGGGACTATTTGCAGCCACTATTGCTGGCCATTCCCCTATTGAAGTGAGCCATACTATTTTAGATGTTGATATTGAGTGATTTGGGGCAGATTTGGTGTTGTTATACATCCTAATAGGTTTGATTATTAGTTGTAGCAATTCCTGACATGAAACAAAGGTATCTAAGGTTGTATTTCATTTGTTTGTAGCTAATATAACCTCCATCCTAACCATACAGTACATGGGAATTCATGGGTTTTACTAGTAGTGATTCCTTCATTGAGAGAAGCTATATCTTGTAACTTAGATGCCTAGTGAATATGTATCACCCGCTAAACCGGTGTATGCTGAAATATCTTCATTTGTGGAGTCTAGGATTTATTTATAGTCTTTCATATTGTTGGTCTGGCTACAACACTGACATGAAGTTGTAATCTGGCACATGGGTATGTCACTATAATTCAAATTTTGTTATAATACAATCTAGGTCTTCATTAGTTTGTTCATATCTATCTTAGTTTTTCTGGGTTTTAGTTAAATGCCCTTTATTCTATGTTTATGTTGCAAAATCAAAAGATGCAAAAACGTGCAATAAAACCCTAAACCTAAAACAGTCAAAAAAGCAAAAAGAAAACTTGGCATAGAAAGAACATATCTGAGGGTGTATGTTATAGGTTTACGCCACCTTGGTTAAAGAATTTGTAGTTTTTGATAGATGGTTTGCATCCATGCCAACCTCAACATAGCCCAACAGGCTCTTCATTCATTCTGTAACTTCTCTTACTGCAACTAGCAATAATGCCATCAAGCTCATTGAAGGATATCTATAGAAGACAATCTTTGTATCAGTTTATGAATTAGTCCTTGACTTTGGTATCTATTATCAGTATCCGACATCTACTCTCTTCTATAGAAATATGAGAAAGCTCAAGTACATAACCAAGTTTCACTAGTACGATCTCACCTTCAAGTCTCATGCCAAGTAAGGGAAACTGCCCAACTATGTCATGATTGACCAGCACCATTTTGATCTCAAGATTTTACCCAACTAAGTCATGTTGTATTTTGATGTACCTTGTTTTTGAATATTTCTATTTTGCATCTTAAAAAATTAATGTTTTCTACATGTTTCAAGCCCGTGATCTCTTTTTGGGCACATCTTATATGGTTTCACTTAAACTATATAGAAATAGTTCTCAAGGTTTTAGGGTACTCGTGAAACTGATATTGTGGTTGTTTCAGAGTATAATTATATTTTTTTGAGTTATAAAAGAATTTACTTTTATTTCATAGAAACAACAAGGTTGGCAGAACAATGTCACTCATTAGGGAAAGCAATATTGGTTTTGGAAACATGAGTTAGAGCTTGTAAGCCGCCCTCTCCAAAGAAGACTTATGCCTTAATATATAGTATTATATGGTGTAACTCCACTAACTTTCATCACAAACTTGATGTTATTCATGTATTGCAACAATAGGACTATTTTTATGGTCTATGTGAGGTGTGTGATGAACAAGTAATCTAATGCTTTCAAAAGATCTCCATCTATTTTCCTTCAACTAGTTTATGTACATCCGTTGAATAGTTTGAATTGCATTAATGGATAATGGATGCATTAATGATTAAAATGACTAAATATACTACAAATGGATGGAAATAAGTTAATACAAATGACTAAATATATACAATATAAAGACTTGCACGATGAGTGCATCATGTATTATGGGAGGTTTGTTTACTTTCCAGTACTTACATCTACATTTCATAAACATGAGAAAAAGAAAAGAAAGGATATCATGCCTATCTTCCATGTATTACTGTGTCTTCTTTGCATTTACTATCTTCTCTATGTTCTACGTGACTGTAACTATCTTCTTTGTGTTTTGCATGCCTGCTACTATTTTTTATGTGATTAGCGTGTCTTCTCCATGCTTGGCATGTTTGTTGTGTTTGTGACCTTACTTTAATGCATGTATTAGCCTCATGTTTATACATACATTAAAGTGGGGGCTAAATGTAACATCAGAAAATGTCCCCTTGGGGGCTTTTCCCTCTTTAGGTTTAGCTCCAAGGTTTTTTGCATGCATTTAGGACATCTTACTTCATAATTTGGTATCCTGATGGAATGAGCCCTAGGTAACATGACAAATAGGACCTAGGAGGACCCCTTGAGCTTAACCCTACCCAAAATAGGGGGAGGACTTGGACGCCTGTGCCCTAGTCTTGCCCTATTTTGGGATGGTCCCAATTCTTGGGTGGCAGCTTCTGACCATTACTTGGGTCCTATGCCAACACGGTAAGTATGAATTTATGAAATCTTGGCAGCTTGTGAGCATTCCTTTTCCACCTCAGAACCCTAAAAAATAGGTACTCTGTGATTTGATATTTTACATCCCTCTACAAGAGCTTTTACTGTAATTCATCTGTTTACTATCACATTTGCAAAATTAGGGTTTTAATGGTCAATTAAGCATAAGAGAAGGAAAATTGATGATTAAACACCCTAATCCATGTTTCCCTACATTTATAAGTGACCAAGGACCTATTAGTGCTCTGCCACTCAATCCAAAGTTCCTTGAATGTATTAGGTGAAAGGAGGATTCAAACATCTAACAACCAAAACATTGAGCAATCCTAAAACTTACCTAAAATACCAACAACACATGAGGAGCTCTAGAAATATTAGGAGCAAAGTCCATTATGGAATATTGCAGGGGAGGAGGATAGTGATGATGAACAAGATAAAGTGCCTCTTGAGACACTGAAGAGAAAGAGAAGAAGTGATGTATTGCAGGGTGTCAAGGTGCCCAAGCAAAGTAGATATTAGGGCCCTCACATTAGAGGTACTATTTCACCACCACTAGCAGTAGCATCAAGATCCAGTGATCCATATACAAGTGTGGATAAAGTTTTGTTAGATGATGTGCCTTTAGAAATGATAGTTAAAGTAAAAACTAAGATGGCACAGGAGACCAAGAACAAAACTCAATAATAAGAAGTTACAAAGGCCCTCCCCTTGAGTCAGATAGTCGATCTTACTAAAGATCATGTGGTAAAGGACATTACCAACCACACTATAGAGACTATGCTACAACATATAGAAGCTACAAGTAAGGGTGAGGCAACAATATAATCACATGATGAAAGAATAGAAAGAGAGGAATCCCTTGAAGTAGAGGTACATATGGGACCTCTAAATACTCTGATTGAAAATGTGACTAGCTCGGCGGTAGTGGATTTGACATATGTGCCTAAAGGAGAAAGCATTGAGAAAGAAGAAGTTATTAAAGATAACCAAAGATAGCAGGAAAATATTCCTATGGGGATAGATGATGGGAATAATGATGCTCAAGATGGAAGAGCACACTCAGATACTCATGAAGGAGATAAGATTGATAAGCAAGAACAAGACCATCATCATGATGATCAGGCAAGTAAAGGCCAAGAGCCTAAAGATGACAAGGTTCTAGAAGAACAAGGTTATAAGGCACAAGATAACTAACCTCCTCCAGAGCAAAGGCAAGCAGAGCATTTGCATGAGAAAGATAATTTAGATGCTAGAGTAGAACAACAACAGAATCGAGAGAAAGATCAAAATGAAAGGCAACAAGAAAAGGTGCAGGGTCTTGGTGGTGATAAAGAGGTCAATAAAGATAAAGGAATGCAAGATGCTCAAATTGAGCAACCAGATCAAGGAGATCATAATTAGATGCTTTATCATTGATTTCATTAGAGGTAAGCTGATCACAAGAACACCATGTACCTTTTGATTTCAAGTCCCTATTTACTCTTGATCCATCTAAAGCTAAACAGAGAGCTAGGACAGTCTCCACTATCAGGAGAGATCAAAAGATAGGAAAGAGGACATCCCAAGTTGTTGTTCCCATAGTAAATAAGGCCAAAGGACAAATCAGGCCAGAGAAATTTTAGGTGACACAGATTGACTTAGGTCATATCACCAAAGAACAAGAAATACAAGAACATATTAAGAGCAATTTATACAGGGATTGCTGAAGATGGATAGCTTGGCATCCACCCTACAGGCTACAGAAAGGATTTTTGCATTGACATTAATAAGTGAAGAAGAAATAGATGGTCTAGATGTGCAAAAGCACCAAGCTCATATTATGGACCGATGATTCATAAGATTCATGAAATTTGGAGAAAAGCTAATAAGGACTTCCAAGTCCAATTGGGACACATTAGCCAACTTGAAGAATGACATTGATTCTTTGAAGAGTGAATTCACTCAAAGAATACAAAAATGCAATTATGCAATGATAAGACTCAAAGGGACTAGGGGGAGGACAAATGAAGAGTTATTGAAACATAAATTTGTCACCCATGTAACTATGCCACTCATGTATACCTGGATAACTGAAATGAATTATGAATTGGATGTATTAAAGGCTAAAATAAACAAAGTGAGAGACACTCAAACTAGGATCAATAACTTGCTAGCTGATGAGATGAAAGTATTGGAAGAACTGCTAGAAGATGTTGTAATAGAGGAAGCAGTGCCAGAGATGGATGATGCCATACAAATATTCAAGGATAAATTTAAATAAGTGATAGAAGATCCAATTGGACTCTTTATAGAAGATGTCATGGATGAAATGTCTAAGTTGAACATGAAAGTAAAGACATATGATAAAGAAGCAAATAGCAGGACATCCATGTTGGCATTGTTGGATGAGTAGATAGAAATACTAAAATATGCTAGGTTGAGAGCCTAGAGAATCAACAAATTTTAGGTGGATACTTTTGTACAGGCATATGATTGTTACAAGAGGTTAGACAATGGGAAGTTACTACATGAAGAAGCATCATCTGAATGAGGAGGATGTTGCAACATGTGTCATATGGGATATTTTGTCATTTTGATACTTATAGTTTGGTTGACTAAATCAAAGATCCTAGAATATTCTAGAGTGTTAGCTGTATCTTACCAGATGGTTGCCAATTGGCAACTTGTGCCACGTATTTTGTAGGTTGACTCTATCAAAGTAAGGTGAACCATTGATTGTAATAGACAAATCTTGATCATTGGATCTTTTGTAATTGATTCTCATCCTTGCTCTATATAAGGATGGAGAATATCAGTTGTAGGATATTGGATGCTTAATTGAGATTGGATTGTTGAATGTCATGACCAATTCTTAAAGTAATTTGTAAATATATACTCCTTTTGCATACTTAATGAAGATGAAGACCTATGATTACAAAAAATCATAAATCCTGCATAATTTGTGGATGATATCTTGATGATCATGTGATTTGCTAAGTCCCTTCAAGTGCATTTCAGTTTGTGAATGTTGTTATTATCCTTTCCTTTGAAGATTCACATCAATCATATCTAGCTGTGGAATGACCTGGTGAAAATATGGTTTGATTTTCTTCTCTTCATGACATCATCAAGGATTTATGTGGATCAATGACTAAAGATTCATTTATTTTATTAAATTTAGAAAGATTTAGTTAAATTTCTTTAAATTTCATTTGAATCATCACCTTAATGGCAAAACATAGAAAATGAAAAGTAGAACATATAATATGCTGATATCCATAAATACATGAAGATCTTAGGCATATTTAGACAAAGTGTGTATAGAATAGCAAATATCATGCAAATGAACACAAGTAATTATAGGAATAATAGAAATACATGTTTATCAGCACATTATTTGAATAAATTTTTAGTACATAAGTGAAATTAAGAAATGATTAGTTCAATTTGAATAAATTGAAGATAGTTTCAAAAAAACTAATCAAAACAATCATGAATCAACTTAAATAGAGTGATATGCAGAAGAATTGATCAAACTTATCATAAATATCTACATGATTTGGTTAAATATAGTAAGATTTAACATCTTTTGTTAAGAATTTGCAAAGAGCAAGGAAAAATAGAGTCATTTCTGCATATCAAGATACATATACTTAAAATCAAACATAAGGCCCCAAAATGGAAAGAAACAACACACATCAACCTCTAAGTAACGTTAGATCATTATGAACTAATGCACGGAGACTTGTGATCATAAATTCATTTTGAATTATCGTATCTTTCAAGATAAATAAAGGTTGTTGTGTAACTTTTATTTCTTGTTTTTGTGACTAAAATCATGATCAAAAAGTTTTTGGCGCTCGAAGGAGGGCCTAAAAACTAATTCAAAAGGATTTGTCACTTGGACATCATTTCCCGCACTCAGAGGAAGGTATTTTCAAATTTCTTAAGAATACATTAAATCCATAGTATTCATGTAAAGATTCCACTTATCTTTGGCAATTTAAGGAATTTGTCTGCAAATACCTCATCATTGTGGTCTTTCATCCTTACCTTTATAGTCAGTTGTCTAAAATTTGCAAATTTGAGTTAATATTTGCAAATTTGCAAATTCGAGTTGATATTTGCATTTTCTGCAAATATCGTACAAATATTCTGTTGTCCTGGACATCCATTCATAAATATCTAGTCCAGATAAGTAAACACCAGTGTCTTTGCAAAGCTCATGTCAGAATAACCAAAGTTTGCTTTGAGTCATGAAGCGCTAGCTCATAGACCTAATACCAGGTTGAGATCCACTGGACCTCTAAAGGAATTCCTTGTTTTTGGATTTAGACTTTGTACAACAAATATTCATTATAGTTCTCATCCTAGTTCACCAGCGTCTCTGATAATACCTATTGTGACACCTCCAATACCTCTAGTAGTACCTACAGTAGCATCTCAGGCACCTTGTGTAATGTTCTTCTTTGTAGTTGAATTACCCTTGCTCTTTGCAGCGTATCATCCTTTGCCTAAAAATTTGAACAAGATTTGTTTGAAGTATCATCCTTATCAAGATGCAGATGATCATATCCAAACATATAAGGAAGCTTGTTTCAAGGCTAGAATAGAATATGAAGACGTTGTGTGTAGGTTGTTCCCTTATTCATTAGGAGAAGAAGCATACAACTAGTATATCAGTCTCACTCAGTCTGCCATAGCTACATGGGATGCTTTGGAGAAATCTTTCCTAGGAATATTCAAAGCACATATAGATCCAGCTATGACATATCACCTCTTTGCCTAAATCAAGAGAGCTAAGGGAGAATTAATCTTGAACTTTAATGCTAGGGTCCAAAAGATGTACTCCAAGCTCGTTACTCCTTACAATGTAGTTAATGAAGTAGCTATGTTGATTTACTACTTATCCTTAGATCCTTTGACATCTATGTTCATTAGGAGGACACATATAGCTATCACAACCCTAGTAGGTGGTTTTGAAGAAGCTATCAAAGTCAATCAATAGTTAACACATGGTTTTACCCCTAACTTAGGATATCCTGCATACCCTAGTCAATCACAAGTTAATGGAACCTTGATGCCTCCAGTTGTGATGCCTAATCCATTTCAAGTGCCTCCAATTAGCATCATGCCTCCTCAGGGTAATGGATAAATCATACATCGCCATGGACATGCACCTTAGGATGTTGCACAAAACAGTAATGGAAGTTCTTTCTTCCAAGCTCAACAAGACAATGTAGTAGCCAAAGTCTAGGAAGAAAAGGATGACATTAAGGAAATATCAGCCCAGCTAAGAAAGCTAACCACTGAGGTCACTCATCTAAGGAGTCAAAACTTTTACTCATAGCCAAATTAGAATTGAAATAGAGGATATCCTGATAGAGGATATATAAATAATAATGATAGGTTTGGATATACTAACAGGGGATACAATAATGATAGAAATTTATAAAATAACAACAATGCTTCCCTTAGGCTACCTAGAGTTTGGAACACCCAACCAAACAATGGCTCATTACCTTCGCCATTAGATAGCTGACCTCCAGCTGAACCTAAGCAGACAACTAGATTTAATTTGGTAGAAGCCACACTCACAAATGCACATGCTAAGTTGTATTGTCCTTAGTTCAAAATAGTAGTGAGCATATTCCAAGCTGAAGTGTCAAACACTACAAGAGATCCACCTTTTCTTGAAGGTAATGAAATTGTTCCCTTAGGATATGAGTCTGCCTTAGTACTTGAGAGTTCTAACAATTACTAGCATCATTATATGAATGCAGCACATGAGAACTATACACTGGCATGTGAGAAGTCTGCCTTAGCATTTGAGTCAAACTATGTTTTTCCTTTTGAGCATGAAAACGAGCATGAACAAGAACCTAAGGAGGTGCATGCTTATCAGCAGAAATATCAAGGTAGACATAATTATAACCTTAGGAATAATGCAAATAGGTCTACTAGTCCTTTGACCACATCCATTCCTCCTAATAATTTTAACACACCGCCAGATCCTAAACCTAGCAATAACCCTAGGACTCCCAAAGTGAATACGCAATATTTCACACCACAAAACACCATAGTAAAAGCCATAGGCTAGTTGCTTGAGTCAGATAAGCTTGTCACATACCTGGCTGAAGAAATTTAGAAGATAAAGATTAGTCTATCTTTATAAGAATTATTGAAAACCCCAGTCATAAAGAAAGATTTCTTGAAATCACTAGATGAACCTACACCTAAGGAAGACAATCCTAGCCATATCTTGACTAGAGATCCTGTACCTAGGGATAAGACTATTGAACCTAAAATGAAATCTACTATTCATGTAGCTGATACATCACAAATGACCTTATACAAGGATAGACCTAAATCAGCCCCTTTCTTACTCACATTGAGAATATTTGGTAAGAATTTACACAACTTTCTTGTGGATTTAGGTGCATGAACCAATGTGATGCCCTTGTCTATCTATCAAGCTTTAGGTCTGCATCCAGCTAAATCCCTCAAGAAAGTAACTCAGTTAGACAAATCAGAAGTTAGTGTGGTAGGAGAGTTAACTCACATACACATTCAACTTACATCAAATCCAAGAGTGCAATATTATATACATATCTAGGTAGTTGACATACCTAACACTTATGGAATGCTTCTTAGCAGGGACTGGTTGAAGGAACTAAATGGTTACATGGCTACAAATTTCAATCATCCACTATTAGAATTTGGCAAATAAATGACTACGTGACTAAAAAGTTTAGTCACGACAACTAAAAATTACTAAATTCTACTATTTTTTTGCAACACAACTATAAATGACTATTTAATAATTACTATATTCTTATTTAATACACAATATAATTAATATATTATATATTTTATATAATACAATTAAATTATATATATATGTTATATTATTATTATATATTATATTCTAGAATACAAAATATTCAATATAAGTATGAAATTATTATAATTAATAATTAATATATTTTTAGATAGATCAAATTAAATTAATTTATAAAAAACTCATAGTTTAATTGATCTTTGGATAGATTGGGAAAAAGAAAAATGTATGTATGTTAATATAAAATAAAATTAATAATATAATAATAGTAATAATAATATTATTAATATATAAACAATATCATTTTTAAAATGATCTATATATATATTTGATTTGACTAACATTGAGATCCATTTTATATGAATTAAAATGGGCACCACTGTCTATTTTAAATGGATTTAAATGGGTGCCACTATCCATTTTAAATGGATCAAAATGGGCACCACTATCCATTTTAAATGGATAAGATTTCATTTCAACCCTAAATGTGATGAAGGCAAATTAGGGCACCATAATGGGGATGAATTTAGGTTACATTTCATCCTAATTTTTATTTGGTTTTGCTTGATCTATGCTTATGCCTGGCTGCTAGTATGGTCGCCACCACCATGGAGGGTTTCCTTCTGAGACTCTCATCCCAAACCGATGAGGGCTGCCGAGGCAGATCCTAGCCATTCTTTCAAAGCCATTATAGAATAGGTCTTTGGAAACACCATAGACACTACAATGGATCCTCCTCCCATGAACAGATTCACTAAGTAGATTGAAACTGTTGAGAAGAGCATGCCAGTCAATGTCATGAATGGCTTCAAACTAGAAGTTGTTCTAGTTTTGTAATGTCCCCATTTTTTAGTTCCCTTGCAGCTCAGTCAGAGCTGACTTTCTAGGTTGGTGACAACATAAACAGAGGAGTATTTCAATGTCACCAAGGTGTTTAGGTTATCCAGTGGAGCTGTATGACACTTTCCAGAGAGATTTCAGGTAACTTGTCCGTACTTACTACTTATAGTAAGTGCTTGCATGGCAATAATCTTTCTGGGTTTTTCTAGGTTTGTTCTCTTTGGTCCTCGGAGAACACTACTATTTATAGTAAGTGTCAGTCTCACACTATTTTGGTGACTTGGTAGTCAGTCATTGGCCATCCTCAATATTGCATTGAGCTCAGTGATATCAGATGGTTTGCAGTGATGTCTTTCTAGGCAATTTTGGACTTTGGGCTTGGACTTGCTATTTTTGGAAAATTAGGGTTTTGGTCCATTATAGGATTTTTAGTGTTGGAGATAGAGCATTTTGATGAGACCTTTCTAACGGTTTATACATCACTGAATTCTGAGTTCATTTGGGCCTCCATATTAAAGTTTGTAAATTAATAATATTATTTAATATTGAACTCTAGGTTATAATGGTTAAGTGATGAAAAATAAAATATTTGAAAGACACTTAAGTCATTTTGTGGAGCGCTCACCTTGGGAAATATTAAAAGTGAAATTAAAAGAAATATTTCCCTCCAAAGTGAATGGAGCCCTCTTGTGGAATTATAAAAAGAGGTGAATGAGAGTCATTTGGTGTGCTTGGATTATTATTTTCTCTTCACTTGTGATATTCTCATGCATTTCTTGGAGCTTGGCTCTAGAGTTTGGTTATTGGATTTGCTAAGACAAAAACCTCTGCATAAGTTCTCTTCTTTGTGTGTGAAAGACCACATTAGGAAGAGATTCTTGGAGGCTTCATTTAGAGTCTCATTTGAGCAGTCATTTGATTTATTTGGTGGAGTTTTCATGCAGTTTTAAGCATCTCACTGAGCTTTGTGATGAAGTATTAAGGACATTGTTGTATAGCAAATTGTAGTGTTTTTATGAGAGATTTGGGACTGTTTGCAGCCACTATTACTGGTCGTTCCCCTATTAAAGTGAGTCGTATTGTTGTAGATGGTGATATTGAGTGATTTGGGGTAGATTTGGTGTTGTTATACATCCTAATAGGTTTGCTTAGTAGCTGTAGCAACTCCTAATACAAAACAAAGGTATCGAAGGTTGTATTTCATTTGTTTGTAGTTGATATAACCTCCATCCTAGCTATACAGTACATGGGAATTCATGGGTTTTAGTGGTAGTGATTCCTTCTTCATTGGGAGTAGCTATATCTTGTAACTTAGACGCCTAGTGACTTTGTATCACCCCCCAAACCTGTGTATGCTGAAATATCTTCATTTGTGGAGTCTAGGAGGTATTTACAAGCTTTCATATTATTGATCTAGCTACAACATTGACATGAAGTTGTAATCTAGCACATGGGTATGTCACTGTAATTCAAATTTTGCTATAATACAATCTGGGTCTTCATTAGTTTGTTCATATCTATCTTAGTTTTTCTGGGTTTTAGTTATATGCCCTTTATTCTATGTTTATGTTGTAAAATCAAAACATGCAAAAACATGCAATAAAACCCTAAACCTAAAATAGTCAGAAAAGCAAAAAAAAACTTGGCATAGAAAGAACATATTCGAGGGTGTATGTTATAGGTTTACGCCACCTTGGTTAAAAAATTTGTAGTTTTTGACAGATGGTTTGCATCTATGCCAGCCTCAACATAGCTCAACAGGCTCTTTGTTCATTCCACAACTTCTCTTGGTGCAACCAACAATGATGCCATCTAGCTCATTCAAGGATATCCATAGAAGACCATCTTTGAATCTATTTACGAATCAGTCCTCGACTTTAGTATCTATTATCAGTATCCACCATCTACTCTCTTCTATAGGAATTTGAGAAAGCTCAAGTACATAACCAAGTTTCACCAGTACGATCTCACCTTCAATTCTCATGCCAAGCAAGGGAAACTGCCCAACTACGTCATGATTGAGTAGCACCATTTTGATCTCAAGATTCTACCCAACTATGTCATGTTGTATTTTGATATACCTTGTTTTTGAATATTTTTGTTTTGCATCTTAAATATTAATGCTTTCTACATGTTTCAATCTCATGATCTCTTTTTGGGCACATCTTATATGGTTTCACTTAAACTATATAGAAATAGTTCTCAAGGTTTTAGGGTACTTGTGAAATTGATATTGTGGTTGTTTCAAAGTATCATTATATTTTTTTGAGTTATAAAAGAATTTACTTTTATTTCAATAGAAACAAGGTTGGCAAAACAATGTCACTCATTAGGGCAAACAATATTGGTGTTGGAAACATGAGTTAGAACTTGTAAGCTGCCCTCTCCAAAGAAGACTTATGCCTTAATATATAGTATTATATGGTGTAACTCCACTAACTTTCATCACAAACTTGATGTTATTCATATATTGCAACAATAGGATTGTTTTTATGGTCTATGTGAGGTGTGTGATGAACAAGTAATCTAATGCTTTCAAAAGATCTCCATCTATTTTCCTTCAACTAGTTTATGTACATCCATTGAACGGTCTGAATTGCATTAATGATTAAAATGACTAAATATACTACCAATGGAGGAAAATCAGTTGATACAAATGACTAAATATACTACCAATGGATGGAAATCAATGAATAACAATGACTAAAAATACTACCAATTGACGATAATTAATGATTACAATGACTAAATAAATGACTACCATGACTAAATAAATGACTAGTTAACAACAATCAATGACTAAATTAATGACTATATATACTACCAAATTGACCAATCAAAACAACCAATAAATGACTAAAAATGGTTTAGTAATAAATTTTGTCACATTATAAATGATTGGAAATAAACTACTAATGGTCACGTGACCACGCTTAGTCATTTATTGTTGTTTTTCTACTAGTGATATGTGGTTGCCATGGAAAGGAGTTCCTAATCAGTTAAGAATCGAAGCTGAGCCACGTATGAAACATATGATCACTGAGTATAATCATCCCAATGAAATATTGTATGTGGATGTTGAGCCAGGGGAGTAAAAGTACAATGCTGTGTCACACTTTTATAAAGGAAATGGCCAACGCTGATCCAACTTTTAAATATGAATCACTAAAAAGTGACATATATGTTTTAAATTTTGAAATGATGTAAATTAATAAAATATTTATTTTTTAGTATATTTTATATTTCTATTTTTTAAAAAAAATAAAAAAATTATTTGAATATAGTTTATAATAAATTGACACTATAATTTAGTTGCTGATAAAATGCTGAAAAATGAAGTTACATGAGACATCAATCTTTATATAGTAAATTTTATTTGTTTTTCTTCAATTTTTGTATCTGTATTTATAACTTGAAACTTTAGGGCATGGATATATTTTTTTTCAATTTTGATAAACACATTTTTTAAAACAAATATTAAAATGTGCATGTATTAAAACATAATTGTTTCTAGTCGACGTCAACTTTCATATTAACTATTTATCTAAAATAGAAAAAAAATTATACCATCTTGATATAGACTCTTTTATCTAGGGCATCATATTTTTTTAATTTTTTAAAATAAGTTTTACTATTTTTCCTTGACATGGTAATTGACTTAACGTTTTGTGCTGATAACCTACTTTTAGTAAAAATAAAAAGTAAAATATAAATAATAATTAAACTATTAATATATATATTTTTGAAAACTAAACTTATAGATCTACAAAAGGGTATTTTTATATTTAAAAAAAATGTTATTTACATGAGTAGAAGTTGTTGAAATATCAAGTTTTTCAAATAATTTTATTTTTTTGGTAAATTGGCCTCATCACGGTGCTACATATGCATTTAGTCAACAATTTTCATTGGAAAAGTTGTGCACATAGCTAACTTAGCTAGAATGAATCTTACAAGATCATGTGTTTCACCAATGTTTGACCAAAATTAATTTTTATTTAGAAATACTTAAATTCACTTGTGCTGATAAGTTGGCTGAAAGTGTGACATGGATTTATGCTTTTACCTAGGGGTCTATACAATAAGACCTTAGACAGTTAAAATTGAGCAAGTGTTGATGTGTAATATGCACATGCATTCAGGTAGTGACAAAAAGGAAAGAATTGAATCTAATTATAGCTCTACTAATGAAGAGGAAGTAGATCACTTTACTAAATTTAAAAAGTATTTATCCAGAGAAATTCAAAAGTGCCAATTGACAGGGACATCCATAGAGGATATCTTGATATCTATATGGTGTAGATTACATGATGATGCTCATTCAGAAAAAGACTGTGAGGCATGTTTGGATATGATTGAACTAGAAAGAGTAAGCATAGAAGGTGGATCATCATCGACCAAGGTAAGTGAAATATCTGACGTTGATGATACTGATTCTTGTTTGTTTTCTTCAAACCCAGAGGAGCATGAACATGGCATGGATCAGGATGATGTCTTGATGCATACAACAAAAGAAATATTGGTATGTGATGATATACATCCTGATAGGGAGAAAAATGATGTCACCCCAGGGATTGACTGTCTCATTGAATCTAATTATGAGCTATTAGATGAAGATAGAGGGAGTCATTTAACAAAATTTGAGGAGTTCTTGTCTAAAAAAATTCAGAGACATATTCTACAGAGAGGTCCCCCACATCATGCACTGATTGAAGGATGGTACAGGTTACATGAAGCATCACATTTAGAAAGAACTTGTTCTTTGTGTCTCCATATATTGGATAAGGAAGAGCAGAATTGCTCAGGCAACAAATTACTCAAGGTTAGAGATATCCCTGAGACACAAGGAAATAAGTTGACATATGTCCTCATGAGAAAGGGGATGGAATCAAAGTGATGGAAAAAGAAGATATTCAACATGATGATGTTCAGAATAAACAAAAGGAGGATGTTTTAAGTCCACCAAAACATCCAGATGTAGTGAAAAAAGAACCATACATAATAAAGTGGATATCTGTAGGAGCAGCTGCAAGAGCTAAGAAGAAGAAGGAAGGTCTTGATAAGCCTTAATAGAAGACAAGCCTTGGATCCTGAGATTTGATGGCTCTAAGTTCAAACAAGGAGCTAGTGTGGGCGTTGATTTGATAAATCCATAAGGAAAGTCATTCCTAGCAACATACAGGCTCCAATTCCCCTGTACTAATAATGTGGCTGAATATGAAGCCTTGATTCATGGTTTGCTATATGCTTTGAAGAAGCAAGTCAAAGTTCTGCATGTCTATGGAGACTCAAAACTAGTAGTGAAGAAAGTTAGAAAAATATATGCATGTAACTATAGGAAACTATCAAGTTACAGCCATAGAGTCTGGGATTTGATAGAAAGCTTTAATGCTTTCAATATTATACATTTACCCAAAGAATTTAATCATAGAGCAGATGCACTAACACATGCTGCTAGCACATTAGAACCTTTATCCATATCATGGATGAAGAGGTTCTCTATATAGCTAGTGTCAACACCATCCATTCCAGATAATATCACCAACTTCCAGGTGTTTGATGATAATCAACACATATTGGACTTCATTGCAAATAGAGATATATTCAAAGCCTAGATATTAGATGAGAGAGATATGGAAGACCATGTCTGGGATGAAGAAGACATAGTTGATTTTCCCAACAATAAATTCCCTAAAAGCATGATTGAGCTAGAGAGAGCCGTTGATCTGGATAACATGGTAAAATAAAAAGATCTTCCCAAGATAGATGGAGGGGAGTATTCACCTATCAACATAGGATAGGGTGAGGATATAAGAAACATCCTGATCAGAAAGGTTTGTTTAGAGGAAGAAAGACAAGGGATAGCTTTAGCCTTGAAAGACTATATTCATGTCATTGCATGGACATATGATGAATTGAAAACATATGACATGTCCATTATCACCCATACAATACCACTAAAGCCTGATGCAAAACCCTTTAGATAGAAGCAAAGACCAGCTAATACTTTTCTAAAACCACTCATTTTTTAAGAAGTCAAGAAGTTGCTTGATGCTTGAATCATATTTCCATTCAGGCATTCAACCTGGGTGGCTAATCTAGTTCCTATCAGGAATAAAAATGGATACATACATTTATGTGTGAACTTCAGGAATTTAAACAGAGCATCAGAGAAGGACAATTATCCTTTGCCTTCTCTAGATGAGGTTCTCCAGATGGTAAATGGAGCAAGAATGATGTCCTTTCTAGATGGTTTCTCAGGATATAGTCAAGTGATGGTGGACAAGATAGATAGATTGAAGACAACATTCACCACCAAATGGGGGATTTTTGCCTACAGGCGCATGCCATTTAGCCTTATCAATGCTGGAGCCACTTTTCAACATGCTATGGATATAGTATTTAGGGGGTTGGTTGGGTAGTGCATAGTCATATACATGGATGACTTGACAGTCTTCTCAAAATAGAGAGGTGATCATATAGAGGACCTCAAGAAAGTGCTCAAGAATTGTGAGCAGTATGATATTTCTTTAAACCCAAAGAAGTGCATATTTGGAGTGACCACTAGTAAATTGCTTCGTCACATCATATCAGAAAATGGGATAACCATTGATCCTACAAGAGTTGATTCAATAATGAAGTTGGAACTTCCAGGAAGTAAAAGGGAACTAAAATCTTACTTTGGTAAGATCAATTTTGTAAGGAAGTTCATTACTAGGTTTGCAGAAATTGTAAGACTACCTAATGCCATGCTCAAGAAAGATGATGCCAAAATCAAATGGACCCCTAAGGAAAGGGAAGCCTTCTAAGACATCAAGAAGGCTATTGTAGATGCCCCAGTCCTTATCAGTCTAGATTATACAAGAGATTTTTATATCTACTCATTTGCCTCCAAACATACTTGTGTAGCAGTTTTGATACAAAGAAGTGAAGAAAAGGAAGACAAGCCCATTGCCTTCATGAGCTCTCCATTTAGAGATGTCAAGATTAGATATATGGATGTGGAAAGGCAAGCCCTTGCCTTAGTAAGAGCCATGAAGAAATTTAGACATTATATCCTCAGAAGCAAGGTAATTGCTGTAATACCAGATTCAGCCATCAAAATGCTCTTGATGCAGAGTGAACCTAGAGAAAAGAGAGCAAAATTGATAATTGTGTTTTAAGAATATGACATGGATATAACTCCAATGAAGTTAGTAAGGGGGCATGCCCTTAGCCAAATGATTGCTGAAATAGATCTAAACTTGAACTTGACAAGTCAGCAATAAGCAGTCTAGATACAAAGAAACGTGATGACTGGTACTCAGATATCAGGCATATCCTAATCACTGGGAGGTGTCCACAAAACATGCATGCATCTTAGAGGATAGTGCTAAGGATCAAATCACATAAATATATGATCAAAGGAGGGATCCTCTTCAAAATAAATTATGAAGGAATATACCTTAGGTGCTTAGATAAGCCAGAAGTTGATAAAGTCCTTACTAAATTACATGACAAATTCAGCACAACTCATTGATCCCACTTGGCCACCACTCATGCCATCCTAAGAGTAGGATATTACTAGCCAACTATTTTCAAAGATACTGCTGAGCATATCAAATTCTATCATACATGTTAGATTGCATCAAACAAAGAAAGATATGCAGCTCAGTCACTATAACTTGTCATGGAGATGTGTCCATTTGCACAGTGGGGCATGGACTTCATTGGTCCCATCAACCCTCCATCATCCTTAGGCCATAGGTATGTACTGACAATTATAGATTACTGCACTAGATGGACTGAAGCCATCAATAGCCAGACTTGTACTTCAGAGGATGTGATCAAATTCTTAGAAAGCAACATCATTACCAAGTATGGAATTCCTTATGCTCTTGTTTGTGATAATGGACCAGCTTTTGCATCTCTTAAGCTTTCCAGTTGGGCATTTGACCATGGGGTGATTTTAAAGTTTTCATCAAATTAATATCCCCAGGGTAATGGATTGGCAGAATCAACAAATAAAAACTTATTAAATATCATCAAGAAACTCATTGAAAAGAATCCTAGAGAGTCGAACACTCTACTTAAGTATGCCTTGTGGGTAGATAGAACCAGAATGAAGACTGCATTGGGAAATTCTCCCTATCAATTAGTCTATGGGGTGGATCCCATCCTCCCTATTAACCTCAAAATCCCTACCCTATATTTTGCTCAAGAATACTTAGGTATTGATAATAAATAAGAAGTCAGGTTACTTCAATTAATGCATTTAGAAGAAAAAACAAGATAGAGCAATTAATCAATTCACAAAACATCAGGCTATGGTAAAACATTGGTTTGAAAAAAGAGCTAGAGTAAAAGCATTTCAAATCTCAAACTTAGTCTTATCCTGGGATAAAGCCCATGAAAGGAAAGGTGACCATGGGAAATTTGACAAAATCTAGACTGAACCTTTCCAAATATCTAAAATCCTAGGTGATAGTACCTATAGGATCAAAACTTTAACATGTGAGGATGTCTCGTTGCCAATTAATGGACAATTCCTCAAACACTACTTTTAAGCCTAGATAAGTCATATCATGATAATGTATCATATGTATATTTTGTATAGTTGTTTGTATAGTTTTCTTTTGTGTATTTTCTTTTCTTTGTGTGTTGTTGAGTCATTGTTTTGGTCAAGCAAGATAGTGCACCTTCCCACTTTAGAAAAACTAGTGAAATTGTTAGAATTCAAGAAATGAATACAAATTCTTACATAGGTTATAGCTCATGTCAATTTAAGTATCTCTGATCAGGTCTGTGATATCCTATTCATCAGTGATAACTTTTCTTTTTCAAGGAGATCTTCACTAAATACACCTAACAACCTTGGATTTGTTCAACATGCTAGTGTAGTGTTAAGTGAAAAATCTAAAGGTTTGCTCTTGCTACCATTGCAATTCTAAACCTAAACAACAAGTGTCCACACCTTGCAAAATGTTCTTACATGATCATATCTTACACAAAGAAAAATATATATATATATTGAACATCTAAAAGAAGAATAATTAGGCTATCCAAGTAACTCTATCGAGGCTATAGACACCTGACTAGCAGTGGAGCTCTACTTGGGAGAATTGCAACGACAACCTTATTGGGGCTATAGATGTCTACTGGTAGCAAGGCTCTATCTAGGTTGGCTATGAGGGTTAAACCAAATCATGTAGCTTAACACTTGTTACTAGTATTTTCAACTTATCTTCAAGTTGAAGGATATGAATCACATGCACACACCTATTTCCTTCTCAACATTGTTATATTGATGAACATGATATCATTCAGAAAGATTAAGATGCTTATATCTGGTAAGAATTGGAATATTATGTGCTAATTTATCTTCATCTCTTGAATTGTTGGAATTTTAGTTGTTTTCTTTGGTGGCAAGTTGTGTGGTTACACAACATGCCTCATTTTGCCCAACAAAATAGGGACCCAACTTTTCCTTGGCTTACTTGTTCTTTGCTTTCGGGTGGTATGGTAAAATAATCAATGTCATATGTGTGACATGATGTCATCCTATGCATATGTTGACCCTAGGATAAAGGTCAGATTTTTAAACTTCAAATTTCATATTATAGATCTTGCCAAGTGGAAGAGCATCAAAATCTCAGTAGGTTTTCTTTTTGAAGCACCATGAAATTCACTAAAATAAAGAAGTTGCAATCAGTCAAAGTTCGGTCAATAGGTCAACTGGATATTCACATTGTATGTCATCTAGATATTAACTTAATATCCTAGCACTTATTAATATCCAGATGTCAAATTTAAGAGACTTATTAGGTTAAACGTCATATGCAGGATATTAGTCTGCATCCGGATCTTAACTTAGTATCCTAACCAAAATATCCCTATCCTGATGACGTCATGTCATCTTGATTTTACAAAGAGCCTCAAATGTGCTGACATCATCTAGATATTAGAGTGTGGATATTAACTTTGCTAATATCCTGACCTTATTTTAACATCCTCATCCAGATGACATCACATCATCTCAACCTTATGAAGAATGATAAACTCACTTACGTCATCTAGATATTAACTATCATCCAGATCTTAACTTAGTATCTAGACATTATTTTAGTATCCATATCTCGATGACATAATCCCATCCCAATGCGATATATAAGATGGATCCATGATTAAGTCATTTGGACATTAAACCATAGGGATATTTCACATTCTTAATGTCTAGATCTTATTCTAGTATCCTCATCCAAATGACGTCACCTCGATGTGCTGCAAAGAAAGATCTTCCAGCTGACATCATCCAGATATTCTAACTAGATGCATATTTCACACATAATATCTAGACCTTATAATATCCAAATGCATCCTCACGTGAGAATCTTGTCAACAGGAAAGATTCTTCGTGCTACTTCGAGATGGTGACATGTGTCCATATGCATATCCTAATTTACCATGAGCATATTTGGAACCCGATGACAATTCCTTGATCAACAAAGGTTGATCTAACCTAAGATGACATCATCCAAATATTCATATCTAGATATCTACTCCCATATACCCACACTTTTTTCATTTAATATGCTGTGATTGGCTATTGGCATTTAAAGTTGAATGCATGCCAATAGACACTTGTGATGATCCTATGCAATCTTGCTAATTGAGGTTGTCAAATCACCTTGACACCATTAATAAGCCCTAAAATCATGAATTGCTTAAGGTAAAAGGGGATTTTTATTATCATAATCAACACAATTGCATTTGAGAGCCCTAAATATATACTGTTAAGAGCTTATCACGAACTGGAGCTGACCTAGGAGAGAAAAATTGTAGAAGAATACTTCATCCAGAGCTTCTATTCAGTCATCACTACATTCATAATGGGTTAAGGAAGCATACATAGGTATGTATAAAAACCCTATCCCTCTAGTTATTTCACAAAATCATATCATGATTAATCAAAAAGAGGGTAAATGGTGAACATTGATAGTGATTATGCATTGTTCAAATTCAATTTGTAGGATTTAGGCATGTTACCATTTTAGAGCATGAAAAATCAATATTGTGCTAACCCTAGATAGAGAAATATATGTTATTATTTGAGACTGGTCTATTAAAATTGTAGGACAAAATATTGCATCCACGCATGGACAAGCAAGATGCAGAATTCAAACCAGTTATGTTTCCCAGAATGCGTAGTGTGTACAACAAGCTAGGATTCACAAAGGATACTCATTGTGGTAACATAGATATCGAACCATTTAGAGCTTGAATTGATGTCGGGGAGGATGACCCTGTTCTGAATAATATAGTGGCATTAGGTTTATATCATGCTGCTAGTTTTCCCTATTCTATAGAGGCTTTCAACCTTATGGTCAAGTGTGCATTGAACTATGATAACACCATAAGGAAGGTAGAAAAGAAAGAAAGGCAGTATGCAGATTTATCTATGGAGGGTATAACTGAAGTATTCAGTTTACCAGTATCTCAACCCATTTATGTACTAGACCTAGAGGCACTAGCAAAAGAATTTGATGCAAACAATAAGGACTACAAAAAAGTAATCTTCCAAGGATGGACAAGTCTAGATAATATAGCCAAGGTAGATTCCAAAATGACACAACACCTGTATAAGTTTGATTTCAATGAGGAGGTTCAGTACATAATATTCATGCTCACTAGGATGAAAGGCTTGATAAATTGTGGAACATTTGAACCGTGGATGTTTGGACTGGTAAGGATGGTTTTTGAATATGAAGAGGATAAAGCAAAGGGCAAGTTGGCCAAAATAATTAGTGATATAATACATGACTAGATGATCAAGTGGAAGGATGGTAAGGGGATGATCTTCAGAATGACATCTTACTTAACATACGTGTGTGCAGAAAAAGACACATTTGATGGCCTACAAACTGTAGGAAGGATGGGTAAACTACACAATGAGAAGACTCCCTATGAACACTATCCCTAGTTGGAGAGAAGATCATCAATTCAAAATTATAAAATGGTCAATGATTACTTCTTGATGCACATAGTTTGGCTCATGGAAGGGGACAAAGACAACAATTTTCAGTAGGTGCTACAAAGATGATCAATGGATATGGCTCTTGGTTCATCCAAGCCAAAACCTATTCATACATCTGGATAGAAAGTTTAAGTGGGAAACCTATATGCTACCAAGGTACCCTTTAGACAAGGTAGTACTAATGGATATGATGAGGCAACAACTACCTACATTTGAAATATTCAAGGTGAACGAAGGGAATCCCTATAGGAAATTTTCCATTGACATAAATTGGTTCCTAGTAGGGGCCATAGAAAATGCCAGGAAAGCTAAAGCAAAGTTGAAAACTTTGAATCTAAAGTTGTTTCATCTCACCAAAGATTATGATCCTTAACATAGGATTGAGAAAAGGTTCAATAAGAAGTATAAACATATTATAAACCTCAAGGACTATTGGGTAGATTGTGATGATGAACATGAGGTGAGAAGAAGAGAGTATCAAAGGTTAACACTGGATCAGATGAGGACTATAGGGTAGCTTGAAGTGCCCCCACAAATCGAAAAGGATGATGATAACCTCATGGATCACGAGTATGAGGAATAAAAGATATACAATGACACCATTTCTACCCCAGATCTAATGTATAGAAGGAAGAGACTTCAATATATGTCCTCACTACCAAAGTTATGGCTAGGACAAAGAACTGGGATGCCAAAAAGAACAATGACCTTAAAGCAAAAGGTGTGGCAATCACAAACAATAGAAAGGGGAAGAGAAAGGAAAGGGAAGAATAGGAATATGATGATTTCCTTGTACAAAAATGACAAATCTATGAGACATGGTTGCTTGAGCCTAGTTCATCTGAAGCAATAGAGGAGGTTACTTCCAAAGGAGTATCCCTAGTATATCAACCATTATCACCTCCTACAGGACCAGTGCTTAAGGCGATCCATGTGCCTACAACCCAAGCACCAACAACACATGAGGACCTCTAGAAAAATTAGGAGCAAAGTCCATTATGAAATATTGTAGGGGAGGAGGATAGTGATGATGAAGAAGATAAGTTGCCTCTTGAGACACTTAAGAGGAAGAGAAGTGATGTATTGTAGGGTGTCAAGGTGCCCAAGCAAAGTAGATATCAGGGCCCTTACATGAGAGGTACTATTTCATCACCACCAGTAGCAACATCAGGATCAAGTTATCCATTTGTAACTGTGGCTAGAGTTTTGCAACATGATGTGCCTATATAAATGATAGTTAAAGTAAAACCTGAGATGGCATAGGGGGCCAAGAACAAAACTCAAGAAGTTACAAGGGCCCTCACCTTGAGTCAAATAGTTGATCTTAGTAAAGATGATGTGGTAAAGGACATTGCCAACCACCCTATAGAGACTATGCTACAACTTACATAAGCTATAGGTAAGGGTGAGGCGGTAGTAGAATCGCATGATGAAAGAATAGAAAGAGAGGAATCCCCTAAAGTAGAGGTACATATGGGACCTCTAAACACTCTGATTGAAAATGTGACTACCATGATGGTAGTGGATTTGACATATGTGCTTGAAAGAGAAAGCACTGAGAAAGAAGTTATTAAAGATAACCAAAGATAGTAGGAAAATATTCCTATGGAGATAGATGATGGGAATAATGATGCTCAAGATGGAAGAGCGCACTCAGATACTTATGAAGGAGATAAGATTGATAAGCAACATAATCAGCCTCCTCCAGAGAAAAGACAGAAGATCATTTGCCTGAGAAGATAATTTGAATGCTAGAGCAGAGCAACAATAGAATCGAGAGAAAAATCAAAATGAAAGGAAACAAGAAAAGGTGCAGGGCCCTGGTGGTGATAAAGATGTCAATAAATACAAAGGAATTCAAGATGCTCAAATTGAGCAACCAAATCAAGGAGGATCACAATCATATGCTTTATCATTGATTTCATCAGAGGTAAGCCAATCACAAGAACAACCAGGTAGCTTTTGATTTCAAGTCTCTATTTACTCTTGATCCATCTAAAGATAAACAGAGAGCTAGGACAGTCTCCACCATCAAGAGAGATACAAAGATAGGAAAGAGGATAAACCAAGTTGTTGTTCCCATGGTAGATAAGGCTAACGGAGAAATTAGGCTAGAGGAATTTCAGGTGACACAGATTGACTTAGGTCATGTTACCACAAAACAAGAAATATAAGAACATATTGAGAGCATTGAGGCAGTAGTGGCCAAAATAAGGAAACTCAAAGCTAGAAAGAAAAAGATTAAGGAATAAAATGCTCAACTACAATTTATATAGGGATTGGTGAAGCTGAATAGCTTGGCATCCACCCTACAGGCTATAGAAAGGCCTACTACATTAACATTAATAAGTGAAGAAGAAATAGCTGGTCTAGATGTGTAAAATCACCAAGATCATATTATGGAAAGATGGATCATAAGATTCATGACATTTGGAGAAAAGGTAATAAGGACTTCCAAGTCCAATTGGGACACATTGTCCAACCTGAAGAATGGCATTGATTCTTTGAAGAGTGGATTCACTCAGAGAATACAAAAATGCAATTATGCAATGATAAGACTCAAAGGAGCTAGGGGGATGATAGATGAAGAGTTATTGAAACATAAAATTGTCACCCATGTAACTTTTCCACTCATGGATACCTAGATAACTGAAATGAAATATGAATTGGATGTATTAAGGGATAGCATGAACAAAGTGAGAGACATGGAAACTAGGATCCATGACTTTCTATCTAATGAGATGAAAGTATTAGAAGAGCTACTAGAAGATGATGTAATAGAGGAAGTAGTGCCAGAGATGGATGATGCCATCCAAATATTCAAGGATAACTTTAAAGAAGTGGAAAAAGATCTAATTGGACTCTTTACAGAAGATGTCATGGATGAAATGTTTGAGTTGAATGTGAAAGTAAAGACATATGATAAAGAAGCAGATAGCAGGACATCCATGCTAGGATCCTTGGATGAGAAGATAAAAATACTAAAATATGCTAAGTTGAGAGCCCTTAAAATTATCAAATTTTAGGTGGATACTTTTGTACAGGCATATGATTCTTACAATAGGTTAGACATTGGGAAGTTACTACATGAAGAAGCATCATCTGAATGAGAAGGATGTTGCAATAGGTGTCATCCGAGATATTTTTTTCATTTTGATACTTACAATTTGGCTAACTAAATCAAAGATCCTAGAATATTGTAGATTGCCAACTATATCTTACCAGATGGTTGCCAACTGGCAACTTGTGCCACATATTTTGTAGGTTGACTTGTTGCAATTATGTGCCTAATCAGTGTTGCCATTGATGTCAACATATCTGTGTTGTCATTGGTGTCAACTATGCTCTTATTTTATTGCTTGCTTGTGATCTTGATGTTGAGGATATTGAGAATATTAGCCACTCTAGTAGTAATAGTGAGTTGTAGTGGAAATAGTGCATTGCATACAAAAGAATAGTCTAGAAGATTACTCTGCATTTCCTATAGGATGAATATCTTTGTCTGCAGATTGGAACTTATTTAAAAGTCTGTCTAAAGATGTTATATTCCAAATTTGAGCCTTCGATATGAATATTTGAGTGAGTTATGTTCACTAGAGTGAAAACTACTTTTTCTATATGTTTGGTGGTGACAGGGAGAAAGTGTTATGCTTCGCATTCCTTCGCATTGAAGTATTTATGTCTGCGGTTCTAGAGTTAAGTCTAAGATGATGTTAAGTTCCTTCAACTTCAATGGTTCATGATTTGGTGGTCCGCAAGTGATCTTTTCCTATTGAAAGTAGTTGGTTGTGTTGTTTATGTGCTCTAGTTTGAAGAATCTTCTTGACATAGTGGTTAGAAGTTGTGTGGTTGTTTCCTGGTGATTTCAATGTGCTTGTGGATGTCTCCTAATCGTGTACCTACCCTTGGATTGGTCTGCAAAGAGAAAGTTGGATTGTGAATGAAGAATGTTCTTAGAAGACCTAGTGTTCTCACCAGTCTTGGCTGACTTGATTGATTTCACTAATTGTGGAGATGCCTTGAAGATTGTGGAAGCATGTCATGGCATGAAGAATTACATTTGAGTCCCAGCTAAGGTGTGGCATAATCAACATACATCTTTACATCTTTCCCTTAGCATGTTTCTATATTAGGTCTAGACCTATTTCTATGTATGTATTTGCAATGTCGACCTTGGAGATTGTTCCAACAGTTGATGACTATATTGCCGACCATGATGTACATTCCAAGGTTGATGACTTGTATAAAGACTTGTAATGAATTGCAAAAAAGTGGGTGAGTGTGCAAAAAATGAATAGATAAGTGCAAAGGTGTAAAAGAGTAAAGAAGAGAAGTTATATTGTGCTTCAATGGAACTGAACCCAGGCATGGAGTAGTTTCTACTTAATCAATTCATCATTTAGGTAGTGAGCCACCCCTTGGTAGTGAGCCATTCTTGGCAAGGAGCCATTCTTTACAGTGAGTAATTTGGGTAGTGAGCCCTGTAGGTAGTGAGCCTTTATTTTTTGGTATTGTTATAACTCATATATTTCTGTGGGCTAACACCCACTATGGTTTTTCTTTTTTAGGGTTTTCCACATAAAAATCTAGTGTCTACTGTGTTGAATGTGTGATTGTGATTAAGTCTATGGTTTCATGCTTTCATGATTAAATCTAATTATCAGTAATTAAGTAGTTGATGGTTTGATATTCATAATAAGTTAAGTTTTCATGACAACTAATTCACCCCCCTCTCAGTTGTCCTATGCATTTCAACAATTGGTATCAGAGCCGGTTCCTCAAAATAAAGCCTAACAACTTGAGGTTGATCCAAGATGGCACACAAGGATGAAGTATCTTTCAGTTGCTCTAATTGTGGTGAAGCTGATCACAATGCATCTAGATGTCTAAAAAGAAGCTTAAAGAATTATGATGAAGAAGGCAAAAGCTGAAAGACCAAGAAAACATTTTATGATGTTGAAGACAATGAAGATGATGACTGTTGTTTTTCAAAGGATGTCAATTGCAAAGAAAGTTTTGATCTAGAAGTAAGTATTGGAAACACATATATAAGGAACTATTGAGTTATTGATAGTAGCTACTCAAATCATATGACTGGTGATAAAGGTAAGTTTATTGATTTTGTGAAGAATGAAGAAGGATTAGTTAGATTTGGAGATGACCGTACTACTAAGATATGTGGAAAAGGCCAAATCAGTTTTGATGGAAGACAAGATACTAATGATGTTCTCTATGATGAAAGCCTAAGATAAAATCTTCTGAGCGTTGGATAGTTGTGTAGAGAAGGATACAGTTTCATGTTTCAGAATGATGCCTTTGAAATCAGAGATAAAACTGGAGCTGTAATAGCTGGTAGAAAAAGGACAGAAGGAAATCTTTATCATCTTTGAGAAGGTGGCATTATCTACTCTATAACTCATAATCATGAAAGTTGGCTCTAGCATAGGAAATTATGTCACATCAATCCTAATGATCTAGTAAGGATAAGCTCAGCTCAAGTTGTGAAAGATCTTCCAGAGCATACATTTTAGCAACATCATCTACAAGAAGTGTCAAGTTGAGAAGCAAGCAAGAGGACATTTACAAGATGAAGAAAGATCCTCCACTGGACTGCTAGAATTGGTTCATACAAACCTTTACGGCCCTACAAGAGTGAGAAATCTCCAAGGTGATAGGTACTTTATGTTCTTTGTTGATGATTATTCTAGAATGACTTGGGTTAGTTTTCTCAAAGAAATATCAAAAGCTCCAGATGCATTTAAAGCCTTCAAAACAATGGTTGAAGATGAATTGTATATGAAAATCAAATGTTTGAAGTCTGACAAAAGGGAAGAGTTTACCTCTAATAAATTCAATATGTTCTGTGAGACTCATGGAATAAAAAGATAGCTATCTAGAGAGAATAGAGTGATGGAAATAAAGAGTAGGTCTGTTCAAGAAGATGTAAAGACAATGATAGAGGAAGCTAGCCTACCAGAAGTGTATTGGAGAGAAGCTATACATACTATTGTCTACATTCAAAATAGAGTTCAAGTCAAAGGTAATGATACTAAAATTCCTTATGAATTATAGTATGGAAGAATTCCTTTAGTAAAATATTTCAAAGTTTTTGGAAGCAAGTGTTATATCAAAAGAGAAGAAGAGCTAGGCAAGTTTGATGCTAAGTATGATGAAGGAACTTTTGTTGGATACTCTATGGAGAGTAAGTCCTACCGGTGTTACAATAAGAAATTGAAAAAGATCATTGAGAGTGCAAATGTCAGGGTTGATGAAGACATACGAAAGCATTCAAAAATCAATAATCATGCATTAGATTCAAATAGGCTTCCTTACAATACAAAAAAAAGAAAAAGTATATACCAAATAGTGGAAGGAACTAAGGGAAAAGGAATGTTGTTTGCTATAATTGTGATAGACTTGGACATGTTACAAAATTTTGCAGAAGCAAGAAGGTGAAAAGAAACTATCATGTAGAAGAGAAGAAAATAGAGCAAAGGGAAGTCAAAAAATGAGCAAGATCTGGGTGAAGAAGGATGCAACAGAGGTCAAGAATGAGCCTACACCAATATCAAGCATAGATGTTCCCTTTAGAAACTAAGATTAGAGCTTTTACTTGAGGGGAATCTTATTGAAAATCTTTACTCCCTTGCCAAAAGATTGATGTTGATGCCTCATCATGAAAAGACAAGATCAATAACAAAGGTTCATGATAGCAGAGCGATTGTGGAAGAGCTACACAAAATAAGAAATCTGCTATGTAAAACTATATGATCAGTGAATATGCTACGAGCCTTTGCCAAGTTCAAGTTATAGTGATCTGAAGCTTGTCTGATCTTTAATGATTGGCTTGAGAGTGATGAGTAACAGAAGTTTAGGGTGACAAAGCAAAATTGTTTCAAGAACAGATGTAGATGTTGATGACAGGAAAAGTACAAGTGGAGGTGCTTTTTTTTGGGTAACAGATTGGTTTCATGGCTGAGCAAGAAACATGATTCAATCTCTTTATCAACTGCAGAAGCAGAATATATTGCAGCAGCATGTTGTTGTACTCAAGTGTTATAGATGAAGCAGACTTTAAGGGACATAAGAGTTGTATATGACGATCCAGTTGCAATCTTCTATGACAATATAGGTGCTATAAATATTTCAAAGAATCTAGTAATGCACTCAAGAACAAAGCATATATCTATAAGGTATCACTTTCTAAGAGAAAAGGTGACAGAGAATGAAGTAAAGTTGGAATATGTGTCCACAAAGGATTAGATTGTAGATATCTTCACCAAGCCTCTACCTAAGGATAATTTTGAGTATCTTAGAGAAAAGTTAGGGGTCATTGTAGCCCTCCTGTCCTAAACTAAGATGCATGGGAATGCATCAGTCCAGTGGTGCCCAAAGTCTCATTCCTTGATCTGGATTGATGTTTTGAGAGCTACCTCTTAGGGGGAGTAGCTAGATGTGTTGGTAATAGTTTAGTTGGATCAGAGTAGCAGAATGCAAGTATGTGCCCTTTTCCATTGATGTCAAAGGGGGAGAGAAATCATGTGAAAAACTCAGGGGGAGAATCTTGTCTTGATGGTCTTTTTAGTTTTTCACATCATATGTTGCCATCAATGACAAATGGGGAGATTGTTGCAAGTATGTGCCTAATTGGTGTTGTCATTGATGTCAACATATCTATCTTGTCATTGGTGTCAACTGTGCTCTTATTTTGTTGCTTTCTTGTGATCTTGATGTTGACGATATTGAGAAAATTAGCTCCTCTGGTAGAAATAGTGATTTACAGTGGAAACAATGTATTACATACAGAAGAATAGTCCAGAAGATTGCTCCGCATTTCTTGTAAGATTAATATATTTGTCTATGGATTGGAAGTTATTTATAAGTCTATCTAAAAATGTTATATTCCAAGTTTGAGCCTCCCATATGAAGTCTTGAGTGAGTTATATCCACCAGAGTGAAAATTGCTTTTCTTGTATGTTTGGTGGTGACAGGGAGAAAGTGTTATGCTCTGTATTCCTCTACATTGAAGTATTTCTATCTATGGTTCTAGAGTTAAGTCTATGATGATGTTAAGTACCTTCAACTTCAATGGTTCATGATTTGGTGGTCTGCAAGCTATCTTTTCCTTTTGACAGTAGTTGGTTGTGCTATTTATGTGCTCCCATTTAAAGAAACTTCTTGACAGAGTGGTTAGAAGTTGTGTGGTTGTTTCTTGATGATTTCAATGTGCTTGTGGATGTCTCCTGATCATGTACCTACCCTTGGATTGGTCCACAAAGAGAAAGTTGGATTGTGAATGAAGAATGTTCTTAGAAAACCTAGTGTTCTCACTAGTCTTGGCTGACTTGGTTGATTTCAATAATTGCAGAGATGCCTTGAAGATTGTGGATGCATGTCGTGGCACGAAGAATTGCATTTGTCCCAGCTAAGGTGTGACATGATCAGCATACATCTTTATATCTTTCCCTTAGCAAATTTTTGTATTAGGTCCAGACCTATTTCTATGTATGTATTTGTAATGCCGACCTTAGAGATTGTTCCAATGGTTGATGAATGTATTGCCGACCTTGATGTACATTCCAAGGTTGATGACTTGTATAAAGACTTGTAATGAATTGTGGAAAAGTGGATGAGTGCAAAAAAATGAATAGATAAGTGCGAAGGTGTAAAAGAGCAGAGCAAACAAGTTATATTGTGCTTCAATGGAACTGAACCCATGCATGGAGTAGATGCTATTTAATTAGTTCATCATTTAGGCAACGAGCCACCCCTTGACAGTGAACCACCCCTTGGCAATGAACCAACCCTTGGCAATGAGTCATTCTTGGCAGTGAGCCATTCTTTGCAGTGAGCAATTTGGCCAGTGAGCCCTATAGGTAGTGAGCCTCTACTTTTTGGTATTGTTATAACTTATATATTTCTATGGGCTAACACCCACTGTGGTTTTCCCTTTTAGGGTTTTCCACATAAAAATCTAGTGTCTACTATGTTGAATGTGTGATTGTGATTAAGTCTATGTTTTCATGCTTTCATGATTATAGTAATTAAGTAGTTGATGGTTTGATATTCATATTAAGTTAATTTTTTGTGACAACTGATTCACCCCCCCTCTCAATTGTCCTGTGCATTTCAACATGACTCAGCCAAAGTAAGGTGAACCATTGATTGTAATAGACAAATCTCTTTTGTTGGATCTTGTGTAACTGATTCTCATCCTTGCTCTATAAAAGGATGGTGAATCTCAATTGTAGGATATTGGAAGCTTAATTTAGATTGGATTGTTGAATGTCATGACCAATTCTCAATGTCAATTTTAAATATATACTCCTTTTGCATACTTAATGAAGATGAAGACCTGTGATTACAAATAATCATAAATCCTACGTAATCTGTAGATGATATCTTAATGTTGATGTGATTTGATGCATCCCTTGGAGTGCATTTTAGTTTGTGAATGTTGTTATTATCTTTTCCTTTGAAGATTCACATCAATCATATCTAGCTGTGGAATGACCTAGTGAAAATATGGTTTGATTTTCTTCTCTTCATGACAATATCAAGGATATATGTGGATCAATGACTGAAGATTAATTTATTTCAGTAAATTTAGAAAGGTTTAGTTTAATTTCTTTAAATTTTATTTGAATCATCACCTTAATGACAAAACATAGAAAATGAAAAGCAAAACATATAATATGCTAATATCAGTAAATACATGAAGATCTTAGGCATATTTAGACAAAGTGCATATAGAATAGCAAATATCATGCAAATGAACACAAATAATGATAGGAATCATAGAAATATATTCTTATAGGCACATTATTTGAATAAATTTATAGTGCAGAAGTCAAATTAAGTAAGGATTAGTTCAATTTGAATAAATTGAAGATAGTTTCAGAAGAACTAATCAAAGCAATCATGATTCAACTTAATAAGGGTGATATGTAGAAGAATTGATAAAACTTATCATAAATATATGCATGATTTGGTTAAATACAGTAAGATTTAACATCTTTTGTTAAGAAATTACAGAGTAGGGAAAAATAGAGTCATATCTGCGTATCAGGATACAGATACTTAGAATCAAACATAAGGCCCCAAAATGGAAAACAACAACACACATCAACCTCTGAGTAACATCAGATCATTATGAACTAATGCATGGAGACTTGGGATCATAAATTCATTTTAAATTTATCGTATCTTTGAAGATAAATAAAGGTTGTTGTGTAACGTTTATTTCTTGTTGTTGTGACTAACATCATGATCAACAAGACTTAAGTAATTTCATGTCAAAAATTGAATGAGTTATCTACACAATCTAGAAATAAGGTAGTAATAAAAGTTGTCATAAATTGAATGTAGTTTATGGGCTACTACATTTTTTTAAAATTTTAAAAATAGTTTGGTGAAAATTGGATATTTCAATGAAGCACTACTAAAATTTTAAAAAAACCATAAAAGGTAGGTGTCATTCCGGCCAACCTAAGTATGAGAAAAATATAATATTTTTCCTCCATGATTTGAATTTAAGTAAAGGACACATGAGTGGATGCGAAGCAATATTTTTTAAATTTTTTTAAGTAAATAAATAATTATTTATGAATATTTTACTATGACTTTTTTAAAATATTAAAAATTAATTTTCCAGCCAACCTAACTTGGTCAAAAATATATGAAACTCAAAAATTATAAATTTTAATGTATACCCAATAAATCTTAGAATGTGACGCATCTGTTAGATTTAAAAAAGCATTAATATGTACAAAGTTATGGATGTTAGTTAATATGTATATCTATTAGGAAATGAGGCATAGCATATGTAAAAAATTAATAATAATTGCCTATTAAAATTATTATGAGGCATATATTATATTTTTAGAATCTTAATAGCTTCCTCTATAAACCCTTTTCATTTTATTAAATTTAGTTACAAAAAAGTCTATCAACTTCAAGGATGAAATTGAGGAGAAGATTAGGATAACACTAAATGGGTGGTTTTGCAAGTTTCATTGGAAATTTTTGGGACTCCGACATGCCTAAATGTGAGGTTATCCTAAGGCATTATTTGAGGGAATCCATATTTGATCTAGAAATGTTAACATCCTTTCCATCCAAATCAAAATATTAGTCTAAATGTTAGCACTTTTTTCATCCAACAAGTTTTTTCTCCATTGCCACTATTTGGCCCATCATGATCTCACAATCACCCACAAATATGTAGCAATAGAATTTTATTTTCACCATTTAACTTGCAACATTGTTTGACAATTTTAGAGAAATTTGATTATAAAAGTTCGTGTAGCCATATTGGCTAAAGAAAATCATTACAAAATAGATATAAATCTGCTATGAGACATCAAACAACAACAAAAACAAACTCCAGATGCTTCCCCTTTCAAACCATCCTCCTACACTATAAAATTTGCTCTCCAATCTGCAATATTCAACAATCAAATTTTATTGATCTTCAAACATGGATTCCATAATCCATATGCTGCTATTGTACACCTTCAAAACCTGCAACCAAATGTCTTCTCACCTCTTCCCAAAAAAAGCAACACCTTCTTTTTCCTTCCTCCAAAAATCTGCAAGAATCCTCATAAAAAATTTCCAAAATTCTTTTTATAATGACTTCACAACCACCATTTTCTCTCTCCTCCAACTCCCTCGCCCAAATTGGGAGAATCTTTAAAAAAATCATGGAAAAATAATATTAATTTCTTAATAAAATCCACTCCCACAATTTGCTAAAAATAAGTGACAACTCAAATTCCCACTCCTAGAATTAAGGTCCTATTTTGGAAAAAGAATATGCCAACTCAACATGGGGGCCCAAATCCTCTAGCTACATTTGAGGATCATTAATGAGTTGTCTTCAAGTGTAAATCCCTAAAAATCCACACTTAGATTCCCTTTTTGAATTTCCACGTGAAATTGCCTTATTAATTATACACTCCAACATTGCCTCCTAAACTATCTCCCACTCTTAGATTTTTGCAAAATTATAATAAGGCCAATTTATTTAATATATTATTTAGGCCTAATATTGCATTTATTTTCCAACTTCCAAATTACCAAACTATAGGAAATTAAAATATTTTCTTTTTGGTTGATGAGGATTGTCATTGACCGTGGATGCTCCTGCATCAAAATCTTCTTATTATCTTCTATCAAATTCAAATATATCCCTTACCATTGTTACCAAAACAAACACACTTAGTTCATTTATTTAACAATAATACTAAACATATTATAAACAATGAATTAAAAGGAAATGCATTTATATAAATTAAATTACTCTCCTCTCCAATCTCAAACTTAATTCAATGAATTGAAATAAATTTAAAAATAAGAATAAAATAAAATAATTAAATAAAAATGGTCTTGACATGAAAACCACCCAGTAGTAAATCTATCATACCTTTCTTGTTTCTCAATGGAATTTTAAAATTTAATAGAATTTGGAAAGGTAAGAGTAAGGGAAATAAAACCCAGAAAAAAATTAGAAAAATTCTTTAAGATGATGGGATAGTGTTTACTGCAATCATCCCTTTCCCCCAAATCCAGATTTAACCCACAAACAAAAAATATTTATTTATAAATGTGAAGTAATTTCTAACACAATAGTTATCTCTCTCATTCAACAATATAAACTCTCTAAAGCTAATTTATATGACATAAATTTGTACTACAATAGTTAAACATTTATGAATATAGTTTTGATCCACTTAATTAATACAACGAAAATATTTATATTATGATTACATATTTAATATAAATATATTTATAATATGAATATGTTGAGGAAGTATACACTTATATATGTATAATATGTACACATTGTATATAAATACACACACAATATCTTAACTCTACAAACTCTTATTCGTAGAATCCATTTAACTACCTCTATGCTTAAAAAAACCAAGCTTGACCATTTATCATGAAAATAGAATGATTTGATTACTAAAAATTATTCCCTATATTTATAATGAACAATAAAAATAATAAAAGACCAATGATCTATTATTTTGTTTTAATTTTGTCATTCAAATAACTATACAATATATAGATGTATGCTCTAACAATTATTCTTATAAACTAATCAACATAAAGGTTCTAGTTTGACCTTCTTCCACTACATGCATATTCTTGATTAAATCTATTTTTGCATGCAACTAAATATATGAAGGATTACCTAATCATACCCATTCCAGAAAATAAAATAAGCAAATTCAGCTAACACTCTTATGAAATGAATATAATTCATTTTCAATAGGGTAAACTACCAACAAAAATCATAGATTTTCAATTTTTTCTATAACAGTAGTAAAAATATGATAAAATTCTCAATACTTAACAATATTTAAAATCGTAAGATTTTTCAGAAAGCTGAAGAAAAGATGCTCATAACCTAGAAACTATTTTATATAATATTTCTATTATGTCGTAAAATGTCTCCTAGGACTTTTACCTCCTAAGTTTAGCTCCCAGGTCCCTTGCTTTGCATCTTGCATGTTCATTTTAACTCCTGAAACAAAATCGCCTAAAACCCATGTCAAATGGGGCTTGAGGGACATATGTGGGATTAAACCTGCCCTAAAATAGGACCTAGGGTCTTGGGCACTCGTGCCCTAGTCCTGCCCTATTTAAGGCAGGTCGTAAATTTAAATGTTCATTATGTGACCATTAAAAGGTTCCATTGTCGACATCTTAAGTTTGAATTAAAAAATTAATGTGGGGATGCATATATAAGTATGTTTAGGGATTCATTTGAAAACTAGAAGAGGATTATGAACTTTTAGTGAACTTATGATTTTAGATCATTTAAGATATTCATTGTCATTGAGTAGAATATTGTTGTTCTATTTGTGATTGTAGATTTAGCTTCATCTTCTCATGTATTGAAGGATTTTCATCTACATGCGAGATACACCTCCGAGGTGATATCTATTTGTGTTTTCAATCATTTATCAATTTGTTTTTGCCTCTATCCCATAGGCATACACACTTTTTATCTGACAATAGTGTTTGGAAGACTTGAATGTCCTTCCGGGGCTTAACTGAGGAAAGCTCCTAAACACCACAACCCCCAACCCCATTCTCTATGATTGCAGGTTACATGTGGCATATCTGAAGGAGTGGAGTTGCAGGAGGCTAGAATAAAGTATTTAGATCATGTATCTGAGACAAAAAGTAGGACATGGACCTAGGCACCTTACACCAAAGCCCCTCAGATCTTCGACACAAAAATCTCTGGAACAATAGAAACAAGTTACAGACATCTTTTGAGATTCTCAATAGAAAATTGTACCTTGGACTTGGGTGCATGCTCTTTAGCCTCCAACTTTTCCACATATGGAATCTCAAAGTTTAGTATGTATCTACTCTAAATATTACATCTTTGTCTACAAGCATTTGTTAGGATTCGTCCATTTGTTTACGATTTTACATGATTAGGGTTTCTTGCATAATTGGGCTTTAATTAATCAATTAATCAGAAAATTCTAAGTTTCCATAGTGTTACAAGTGACCATCAACCTGTAGGTGAATCCTCTTGCAAATTTTTTGATTCAACTTAGTTGAATGTCCTTGAATGTTTGTAGTGAAAGGAGGGTTTGACTATAAAACCATCTTCCCTCCTTTTCCTATTAAACATTTTGGTGAAACCATGTTTTTATTAAATTTTGCACCTTGTTGAGTATTGTACTTCACATTTACATTCATTCATTTAATTTTTTCATCTTATTGCATTTGAAAATATACAAAAAAAAAAAATGAAAATTTCAAAAAATTGGCATTTTAGGCTTGCATTTTGGCATAGTTTGCATTAATTTCATTTAATCTCATTTAATTTATGATTTTTGCACCATATTTGATATAAATTACAGCCATACATCATTAATTAATCATTTTCATTGCATTTGCATGCTTAATTTGATAGATTTTGCTTGAAATTATGCATTTTTCATAAAACCTAGTTTTTGCATTAGTTAGGGTTTGTAGTTAAAATCTTGTTTCAGATTTTACTACTATTTTAAAACACTCATTCAAATATGATTTTGTTTGCAGGATTGTATTATTGTGTGATTTTGCATTTTACATTCAAAATTTTGCATTTTCACATAATCAATTTCAACAAAAACTAGCATCTCTCTTTAAAATTGCACTTGCATTGAGCATTGTAGGATTTTTGCATTATTTTAAGATCTAATCTGAGTTATTTCACATCTTAAGTCTAATTAAAATTCATTCATACAACATCTTTTATAGTTTCATGCCTTAATTACAAAAATTAGGGTTTAAAATCCTTGCATTTTCACTAGATTTTGACTAATTTTCATTTAGATTTGTATTATAGGTGTGTTGTGAAAGATATTGCTGCATTAGTGGACTGATAATAAGCATTTATTTTTTTGCCCCTTATTAATTTCTTCACAACACTACTTCTTTTAGGCATTTGCATTGAAAAAAGCAGAAAAATCAATCATTTTAAATCATAAGCATACATAGTTTTGCACTTGTTCCTTGCATAAGTATTGAAAATCTTTTAAAATCTGATCTTGCATTCATTTGAAGAAACATATACATGGCTTCTCATCACAACAATAATGATAGGTTCCCTCCTAGGCCTTATTTGAAAAGAAGGAGCCCTAAACCTAAAATCACATTTACACCTCATGATAAAACATTTCTAGACAATGAAGGGCCCCTTTATATCACCATGAGTATAATGGAGATTCTGGTACATGGTACACTAATAGATCCTAATTGCATGACTAATGTGGTAACTGAAGAGTTCCTTCTCTCACATAATTTGACACAAGATTCTTATGAACCTTCATATTTAAGGATTAAGACACATACCGAAGCTTTCATGCCTACCTTTGGTAAACTATCCTTGTTGGTTATAGTATATGATAAAGTTGTAGATCAATTATTTGATGTTATCCCTTTATCTAACTATTGGCAAGAGACATTGCTAGGCATGATAGGTGTTGTCATTGATGGCAACTTAGATCATCCCAATCATCTGTATAACACAATCTATTCACACCAAAAGTCAGAATTAGAATGTGTCTAAGTCTGGGTAGTCAGGAACAAAGCAAGTGACAGGGTCCGGTATCTTGGTCTGGATCTATCCGGTGGAAAGGCATGGTCTACTATGGATATGAGGTAGTTCTAAGCATTGTCAAGACATTCTAAATATAGATTTTCATCCTCCAGAGATGGACTCAAAAGATATTAGCTTCTGAGTATCAGGTCTCAGTTTGACAGAATAGACAGAAGAAGAACTAGCCGACCCTATGAATGATCCTATTTTTGGATGTATAGAAGTTGTCTATTAGGCAATTGGTGATGATAAATAGTGATAGCTAACATGATTGATGTTTGACAAGTGCAAGTTTTAATCTATATCTCATATTATGTATGGATCTAGCCGACAGAGCAGAGTACTTTACAAAGTTCTAAATATTCTTGAAGCCGACTGGTAAAATGATTGTAGATCATGTTGCGGATATATATATCTGATGGAATTGGATGATAGTAGAGTATGTATGAATAAGGTAATCATGAGAAGAGTAGAAAATATAAGGAGCAAATGAAGACAGAGAAGTAAGAAGAGCAAGTAAAGATGAAATGTGTAAGATTAGTTTTTGCACTTAACTGGGATTGAAACTCTTGCATGAGTAGATGCTATTTATCAGTTCAAAATCTATGTTATTCTCTTGTAATCTCTCTATAGGTAGTGAACCTCTAATTGAGTAGTGAGCTCTGGGTAGTGAGCATGAATGCATGTGCATTCTCATTTGAAAAATACTTTTAATAGGGTATTAATTTTTGTTGTTTAACCCCCACCATGGTTTTTCTCTTAACCAGGTTTACACATCAAAAATCTTGGTGTCAAGTGTGTTATTTATGTTTCTGCTCATGTGTTATTGATTAATGCTAAAATATTATATCACTAATTTGATTATAAGTTGAAAAGGAAGATCAATGGTAGAAAAGATTAAAATATGTGACAACTGATTCACCCCCTTCTCAGTTGTATGGACCTAAACCAACAATTGGTATCAGAGCAAGGTTCCTTTTGGAAAGTTTAACAACTTAAGGGAAATCTGGGAAATGGATGAATATAACCTTCAAGGGCAACTGAATCTTTCCCTAGATGATCTTGAGCAGTCCAAGGCAAAAGTCCAAGAGCTGCAAGATAACCTCAAAAAGGCTGAAAACTTCATTAAGATTTTAAAAGAAAAATTGAGCAAATCCAATGCAAAAGGAAAGGAGCAACCTCTTCAACTGCAAGACAAGGCCTTGAAAGAAAAGACAAAGGAATGTGAAAAGTTAGCTAAAGAAGTTATTGTCTTAAACAATGAGATGGAAACTGGGGTAATGAGATTAACAAGGAAACTAAAGATAGGAAGAAAACTGAAGAAGAAATGAAGCAAAATCTAAATGAGGGAACTAAAGAATGTTGCAGATTAGATGGAATAGCTGGTCTCCTAGAATCAAATCTACAAGAAAGTAGAAACAATCAGAGAAAACTTGAGAGACAGATTATCACTCTCAGACATGACCTAGAAATTACCAATGAGTATAAGGAGAAGTTCAAGATAAGCTCACGTAAACTTGAAGCACTAATTGAAGAATAGAAAATGGATGACGACAAGCATGATCTTTGATATGAGAAAGGTAAAAGCTCTAGATTCATACAAAGAAATTTTGAACCAAGGAATAAAATAAATAGAACTAGAAAACCTCTGGTAAGATAGCCTAATGCTCAAAGATATCCATCATTCAATGGAAATTGTTTCAATTGCAATAAATTTGGTCATAAAGCTACTTAGTGTAGAAGAAGAGTGAATCAAAATGGTCCATCCTTCTCCAGTCAATGCTTTAAGTGTAAGAGGCATGGTCATAGATCAAATGAATGCAGAAGTATGATAATGAATAATGCTAAGAATAGAGGAATTAGAAATTCTTTTAATGGTTACTATTTTGCTTGCAATCGGTTTGGACATGTGGCTAATCAATGCAGATCAAAAGGAAATCAAGCTCATAAGAAAGGAAATGTTGTGTTCTTTAATTGCAATAAATCTGATCATATTGCAAGATTCTGCAGAAGTAGGAACAATGGAAGAAGAGGTCCGGTAAATAGAAAATTGGATGAACAGAGACAAGACAAAGGAAAAATAAATATTGATGTCAATGAGATATGGAGTGAAATGAACAAGATTTGGGCAAAGAAAGATACAATAAACAACAATGATGAGTCCGCACCAGAATCAAGTGCTGACAATTCCTCCAAGAATTAAGTTAGGAACTCTAGCTCAGGGGGAGCTACATTAAACATCAAAATCCCCCTATTAGTAAGTGGGTGCCTGAATCTGGCACAATAAAAGAGAAAAATCTAAATTGGTCCAAAACCTTTGGAAGGATTTCCAAAGGGAAAATGTTGATATGAAAACTTACAGAGTAATTCATGAAGAACTATCAAAAACAAAGTAACCAGATATAATTAGGGCAACGCATTTATTACAATGCCAAATTAGGTTTTGCAAAAGATAAAAGGTCACTTGGTCACTCATTTGAATCACCTTGCATTCGAAGGAAGCAAAAAGAAGAGCATTTGAGCTACAAATATAGAGACTAAGGCAAAGAGTGAATTCAACCAGCAACTGATCAACCCTAACCTCGCGAAAGAAAAAGTTACCTCTCTGTAAAGCTTTGAATCTAAAATCTGTTGAAATGGCTACTCCTCATGTTGTTGACATTACTAAAAGGCCTCAACCCAAATTTAAGAAGCATCCCCACAAATCAATTGAAGTCAACCCGTTAGGAGCTTTGTCAAGTGTTCCATATGGTGTGCTGTATGTAGAAGACATTAGGGTTTATATTCATGCAAATATAGATGAGTTTAGAGATTCAAGGTATGTAGACTTGTTTGAGAAACAACTCAGGGATGAAAATCGTGAACTTAAACTTGAGTATAAGGTACTACAAGATAAACACTTTATTCATATTATGGGGTTTCCAATATTTGATGAGGATGAATGTGTCCAATATGTTTTGAGTCAGATGCATGATAAATTCATTTGGTTGTTAAAACCATTCAAGATTACCAAGGATGCTATCAGAAATGTAACTAGCTTAAACTCAACCAGAGGATTGCCCATGCTGAAAGCCCTAAAAAACCAAACAGTGAGTAATGCTACCAGTGCTAAGTTTGACAGAAGGGCAATGACCATTATTGAAATTATAGAATCGGATGTCAAATTTGCCTCAATGGTGATTGGGTACAAGATCTACCACTCGAGTAGAAAAAATTCTATGTCGAGAACAGCCATATATGTTGCATACAAAATGCTAAAAGAAAACATTGATTATGACTTGTTTAAACAAAATTTAAACAAAATTAAGAAAGATAAGAAAAACACTTTCAAGTATAGTACATTGGTTCTACGTTTGTTCTTTTACTTTATGAATGAGGTACCTGGGGTAAAAGGTGTGCACTAGACTAAGGATGAGCTAGTTGCCATTCAGATTAGAGATCATCTTCGCAACATTGGTAATTTCAAAGCTCAGAAAACTACAATATGGGGTTACTTCAAGAATTTTTAGAGTATGATTGACCTAAGGGAAAGAATTCCTAAATCAATTGTTGAGAAGTACAAAAATGATATATGCTTCATGGTTGATACTAATCAGTGTCTGATGGAAGTAGTGGAACCTAGAACTACTTAGATCATGCCCATGGGGTATGAAGTAGATGAAAAAATCCTAAATATGTATGCTCAACATCTTCTAAGCAAGCCTTAAGACACAATGGTTGAAAGATTTGGAACTTATGAGGAACTGAATTTAAAACTGCATACTAAATTTAGAGAACCTAAAATTAATAGGAAAGTAAGAAAAGAAGTTGAGCAATTAGCTAAAAATCTAGGCCTAACTAAGGAGGATGTGAGGAAACACAGAGAAAGAACTGAAAAAGTTGAGAAAGAGAAACAAGATAAGAAACCAACAGATGCTCCAGTGGAACTCTCTTCCACTTCAAGAACTACTAGGAGCTCTATTGTTGCCCCTGTTCCTTCCAAGACTTAAAAAATGGAAGCAAAATCATCTGGAAAATGGGAGAAAAGGAAGAAAACAAAAGCAACTTGGACCTATGAAAGCATAAGAGAAGAAGAAGATACAAATTTTGACATTGAAATCAAGGAAATAAAGGCCACAAGAACAAAAGCTACAAAAGTAACCAAAGAAGAGTCCTCTAGAAGCAAAAGGGCTAGTAAAAGGCAAAAGATAGAAGCATATGAGGAATATGTTGAGAAGCCTACACTTTACCTAGAGGATGTGATAAAGCCAATCATGGTAGATGGTAATCTAAAACCCATGATTGAATTCTATGATGAATACAGTGATGTGGATAAAAGGGTATTGGAAGAAGCAACTGTCATATATCTCAACATCTACAACAAGGCACTAATTGAGATAACTTTTGAGTTGCCACAAAGTCTAGAAAATATTTTGGAATTGAGAAAAGAAAATGCCAAGAGCAAGGACATGGAAATCAGGGAACATGAGCTAATAAATTTGTGTCCTCAGATTTCACCTGATCAAATAGATATGATATTCAAGTAAGTCAGAGGTGACTTTAGAAGCAAAAGGAGAATGAACAAACTCATGCTTGGAGAAACAAGTGAAATCGTTAAAGAAACTCAACAAATTCTTTTGAAAGCATTAAAAAAACACAATTTTCCCATAGTCATAGAAGAAGTTCTGGATAGTGAAGAAGAGAACATCATCGAGCAACAATCTAAGTTGGGTGAAGCCATTGTTCTAGAAGTGGAACAAGTAAATCAGGATCATACAAAAATGATGGATAAAGTCGTTGATGCAGGAAATACTCCTAATTCACCTGACCCATCAGGAAAAGAAGATAATACTACTACTTCACAGAGCACTCTAGATCAGATAATAAGTGGTGAACAAACAAAAAAGGGTCCCTCTGCAAAGAACATAGAGAAACATAATGCATAGAAAGAGGAAGAAAAATGAAAGAAAAATAATGTAGAAGAAGATGGTGCAAATGATGAAGCACCTAAAGTAGATATTGAGAAATCTGATGAACATATTGCAAGAGACACTGCAGATGCAGTAAAAAGTCTTCTTAAAAAAGAAATGATTGAGATTGATTAGCCTGAACTACTCCAAGGTCTAGCCAATCTAGATTGTCTCTCTCCAATTCAATTGATGAAAATTGCATCATTCACCCAAGTAAAGGCTAGAGAAAAGATGTTAAAGTTCCACAAGGAGGACAATGAGCTACTAGGGCTTGCAACTGGGATTTTGGAGAAGTTAATGCCTTCCTACCAGAAGACTCCATCTGATTCCCCATCCAGACATCTAAAAAATCTTGTAAGTTTTGTAAATACTCATTTTGTATCCTTTGAAAAATTTGCAGAGGCAAAGGTTTGGAAAGAGTTTCTGGATAAGAAATTTAGTAAAGTACATAATCTAATAAGAAATGATAGGATGATTCTCAGCAATATCATAAGGAGTATTCAGAATGCTTTGAATGATGGAAGAGATATGTACAAATTCTATCTATCATGGCCCAAAATTAGTGAGGATATTGAGAAGAAGATAAAGGAACAAGAACTGAAATTGTCAAATCCATCCAATAATTTTGATCCTCTAACCATTTCACCCATAAGTTAGGAATGTCAAGTAATTAGCTTGACTAATGAGATAAAGAGACTTGTTAGAGAGAAAAGCAACATTATGAAGATAATGTGTGAGCTCTGGGGATTGATTGCCCCTAAGTTAGAGACAATGTATAATGCCCTATCTAAAGCTCAAATTACAGTTCAGACTAGTGATCCAATAGATCTGTTAAAGGCAAAAGCATATTCATTTTTGTTAAGTGGGCACATCTCTATTTTGGATGGAATGAAGAGTAGATAGGCCTCTAAACTTGGGCAAATAAAAACCAGCTTTGCAAACATTCTCAAGATCATGTAAATATAACTTAATGATTAGTTGTACATATGCGGCCCTATATACAAAATTTTGGGAAAATTTTGGCTTGTGGACCCCACCCTTTGCCATTGATGTGAAAGGCGGAGTGAAGATTAGTGAAAAATAAGGAATCCAACTAAGGGGGAGTATCGAAAAATAGTGTGAACAATAGTATGGAGCACAAACTAAGGGGGAGCTTTTCTAACACTTAGTCATTTTTTACTATGTGTTGCCATTAATGCCAAAGGGGGAGATTGTTGGCAAGAGACACTACTAGGCATGATAGGTGTTGTCATTGATGGAAACTAAGATCATCCCAATCATCCGTGTAACGCAATATTTTCACATCGGAAGTTAGAATCAGAATGTGTCTAAGTCTGGGCAGTTAGGAACAGAGCAGGTGACAGGGTCCGGTATCTTGGTCCAGATCTATCCAGTGGAAAAGCATGGTTTGCTACAGATATGAGGTAGTTGTAAGCACTGTCAAGACATTCTAAATCCAAAGTCTCATCCTCTAGAGATGAAGGACTCAAAAGATATCAGCTTTTGAGTATCAGGTCTCAGTTTGATAGAACAGATAGAAGAAGAACTAGCCAACCCTGTGAATGATCCTATTTCTGGATGTATAGAAGTTGTCTATTAGGCAATTGGTGATAATAAATAGTGATATCTGACACGATTGATGTTTCACAAGTGTAATTTTTAATCCACATCTCATATTATGTATGGATCTAGCCGACAGAGCAGAGTACTTTACAAAGTTCTAAATGTTCTTAAAGCTAACTGGTAAAATGATTGTAGATCATGTTGTGGATATATATATATATATATTTGATGGAATTGGATGATTGTAGAGTGTCTGCAAATAAGGTAATCGTGAGAAGAGAAAAAAATCTAAGGAGCAAATGAAGATAAAGAAGTAAGAAGAGAAAGTAAAGATGAAATGTGTAAGATCAGTTTTTACACTTAACTGGGACTGAAACTCTTGCATGAGTAGATGCTATTTATCAGTTCAAAATCTCTTTTATTCTCTTGTAATCTCTCTGTAGGTAGTGAGCCTCTAATTGAGTAGTGAGCTCTGGGAAGTGAGCCCGAATGCATGTGCATTCTCATTTGTAAAATACTTTTAATAGGGTATTAATTTTTGTGGGTTAACCCCCACCGTGGTTTTTCCCTTAACCAGATTTCCACATCAAAAATCTTCATGTCAAGTGTTTTATTTATGTTTTTGCTCTTGTGTTATTGATTAATACTAAAAAATTTATATCACTAATTTGATTAAGTTGAAAAGGAAGATCAATGGTAGAAAAGATTAAAATATGTGACAACTTATTCACCCCCCTCTCAGTTGTCCCAACCTAAGCCAACACTAACCTCTTCTATGTAAAATTAGGACACCCATGGTTAAAATCTATGAACATTGTCCCCTTAACTATTTACAATTGCATAAAATTCCCTTTACATGGACAAGTGTGTACTATTCGACGTAATACATGGTAACCTATGGTTATGGAAAAGAACTTTACTCTTGATTACTTTTGGCCACAACTTGATAGAGACCCTGAGCCATGAAGAGACCACTCTTTCCTACAATACAGATGATACAAAGAAAAACTTATATCTAGAGTAGTCAGGCCTCCTATGCAAACAATAAGAGAAGAACAACCTGCATTAGAAGAACTTCTTAGAGAAAAAGGTAAAGGACCCTATGTTGAGGTTCCTCCTCCATCATCCTTATGAGGATCAAGAGGTATTCATCAAGAACAAGGCACTTCATCAAGAAAAATGAGATTTGAACAACCTTCCTCCTCTAAACAAAAAGACCAATAGAAAAACATGACAATACTTTTGAAGATATAAGTAGTAGGACAAGAAGAAATAGACAAGCAAGAGAAAGGAGCAAAAGACAAGTTTTTTCCCAAAAAAATCCACCTCAACACCACCTAACATTGAATCAAACCAAGAAGAGCTTAATAATGAACAATTTAAAGACAAAAACAAAAGTTGGGCTATGGTACCTTATGTACCTCTTTCCTCTAACATTCGAGATTGGGAAGATGGTGATTTGCTTGACAATAACCACTAGTTTAGTTGTGCCTTTAGGTACATATTTCTAACCCTTTACCTCTGTGTTATGTTTCCCCCATGATGTGTTATGTGTTGTTTAGGCCTCCTTGGATGACCCTTGATACTCTTGTAAGGTCAAGGATACCAGAAGATCGCCTCTATTGCAACCATTCTTCTATTTGTATCATCATTCTTCTATCTCAATCCTCTCCTTTATTTTATTGTTGTCTATCATGCCTTAGGGGCATAGCATTGTGGTTGGTGACCTGGGGGCACCTTCCTATGTGATGACACTAAGGAACTTGTTCTCCTCTCTTGATTTATTGTTTACCTTCTTCCAGTGGCTCTATCTAGTTGGTAGATGATGAAAAACAAATAAATACTGATACAGACCATGTGTCCCTTCAGCGAGTAAGAAAAAATAGTCGTAGTCCATACATGAGAATGGGGTTGATATATATTATCTGATGCTTGTCTAGTAGAATCACTCCATGTGATATTTTGATGATCTCTTATATTTGCTAACAAACCATAACAATACAGTTTCTCTGTACACTTTGTTTATCTTGGATCTCTCCTTAGTTTCACTCTGTTCTGAGATCTCTGTAGTATAGCCCTACAGTTATACTTGGTTTCCAAATCTGTAGTATGACCTTGGCTCTTGATGTGATTACTTTCATGTATTTCTTTTATCATGTAATATGGTATTATCTTAGAGAAATATTTATAACCTCTCTTCTTGCAGGAAAATGTGTGTTTGTGGGAACATTCAACTATCGTAAAGTACATGTCACCTTTGGGGGCATGGGCTTTCCGAGAGCTCTTGTTCCCTTGTGTGTTTTCTCTCTACCTTAACATGCTTAATCGGTACATGATATCAGCCACCTTAAGGTGGGGGCATATAAGGTAAGATGTCTAATGAGGTACTAACAAAGCATGTTTGTAAGCCCTTTGTGGAGGCAAGATGTTGTATCTCTAGCACAAGTCCACATATTTATTTTATATTGCAATCAAAATGCCCTCTGTGGAGGTGGGATATTATATCTCTTGAGCTAGTGCATATGCTTTTATTTAAATCCCTCTACAGAGGTGGGGATGGTGTATCTTTTGAGCTAGTGCACATCCTTTTATTTCAAAAATCCTTTGAGTAGGTAGGGTTGGTATATCCTCCCTTAAGTGTATCTTTGGCAATTGTTGTGGCATAAGCCCAACCATCAGGTGTGCCTATAGCATGCTTGAGATGGTGGGGACTTAGCAATAAGTTCCTTCCATTCCCTTGTTTGCCATATTTTAGATGTATAGTATGTCTTTGGCATACTATACAATGCTCGTGTTTTCTGTGTATCTTCCATGTGTTTGTTCCCAAGTATATTCCAAAGAGCATGGTGAAATGCCCCTCCTATGTTATGGGATTTATATGGCATGTTTGTTCTCAAGTGTAGTCCATAGAGCATGGCAAAATGTCCCTCCTACACTCTGAGATTTGTATTACGTGTCTGTTTCTCCATATGTAGTCCAAAGAGCATGGCAAAATACCCCTCCTACATTTTAGGTGTTGTGTTAGATTTTTACTTTCCATGTATTTGCATTCATATATATATATATAAATGAAAAAGAAATATTCACTACATTCACTGTATTTATTGTGTTTTGCATGTCTTCAATACTATCTTCTCCGTGTTTTACGTGCCTTTACTATCTTCTCCATGTTTTGTGTGCATGTTATTTGTTGGTTATGATGTTAGTCATAAACACACATAGATAAAGAATTGCAAATCAAACCTTTATCATCTTGAAAGATACAATGAATCTGGAGAATTCATGATCCCAAGTCTTCATGGATTAGTTCATAATCTACTGATGTTACTCAGTGGTTTGATGTGTCATGCTATTTTCCATTCAAGGGGCCTTACGTTTCTATTTATGAGAAATGATGTCTGAACATCCAGTTTTCCACCCGCTTTCTATAAATCTTTTAACAAACAAGGTTAATATTTTTGTATTCAACAAATGATGAGAATATTTTATAATTTTTATCAACTCTTTTGATCATCAACTGTTACTGATTATTTTTCCCCTTTGTTCTATAAATTCATCTAAATAATGTGCCTACAGGTGGATATTTTCATGATTATTGTAGAGATTTAAATGTATTGACATGATATTTTCAAGTATACATGCTAATTAGCTTAGATATGCTATGAATATTTAGTTTCCATCGGGATATCAACATATTTGCTTATATTTGCTTGAAATTATCTATATATTTGTAATTGTGATGATGATTTTAATGAAAGTAAACAAATTGTATTGAATGCTTTCTAATCTTTACTAAAATGAGTGAATCTTTAGCTATTGATCCATATACATTATAGATACAGTCATGAAGAGAAGGAAATCAAACCGTAGGTTCACCAGGATGTTCCATAGCTAAGTATGGTTGATGCAAACTTCAATGGAAGGAATGAAGACAACATGCACAACATGAATTACACTCCAAGGGATGCAACAAATCAAAGTACAAGCCAAGAATTCATCCATAGATTACTCAAAGTATATGATTGTATGTAATCTAGATCTTCTTCTTCATTAAGTATGCAATAGACATGTATATTTACAATTAGCTTTGAGAATTAGTCAGCAATCTAATCTCAATTAAGTTTTGAATATGTTACAAGGTGCACTCCATCTCCTTTTATAGGAAAATGAGAGGAGACAGTTACAAATGATCCAATGATCAACATTTAGCTATCGAAATCAATGGTTCATATCATCTTTGACTTAGTCAACAAATATTAAATGTGGCACAGGTTGCCAGATGGCAACCATCTAGTGGTACTTAATTCTTTCTTTGTCATATGATACATATGACCCTGTCATCCTGCATCCTTACTCATTCTTCATCTTATTCATTGGTAGATGGGTCATCTCCTATATGTGTGCTGATGATCCCCTTGATGGGTTCATATGCCTGCACTATTTGTTCAATCTCCCCTCCATCTTGAACCTTAGCCTTTGCTATAGCATGCTCGTGTGAGTGGAATTGTGTCTATAATGCAAACCATTTGTTCATTCTTCTAATCAACATTTTATTATATCCTTCCACTTTTTCTTTCATCCTCATGGCTTTATTAACTACATCTTCTGACAAATGGTGGAGAGGGTCATTTGCTGCATGCTTAAAATCATCCTAGAAAGCTTCAATTGCAAAATCAACATCTTGATTTTCTATCTTCCCCTCTACCTTGTCCTCAAGAGCATCCAAGATGTTTATTTCCTCAAACACGAGGTGATGCAACTTGAAACTGATGTCTCTAAGTTTTGTGTTGCATCTCTTCAGGATATCACTTGTATCTTCATACCATATACCCAATAGTTGTGAAGTATGATTGTTTAATACCTTATTGTATATGAGTACTCTCACATCTATGTGTTTCATTTCAGCCAGAGCAATCAGATCCTTCTCTACTTTGATTGATCTATGTCCAACCTCCATTTGCAACTTATCTACTTTTCTCCTCAATGTGCTGAGCAAATTCCAATTGGTGAAGGAGGTCTTTATTACCTTCTCTACTTCAGAGATGAATTGAATAAATGAATTATCCATCACATGTGCCTTATGCTTCATTATATCCAGCCCTATTACCTCATCCTGAGATATAATGGTCAAAGGGGTAGCCGTGCTAACTAGCATGTGATTTGGGTTAATTAGTCTCTTTATGCATGTATGCAACTGATCAATGTGCTCCTTGTGCATTTTTTTTTTCTCCCTTTCTACACTTTCAATAAAGAATTAATAATAACCTTGGCCTCTTGGCCTTCTTTCTCTTCAGTAGCAAAGCCTAAATCAATATTGGTCATTTGAAATTCATTAATACTTATCTCTCCCTTTGCTTTATCTGCTATAGGCAAAGCTACTTGAGTTGTTCTTCAACATGTGGTAGGATCTCTTTTTATTGTAGAAGTGGCCCTTGCCCTTCTCTTTGGCTTAACCATGTTAGCTGAAAATAATGTAGAAATATCAAATTTAGATACATCACTAACCTGAGGTGGGTTCACCTCCTACCGTAGCCAATATGGTATTTCATTTGTAGACCCTTGTTGGTTTGTATGCTCAATGTGAGGATCATGAGACTCTACATTTTGTTCCACTCTTGATGGTGAAGGTTCTTTTCTTTGTTCATCTTGAATTTCTTCATGACAAACCTCTTCTTGTGTAGGGATTTCTTGTTGCACTTTCACATTCTGGTCTTGTCTATCTTGTGATGCTTGATCCTCATGAGGGGTTTGAGCACTTTGATCTGGTTTATCTGGGTGATCATCTTGATCATTCTTATTCACATTTCTTCTTCTTTTCTATGATCATCACCCTTTTGAAGACCGTGTTCCCCATCCTTTGATGTGTCCACTTCTCTAGTGTATTGGGCTTTGTCTATCCCTTCTTCAATTGTTCTTCTTTCAGGTATTTGCTCATTGTCCTGACCATCATTTTGATCAGGCATCTCTTCATCCTCCATATGTACATTAACTTCTAATTTTTCCTATTCTGGAGGTAAGTCTTTATCTTTGTTTTGGTCTTCATCACCCTGATAAGTCAAATCTATTGCTATAGGGCTAGTGACTTGATCAACTAATCTTATCAATCCAATTTACCTTCTTCTATTTCCTCTACTTCGACCTCCTCATGACAGCCTTCCTTTTGTGCTATGGGGGTGCCATGAAGGTTCATCTTAGTATTCTTTATTATTGTCTCCATAGAACTCACAAAGACCTCATTTACAACATCATCATCAGATAGTTCTATTGTGTTCTCTAATGGAAATGATTGCTCATCTCTTACACTATACATATCTTTTCTCTGTTCCTTTGCCCTCTCGGACTTGAATTGCATGATATAACGAATAGGGACCTCATGCTCAATATTATTCAAAATGTCTTCACCACCTGCTCCTCTTAATAAGATAGTGGGGTTTTTATCTACTGCCCCCCTCATAATAGATGTTTGTTTCTTTTGAGGTGGCTCTTGGATCTTCTTCTTTTTCTTCCTTATTAGGAGATCATCATCTGAGATCTCTTCCTCCTCAATGATAGTATGAGTAAGATTTGCAACAGTTTTCTTCTATTTTACAGGTGCATGAGGTGATGCTGTAGTAGATGTGGAGGTTACATCTTCCTTTTGTTGAGGTTGATGAATGACTGTCACCCCAATAGCTTGGTTTCCTTTCTTTATTTTTCTTTCTTGCCACTCTTCTTTTGATAGCCTCTTTTCCTTGAGGAAATCATCATATTCCTCCTATGATAATTCTTGTCGTTTCCTTTTGTTGTCAATAGTGAGTGCCACTCCCTTATTCTCATCTTGGTGATCTCTACATCTACCCAGTCTTTGGTCAATTGTATGACCTTCTATGTTATCTGATCCAAGGTAGTCACCTCTAGCCGACTCCAATATAGAGATGATATTGTCTCATTATATACTTTATTATCTTCATATTCTTGGGACATGATTATAACATCATCTTCATGTAATTGTGCAGGCACTGGTATGCAATCTAATGTACGTATTTCTCTTAGAGTAAGCCTCTGGTAGCCTATCCTTCTTACTTCTACCTTGTCATCACAGTCAGCCCAATAATCTTTAATGTGCCTCTAATGCATTGGCTTCTTTAGTAGTGTTTGCATCCTATCATAGGGGTCATATGGCCTAGACAGTGAGAAGGGCTGTAGGGATATCAACTTTAGTCCTCCAATTACATCTTTTACACTCTCCCTATTAGGACACATATACCATCCAATTACGATTGGAAACATAATATTAGGTATCTTTCCTTTCTCAATATAAGCTTCCACTGAAGGTAATATCTGTCTGGCTAGTTCCATTAGGACGACCTTGTCATTACGATATCTTGGCAACATGAGAGGTTGCCCAATGAAACCTTCTATTCTTATGTATTAAAAGATGGGGAACTAGATGAACCAAGCCCCATGTCTATATATTATATCTTGAGCCTCTACGCTCAGTCTCTTCGCTCTGTCTACCTCCATAGTCCTAACAAGGTGCATGGAGAATGAATCATGTAACCTCTAGCAATGTTGGAGAGACTTTCTTCATTTCAGTTGTGGGTAATGGTCCTAAATGTTTACACCTCTAGGGTTGCTTCCAACCCTACCCACTATTTGTAATCCATCAAAGGTGCCTCTGAATGCACAGGCATATACTACATAGGAGGTCATATGGAACATATTAGTTCTTCTTCCTAACTTCTTCATCTCATCATCCAGGCTGTCATTTATGATCTTAGCCCATTGGGGTTTCTCATCAGTACCTTCTACCATCCTTATGATGCCATACATCTAATTATCAAAAGATCCAGCATTTAGTTTTCCTGTCATCCTTCTGAGCATCGCAATCAAACTTGTAGAGATACACAAGCAACTTGACAGAAGCCTTACATGTGTTACCACTGCCTCTCCATTGGTACATGATCCTTCTAGCTTCTTTCTCTTTGCTATTGTACTCCTCCAATTTAGCCAAGTTTAGTCAAACCACACAAGGTCCTCTAGCCAAATTGAAGGTTGTAGTGATACCTTCAATTGAAAAGTCTGCATAAACCCTACCATGTTTCTCTACCCTTCTGGTATTCACATTATAATTTTGGGCGAACTCTACTACCAATTCAGTGGTGTGAGGCCTACCTTTTTCACTTCTATTCATGAGACTATTTGCAGTGCTATTCCAATTACTTTTATGATTGGGGGACTGTTGATCCCGGATTCTTCATTATTAAACCTAATTGATATTTAAGAAAAGAATTGTGTAATGATAATTAGATGTTGCTTTTAAGAAAATGATGAATGGATAATAGTAGAAATGGAACTTTATTGTGATTTTAGTATGATTATAAGGTAGAATACTTAGGTATGCTTGTATTTAAATTTGCTTTGACTATGATATCTTTATGTGTTATTAACTTCGAGATTGAGTGTGTAGGTATTGCTAACAAAACCACAAATACAGGAGATCATTCCACACCCTATGTTATATCCCTTGTGAGCCGATCTAGTTCCACGAGGAACTAAGATCAACTCTATGTATGGTGGAAATGTTGTAATGTTGTAATGTTGCATGGGGTCAAGGGAATTAGGTCTATCCTCTGATTTACTTGTATTGTGATATGTGTTGTAAAAGATGTTGTTATGAATCTTGTTTAAATTTATTTCTTTTAGACCCTCTTCTTGTGTTTTTACTTGACTCTGGGAGTTTTAACTAGGTAAAAATCAACCCTAGGTTATACCCCATGGGTCTAGGGACCCTTTTGACTAGGATAACCTTGGGATAACCTCCATATGGTCACTTCAACTTCATGGTGAAGTTAAGTGACGAATTTGAGAGCATGAGGATAATGGGATGAGTGGAATCCACACTTAGACCCACTTCCAAGTCATGGAATGACTCCATGATCCACCAATAATGGAGTGCTTGTCTCTTTGTGCCTCTCTTTTGGTGGGAGACCCCATAAAAAGGGTGGTGTGTCATCCACTTCCTTTTCATTTCTATTTTTCTTATTATATTTTATGCCTACATGTGTTGGAAAAGGGCTATAGTGGGGAACCTCTTGAGTGGGGTTAATTGTTTTAAGTCCACTAGGAATAATGGATAAGGAGTGGGTTTAGTTTTTTTAATGCCACTTGGGAATAAGGGATAAGGGAGAGAATTTGTTTCAAAGAGGAGAAGAGGGAGAGGGTAAGGGGGTTGGATTATTGTGGAAAGAAGGAGAACTTGGAGGAAGAGACTAAAGGTGGAGCTCTTCTTCAACTACATTCCATAATTGGGCTTGAAAAGGTTAGTGAGCCAGTTTACTCACCTATGTATGCTTTGTTCTTGTTTGATGAATGTGGAATTACAATGGTTGTCTATGTGTTATTTTTGCTATTTTGGGTTTGTGTTGGGTGTATGAAAGAGCTTCTTCCAGTTGGAAGAAAATGCTCATCATGTATGGGGAAGGGAAGGTGTGAACCTCCTCAGGTGTATTCTTATTTTGGTATATGGAAGCCTTGAGGGCATGTTGGTAATTTTGAGCCTGGAGGGCTATAAGGCTTGAGAGCCTATTTGGGATATCCCTGTGATTTTTATTATTTGGATGGCTTGAGGCCATGAGAAAGAATAATTTTGTTGGCTTGAGGCCACGAGATAAAATATGATAATTGTTTGAGAAGAATGACACCTTGGAGTAGAGAGAGTCTACTTCCTTACCCCCTTTGAACTCACCTCAGCTGAGTCTTTGTATTGTGTGTAAAACCATGGGAGTTTGAGTGTTGTTTGCTTTGACTGTAGTTATTCAATGTTGCGAAGTGTACTAGTCTATTCTACCTTGGGTGTGTGGATGATCTCCCTAGCTCGAGGGTGACCCTCTTGCGGGTCTATGGTAGGGAGGAGAGCTTATTGTGTGGTGTATTCTTTCCTTGGTTGTCATACAGGTATATCTTGGAGCATGTTGAGAGGATTGGAGGAGTTTTCCTTGTTTAGAGAAAATGTTCTATCTTCCCATTTGTAATGAGAGCTTGGTCTCTTTAAGTTTCTTCCTGAAAAAGTTTCTTTTTAAGAGGAGAGATTACTCCCTCTGAAAGTTGTAAAAAAAAAATTGTATTGGGAGAAGAAAGTAATTCCTCCCTTAGAGTGATTGTGTGTTGTGGAATCTTACAGTTTTTTGCTCTTGTTTATCAAAAATTGTAAGTTGTGAGATTGGTTGTTGATTTGGATCAGTTGTTAAAATTTATCTCTTGTATTATTTAGTGAGAAAGTTTCTTTTACAGTATTATGAAAGATGTAAATTTACCTTTGAAAACAAAATTAAAACTTGATTTAAGTATGCAATGGAAAATAATCTAAATCAATTTACTTGTCTATTTATTTGGTTATTGAAGTGGAAGATTTATTAGTTTCCGGCATTTACTCTTAAACTTTAATTTTATAATGAAATGGAATGTATACTTGATAGATCAAACTTAGTTGAAATATACAGACTTAAATGGTTATTTACTTTCTGTATCACTTAAGTATTTATTATATTGAAATTAAAAAAAATTAGAGATAGTGTAAAATGAATTTGTTAAATTAAGAACTGGAAGATTGTAGGAAATATGAAACTACATTATGGATTAAATATATATATATTGTTGATTTGGATCAATTGTTAAAATTTATGTCTTGTATTATTTAGTGAGAAAGTTTCTTTTACAGTATTATGAAAGATGTAAATTTACCTTTGAAAACAAAATTAAAACTTGATTTAAGTATGCAATGGAAAATAATCTAAATCAATTTACTTGTCTGCTTATTTGGTTATTGAAGTGGAAGATTTATTAGTTTCCAGCATTTACTCTTAAACTTTAATTTTATAATGAAATGGAATGTATACTTGATAGATCAAACTTAGTTGAAATATACAGACTTAAATGGTTATTTACTTTCTGTATCACTTAAGTATTTATTATATTGAAATTAAAAAAAAAATTAGAGATAGTGTAAAATGAATTTGTTAAATTAAGAACTGGAAGATTGTAGGAAATATGAAACTACGTTATGGATTAAATAAATATATATATATATTTATTTATTTATTTATTTATTTTTATTAAGAAATGAAGTTGTAAAAAAAAATAAAAAATGATACACTTGTATATATATATATATGTATATATATTTTTATTATTAAATGAAGTTGTGAAAATTTGGTATATTTATATATATATATATATATTTAAATAGTTTTAAATTAAATGAAATTGTGAAAAAGAGCTATACATATATATATATATATATATATATATATATATATATATATATATAATTAGTGTTAATTAGAAATTATGAAATTTGTAAATGTAATAAACTAAGGAAGATCACTATTTATAGTTAACAATTTACATAATGCATGGTGGGGGTTTAAACCCCCACCGAAACCCTATATGCAGAAGGGTGTGGGGAGGGGCGGAGCCCCACCCACACCCCATGAAGTGGGTTGTGGGTGGGGCTCTGCCCCTCCCCACACCCCTGCCATGACAATACACCTCTGTGCTGCCCGCGAAACCCTGCAACACTGCCTCCTGCGGCCCCTTCCCCTTCACGGTCTGTGCGACCATTTCCGCCGCTGGCTTCCCCCTTTCACCGCCCGTGCCGCTCCATAGCCCACCCTCTACAAACTCCACACCGCCCACCTCCAAACCTCCATTCCACTTCGCCCACCTCCATAGTTGCAGCTCCCCTGCAATCACCTTCGCCGCCGCCACCTTCATGACCCTGCAACACAAACAAAATAAAACTAGGGTTAACACCCTTGAATTTTATAACTTGTAAAACAAGCACTTGGTGCTTGAGTGGGATTTAATGTTAAATATTAATTAAGCATATATATATAAAAATTTAGAGGTAATAGATGTAATTAGTTGTGGATTCCACTTTCAAAAGAAAAATTAAATTTATTATCAATATATATACATATATATATAAATATATGTCTATATATATTTATCTCTATAAAGACATATTTATAAAAAAAATTGGAGTTATTAAAATGCCTAATGAATTATTAGGGTAATGGGCACAAATTATCTTAAGAGATTAATTTAAGTTAATAAATAAATATGTAAACAATTGAGCGTAAAATTAATCAAAACAACTTGAAAGAGGAGGAAATAAACATTGCAAGGCAGTAATGATTAAACTGAGAAAACCAAATAGAGGCCAACTAATTAACAAACATAATGATCATCTATCAAGCAAATTGTAGTTCCAGCAAAGTGAATGTTCACGTGTGTGGAATATTCTAAAAACACATTTATCATTGACGTCTTAAACATATGCAACCGAGAACACTTACGCGTGCAAGGGAAAAATTTCAAGTAGTAAGGAAATTTTTTTGACAGTTCATATCATGACCACATGTCATATGTGGACATAACATGCGTGTTTGCGTGTTGTGACTGCACGTGAAATGTGGGCATGACATTTGGTATCAGAGCATAGTTGTTTTAAACACTAGGCTTGTTTAGGCACATTATCACTTCTGCGATCAAACTGATTGGCAGTTACCTCATTTTGTAGGATGCCTCCTAGATGAGTTCGGTGAACATTGACCTGCCATACTCCACTCACTAAGGTACGCACTGATTCTTCAGTAGTGGGACCGGATCAGCCAGTCCCACCAGAATAGCCAGTTCCATAGGTTCAGCCAGTTCTACAGGCACAACTAGTTCCTCAGGTACCGCAGGCACCACCAGCTTCACCTGATATGGGACCACAGATATTACAGGCCTTACAAGCTATCTTAGATAGGCTTCCATCGGCTACAGTTGAGCTGCACATAGAGCCACGTGTCGAGCCCTGTGATGTTCCATGAGAGGAACCACGCGTGGAGCCACGAGTTGAGACTCATGTCGAGCCACGTGTGGAGCCCCGTGTAGAGCTGCAGGGGGTACCACGTGTGGAGCCTTAGGTCAAGTTGCCTGATACAGAGGAGGTTGATTCGGCCGACAGGGCCCATAGTAGGAGTCCCACACATCATTCCAGGCATGACGAGACAGTACGAATAGAGCAATTGGGTCCCAGGCTTTATGATTATCTTATAGATGAGCCTATCAGGGGGCGTACAGATAAAGGAGATTCCATTAGGGACATATTGAGATTAAACCCTCCTACTTTCATCAGAACCATAGAGGGAGCTGAGGTAGAGGCCTGGCTTATCAGTTTAGACAGGTGCTTCACGTTGCATCCTTACAAGGGAAACACAAAGGCCCGTGTGGCAGTACACTTATTATGAGACACAACAACTACCTGTTGGCGCACCGAGGAGTGCAAGCGTCACCTCTCCTTAGACACCCTCTCATGGGAGACCTTTATTGAGTGCTTCAACGCGCGATACCTATCAGACTATTACAGACAGCGTTGGATAGATGAGTTCCATGACCTACAACAGAGGGGACTCTCAATGGCACAGTATGAGAGTAGGTTTACAGAGTTATCTAGATATGCAGAGTATCTCCATGATGAGAAAATCCTGGTGCATAAGTTTATCAGAGGACTAAACCACAGTATAGCAGGACCTGTTCGAATGGCAGATCCCCAGACCTTGAGTGATGCTGCCAAGAAGGCTTATATTGCTGAGGAGATTCAGGGATGGGGGCAGAATTCTTGCCCTCAGTTCTAGGATTGGGGACAACAGCAGTATCAATAGAGTTTCCGTAGGTCAACACAGCCACCCCCTGAGGAGGATTCAGTTCAACATCATTACCTCCTAGGCCCCCACAACAACAGTAGTCACAGCAGCAGTAGAGAGCTAGAACACAGCCGAGGTCACATGGGGGAAATAATAGAGGTTGGCAGCAGCAGGGCCCGTGCAGAGATCTAAGATAGCAGGGACCACCTGCGGGACCAGCAAGGCCACAACAGTCGTATAGGGGCTCACAGGGGTCCACTGGTAGATTAGGACAACAGCAGTCAAGCAGGACTCAGACTATATAGGTATAGTTTAAGAACCCTTGTTATGTTTGTGGTGAAGCTGGACACCTAGCTAGAGAGTGCCCACAGGGTTTTACAATAGGGGGACAACATCATGCAGGAGGATCCGAGTAGACAATGGGTGATATGGGTAAATCCCACCGTATGTTTGCAGTGGTTGAAAACCGCCAGGCCAATTTTCAGGCTTCAGTCATAGAGACAATACGTATGATTGGAGATTTTCTCATCTCTATCCTATTTGATTCTAGAGCTACCAACTCTTTTATGTCTACATCGTTAGTGGAACATTGCAGGCTGGTGGCTTCTAGGCAAGACATTAGGTGGGAGGTCAAGTTGGCCTCTGGGGCCAAGATGTCAATTGATATTGTTGTTAGAAATTGTTAGATTTCCTTGGGTTCTTTCATTACAACATGTGATCTTAGGGTTATGCCATTAGGATCCTACAACGTAGTTCTGGGTATGGACTGGCTTGCAGCTCATAGAGCCAAGCTAGATTGCCGCCAGAGGACGATTAGTTGCTTAGACGATCATGGCACACCGGTCGAGATAGTGGGCATACAGAAGCCCACGACTGCTTGTACGATATCCACTCAGCAACTTAAGCACCCCATGTAGAAGGGTTGTCAGATGTTTGCTATCATAGTCAGTGATAGATCAGAGGATGAACCTGAGATTACCTTAGATGAACACCCTATCCTGAGAGAATTTTCTAATGTTTTTCCGCCAGAGTTACTGGGTATGCCTCCACGCAAGGAAGTGGATTTCCACATCGATTTGGTACTAGGGGTAGAACCAGTGTCTCGTGCACCTTATAGAATGACTACACATGAGCTTACAGAGCTTAAACTGTAGTTAGAAGAATTATTAGAGAAGGGACACATCCGACCTAGCGTTTCACCATGGGGTGCACCAGTTATCTTCGTAAAGAAGAAGGATGGATCTCTTCAGCTATGCATGGACTATAGACAGTTGAACAAAGTGATGGTGAGGAAACGATATCCTCTACCTAGGATTGATGATCTCTTTGACCAAATGCAGGGAGCCAAAGTGTTTTCAAAAATTGATCTAAAATCTGGCTATCACAAATTACGAATCACTGAGGTAGATATTCACAAAACTACTTTCTGAACTAGATATGGCCATTATGAATTTACAGTGGTACCTTTCGGTTTGACGAACACCCCTGCAATGTTCATGAGTCTCATGAACGAGGTGTTCCACACTTACCTAGATCGGTTTGTGATCATTTTTCTAGATGACATTTTGATCTATTCACGGACCAAGGAGGAGCATGTGGACCATTTGCCTTAGGTATTGTAGTGTTTATGTGAGCATCAGCTTTATGGAAACCTAGCAAAGTGTGCCTTTTTCAGGACAGAGGTGCAGTATTTGGGGCACATTTTATCAGGCGACGGCGTCTCCATAGATCCATCAAAGATCAGAGCAATTCAGGATTGGCCAGCACCCACCAATGTAACAGAGGTAAGGAGCTTTATGGGACTTGCTAGTTACTACCGTAGGTTTGTCGAAGGTTTCTCTAGGATAGCACATCCTATCACTTCCCTTCAGCGAAAAGGGAAAGGATTCACTTGGACTGAGTAGTGTGAGAAGGCCTTTGGGATCCTTAAGGAACGTCTCACCAGCGCTCCCATATTAGCTGTTCCTGATTTGGCAGAAGATTTTGTTGTTTGCACGAATGCATCATTAGAGGGATTGGGAGTTGTGCTTATGCAGGGTGGTAGAACGATTGCTTATGAATCACGAAAGCTTAAAACACATTAGCTAAACTACCCTTCTCATGACTTAGAGTTAGCAGCTGTTATTCATGCTCTGGTACGTTGGAGACACTTTCTTTTAGGTCAATGTTTTGAGCTCCATTCAGATCATCATAGCTTACAGTACATTTTCACTCAGCCTAACTTGAACGCCTACCAGCGGTGTTGGATGGAGTTCATGTGTGAGTATGACTTTGATGTCCACTACATCAAAGGAAAGGAGAATGTGGTCGCTGACGCTTTGAGTTAAAGGTGCCATGAGATCCTGACTCTAACCTTGAAGGTGGATTTGAGGGAGCGTATTTTATAGCATCTACCTGAGGACAAGTGGTTTTTGGAGGTGCAACAGGAAATCTAGAATCAAAGGGTCTTGAAGGGCAAATTCGTAGGATATTTCCTTGAGTTAGATGGATTGCTTAGACATAGGCAACGCATCTATGTACCCCATGTGGGTGACCTACATATAGTGATACTCTCTGAGGCTCATAGAGCACCCTATGCAGCTCATCTAGGAGTGAAGAAGATGCATGCAGATTTGCGGCAGTTATATCATTGGGCTGGGATGAGATGCGACATTGCAGAGTATGTTGCTCGATGCCTTGAGTGTCAGAGGGTGTCATGCCTGCATTTCCCATGCGGTCAAGACACACACACACGTGTGTCATGCCCACATTTGCCATGTGGTCATGACATGAACTACAAAAAAAAATTCCTCCCTACCCTAAGAACCACCTTGCACGTGCTTGCATGCTTGGTGGCATTACACCTGAGGCGTAAACATGACAACAAATTTGATGAGTTGTAGGCCATCTAAGGGGGGATGTGCGACACGAAGAGAGCCGCTCTTTTAGGGTTAGACTATTTAAAACTAAACCCTAGTTAAATTAGGTGGTGACGAAAGGCCGACATTGAACCCTAACCAACTCAGGTCGGAAGTGGATAAAAGATATGGCATGATGACGCTGGATTGAACTTGGAGGAAGGGAATGAACTTATTAAATTAGCGTATATACAACCCTAGAACTCTAGGGTAATTTCGGCAGCGCAACGCCTCACGAACATGAGTGTAAAATTCCTTACCCTATCATTTACCTTATAATTATTACTATTATCATTATTGTTATATATATATATATATAATATAATATAAATTCTTAAATCGCCACTTCACAATTTATCAATACATATATGAGTATATGAAATGAAAACAAGAATACCTCTACACACGGGAAACGATTATATATATAAGTATATAGCCCTATTTAATTGAATCTACCCATTTATTAACAGATTATAAATATAATTATAGGTATTTATATATATATTTAAATAATTATAATTGTTTATTTTAATAAGTTAAGATACTCCACTCTCAACAAAGGGAGTGTATTGCTATAGAATCCAAACACATGTCATTGCAATGACATTAAGCCCTATCCCTACAGATTTTATTTAAACATATAATTTTTAAATTTCTCACTAAAAGCAAAGTTGTCCTAACCTAATTTCACTTACCTATTCTCCTAATGCCCTAATCTTCTATTCTTTCCTCTCTCTTTTCTTATGAACTCATTCTGCCCTGATCCCTTTTTGTTTGTTTTGCCTCTTTTTTTTTGTGTGTGTGTTTGATTTCTAAGTGCAGGTTAGGGTTTTATAATTCAGGGATGGAGGCCATGGATCTCTTCATACCCTCCACGGAGGTATATGCTTCATATATTACCTTTTTTTTTATGCATTCCATTTGTATAGGAATGTAGATACATATATATATTTTTTGGGTAAACAGTATGCTGAGTGTTGCAGGGCCGAGAGGTGAAGCGGTGTTGTGAGGCGGTGTGGCGGTGGTTGCATGGGAGGTAGAAACGAAGGCGGTGCTAAGGGGTGGAGTTGGGTGTGACGGTGGTTGAGTACCATGCGGTACAGGCGAGTAAGTCCATGGCGGGGGCAGTGAGTGGGATGGCCGCGGGGCCTGTGGCCGCGAATCTATGGGGAGGAAAGGAGGTGGGGAGGGGCCTATGCCTTCCCCCACCCCACACCGTAGTTTATGCAATAGTAAGGGAGTGGGGGGGCGGTGGCTAAGCCGTCATCCCCTTGTCTTTTTTTTTGTTTAAACTCTAAAAAAAATAACCTAAACACCTAGCATTACCCAGCCCGTCGCTGGTTTCACCATTTGGATCTCCGCTATTTAATTAAATAAATTTTCTAATTCCATTACCAATAATATATATATATATATATATATATACATGTTTATATATATACATACATATATATATGTATATATATATATATATATATATAACTTCTAGAATGGTACAGTCCAATAGGAATTTCACAGCAACTTACAATTTTATTTTTCTTTTGAAAATTAAGTTATTATTAATGTTTTATATATATATATATATTTTTTAATACCAAATGCAAAATCAAAATATGTTTATTTTATTTTATTTTATTATTTTTTTTTTTTGCAAACTCATAACAGCATAACACAGCGTTGATGTAATTTTTTTTTCTCCTTGAAGTAAAATAGTCAAGTAGATTTTATGAGTTGATGAGGAAATGCAAACTGTGTAATTTTCTGCTTGTCTCCATTTTCACAAAACATTGAACCTAAATTGAAAACAAACATTTCCATTTAACTCCCAATTTTTTTTTTTAATAAACAAAATAATACTGATCAGATTTAATTACTTATAGATTTCTGTACACTAATGCTCAAATCAGTTAACTACTGTAACTTTTATTTCTTTTGGAACAATACACAGAACAGAAATGCCCTTTTTTTTCCTTCCTCTATCAACAATGAAATCTAACAGTGAACAAAATTTATTTCTCATGCAACCAAACAGCAAACTAAGGTAAACCTTCTCATTTCTTACTTTGCATACTCAAGGATTTATCTAACTCACTTTTACTTTTTCTTTTGTAAGGACAAATGACAGAATATGTATACAATTATAGCAAGCACTTCCTGACTCACTAACTCCACATCCTAGGAATTAAGCCTCTAAAAACAACTACAAAATGTTTACATTACACTAATCTTCACAGGAAGAATAACAGCCTACTACTCAAGTGAGGAATACTTTTCATACAATAGAAATTACAGCCATCTCATGGCTAAGATATCCACATAATCGTGTACAAAATGTAATACATTGAGGCCTCTATGGCCTTGGCTTCAACAGCCTTCACAAGGAGACTTTCTTAATAATTTCAATCCTTTTCACCCAACCTGCAACTAAACACAGCCAGGAAACAACAAGAAACTAGCCACAAGGAAAAGAAAGCTCTCCTCCCTATCGTAGACCCGCAAGAGGGTCACCCCAGAGCTAGGGAGGTAGAGAATTCACACAGGGTTCCATTCCACAACAATAATTCAATCACATTACATAAAATCATAACATCCCCCTAGGTTTAACACATAACTATGCTTACAATAATGAGCTTGGTGAGGGTAGGGAATAGACCTCTCAACTTAAAAGGGCTCCCAAAAGAAATGAAAATCTCAACACCTAGCCTCAAGCCAAAAATCCCAGAACACCACAATCCTCAAGAATTACAACAAAATGCATGGCACTCTTGCCTTCCAGATATCTCATCCTCAAATGATGATAAGCCTTCAAGGCATAAACTCATAAACACATACTGTGGGAGAGCCCCCAAGGATTGTTCCTCTCCTCTACCCATACAAGTTGAGCATTACCTCCATTGGAGGTGCTCTCACCATGACACCCAACCCAACATCAAATGCAAATTACCACAATGCAAACAAACTTACAAACAAAATTCAAAACATGGAACATCATATAAGTAAAGCAAGAAACAAGTAAGAGGCCTACCTTCAAGGCCTTGACAATGGAAGTAGAAATTGGTGAGGAGCTCCAAGCCTTCCCAAGCCTTCCAACTTTCAAAAATTCTCCAACCTTCTCTAACTCCTTCCATTAGAAAGAAAAATTCAAATTTTGCAAGAAGTCTCAAATTGCAAGGAAAAAGAATAGAATGGAAGAACCCCCACTCCTCTACAAGAGGAGCTATTATAGGCCATCCACTTGGCCTTGAGGGAATGAGAAGGTGACATTTGTCATCATCTCTTCCCTCCTCCTAAGCCACTTGTAAAAGTGAGAAGGTAAGAGGATGACAAATGTCCTCCTCTCTCTCCACCTCCATCTCCACCTCATCCACTTTTGCTTCCACACAAGTGGGAGGGGGACAAGTGGTGAGTTGGATTCCCACTCACACCTTAAGAAGACAATGGCCTTGAGTGGTGCTCCCACTCACTTGGGAGTTTGGGAGGACTCTTGGAGACCTCCCTAGTCCTCCTTGGGAATGCTTTCCAAAACATAGGGATGGGAGATGGGTTCTTCCCAAGGCAAGGCCCATCCCTCATCTTCCCTCTATCCAATTTTCGTCACTTTGACTCAACCATGGTTTAGGGTGACCTAAGGTGAGTCAAAACTAGGGTTAGGTGGTCCAAGTTGACCCTAGACTCATGGTTGACCACCTAGGGTAACTTTTGGGACCCTAGGGGTCATGAAAGGAGTCAAAAATCCATATATAAATGGCCCAAAAAGAATAATAAAAAAAATACCAATTGACATAAATCAATTAAAATTTTTTCAACACTTAATATTAATCAAAATAAGAAAGAGAGGGGTACTAAGGCTTAAAAATAATTAAAATTTAAACTAAGCACAACAAATCATCATGCAATTTCACATGTGATCCTTATCCCTCTTGGGAACAGATCGGCTTAACTAGGAATAACATGGTGTGAATCCTACCTCTGATTTCCCATGGCTAGGGAACGTAAAACCTGCACATCTTGATCAAGTGTCAGTCCTATCAGAAAAGTCATAGCCGAAGCAACTAAAATTAACTCCACACAAATAGAAATAAACATCTATACATAACTACAAGTTAAACTGCATTTTCCATAACATGTCAAATAGTTCACCTCACATAATTAACTAGAATCTCATAACACAATAACATCTAATATAATTTCCATATATCGAACTATAACATATCATCCAATATGATCGAATCAAATCACATATATCAAATCAGTGAGATAAAACATCAAGTCTACATAATGGAACATAGTTACTACTGAATAGCACAATGATCAAAATTATGGGAGGTAAAATAGTCGGCCTCACATCCTCCCCCCCTAAGACTAAACTTCCTCCTGGAAGTCATCAAAAAGGTGAGGATAGAGTGCCCTCAAACTAGCTGCGTCCTCCCAAGTCACCGTGACCTCGTCATATCGATCCCACTGGACCTTAACCTAGTCCAGCTCTTGACCTCGAAGGCCCAGCGTCCGACGAGCCAATATGCGAATTGGCTCCAGCACCAACTGCCCACTTGCCTCTACCTATAAAGAAATCCAGTCTAGTACATGAGATATATCAGATATATATCATCTCAAAATAGAAACATGAAAAACATTGTGGATACATGACAGGCTAGATGGCAATGCTAGATGATAGGCAACTGGTCCTATCTACTCCAAGATCTCAAAGGGTCCTACGAACCATGGTGTGAGCTTAGAGCCCTTTCCATAATGGATTGGACTCTTGTGTGGCCGCACTCTAAGGAATACCCTGTCTCCCACTGAGAAGCTCCGATCTAACCTCTTAGCATCAGCATACTTCTTCTATCTATCCTGTGCCTCCTGCAACCTCTGTCTAATTAGTGTGACCTGCTACTCCATATTTTGAACTAGCTCTAGACCAATGGCGACTCTGTTCTCAATCTGATCCCAATTTAATGGTGTCCTGCATGGCCTACCGTATAAAGCCTGAAAGGGAGGCATACCTAACAAGCTGTGATGCCCATTATTGTAGGCAAACTCAACTAGATAAAGATACTCCTCCCATCTAGACTGATGGTCCATAACATACATCCGAAGCATGTCCTCCAACACTTGATTCACCCGCTCTGTCTGTCCATCTATCTCAGGATGATACATGGAGCTAAAATTGAGCTGTGTGCCCAATGCTTGCTGTAAGGCTCTCCAAAATGCTGAAGTTAACACTGGATCTCTGTCAGAGATGATGCGACGGGGTACCCCATGTAGTCTCACAATGTCATCCAAGAATACCCTTGCCATAGCTAGCGCATTGTACATTGTGCACACAGGAGAAAAATGAGCTACTTTGGTCAACTTGTCGACTGTTACCATGATGGCATCATGGCGACGTGAAGAAATAGGAATACCAACAATAAAATCCATGGAAATGGTTTCCCATTTCCACTCAGGTATATCATGAGGGTATAGAAGACCTGCTAGATGCTGATGCTCGGCCTTAACCCTCTGGCACTCAAGGTAACGAGCAACAAACTCTGCTATATCTCATCTCATACCCGCCCAAAAGTATAGCTATCGTAGATCAGCATGCATCTTCTTCACCCCTAGATGTGCCACGGATGGTGCTCTATGAGCCTTTGATAGCACTATAGTACACAGGTCACCTGCGCGGGATACATAGATGCACTGTTGATGACGAAGTAAACCATCTGTGTCAAGTGTATACCCTGCAAACTTGCCCATAAGGGCCCTCTATAAACTAATCTCCTGTTGTACCTCTAGATACCACTCATCCTCTAGCAGATGCTGAATAATGTGATCCCTCAAGTCCATACGCAAAGTCAAGGTCAAGAGCTCGTGGCGCCTCTGGCTCAATGCGTCAGCAACCACGTTCTCCTTCCCTTTGATGTAGTGGACATCAAAGTCATACTCACATAGGAACTCCATCCAACGCCACTGACGGGCGTTTAGATTTGGCTGTGTAAAGATATACTAGAGGCTATGATGATCAGAATGGAGCTCAAAGCAATGACACAACAAGAAATGTCTCCAATGGACTAGAGCATGAACCACTGCTGGTAACTCCAAGTCATGCGTGGGGTAGTTCAGCTCATGAGTCTTGAGCTTTCATGACTTCTACGTGATTGCTCTACCACCCTGCTTAAGTATAGCTCCCAATCCCTCAAGTGATGCATCCATGTAAACCATAAAATCTACTACAGGATCAGGAACTGCTAGAATAGGAGTGCTGGTAAGACGCTCCTTGAGGACCCCGAAGGCCCTCTCACACTACTCAGTCTAAAGAAAGCTCTTCCCTTTTCACTGGAGGGAAGTGATGGGGTGCACAATCTGAGAAAAACCCTCAACAAAATGATGGTAATAACCAGCTAACCCCATGAAACTCCTGACCTTTGTCACACTAGTGGGTGCTGGCCAATCCCTGATAGCCCTGATCTTCGATGGATCTATTGAGATTCCATCGCCAGAAAGGATATGCCCCAGGTACTAAACCTCTATCCTAAAAAATGCACACTTCACCAAATTCCCATAAAGCTTTTGCTCTCGCAAACATTGTAGAACCTGACGAAGGTGCTCCTCATGCTCCTCCTCAGTCCGTGAGTAGATCAAAATGCCATCGAGGAAAATAATCATGAAATCGATCTAGATAGGTACGTAACACCCCATTCATAAGACTCATGAACACTACAGGGGCGTTTGTCAAGCCGAAGGGAACCACTGTGAACTCATAGTGCCCATAACGAGTCTGGAAGGTGGTCTTATGGATATCTGCCTCTGCGATGTGTAACTGATGGTACTTGGACTTCAAGTCTATCTTAGAGAACACCCTGGCTCCCTGCATCTGGTCAAAAAGGTCATCAATCCTAGGCAGCGGGTAACGGTTCTTCACCGTCACCTTATTCAACTGCATGTGGTCCATGCACAAGTGAAGAGACCCATCCTTCTTCTTCACGAAGATGACAGGAGCGCCCCAAGGTGAAATGCTTAGTCAGATGTGCCCCTTCTCCAACAAGTCCTCCAACTGTAGCTTAAGCTCAGTGAGCTCATGTGTGGTCATCCTGTAGGGTGCACGAGACACTGGCTTGGCACCAGACACTAAGTCTATGTGAAAGTCTACCTCACATCAGGGAGGCATCCCTGGTAACTTTGCTGGGAAAACATCGGCAAACTCTCTAAGGATGGGATGATCATCCAAAGATGCCTCTGGCTCGTCATCTGATCTGTCACTCACTGTGATGGTGAACATCTGACATCCCTTCTGCATGTAGCACTTAAGTTGTTGAGCAGATATCATACACACTGTAGTGGGCTTCTACAAGCCCACAATCGCAATTGATGTGCCATGATCGTCTAAACAGCTGATCACCTTTCCGCGATAATCTAGTTTGGCTCGATGAGCCGCAAGCCAATCCATACCCAACACCACATAATAGGATCCTAATGTCATGACTCTAAGGTTGCATACTATAGTGAAGGGTCCCAAAGCAATCTCACAATCGTGGACTAAGGCATCTACTATCAGTTTGGCTCCTGAAGCTAACTCAACTACCCACCTATCACCCTGCCTAGAGGCCACCAACCTGCAATGCTCCACTAACGATGGAGATATAAATGAATCAGTAGCACTAGAGTCAAAGAGAATAGAAATGGGGTTACCCCCAATCATACCTGTCATCTCAATCACTGATGCCTAAAAATTTGTCTGGCGGTTATCTACCGCTGCAAACATACGGTGGGATCTGCCCACATCACCCACTGTCTGCTCTGATCCTCCTGCACGAGGCTGTCCCCCTGCTGTAAAACCCTGTGGACACTCTCTAGCTAGGTGTCTAGCTCCACCACAAACATAACAAGGGCCCCTAACCTATACCTGCACAATTTGAGTCCTACCCGACTGCTGCTGACCTAATTTGCCAATAGACCTTGTGAACCCCTATAAGACTGTTGTGACCTCGCGGGTCCCACAGGTGGTCCCTACTATCTCTGATCTCTACATGGGCCCTGCTGCTGCCAACCTCTATTATGTCCCCCCTATGACCTCTGTTGTGTCCTAACTCTCTGCTACTGCTGTGACTGCTGCTGTTGTGGGGGTCTAGGAGGTAACGGTGTTGAACTAAATCCTCCTCTATGAGGTGACTGTGATGGTCTACGAAAACTCTGCTGATGCTGCTGTTGTTCCCGATCTTGAAACTGAGGGTGAGAACTCTACCCTCATCCCTGAATCTCATCAGTGATGTATGCCTTCTCGGCAGCATCACTCAAAGTTTGGGGGTCTGCCATCCGAACAGGCCCTGCTATACTATGATTAAGCCCTCTGATAAACTTATGCACTAGGAGTTTCTCATCATGGAGATACTCCGCATATCTAGATAGCTCTATAAACCTGGCCTCATACTGAGCCACTGAAAGTCCTCTCTGCTGGAGGTCATGGAACTCGTCCAGACGACGCTGTCTATAATGGTCTAACAAGTAGCGTGCATTGAAGCACCCAATGGAGGTCTCTCAGGTGAGGGTGTCTAAAGATAGGTGGCGCTTGCACTCCTCAGTGTGCCACCAGGTAGCTGCTGCATCCTGCAATAAGTGTACTGCCACCTGGGCCTTCGTGTTGCCCTCGTAAGGATGCAACACGAAGCACCTGTCTAAACTAATAAGCCAGGCCTCTGCCTCAGCTCCCTCTGTGGTCCCGATGAATGTAGGAGGGTTCAACCTCAATATGTCCCTGATGGGATCTCCTCTATCTCTGTGCCCCTGGATGGGCTCATCTATATGATACTCATAAGGCTTGTGACCCACGTGCTCTACATGCACTGTCTCGTCCTGTCTAGCCTGATGTGGGGGGCTCCTGCTATGGGCCCTGTTCGTCGAACCAACCTCCTCTGTCTTTGGTAGCTCAACGTAAGGCTCCTCACATGGTGCCCCTCACGGCTCTACGTGGGGCTCCTCTTGCGGATCCTCACGGGGCTCGACATGTGGCTCTACTACTACCGGTGGGAGCCTATCTAAAATTGCCTGTAATGCTTGTAAAATCTATGGTCCCATATCTGGTGGGGCCGGTGGTGCCTGAGGAACAGGCTGTGGCTGAACCTGTGGATCTAGCTGACCCTATGGATCTAGCTAACTCGGTCCCACAGCTAATGAATCAATGCATACCTCTATAGGTGGAGTGCGGTGGGTCCGCGCTCGTTGTACTCATCTGGGAGGCATCCTACAAAACGAGGTAGCCACAAGTCAATTATAGTTGCGGAAACAAAAATGTGCTTAAAACAAGCCTAGTGTTTTAAAAACCTAGCTCTGATACCAAATGTCATGCCCGCATTTCCCATGTGGTCACGACACACAAACATGTGTGTCATGCCCACATTTGCCATGTGGTCATGACACAAACTACAAAAAAAATTCCTCCCTACCCTAAGAACCACCTCGCACGCGCTTGCGTGCTTGGTGGCATTACGCCTGAGGCGTAAACATGACAAAAAATTTGATGAGTTGTAGGCCATCTAAGGGGGGGTGTGCGACACAAAGAGAGCCGCTCTTTTAGGGTTAGACTGTTTAAAACTGAACCCTAGTTAAACTAGGTGGTGACGAAAGGCTGACATTGAACCCTAACCAACTCAAGTCGGAAGTGGATAAAAGCTATGGCATGATGATGCTAGATTAAACTTGGAGGAAGGGAAAGAACTTATTAAATTAGCGTATATACAACCCTAGAACTCTAGGGTAATTTTGGCAGCGCAACGCCTCACGGACATGAGTGTAAAATTCCTTACTCTATCATTTACCTTATAATTATTACTATTATCATTATTGTTATATATATATATATATATATATATATATATATATATATATATATATATATATATATATATATATATATTAATATAAATTCTTAAATCGCGACTTCACAATTTATCAATACATATATGAGTATATGAAATGAAAACAAGAATACCTCTACACACGGGAAACGATTATATATATAAGTATATAGCCCTATTTAATTGAATCTACCCATTTATTAACAGATTATAAATACAATTATAGGTATTTATATATATATTTAAATAATTATAATTGTTTATTTTAATAAGTTAAGATACTCCACTCTCAACAAAGGTAGTGTATTGCTATAGAATCCAAACACATGTCATTGCAATGACATTAAGCCCTATCCCTATAGATTTTATTTAAACATATAATTTTTAAATTTCTCACTAAAAGCAAAGTTGTCCTAACCTAATTTCACTTACCTATTCTCCTAATGCCCTAATCTTCTATTCTTTCCTCTCTCTTTTCTTATGAACTCATTCTACGGTAATCCCTTTTTGTTTGTTTTGCCTCTTTTTTTTGTGTGTGTGAGTTTGATTTCTAAGTGCAGGTTAGGGTTTTGCAATTTAGGGATGGAGGCCATGGATCTCTTCATACCCTCCATGGAGGTATATGCTTCATAGATTAACTTATTTTGTTTTTTTTGTTTTTGATGCATTCCATTTGTATAGGAATGTAGATACATATATTTTTTTTTGGGTAAATAGTATGTTGAGTGTTGCAGGGCCAAGAGGTGAAGTGGTGCTATGAGGCAGTGTGGTAGTGGTTGCGTGGGAGGTAGAAATAGAGGTGGCACTGAGGAGTGGAGTTGGGTGTGATGGTGGTTGAGCGTCATGCGGTACAGGCAAGTGAGTCCGCGGCGGGGGCAATGAGTGGGATGGCCTCGGGGCCTATGGCCGCGAATCTGCGGGGAGGAAAGGAGGTGGGGAGGGGGCTATGCCTTCACCCACACCCACAGGTGTGGGGGGAGGCATAGCCCCCACCCCACACTGTAGTTTATGCAACAGTAAGGGAGTGGGGGGCGGCGGCTAAGCCGTCATCCCCCTATCTTTTTTTTGTTTCAACTCTAAAAAAATAACCTAAACACCTAGCATTACCCAGCCCGTCACTAGTTTCACCATTTGGATCTCCGCTATTTAATTAAAAAAAATTTCTAATTCCATTACCAATAATATATATATATATATAACCTCTAGAATGGTACAGTCCAATAGGAATTTCACAGCAACTTACAATTTTATTTTTCTTTTGAAAATCAGTTTATTATTAATGTTTTATATATATATATATTTTAATACCAAATGCAAAATCAAAATATGTTTATTTTATTTTATTTTATTATTATATATTTTTTTTGCAAACTCATAACATCATAACACAGCATTGATGTAATTTTTTTTTCTCCTTGAAGTAAAACAGTCAAGTAGATTTTATGAATTGATGAGGAAATGCAAACTGTGTAATTTTCTCCTTGTCTCCATTTTCACAAAACATTGAACCTAAACTGAAAACAAACATTTCCATTTAAATCCCAATTTTTTTTTTGAATAAACAAAATAAAAATGATCAGATTTAATTACTTATAGATTTCTGTACACTAATGCTCAAATCAGTTAACTACTGTAACTTTTATTTCTTTTGGAACAATACACAGAACAAAAATGCCCTTTTTTTTTTCTTCCTTTATCAACAATGAAATCTAACAATGAACAAAATTTATTTCTCATGCAACCAAATAGCAAACTAAGGTAAACCTTCTCATTTCTTACTTTGCATACTCAAGGATTTATCTAACTCACTTTTACTTTTTCTTTTGTAAGGAGAAATGATAGAATATGTATACAATTACAGCAAGCACTTCCCGACTCACTAACTCCACATCCTATGAAGTAAGCCTCTAAAAACAACTACAAAATGTTTATATTACACTAATCTTCATAGGAAGAATAACAGCCTACTACTCAAGTGAGGAATACTTTTCATACAATAGAAATTACAGCCATCTCGTGGCTAAGATATCCACATAATCATGTACAAAATGTAATACATTGAGGCCTCTATGGCTTTGGCTTCAACAGCCTTCACAAGGAGACTTTCTTAACAACTTCACTCCTTTTCACCCAACCTGCAACTAAACACAGCCAGGAAACAACAAGAAACTAGCCACAAGGAAAAGAAAGCTCTCCTCCCTACCGTAGACCCGCAAGAGGGTCACCCCCGAGTTAGGGAGGTAGAGAATTCACACAGGGTTCCATTCCACAACAATAATTCAATCACATTACACAAAATCATAACACCCCCCTAGGTTTAACACATAACTATGCTCACAGGAATGAGCTTGGTGAGGGTAGGGAATAGACCTCTCAACTTAAAAGGGCTCCCAAAAGAAATGAAAATCTCAACACCTAGCCTCAAGCCAAAAATCCTAGAACACCACAATCCTCAAGAATTACAACAAAATGCATGGCACTCTTGCCTTCTAGATATCTCCTCCTCAAATGATGATAAGCCTTCAAGGCATAAACTCATAAACACATACTGTGGGAGAGCCCCCAAGGATTGTTCCTCTCCCCTACCCATACAATTTGAGCATTACCTCCATTGGAGGTGCTCTCACCATGACAACCAACCCAACATCAAATGCAAATTACCACAATGCAAACAAACTTACAAACAAAATTCAAAACATGGAACATCATATAAGTAAAGCAAGAAACAAGTAAGAGGCCTACCTTCAAGGTCTTGATAATGGAAGTAGAAATTGGTGAGGAGCTCCAAGCCTTCCCAAGCCTTCCAACTTTCAGAAATTCTCCAACCTTCTCTAACTCCTTCCACTAGAAAGAAAAATTCAAATTTTGCAAGAAGTCTCAAATTGCAAGGAAAAAGAATAGAATGGAAGAACCCCCACTCCTCTACAAGAGGAGCTATTATAGGCCATCCACTTGGCCTTGAGGGAATGAGAAGGTGACATTTGTCACCATCTCTTCCCTCCTCCTAAGCCACTTGTAAAAGTGAGAAGGTAAGAGGATGACAAATGTCCTCCTCTCTCTCCACCTCCATCTCCACCTCATCCACTTGTGCTTCCACACAAGTGGGAGGGGGACAAGTGGTGAGTTGGATTCCCACTCACACCTCAAGAAGACAATGGCCTTGAGTGGTGCTCCCACTCACTTGGGAGTTTGGGAGGACTCTTGGAGACCTCCCTAGTCCTCCTTGGGAATGCTTCCCAAAACATAGGGATGGGAGATGGGTTCTTCCCAAGGCAAGGCACATCCCTCATCTTCCCTCTTTCCAATTTTGGTCACTTTGACTCAACCATGGTTTAGGGTGACCTAAGCTGAGTCAAAACTAGGGTTAGGTGGTCCAAGTTGACCCTAGACTCGGTTGACCACCTAGGGTAACTTTTGGGACCCTAGGGGTCATGAAAGGGGTCAAAAATCCACATATAAATGGCCCAAAAAAAATAATAAAAAAAATACCAATTGACATAAATTAATTAAATTTTTTTCAACACTTAATATTAATCAAAATAAGAAAGAGAGGGGTACTAAGGCTTAAAAATAATTAAAAATTAAACCAAGAACAATAAATCATCATGCAATTTCACACGTGATCCTTATCCCTCTTGGGAATGGATCAGCTTAACCGGGAATAACATGGTGTGAATCCTACCTCCGATTTCCCGTGGCTAGGGAACGTAAAACCTGCACATCTCGATCAAGTGTCAATCCTGTCAAAAAAGTCATAGCCGAAGCAACTGAAATTAAATCCACGCAAATAGAAATAAACATCTATACATAACTATAAGTTAAACTGCATTTTCCATAACTTGTCAAATAGTTCACATCACATAATTAACTAGAATCTCATAACACAATAACATCTAATATAATTTCCATATATCGAACTACAACATATCATCCAATATGATCGAATCAAATCACATATATAAAATCAGTGAGATAAAACATCAAGTTTGCATAATGGAACATAGTTACTACTGAATAGCACAATGATCAAAATTATAGGAGGTAAAATAGTCGGCCTCACAGAGGGTCAAGGCCAAGCATCAGCATCTAGCAGGACTTTTGCACCCTCATGAGATACTTGAATGGAAGTGGGACACCATTTCCATGGACTTTATTGTTGGTCTACCTATGTCATTGTGACGCCATGATGCCATCATGGTGATAGTTGACAAGTTGACCAAGGTGGCGCACTTCTCACTAGTACGCACAACGTACAATGCACCATCGGTGGCGAGAGTGTTTCTAGATCAGATTGTCAGACTGCATGGAGTACCTCACTGCATCATATCTGATAGAGACTCTGTATTCACATCATCATTTTGGAGAGCCTTACATCAGGCGTTGGGCACACAGCTCAACTTCAATTCGGCTTACCATCCTGAGACCGATGGCTAAACAGAAAGAGTTAATCAGGTGTTAGAGGACATGCTTCGCATGTATGTTATGGATCATCAGTTTGGATGGGAGGAGTACCTATATCTGGTTGAGTTTGCCTACAATAATGGGCATCATAGCTTGTTGGGTATGCCTCCTTACCAGGCTTTATATGGTAGACCTTGCAGGACACCTTTGAGTTGGGATCGGTTAGAGGACCTAGTTGCCATTGGTCCCGAAATAATTCAGGATATGGAACAGTAGGTCACATTAATTAGACAGAGACTTTAAGAAGCTCAAGATAGATAGAAAAAGTATGCCGATGCGAAGAGAACGGATCGAATCTTTTCAATGGGTGACAGGGTGTTCTTGAGAGTGCGACCGCATAAGAGTCCAATCCGTTATGAAAAAGGCTCTAAGCTCGCACCCCAGTTTGTAGGACCTTTTGAGATTTTGGAGAGGATAGGACCTATAGCCTATCGTTTAGCCTTGCCACCTAGCATGTCTCGTATCCACAATATCTTTCATGTTTCAGTTCTACGTCGTTATATTTCTGACTTATCTCATGTATTAGATTGGAGTGCTCTTCAAGTAGAGGCAGACGAACAACTGGTTTTGGAGCCAATACGCATATTGGCTCATCAGACGTTGGGCCTTTGAGGTTGAGAGCTGGACCAGGTTAGGGTCTAGTGGGATATGTATGATGAGGTCACTGCAACATGGGAAGATGCAACGAGACTTAAGACACTTTACACTCACCTCTTTGATGACTTCCAGGAGGAAGTACAATCTTAGGGGGGGAGGATGTGAGGCCTACCTTTTTCACTTTTGTTCATGAGACTATTTGCAGTGCTATTCCTATTACTTTTATGATTGGGGGACTGTTGATCCTGGATTCTTGTTTATTAAACCTAATTGATTTTTAAGAAAATAATTGTGCAATGATAATTAGATGTTGCTTTTAAGAAAATGATGAATGGATAATAGTAGAAATAGAACTTTATTGTGATTTCAGTATGATTCTAAGGTAGAATACTTAAGTATGCTTGTATTTAAATTTGCTTCGGCTATGATATCTTTATTTGTTATTAACTTCGAGATTGAGTGTGCAAGTATTGCTAACAAAACCACAAATACAGGAGATCATTCCACACCCTATGTTGTATCCCTTGTGAGCCAATCTAGTTCCACGAGGAACTAAGATCAACTCCATGTATGGTGGAAATGTTGTAATGTTGTAATGTTGTATGGGGTCAAGGGAATTAGGTCTATCCTCTGATTTACTTGTATTGTGATATGTGTTGTAAAAGATGTTATGAATCTTGTTTAAATTTATTTCTTTTAGATCATGTTCTTGTGTTTTTACTTGACTCTAGGAGTTCTAACTAGGTAATAATCAACCCTAGGTTATACCCCATGGGTCTAGGGACCCTTTTGACTAGGATAACCTTGGGATAACCTCCATATGGTCACTTTAACTTCATGGTGAAGTTATGTGACGAATTTGGGAGCATGGGGATAATGAGATGAGTGGAATTCACACTTAGACCCACTTCCAAGTCATGGAATGACTCCATAATCAACCAATAATGGAGTGCTTGTCTCTTTGTGCCTCTCTTTTGGTGGGAGACCCCATAAAAAGGGTGGTGTGTCATCCACTTCCTTTTTATTTCTATTTTTCTTATTATATTTTATGCCTCCATGTGTTGGAAAAAGGGCTATAGTGGGGAACCTCTTGAGTGGGGTTAATTGTTTTAAGTCCACTAGGAATAATGGATAAGGAGTGGGTTTAGTTTTTTTAATGCCACTTGGGAATAAGGGATAAGGGAGAGAATTTGTCTCAAAGAGGAGAAGAGGGAGAGGGTAAGGGGGTTGGATTATTGTGGAAAGAAGGAGAACTTGGAGGAAGAGACTAAGGGTGGAGCTCTTCTTCAACTACATTCCATAATTGGGCTTGAAAAGGTTAGTGAGCAAGTTTACTCACCTATGTATGCTTTGTTCTTGTTTGATGAATGTGGAATTACAATGGTTGTCTATGTGTTATTTTTGCTATTTTGGGTTTGTGTTGGGTGTATGAAAGAGCTTCTTCCAGTTGGAAGACAATGCTCATCATGTATGGGGAAGGGAAGGTGTGAACCTCCTCGGGTGTATTCTTATTTTGGTATATGGAAGCCTTGAGGGCATGTTGATAATTTTGAGCCTAGAGGGCTATAAGGCTTGAGAGCCTATTTGGGATATCCCTGTGATTTTTATTATTTGGATGGCTTGAGGCCATGAGAAAGAATAATTTTGTTGGCTTGAGGCCATGATATAAGATATGATAATTGTTTGAGAAGAATGACACCTTGGAGTAGAGAGAGTTTACTTCCCTACCCCCTTTGAACTCACCTCAGCTGAGTCTTTGTATTGTGTGTAAAACCATGGGAGTTTGAGTGTTGTTTGCTTTGACTGTAGTTATTCAATGTTGTGAAGTGTACTGGTCTATTCTACCCTGGGTGTGTGGATGATCTCCCTAGCTCGGGGGTGACCCTCTTGCAGGTCTATGGTAGGAAGGAGAGCTTGTTGTGTGATGTATTCTTTCCTTGGTTGTCATATAGGTATATCTTGGAGCATGTTGAGAGGATTGGAGGAGTTTTCCTTGTTTAGAGAAAATGTTCTATCTTCCCATTTATAATGAGAGCTTGGTCTCTTTAAGTTTCTTCCTGAAAAAGTTTCTTTTTAAGAGGAGAGATTACTCCCTCTGAAAGTTGTAAAAAAAAAAATTGTATTGGGAGAAGAAAGTAATTCCTCCCTTAGAGTGATTGTGTGTTGTGGAATCTTACAGTTGTTTGCTCTTGTTTATTAAAAATTGTAAGTTGTGAGATTGGTTGTTGATTTGGATCAGTTGTTAAAATTTATCTCTTGTATTATTTAGTGAGAAAGTTTCTTTTATAGTATTATGAAAGATGTAAATTTACCTTTGAAAACAAAATTAAAACTTGATTTAAGTATGCAATGGAAAATAATCTAAATCGATTTACTTGTCTGTTTATTTGGTTATTGAAGTGGAAGATTCATTAGTTTCCGGTATTTACTCTTAAACTTTAATTTTTATATGAAATGGAATGTATACTTGATAGATCAAACTTAGTTGAAATATACGGACTAAAATGGTTATTTACTTTCTGTATCACTTAAGTATTTATTATATTGAAATTAAAAAAATATTAGAGATAGTGTGAAATGAATTTGTTAAATTAAGAACTGGAAGATTGTAGGAAATATGAAACTATGTTATGGATTATATATATATATATATATATATATATATATATATTTATTTATTTATTTATTTATTTTTCTTAAGAAATGAAGTTGTAAAAAAAAAAATTGCTACACTTGTATATATATTTTTATTATTAAATGAAGTTGTGAAAATTTGGCGTGTGTATATATATATATATATTTAAATAGTTTTAAATTAAATGAAATTGTGAAAAAGAGCTATATATATATATATTTAATTAGTGTTAATTAGAAATTATGAAATTTGTAAATGTAATAAACTAAGGAAGATCACTGTTTACAGTTAACAATTTACATAATGCATGGTGGGGGTTTAAACCCCCACCGAAACCCTATATGCAGAAGGGTGTGGGGAGGGGCGGAGCCCCACCCACACCCCACGGAGTGGGTTGTGGGTGGGGCTCTGCCCCTCCCCACACCCCCGCCATGACAATACACCTTCACGCTGCCCGCAAAACCCTGCAATGCCGCCTCTTGCAGCCCCTTCCCCTTCACAGTATGCATGACCATTTCCGTAGCCGACTTCCCCCTTTCACCGCTCGCGCCGCTCCACACCCCGCCCTCTGCAAACTCCACACCACCCACGTCCAAACCTCCATTCCACTTCGCCCACCTCCATAGTTGCGGCTTCGCTGCAATCACCTTCGCCGCCACTGCTTTCATGACCCTGCAACACAAACAAAATAAAACTAGGGTTAACACCCTTCAAGTTTATAACTTGTAAAACAAGCACTTGGTGCTTGAGTGGGATTTAATGTTAAATATTAATTAAGCATTTATATATATTGTATGTAGGTATATATATAATGATTTAAATATAATAGTGGTATTGCTTGTGGAATCAACTTTCATAAGGGTAAGTTAATTGATTATAAATATAAGTACTTAATTATAATAGTTGTATTAGTGTGGAATCCACTTACTAAGAAAGATTAAATTATATATATATATATATATATATATATATATATATATATATATATATATTTATATAAATTTAGAGGTAATAGATGTAATTAGTTGTGGATTCCACTTTCAAAAGAAAAATTAAATTTATTATAAATATATATACATATATATATATATATATATATATATATATATATATATATATATATATATATATATATATATATATATATATATATATATATATATTTATCTCTATAAAGACATATTTATAAAAAAATTTAGAGTTATTAAAATGCCTAATGAATTATTAGGGTAATGGGCACAAATTATCTTAAGAGATTAATTTAAGATAATAAATAAATATGTAAACAATTAAGTGTAAAATTAATCAAAACAACTTGAAAGAGGAGGAAATAAACATTGCAAGGCAGTAATGATTAAACTGAGAAAACCAAATAGAGGCCAACTAATTAACAAACGTAGTGATCATCTATCAAGCAAATTATAGTTCCAGCAAAGTGAATGTTCACGTGTGTGGAATATTCTGAAAACATATTTATCATTGACATCTTAAACATACGCAACCGAGAACGCTTACACGTGCAAGGGAAAAATTTCAAGTAGTAAGGAAAAAAATTTGACAGTTCGTATCATGACCACATGTCGTATGTGGACATAACATGCGTGTTTGCGTGTTGTGACCACACGTGAAATGTGGGCATGACAAGTGGCCTCAATTGCATAAGGAAATCCCCCTACATGCCACATTCCTGAATTGTAGATGCTCATGAGCAGTGGATTCATGCTTCCTTTCTCTAATTTCACTATCCATGCATCAAAATCCGTGTTTCCTAGATGTGTATCATTTATTTGTTTGTATTTGAAGGATATCTTGGTGTAGAAGCACCTAATGGGCTTTATGCCACCATGAGGCCATTTTGTAAATTTTTCTTTTGGTGGGTGTTTTAACCATGTAATAAGGTCATATGGACCATGTTGGACTTGTATGAGTCTATTTTGAGTCTTAAGGAGTCATTTTGGAGTCATGTGTCAAATATTGTAAAAAGTGTCCAATTGTCAAAAAGTTGTCAAGTGCAATTTAGTAATTTTGTCATAGGGTGGAAGATGAACAGTTAGTAGTTGAAAAGTTGGTTTGTAAATGTTGGGACAAGTTTGAAAAGGCATAAATAGCCTAAATCCATCATTATAAATGTGGTGGAGTGGTTGGAAGACATTTGGAGATTAAATAATGCAAGAAAACTCAGTTTTTTTTTAATTTTGACTATTTTTTGTTGTTCCCGAGACTTGTACAGCCCTGTATGGCCTAATAATGATGAGCATCCAATTGGGTTTGATAGTTCTCTAAATCTTATTTCATTTGGTGTTAGTTTCATTAATTTTTATCATGTTTTCAGAAAGTTATGGAAATTTTACTAAAAACTGCTTGTTAACCTATGGTTTGTGGGCTTGAATGGAAAAAATGTGTTTGAAGCACTTGCCATCATTGAAAAATTCTAAAAATTGGTGGAATGAATGGTTTTAACATTTTCTTTTAGATTTTTAAAGTGGGTATTTCAAGAAATAGAGTTTTGGGCGAATTCCAAGCAGCCCTAGCCTAATTTTCTTATGTTTTTGGCTTGTTTGAATAGGTTGAGGTAGGGTTTTGATAAAAGGTGATATGGGTATTGTCCCAATTGACAAAATTGGTTGATTTAGACCCCATGAATTATATGGAGCACCCTAGAGTCAAGTTTTGTGTTGTGGGTTTTGAATCTTATAGACTTACTTTGCAAAACAAGCCTAACTAGGCCTTTGGGACAACGTAGCAACAAGTTTTTGAAGGATACATTCCAAAGTAACCCCACTTTAATTTAAGATATGTTGTAGAAGGGTTTAATGGGTATCCAAATAGTTTTTAGATCATGGGTTTGAGTTTTCTTCTAAAAATTATGTCAAAATTACCTTATTTGTTGTTCTCATCAAAGCATAGTGGAAGATTGTGAGAAAAGTCATTTGTTGAAGTGTGTTTATTTGATTGAACCCTCCATGCTCTGCATCAATTGGTATCAGAGCTAGAAGACTCTAGGAAAAGAGAGGTTGCGTGTTGTGTGTGTTGTCTTTTTGTAGGTTGAAGAGAGAACTTGGATTCCAAGAGACTAGGTAGTGAACAAGAGAGGAAACCTAGGTGAGGTGTCACGAATACAAGTGAAGCAAGGTGAAAAAGACTTTCTTGAATAAAGAGAAGAATGGATTTGTTGAAGAAATTCTTATTGGTTGAGGGTTCACAAAAGAAGAAACAAGAAAAGAAAAAAGAGGAAAAAGAGATGAAGGAGGAAAAAGAAAAGGCAAAACAAATGGAAATTGACTAAGAGATAAAAGTGAGGCAGGCTTTAGAATACATAAAGGAGATGCAAGAAAGAGTGGATGAGAAATGGAAGGATTTTCTTAAACAAGAGCAAAGTTGGCACTTATCAATGAGCAAGAGGGTATCATGGCCTATTAGAAGATTATTCAAAGGAGAAGACAAGTAAGGGCAAAAAAATTAGTCATGAAGGAGTCCTTGATTGAAGAGCACAAGCAAAGAAAAAAGGAAGAGGCAATTGATACAAAGGTAAGTAAACCTATGACTATTATAATAGCAGTTAGAGTTGATGAATTACCATTAGAAGTTCAAAAAAATTTGTAAGGCCATGTTGATGTGTTGACAGATGATAGTACAAGGCAAGATATGAGTTCTCATGCAGAATGGGAGGACAAGACTTTCAAAGGGATGGAAGATAAGGGTGCAGCATATTGTGAGGTTGAAGGGACAAAGGTTCCTTGTTATGTTTTCCAAATTGACAAAGATGGAGGAAAATTTGCTGATGCCATAGACATTGAGATGAGAATAGCACCTAGTAGGGTTATGGAGGAAGGAATACACCATTTTCTTGTTGAGATTACACTTTTGAGGAAGGATAAACCAAAGTTCAAGATGAAACAGATTATAGAAGAAGGACAAGGTGTTGAGGTAAAGAAAGTGATACATCAGGACAAAAGACATCAACTGCAAGGTAGCAAGATGGATAGAAGATAAGTTGGCATGGACAAGATGAAGCCAAAGGTGAAGATGAAGACTACATGCTTCCAAGAAGACAAAGGTAAAGAGTAAGAATACATGAAGCAAGCTCATTTAGAGATGAATACCTATTACTACCCTCAATTCAAGAGGGCTTTGAATTTCTTTTGGTCGGGAGTATGGTGCATGGGCACCTAATGGACTTTATGCCTCCATGAGGCCATTTTGTAAATTTTTATTTTGTTGGGTGTTTTAACCATGTAATAAGGTCATCTAGACCATGTTGGACTTGTATGAGTCTATTTTGAGTCTTAGGGAGTCATTTTGGAGTCATGTGTCAAATATTGTAAAAAAATGTCAAAATTGTCAAAAAGTTGTCAAGTGCAATTTAGCAATTTTGTCATAGGGTGGAAGATGAACGGTTAGTAGTTGAAAAGTTGGTTTGTAAATGTTGGGACAAGTTTGAAAAGGCATAAATAGCCTGAATCCATCATTGTAAATGTGGTGGAGTGGTTGGAAGACATTTGGAGATCAAATAATGTAAGAAAACTTAGTTTTTTCTAAATTTTGACTATTTTTCATTGTTCTTGAGGCTTGTACAGCCCTTTACGGCCTGATAATGATGTGAAACCAATTGGGTTTGATAGTTCTCTAAATATTATTTTGTTTGGTGTTAGCTTCATCAATTTTTATCATGTTTTGAGAAAGTTATGGAAATTTTACTAAAAATTGTTTGTTAACCTAGGGTTTGTGGGCTTGAATGGCAAAAATGTGATTTGAAGCACTTGCCACCATTGAAATTTTTTGAAAATGGGTGGAATGAAAGGTTTTAACACGTTCTTTCAGATTTTGAAAGTGAGTATTGCAGGAAATGGAGTTTTGGGTGAATTCCAAGTAGCCCTACCCTGATTTTCTTATGTTTTTGGCTTGTTTGAATAGGTTGAGGTAGGGTTTTGATAAAAGGTGATATGGGTTTTGTCCCAATTGACAAAATTGGTGGATTTAGACCCCATGCAATGTGTGGAGCACCCTGGAGTTGAGTTTTGTGTTGTGGGTTTTGAATCTTATAGACTTGCTTTGCAAAATAATCCTAATTAGGCCTTTGGGACAGCGTAGCAATTAGTTTTTTAGGGATATGTTCCAAAGTAACCCCATCTGCATTTAAGATATGTTATATAAGGGCTTAATAGGTATCCAAACTAGTTTTTAGATCATGGGTTTGAGTTGTCTTCTAAAAATTATGTCAAAATTACCTTATTTGTTGTTCTCATCAAAACATAGTGGAAGATTGTGAGAAAAGTCATTTGTTGAAGTGTGTTTGTTTGATTGAACCCTCCATACTCTACATCATATCCCCTCAAGTTGTATGCACATATGTTTCAAGAATTTCATGTCTGACCTGTTCTACCTGACTGTTATTGGATCCTACAATGAAACATGTATATATCTTACCCTAATGTGTCATGTGCAGTGGTGGATTCAATGATCACATGAATTTTATGGTGTTAATTCTCTCATTCTAGTCTATTTCATGCACCATCATATCAATTTACTCTGGTAAAACCATTTTTACCTATTCATTTACCATAAATGACAAAAGAGGGTTTTATCGTTACATACCTGATAATCGTTATCCTTTTACTGTGTAAGTGATGTCCGGATGAGCATGCTCACCTTGCAATTATTGTTCTCCATTCTCCATTTGAATGCATATCTCATTCTTTTGAGCTCACAAGTTGCAGCAATGTCACCTTAATCTCACAAGGCTCTATAATTCTTCACTTAAACGTTTGGTAAACTTAAAATGAGCTCAAATCCTTACTTTTAATCGAGCATAATGTCAAATTAGGGCATGATTAATGTCCTCATGTTAGTATCCATTAATTGACACCTGAGGCTTGGAGATGTTCACAAGTGGCGGGTAGGTGTTTATTCAAAATTTTGAAGGTTCGACCTACCGTTGAAATGGCATTTAATGCAGGGATGCAAATTCATGGAGATCAGGGATTTTAGGAAATATGACTGATATCCGGAAGATGAGGATGACATCATCATGAGGATGGTCAACTATCGACTGACAATGAAAGTCGAGTCATTATATCTTCATTTAATAATCGTGATAACATAATGTGTTGATATGATCAGGTTAACGCACCACGTGCCATCATTCTATTGGTTACTAGAGATCCCCATATCACAGGTCTCAAGGGTTAATATGATGGATATTAAGAAATATCTGGATACTCAACAATACAAAATATTTCCCCATTCTAGAATGTGAGGACTATGTTAGCATCTTTTATAGGATTTCAAATTGGTCTAGGAGATGACATCATCGTCATATTAACGAAGATCAGGGATATTAAGATATATGACCCTCATGGATCTGGGTCATGATGACATCATCATCATCATATTGGGTCCTTTTATAAAGTAGAACAAGATGATGTCATCGTCATGTTACCGAAAGTCAGGGATATTAAGAAATATGACTAATATTTGAAAGATGACCCTCCGGGAATATGCGTGGGTACTTGATGGGCAAATGTTCTCTCACATTTAAATTTGACATTTGCATATTAAAGGATATGCAGATATCAGGTTCACTTTGTTCAAACATAGATCATTGATATTAGTGAATATCTGGAATATTAGCGAATGTGACCCTCTGAGAATATTAGGTTTGACCAAACTTTGACTGAGCATAACTTTCTATCTCTAAGGAATGTTAGGGTGATCCAAAAGGCAAACCTACTTAGAATTTCATACTCTTCTATATTATGGGATTCATGATGGCAGAATCTAACTTTGACATTTAACCTTCCCTTATGAGGCACATGCATGCACAAAGGTGATATACTATTGTTTCATCTGACTTTTACCAAACCATCCAAAACAAGAAAACAAAGAACAAGTAGAAGGAAAAGTTGGGTCTCTATTTTGCTTAGTCAAAATGGGGTATGTTGTGCAATCACACAACTTGCCACCAAATAAAACAACCAAATTCAAATAATTCAAGTGATGAGGACACATTGAAACATAGAATTCTAACTCTCTCTAAGCATAAGCATCATGATCTTTCTAAATGATGTCATTTTCATAAGCATAACAATGCTGACAAGGGATCAGGTGTGTGCATGTGATTAATAACCCTCATCTTGAAAGTAAGTTGAAAACACTAGTAACTAGTGTTAAGCTACATAGTTTGGGTTCATCCCTCATAGCCAACCAAGATAGAACCTTGTTGCTAGCAGGTGTCCATAGACCTGACAAGGTTATCTTTACAATTCCCCTAAGTAGAGCCCACTACCAATAGGTGTTCATAGCCCTGGTAGAGTTACTTAGATGGTCTAAATTTTATCCTTTGGATTTTCAATATATTTCTTCTCTTTTTATGCAAATTCATAAGATGTCATCATGTAAGCTCATTATGCAAGGTGTGATCACTTGTTGTTTTAGGTTGGGAATTGCAATGGTAGGAAGGGTGACCTCTGGATTTTTCACTTAACACCTACACTAATGTGTTCAACAAACCCAAGGCTGTTAGGTGAGTCATTGTGAGAATCTCCTTGATCAAGAAAAAGGGTATCACTAATGAACTAGATATCACAAACCTGATTAGAGGTACTTCTCAGTGAGAGTCACAACTACGTAAAAATTTGTACTCATCACTTGAATTCTAACAATTTTATTGGTTTCTTAAAGTGATAAGGTGCATCATCTTTCCTAACCAAAACAAGGAATCAACAGTAACAAGAAAACAAGCAAACACACAAAACAAAGCTATATAAGCAATTGTACAATGTGTACATTATGATACAATATCCTGACATGACCCTGTCTAAGCTTGAAAATAATGTTTGATGAACTGTCCATTGACAGGCAATGGAACATCCTCACCTATTAGGGTCTTCAGTCTATAAGTACTATCTCCTAGGATCTTTGAAATTTGAAAAGGACCTATCCAAAGTTTATCAAACTTCCCATGATCACCTTTCTTTTCATGTACTTTGTCCCATGCTGGGACTAAATCTTAAATCCTAAAAGCTTTTATCTTGGCTCTTTTATCAAACCAACTTTTGACAGTAGCCTAATGTTTAGCGAATTGATCAATTGCCCTATCTCTCTTTCCTTCTAGGTGCATGAGTTGAAGCAACCTAACTTCTTGTTTTCTATCTATACTTAGATATTATTGTGCAAACTACAATGTGTGGATCTTTAGGTTAATAGGGAGGATAGGATCCACCTCATACACTAATTGGTAAGGAGAGTTTCCTAACACAACTTTCATTCTGGTTTGGTCCACCCACAAGGCATACTTAAGTAGGGTATTCCATTCCCTAGGATTCTATTCTATCAGCTTCTTTATGATACTCAATAAGTTTCTATTCATTGACTCTACTAAGCCATTTCCTAGGGGATAATAATTTGAAGAGAATTTCAAAATGATTCCATAATCAAAAGCCCAACTAGATAATCTTAATGATGCAAAACTTGGTCCATTATCACATACTAGGGCATATGGAACTCCCTACCTAGTTACTATGTTCTCTAGGAATTTGATCACATCCTTTGTAGTGCATGTTTTGCTACTGACTTCTTTAGTCTACCTGGTGCAATAATCAGTGATGGTCAAAACATACCTATGGCCTGAAGATGATAGAGGATTGATAGGAGCTATAAAATCTATGCCCCATTGAGAAAATGGGTGCATCTCCATAACTAGTTACAAGGGTTGGGCAGCATATTTCTCTCTGTTGGTAGAGACTTGACAAGCATGGCAACATTTGATGTGCTCAGTTGTGTCTTTGAAAATAGTCAGCCAATAATATCCTGCTCTCAGGATAACATGTGCAATAGCTAAGTAAGAACCATGTGCTATTCCAAACTTGTCATGTAACTTAGCAAGAACCTTGTCTACTTCTAGTTTATCCAGACATCTGAGGTATATCCCTTCATAATTTCTCTTGAAAAGGATTCCTCCTTTGATCATGTACTTCTATGATCTTACTTTTAGAACTTTCCTTTGAGAAGCTTGCATCTTTAATGGGCATCTCACAGTGATAAGGATATGTCTAATATCATAATACCATTCTTTATTTTATTTAGTGTCTACTATATATTGCTGACTTACTATGTTAGGATCAGTCTCAGAAATCATCTCGCTTAGGGCTTGCCCTATTACCAATTTCATGGGTGTTATATCCATGTCGTATTCTTGGAGAACTATTATCCACTTATCTCTTTTCACTCTAGGTTCACTCTGCATCAGAAGCATTTTCACTGCTACATTTGGTTCTACAATAATTATCATACTTCTTAAGATGTAATGTCTAAATTTCTTTACTTCTCTAACTAAAGAAAGAGCTTGTCTTTCAACATCCATATATCTAAGCTTCGCATCTTTGAATGGGAAACTCATAAAAGATAGGGGTTTTCCTTCTTTGGCTTCATTCCTCTGTATCAGGACTGCTGCACATGTGTGTTTTGAAGTAAATGAGTAAATATAAAATTCTCTTGTGTAATCTGGGCTGATTAGGACAAGTGCATTTGATATGGCTTTCTTGATGTCCTCAAATACAGCCTTTGCTTAGGCATCCATTCAATCTTGGCATCTTTCTTAAGCATTGCATTGAGTGGTTTAATAATCTCTGCAGACTCGGTGATGAACTTCCTAACAAAGTTTATCTTACCAAAATAAGATTTAAGCTCTTTCTTACTCCCAAGAAGTTGCAACTTCATGATGGATTCTACACTAGTAGGATCAATGGTGATCCCATTTTCTAATATTAGGTGACCTAGTATTCTACCTATGGTTACTCCAAATATGCACTTCTTTGGATTGTGTGAGATACCATATTACTCACATTTCTTGAGCACCTTTCTGAGGTCTTCTATGTGATCACCCCTCTTCCTTGAAAAGATGGTCAAGTCATCCATGTATATGACTATACATTTGCCAACTAGGCCTCTAAATTCTATGTCCATTACATGTTGGAAGGTGGCTCCATCATTAATCAAGCCAAAAGGTATGCATCTATAAGAAAATATTCCCCACTTGGTAGTGAATGTTGTTTTTAGTCTATCTATTTAGTCTACCATTACTTGTTGTATCCTGAGAAACCATCCAGGAAGGACATCATTTGAGCTCCATTTACTATTTACAAGACTTCATCCAATGAGGATAAAGGATATTTATCCTTCTCAAAAGCTCTGTTCAGATTTCTGAAGTCTACACATAAGCATATATCACCATTTTTCTTTCTTATGGGAACCAGATTGGCTACCCATGTTGAGTGCCTCACAAGAAATATGATTCTAGTGTTTAGCAACTTCTTAACCTCTTCAAAGATGATAGGTTCCAATAGAGCATTGATAGGCCTTTGCTTTTGTCTGAAAGGCTTAGCATCTGGTTTCAATGGAATAGTGTGGGTGATGATTGATGTATCATATGTCTTTAGCTCATCATAGGTCTAGGAAATAACATGTATGTAATCTTTCAATACTTGACTTATCCCTGCCTTTTCTTCTTTAGTGTAAACTTTACCAATTAGGACATTCCTTACATCTTCATTTTGTCCTATATTGACTGGTGAATATTCTCCTGCATTAGTCTTGGGGAGATCCTTTTGTTTCATCATATTATGTAGATCAAATGCCTTCTCTAATTCTATCATACCTTTGGGAATCTTATTGCTTGGCAAGTCCATGATCTCTTTTTCTTCCCATGTATGATCTTCTAAAGTCCTTTCATCTAGGATTTGTGCATCAAATATATCTTTATTTGCTATGAAATCCAAGATATGTTGGTCATCATCAAACACTTGAAGATTAGTGACATTGTTGGGTATGGAGGGTACTGATATCAGTTCAACTGAAAATCTCTTTAATCCATAAATGGACAAAGGATCCAACGTGCTAGTAGCTTGTGCCAAAGCATCTGTTCTATTATTTTGTTCTCTAGGGACATGGTTGATATTAAATGCATCAGATTCTTCTATCAAGTCCCAAACCCTATGTCTATAGTTGGACAACTTCTTGTAATTGCAAGCATAGATACTTCTCACTTGCCTTACCACCAATTCTAAGTCTCCATAAACATGCAAAATCTTAACCCTTTTCTTGAGAGCAAACAACAACCCATGAATTAAAGCTTGATATTTTGTCACATTATTGGTGCATGGGAATTGCAATTTGTATTCTATCAAATAGGAGTTTCCTGCTGGGTCAATAAGATCTATACCTAGCCCATCTCCTTGTTTAGACTTAGATCCATCAAACCTAAGGATCCCAGGTTTATCTTTTGTTAATGGCTTATCAGGGCCTTCTCTTTTCTTTTTAGCTCTGGCCGCTGCACCACCTGATATCCACTTTAGCTTTTGGGGTTCATTCTTTGTCATTTTTAGTGGTTGATGTGAATTTGATACCCCTCTTCTTTCTACATCTGTGGCATCATCATTATCAGTGTCCAATTGTACTTCAATCTCTTTCTTTTTATCTTTACGCATATCCCTGTTACTAGATAATCGATTCCTTGAATAAAGCTTCTCTTACTTATTCAATATATGCAGGGATAATGCGCATGTGGTATCTAAATGCAGTGCTTCATTTAGTCTGCACCATCCTTTAATTAAAGCATGATGTGGAGGGATCTCCTATATTGTAAGCCTTTGAATTTGCTTAGATAAAAATTCCTCAAACTTTGTCAAGTTACTTCCTTTATCTTCATCTAATACTTCATAATATAATTCAATTAGACAATCAGTCCCAGGGGGGATATTATTTTCATCTCTAGAAGTATCTGCATCATACATCATGATCTCCTTTGGATTGTGAGTGTAACTTTCATCCTCATATGTACTTTCATTTGTATCTTTATATGACAAACAAGATTCAGTATCATTATAAATAGATGTACTACTTACCTTAGTTGAGGATAATCCACTTTCACTATAGGCTCATTCCAATTCTATCATATCCAAGCAAGCCTCACAAGTTTTCTTTGAATGTGCTTTGTCATGTAACCTACACCAACCTTCAATTAAAATCTCCTCATTGGATATGTTTAATGTCTGGCAATGTTGCATTTCTCTGGATAAGTACAATTCAAAGTCTTTGAAGTGATCTACTTCATCATTACCATCTGAACTATAATCAAATTCTATGATCACTCTATTGTCCTAATGAGCATTTTTATGGATGTGTGTATTATATATTAGAACTTCCTCTATCCTGACTATTTGAGGTATGATGGTATAAACCCCTGGTTCAACATCTATGTACAATATCTCATTGGTATTATTATATTCTGTGATCATATGTTTCATCCTAGGTTTAGCTTATATCCTTATTTGATTAGGAATCCCCTTCCAAGGTAACCACATGTGGCTGAAATTAGTAGACATGTAACCATTGAGTGTTTTTGACCAATCTCTATTGAGCAACATTCCATAAGTGTTAGGGATATCCACTACTTAGATGTCAATGTAATATTGAATCCTTAGATCTGATGCTAACTGCATGTGGATATGTGTTAATTCTCCTACTACACTTACTTTAGTTTTATCTAGTTGTGTCACTTTTTTGAGGGACTTGGCTGGATGCAACCCTAAGGCATTGCAAATAGATAGTGGCATCACATTGGTTGATGCACCTGAATCTATTAGATAGTTATGTAGGTTCTTACCAAATATTCTTAATGTGAGTAGGAATGGGAGTGACTCAGTCTTGTCTCTATAGAGAGTCATATGTGAGGTCTCAGTAGCTTGAACAGTGGTTGAAACTTTATGTTTGACATTGTTTTCTTTGGCTGCATGATTTTTGTTCAAGATCTAACTCAGATTATGGGCATGATTATCATCCTTTGGTGTAGACTCATCTAGGGACCTCATGAAAGCCTTCTTGATGGTTGGGGTTTTAAGCAATTCTGATAGAGATAAGATGATTTTAACCCTTTTCATCTCCTCAGCTAATGTGTAACTAGTTTGTTAGATTTTGGATATTGATTTCTAGCTTTTGACACTGTGTTTTGGGGTGCAAAATACTGAGTAGTGACCTTGGGAGGATTAGGATTATTACTTTCTTTTGGATCTGGGGGAGTATTGAAGTTAATAGGAGGTAGGGATGTGGTCAAGGGACCAGGCGGTCTATTAGGATTACTCCTAAGGTTATAATTATGCCTACCCTGATATTGTTGTTGATAAGCATGAACTTCCTCATGTTCTACTGCTAGTTCATTTTCATCTTCAAAGGGAAACACATAATTTGTCTTGAATGCCAAGGTAGATTCTTCATATGCTAATGTGTAGTTCTCATAAGTTGAAGTTATTTGGTGATGAGGTTGATTTATGACTCTCTAGAACAAGGGCAGAATCATATCCACAAGGAACAATCTCATTCCCTTCAATGAAAGGAGGGTCACCTGTGGTGTTGGACACTTTAGTCTAAAAGATAGTAGCTATTATTTTGAATTGAGGACAATCTAGCTCAGCATGTACATTAGTGTTGTGTATTCTACACCAATTCATAAGTGTTACCTCTGCTAGATTAACCCTAGTAGTCTATTTTGGTTCATTAGGAGGTTGATTATCCAAGGGTGATGGAAAAGAACCATTGTTTGGCCTAGTATTCCATACTCTGGGTTGCCTAGGTGCAGTATTGTTATTGCCATTACTATTGTTAAAGTTCCTATCATTGTTATATCCCTTGTCAGGATATCCAGATTGATCATTGTTATTTGCATATCCTCAGTTTTGGTTTGATTGAGAATAAAAGTTCTAACCTCTCAATTGTGTAATCTTAGTTGTCAATTTCCTCAATTGTGCATATATTTCTTTGATGTCTTCTTTCTCTTCCTGAACTTTGGCTACTACATTTTCTTGTTGAGGTTTAAAGAAAGAAGAGCCATTTCTATTATTTTTTCCTACATCTTGAGGTGTTTGAACATGTCTGGATACTGTATTATCTAACTATTCCCATTTGAAGGGGGCATGTTACTAAGCGGAGGTACTTGTAATGGACCGTGCATTGCAACAGGAAGCATCATGATTCCATTGGTTTATGACTGGGTAGGATATGCAGGATATGTTATGTTAGGTGTTGTAGCAGGAATAAACTATTGATTAACTTTTATTGTCTCTTCATAAGCTCTTGTTAGACTTGTGACCCCAGAATGTGTTCTCCTTATGAACATGGAGGTCAGGGGATCCAAGGCTGAGTAGTCTATCAGTCTAGTTGCTTCATCTCGTACATTGTATGGAGCTACTAGCTTAGAGTACATTATCTGGAATCTAGAATTGAAGTTTGAGATTGGTTCTCCTTCTACTCTTTTAATTGTGGCAAAAAGGTGATGAGTCATCGCAGGATCTATAGGTATTTTAAACCTATCTTTAAAATCTTTTTCCAAGGCATCCCATGAATTACTTGAGGCTTGAGCAAGGTTGATGTACCAATTATATGCTTCCTCTCCCAAGGAGTATGGAAACAATCTGCATGCCACATCCTAATGTTTGATCCTTGCTCTAAAGAAATCTTCCTTATATGTTTGGATATGATCATCTGCATCCTGATATGGATGATACTTAGGGCAAATTTTATCAGGATTTTTAGGCAAAGGATGATACAGAATAAAGGTCAAGGGTGAATCAACAGCAAAGTATGATGTTGTGACTGGTGGTTGAGGGATATGAGGTATAATTAGGGATCTTGGAGGTGTCTGAAATACATATGGAGATATTGGAGGTGTTACAATATGCCTTGATGAGGATGGTGATGCACTAGACTCATGAGTATGATGAATGTTAGTGGTATGAGGTCTGAGTCCACGAATAGGTAATTCTTCAAGGAGTCCAATAGATCTAGGCCTGTGATGTAGAGCATGGAGGATTCAATCAAATAAACACATTACGAATCATTTTGAACAATTCTTCAACTCTCAAAATTCCAACTTGGTCTCTATCTCACAGTTCCACGAAACTGCCTTATAACACTCCAATTGAAGAAAATTAGGCATATCTTTCTGACTACTTATCAAACCCACAAAAGAATGATCATTTCAGATACCCATTATGGCCTACTTTAACATATCAAACTTGTACATACCTTTGTTTTGGAACATCACCTTCAAATCTTGACTGTATCAATGTCCTGAGGGCAAATTAGCCTTGTTTTATAAAGCACCTATGAGATATTCAACCACAAAACTCACAAACTCCACTCCAGAGGTCTTCTCACATCACATAATGACCATTCATGCATATTTTATCTCCACCTTTCATCATAATCTTGCTGCCCCACAAGTTCTCTAAACAACCTAGTTTCCTTCATAAAGGACTGTCATAGAATATCTTTTGAACCAGAACTCTTCTCCCAAACTTAAATATAGTTTTGAGTACTCATTTGGTCCTTCTAAAACATATCCAAAATTTGGGTATGGTTGTTTTTGAAAGTGTGGCCAGAATTTTGACTGTCCCGTATTGGGAAGGCGTTAATTAGGCTTGTAACAATAGGGGTTTATTGGTTCTCCACACTCCAGGCCTCATTTATCTTCACAAAAGGCTTGGACATATCAACTAGGGTCTGACTATGCTTACCAAAACCACTTCCCACACTTTTCCAATGCTTCTTTATCAAACTTCATCTCCTAGCCACCATTCCTTGCTTAAAACATGTTTAAAAGAACCTAGGGCATCACTATATCACGTGCAAATCTTCACCAATTCTCCTACAACCTTGGGAAAACATAAAACACATGTATATAGTCCCTTTTTCCAACTTAGAAGATTTTTCAATGGTGCAATAATGAGAAACTTAAATTTTTTCTCCTATCAAACCCCCAAAACAAGGGTTTCAAACTATTTTTGGTAAATTTGCTCTAAAATGCTCAAAACCCAATAAAAATCAATAAAACCAAAAGTAATTGAAATTAGATTCAATACCCTAACATCTCCAATTGATTTCAAACCTTTATCTATCTATACAAGCATGTGCCATTGAGAGGAACAACAAGAAACACAATAAAAATGCAGAAAATGAATTATTTATTGCTCCCAACTTCCTCGAAACCTCTCAACAACCCTTTACAATGATGGACTCAGGATTTTTATGCCTTTTCAATCTTTTTCCAATAGTTAAAAACCAACCAACCAACTTCTACATCACTTTGACTCTTCGTATTCCCATTCTTGAACTTTTTGCAATTTTATAACATGACAACCTTTTGACAATTTAACAATTTTTACAAGTTTGATCCCAAATGACTCAAATGACTCAAATTACATAACAAATGGTCTATTATGACCTTACTGCATGACAAAAGACTCAAAACACCCCAAAACCTATCAAATGACCATATTTATATAAGTTGTTTTGGTGCCCCTACACCATACACCCAGACTGAAAAAAAATCTCAAGTCCCTTGAGGACTGTACTGCAGCAAATCATGGTTGATCACTTCATCTCTTTGTCTTCCAAATGCTCCTTCATTTGGTAATCCTTTCCACTAAACTGGGTACTTAAAACATGCACTATCTTTTTCCCTTTTGAATGTTTTGACATCCAAATTTTTCTCCAACTATAGAGATTTGTCTGATGAACCATCCTTGGCTCCTTTCTCACTTGAAAACATCATTGAACCTACGTCAATATTTTGCTTCATCTTGAATCTAGGTTTTCCCTTCCTTAAGACTGCAATCACAATAAGAAAATTGTGTATTCCTTCTTTATTCCTTTTCCTTTTCAATGTAACTATGATCTCTTCACCCTTGGTTTTCACCTTTCCCATCTGATATTCTGTTCCTATGTCTACTGCTTGCTCAAGTTTATCAACCTATTATATGAAAAAAATTGAATGACTACTATCCTCCTTTGAAAACATTGAAGAAAACACCATTTCAACATACCTTCTAAGCCAATCTTGAATCTCAACATTATTTCCCTCCAAAATCTAATTTTTCATGTCTGATGTCTTAGTGCCTTCAAATTATAAAATGGATGCAACCTCCATGTGCTTTTCTTCATCTACCATCATCACCTTATCTTGCTTGATTTGTTCATCATCTTCCTTTATCAAAAAATATTCTATTGTCTTCACATCTAGTTTTAATGCTTCCACTTGTCTTCTTATCTGAATAATCTTTTGAATATGCCATGTGATCTTCTTCTTCACTAGTAGATGCCAACTTGACTCTTGGTTTGCTAATTGCTGCAACTCAACCTTCTATCTCTCGTCCATCCTTTCTCTCATCTCTTTTAGTTGTTCCATAGCTTGCCTCAACTCTTTTATCTTTTGTTCAATTTCCATTTGTTTTGCCTTTTCTTTTTCCTTCTTCATCTCTTTTTCCTCTTTTTTCCTTTCTTGTTTTTTCTTTTGTGAACCCTCAGCCTGCAAGTATCTCCTCAACACATCCATTTGTTAGATCTAGGGCACACAATTGAGAAGGGGGGGGGGGGTGAATCAGTTGTACAAAAACTTGCTTCAACTTCAAACACTTGATTCTTCTTTGTTAGTTAATAGCATATCAATTAACCATCCATGAAAGCATAATGCATAAACACAAGAGCAGATAAACATCAACACATTGGAAACCAAGATTTTAACGTGGAAAACCCGGTTAAGGGAAAAACCACGGGGTGATTAACCCAAGGATTATTCTCTATTAGAAGAATGAGAAAAATGAATGGCACATGCCAATTAGGGCTCACTACCCAAGCACACTGCTCACAAAGAGGCACACTGCCTACAAGAGACACACTGTCCACAAAGTGATAAGAATCACAAACTTGAACTGGAGATTGACATCTTTACCATGTCTGGATCAGTTCCATTTAAGCTCGAGATACTTTTGCTCTGCCCTTCGCTCTTTCGCTATACCACTCTCATTTGCTCAACACCACACTTTGAAATGAACTCACAAACCTTCATTTATACAAGACATTGACTTAGGAATAATCATCTAAGTCAGCAATCAACCATAAGGACATTCACAAGATGATTAATACATCCGGTCGGCCACCACAAGAACATTCGCAAGATGAACAACTCATCCGATCAGCTAGTTTGAACAAGAACTTCATCCAGAAGAATATCTTCAATTCCGGGCTCTACCACCAATGCGGACCGACATCATAACCTCAACATGATCCAAGAACCTTCACAAGCTTGCCTGATTAACCTAGTACATCCGTACTTCCTCTACTCACTGGAATCTCTTCTCCTCTTCACCCAAAACTTCAAGAACATAGTCTACCGCCACTGTCATACTAAAGAAGGTGCTTTTAGACCTCCAAACCATGTACCAATCGAGATGAAACATCACAAAGACATCCCAAACACTCCTTCCAATCTGCAGAGTCTAACAATTCTCCTCTGGATCTCACCGGACCTTTTTGCAACACTCTGTCACTCTAGAACAGCTCCCAGAACCGGTTCTACTTAACCGATCACAACTTTTTCATATCTTCATATGGACCTCTGAAATCTTAACTGGATCATCTCAAGACTCATATCTACAAACCCTATAATCCGCAGCCTCTGATCCTCAACTTATTGAGTACATTTGCCTTCTTCTTATCACTGTTCTTCACTGTTCCTGATTGAGACTACTTTTCTCAATATCCTCAACACACAGCTTGTCCAAACCTTCTTACCAGTGCAATATGAGTATGTTGACATCAATGACAACACTGGTTCACCTCATACTTGCAACAATCTCCCCCTTTGTCATTGATGGCAACATATGATGTGAAAAACCATCAAGACAAGAACTTCTCCTTTCTGTCACAGCTCCCCCTATCAACAACAACTCTTCACATGTCTTCTCTTCCTTTACTACTCCCCCTTGGATCATCAACCACTTATTTTTCACATGTCTTCTCTCCCCCTTTGACATCAATGGCAAAGGGCTCATACTTGCAATTCTAACACATCAAAATCATACCAGCTGCTCCGCCTTAGTAGCAGCTCCCCTTCATCAATCTGGATCACAAGATATGACTGTGATATCCACCGGACTGATGCTTAGTAAAGATATGAGGTTTAGTAAAGATATCTGCAATCTGATCCTTTGAGGGTACATACTTCAATCTGACTTCTTCCTTGTTCACTTGTTCTCTCAAAAAGTGAAACTTGATAGATATGTGCTTAGTCTTAGAATGCAATACCAGATTCTTCGAAATATTAATTGCACTTGAATTATCACTGAAAATTGTGATAGGCTCCTCATATTCAACTTTAATGTCTCTTAGCATCTGCTTCATCCATAAGATTTGAGTGTAACTACCTGCTGCTACAATGTATTCTGCTTCAGTTGTAGACAGAGATATTGCATCTTGTTTCTTGCTTAGCCAAGAAACCAATCTCTTTCCCAAAAAGAATGCTCCACCATTGGTGCTCTTCCGGTCATCCACATCTCCTACCCAATCTACATCTATGTAAGCATGAAGAGAGAAATCATGATCTCTAGGATACCACAAACCATACTCCACTATCCCTTTTAGATATCTAAAAATTCTCTTGATTGCCATAACATGAGATTCTCCAGGATCAGCCTGAAATCTTGCCACAAGACCAATAGCTTGCATTATATCTGGTCTAGTATGAGTGAGATACAACAATCCACCAATCATTGATCTATACTTTGTCTGATCTGCCTTAGGAGAGTCATCATCTTTGCTCAACTTACATCCAGTTGCCATAGGAGTGTTCATTGGCTTTGAATCTTCCATACCGAATTTCCTCAACAATTCTTTCACATATTTGGTTTGAGAAATGAAGATCCCTTTCTTTGTTTGAGTAATTTGTAGACCCAAGAAGAAATTCATTTCACCAAGCATAGACATTTCAAACTCACTTTTCATCTGATTTGCAAAAGTTTTGCACATACTATCTCTTCCTCCAAAAATGATATCATCCACAAACACTTCAACAATCAAAATGTTTTCATGGTCAATTTTGAAATATAAGTTGCTATCAGCAGTACCTTTGTTGAATCCAATCTGCACAAGATGCTTATCCAACCTTTCATACCATGCTCTTGGGGCTTGCTTCAATCCATACAATGCTTTCTTTAACTTGCAGACCATATCATCATTATCAGACAATTGAAATCCATCCGGTTGTTCAACGTAAACTCCTTCTTCCAGATCACCATTTAGGAAGGCAGACTTGACATCCATCTGATATACCTTGAAGTCTTTAAAGGCAGCAAATGCAAGAAATAATCTGACTGCTTCAATTCTTGCCACCGGAGAAAAGGTCTCTTCAAAATCAATTCCTTCTATTTGAGAGTAGCCTTTGCAGACCAATCTAACTTTGTTTCTGATTACTTCACCAAATTCATTTAGTTTGTTCCAGAAGACCCATTTGGTTCCAATCACATTCTTGTCTCTAGGTCTGGGAACAAGAACCCAAGTATGATTTTTCTCAATTTGTATCAATTCTTCCTCCATTGCTTTGGTCCAGTTTTCATCATTGCAAGCTTCATTAACTGTCTTAGGTTCAATCTTTGAAATCAGAGAGTATTCATTTGAATCTTGAGCAATTCTTCTCCTTGTTTGTACCCCTTTACTTTTGTCACCTATGCTCTAATCTTCAGAGTGATTTAGAGTTACATATCTTAGAACTTTGGGAGTTTCTTGCACTACTAATTCTTGATCAGGCTCATTCAGACAAACTTCTTCCTGATTTACCAGATCAATCTGGATCTAAATTTCAGAGGAGGATGGAGCTCCTTGCACTAGAACACCATCTTGATCATCTTCATCAAACTCATAAAATCTTGAGGGCTTCTCATTCCTTCATCTACTTTCACATTAGTACTTTCTATCATCTTTCTCAGTCTCTTATTGTAACATCGGTATGCTTTGCTTTGAGTGGAGTAACCCAAGAAAATTCCTTCATCACTTCTAGCATCAAACTTCCCTAGATCTTCATCTCTTTTAATATAACACTTGCTACCAAATACTCTGAAATATCTCACAGTAGGAGTGATGCCAAACCAAAGTTCATATGGGGTCTTACCGGTATTGTTTCTGATTTGAACTCGATTGAGGGTATAGACTGCAGTGCTGATAGCTTCTCTCCAAAACACCTAAGGAACATTTGCTTCCAACATCATTGTCCTGGTAGCTTCTTGGATGGTCTGGTTCTTTCTCTCAACTACTCCATTCTGCTGTGGAGTCCTAGGAGTAGATAACTGTCTCTTTATACCATGCTTCTCACAGAAGTCTATGAACTCACTGGATGTGAATTCACCACCTCTATCAGACCTCAGACACTTCAGTTTTAATATGGTTTGATTCTTTACCATAGCTTTGAAGATTTTGAACTTTTCAAAGGCTTCTGACTTCTCTTTCAGAAAGGTGACCCACATTATCCGGGAATAATCATCAATTAGTAACATGAAGTATCTATCACCTTGCAAACTCTTGACTCTTGTCGGACCACATAGATCAATATGAACTAATTCCAATAATCCGGTAGAGGACTGATCTTTGCTTTTGAATGAAACTCTGCTCTGTTTACCTAGCTAACATTCTTTGCACAAACCATTTGTAGGTTTTACCAATTTTGGAAGATCTCTAACAGCTTGAGTATTGCTTATCCTAATGATGTTATTGAAATTAACATGACACATCCTTCTATGCCATAACCAGCTCTGATCAACTTGAATAAGCATACAACTTTTATCAGTACCAACCAAGTGAAAGATAGTACCTTTAGTTTGAGTATCGGATGCAATCTCTATTCCGGATCTTTCTAAGATTCTGCATTTTCCATCTTTGAATCGGAGATCATAACCTTTGTCCACCAACTATCCAACACTGAGAAGATTGTGCTTCAGACCTTCAACATACAACACATTACCAGTTTTGTTTCTTCCATTAAAAGATATAGTTCCTCTTCCTTTGATTCTACTAGCTGAATTATCACCAAACTTTACCACTCCCCCTTCATATCTTTCCAACTCTAAGAACTTGTTCTTGTCACCTATCATATGGTGAGAGCATCCACTGTCAATAACCCAATCATCCTTTTCTTGAACTTGGGCAGCCAAAGCTCTTTCTTCACCTTTATGATTGATAGATATTGGATCTTCTTCCCTAATAGCAATAAGCACCCATTCATTTTTAGATTTGTCTCCTATCTCTGATTCATCATCTGTTACTCCTTCATTATCAGCTTCTTCATGAACATAATAACAATTCTTTTGAAACCTTTGTCTGTTAGAATCTAACCTTGTAGATCTTTCTGGACATCTTGAGGCAAAGTGACCAATCTTATTGCAGTTGAAGCATTTAAAAGGTAATTTTCCTTCATACTTACTAGATTCTCTTGGCAGTCGTTTTGCAATGAGGGCTTCAAGTTGAGCTATTTCCGCTTCTTCCTCTTCCATATCTTTCCTTGCTTGTTCATACCATGATAGCTTCCTTGAAGAGTTCTCTCCCGGATCAAATCTTTGTTTGCCTTTCACATAGGCACTGGCTTTGAATGCAAATTTAGTCTTGGAGGGATCATCTCCAAACTCAGTCATTTCAAATGCAGCTAGTTTGCCAGCCAGTTCTCTCTTGTGACAGTTGTATGGGCTCTGAATTCATCAATGGCAGCAACCTTGATTTTGAAGGTAGCAGGAAGGGATCTGAGAATTTTGCAAATAATTTCATTTTCATCCAGAACTCCACCAGCATTCCTGATTCCACATACTAGCTCATTCACTCTTGGCATAAAGGTAGTGATATTTTCATCATCTCTCATCTTCAATCTTTCAAATTTCCCTTTCAGACTTTGCAACCTTGCACTCTTGACAAACTCATCTCCTTCATACAGAAGTTCCAGTTTAGTCTAGATCTCATATGCAGTTGGTTGGTCAATAACATTTGAGAGATCTGAGTCATTCAATGCACTTAGAAGAGCTTCCTTGGTCTGCAGATTGTTTTCAGCATCTGTGATTTCATTCAGAGTTGTCGGACCACCCTGTGGAGGAACATATGGTTTTGAGACCATGGTCAAGTATGCTTTTCCCATACACTTCAAATGACATTTCATGCGACCTTTCCAGAGAGTGAAGTTGGTTCCATCGAACTTCGGACTATCCTTCTTATATGACGACATCCTAGATCTCCTCAAGTGGTTAAGCTTCTTTCAGAGGAACTTAGCTCTAATACCAATTGTTAGATCTAGGGCACACAACTGAGAGGGGGGGTGAATCAGTTGTACAAAAACTTGCTTCAACTTCAAACACTTGATTCTTCTTTGTTAGTTAATAGCATATCAATTAACCATCCATGAAAGCATAATGCATAAACACAAGAGCAGATAAACATCAACACATTGGACACCAAGATTTTGACGTGGAAAACCCAGTTAAGGGAAAAACCATGGGGTGATTAACCGAAGGATTATTCTCTTTTAGAAGAATAAGAAAAATGAATGGCACATACCAATTAGGGCTCACTGCCCGAGCACACTATTCACAAAGAGGCACACTGCCTACAAGAGACACACTGTCTACAAAGTGATAAGAATCACAAACTTGAACTAGAGATTGACATCTTTACCATGTCTGGATTAGTTCCATTTAAGCCTAAGATACTTCTGCTCTGCCCTTCACTCTTTCACTATACCACTCTCATCCGCTCAACACCACACTTTGAAATGAACTCACAAACCTTCATTTATACAAGACATCAACTTAGGAACAATCATCTAAGTCGACAATCAACCATAAGGACATTTGCAAGATGATTAATACATCCGGTCGGCCACCACAAGAACATTCGCAAGATGAACAACTCATCCGGTTGGCTAGTCTGAACAAGAACTTCATCTAGAAGAATATACTTCAATTCCAAGCTCTACCACCAATGCGGACCGATAACATAACCTCAACATGATCCAAGAACCTTCACAAGCTTGCTTGATTAACCAGGTACATCTGCACTTCCTCTACTCACTGGAATCTCTTCTCCTCTTCATCTGGAACTTCAAGAACACAGTCTGCCGCCACTGTCATACTGAAGAAGGTGCTTTCAGACCTCCAAACCACGTACCAATTGAGATGAAACATCACAAAGACATCCCAAACACTCCTTCCAATCTACAGAGTCTAACAATTCTCCTCCGGATCTCACCGAACCTTTTTGCAACACTCTGTCACTCTGGAACAGCTCCCAGAACTAGTTCTACTTAACCGATCACAACTTTTTCATATCTTCATGTGGACCTCTGAAATCTTAACTGGATCATCTCAAGACTCATATCTACAAACCCTTTAATCCGCAGCCTCTGATCCTCAACCTATTGAGTACATTTGCCTTCTTCTTATCACTGTTCTTCACTGTTCCTGATTGAGACTACTTTTCTCAATATCCTCAACACACAGCTTATCCAAACCTTCTTACCAATGCAATATGAGTATGTTGACATTAATGACAACACTAGTTCACCTCATACTTGCAACAATCTTCTCTTTATTCAAGAAAGCCTCTTTCACCTTTCTTCTCCTTGTCTTTGCAACACCTCACCTAGGTTTCCTCTTTTCTTCACTACCTAGTCTCTTGGCATTCAGGTTCTTTCTTCAACCTGCAAAAAGACAACACACACAAACACACAACCTTCCTTTCCCAGAGTCTTTTAGCTCTGATACCAATTGATGTAGAGCATGGAGGATTCAATCAAACAAACACATTTTGAACCATTTTGAACAATTCTTCAACTCTCAAAATTCCAACTTGGTCTCTATCTCACAGTTCCATGAAACTGCCTTGTAGCTATCTAATTGAAAGAAATTAGGCATATCTTTCAAAATACTTATCAAGTCCACAAAATAATAAGCATTTTAGATACCCATTATGGCCTACTTTAACATATCAAACTTGGGCATACCTTTGTTTTGGAACATCACCTTCAAATCTTGATTGTATCGTTGTTCTAAGGGTAAATTAGCCCTGTTTTACAAAGAACCTATGAGATATTCAACCACCAAACTCATAAATTCCACTCCATGGGTCTTCTCACATCATATAATGACCATTCATGCATATTTTATCTCCATGTTTCATCACAATCTTGTTGCACCACAAGTTCTCTAACCCACCTAGTTTCCTTCATAAAGGACTATCATAGAATATCTTTTGAACCAGAAATCTTCTCCATAACTTAAATACATTTTTGCGTACCCATTTGGCCCTTCTAAAACATATCCAAACTTTGGGTATGGTTGTTTTGGAAAGTGTGGCCCAAATTTTGCTTGTCCCATTTTGGGAAGGGTCTAATTAGGCTTGTAACAATAGGGGTTTATTGGTTCTCCACACTCCAAGCCTCATTTTTGTTCACTAAATTCTTAGACATGTCAACTAGGGTCTGACTATGCTTACCAAAACCAATTCCCACACTTTTCCACTGCTTCTTTATCAAACCCTAACTCCTAGCCACCATTCCTTACTTAAAACATGCTTAAAAGCACCTAGGGCATCACTATATCACGTGCAAACCTTTACTAATTCTCTTGTAACCTTGGGAAAACATCAAACACATGTATACAATCCCTTTTGCCAACTTAGAAGATTTTTCAATGGTGCAATAATGAGAAACTCAATTTTTTTCTCCTATCAAACCAGCAAAACAAGGGTTTCAAACTATTTTTGGTAAATTTGCTCTAAAATGTTTAAAACCTAATAAAAATCAATGAAACCAAAAGAAATTGAAACTAGATGCAATACCCTAACATCTCCAATTGATTTCAGACCTTTATCTATTCATACAAGCACGTTCCTTGAGAGGAACAACAAGAAACACAATAAAAATGCAGAAAATGAATTGTTTATTGCTCCCAACTTCCTCCAAACCTCTCAACAACCCTTTACAACAATGGACTCAGGATTTTTATACATTTTCAAACTTGTTCCAACATTTACAACAAACCAACCAACCAACTTCTACATCACTTTGAATCTTCATTTTCCCATTTTTGCATTTTTTACAATTTGATAACATGACAACTTTTGACAATTTGACAATTTTTACAAGTTTGATCCCAAATGACTCAAATGACTCCAATTACATCACAAATGGTCTATTATGACCTTATTTCATGAAAAAAGACTCAAACACCCCAAAACCTATCAAATGACCATAATTACATAAGTTGTTTAGGTGCCCCTGCACCAACCTGGTATTAGGCCTATGAGCCAGGATTCTAACAACTTAGGACATAATATGGATATTTTGGCTAGATCTTTACAATGATCAGAGGAAATGATCTTCCAAGGTGGATATTTATGGTCAAGACTATGCAACAACTAGATATTTATGCAATATTTGCGCCAAAAATGTGAATATGAGCAAGGTTGAACTTCTAGTCACAGATATCAGATTATTTAGTCATGCAGGTAGGTTACTATATGATATTTGCAGAACAACCTGAACAATAACTTAATATTTGAAGCCTTCAAGCAATTTACTACAAAGATTAAAGTATTTATGCAAAATACTAAAATATTTATGATCAACACTCTTGAAACAACCTGAAACAAGTGAATCTTTGCATAAATGTCCAAAGTGTAACCAATTCTAATGAACTTTGACAAGATCACCTTGTGTAGATGCAAGAATTATGTGTATGTAACCGATTCAAGTAGTAGAAGAGAGGCCCTCCTAGCACCAATTTATGTTGGTTATGATGTTAGTCATAAACACACATAGATAGATAATTACAAATCAAACCTTTATCATCTTGAAAGATACAATGAATTTGGAGATTTCATGATCCCAAATCTCCATGGATTAGTCCATAATCTACTAATGTTACTTAGTGGTTTGATGTTCCATGTTGTTTCCCATTAAATGGGCCTTACATTTTTGTTTCTGAGAACTGATGTCTGAACATCCAGTTTTCCACCTACTTTCTATAAATCTTTTAACAAACAAGGTTAATCTTCCTATATTCAATAGATGATGAGGATATTTTATAATTTTCATCAATTCTTCTAATCATCAACTATTACTGATTATTTTTCCCCTCTGTACTATAGATTCATCTAAATAATGTGCCTATAGGTGGATATTTGCATGATTATTGTAGAGATTTATATGTATTTGCATGATATTTTCAATTATACAGACTAATTAGCTCAGATATGCTATGAATATTTAGTTTCCTTCAGGATATCAGCATATCTACTTATATTTGTTTGAAATTATCAGTATATTTGCAATTGTGATGATGATTTTAATGAAAGTAAACAAATTGTATTGAATTCTTTCTAATCTTTACTAAAATGAGTGAATCTTTAGCTATTGATCCATATACATTCCAGATACAATCATGAAGAGAAGGAAATCAAACCATAGGTTCACTGGGATGTTCCACAACTAAGTATGGTTGATACAAACTTCGATGGAAAGGAATGAAGATAACATGCAAAATATGAATTGCACTCCAAGGGATGCAACAAATCAAAGTGCAAGCCAAGAATTCATCCATAGATTACTCAAAGTATATGATTGTATGTAATCTAGATCTTCTTCTTCATTAAGTATGCAACAGACATGTATATTTACAATCATCTTAGAGAATTAGTCAGTAATCTAATCTCAATTAAGTTTTGAATATCTTACAAGGTGCACTCCATCTCCTTTTATAGGACAAAGAGAGGAGGCAGTTACAAATGATCCAATGATCAGGATTTAGCTATCGAAATCAACAATCCATATCATCTTTGACTCGATCAACAAATGTTAAACATGGCACGGGTCTTTAGCTGACAACCATCTAGTGGTACTTGATCATTTCTTTGTCATATGATACGTATGACCCTATCATCCTACATCCTTACTCATTCTTCATCTTCTTCATCAATAGATGGGTCATCTCCTATATGTGCACTAATGATCTCCTTGATGGGTTCATATGCTTACACTATTTGTTCAATCTCCCCTCCATCTTGAACCTTAGCCTTCGCTATAGCATGCTCTTGTGAGTGGAATTGTATCTATAATGTAGACCATTTGTTCTTTCTATTGTTCAACATTTCATTATATCCTTAAACTTTTTCTTTCATCCTCATGGCTTTATTAACTGCATCTTCAGACAAATGGTGGAGAGGGTCATTTGTTGCATGCTTAAAATTATCCTGGAAAGCTTCAATTGCAAAATCAACATCTTGATTTTCTATCTTCTCCTCCACCTTGTCCTCAAGAGCTTCCAAGATGTTTATTTCCTTAGACATGAGGTGATGCAACTTGACACTGATGTCTTTGAGTTTTGTGTTGCATCTCTTTAGGATATCACTTTCAAATTGAGTATCTTCATACCATATACCCAATAGTTGTGAAGTATGATTGTTTAATACCTTATTGTATATGAGTACTTTCACATCTATGCATTTCATTTCAGCCAGAGCAATCAGATCCTTCTCTACTTTGATTGATCTCTGTCGAACCTCCTTTTACAACTTATCCACTTTGCTCCTCAATGTGTTGAGCAAATTCCAATTAGTGAGGGAGGTCTTTATTACCTTCTTTTCTTTAGAGATGAATTGAATAAACAAATTATCCATCACATATGCCTTATACTTCATGATATCTAGCCCTATTACCTCATCCTGAGATATAATGGCCAAAGGGGTAGACGTGCTGACTGGCATGTGATTTGGGTCAATTAGTCTCTTTATGAATGTATGCAGCTAATCAATGTGTTGGCAAGAGACACTGCTAGGTATGATAAGTGTTTTCATTGATGGCAACTAAGTATCTAATACACATCTACATTTTATAATTTTCCCTTACCAAAAATTAGATTGAAGATTTGTCTAAGTTTGGAAAGTCAAGAATATAGTGTGTGATAGGGTCCAGTATCTTGGTCCGGATCTCTTCAGGAGTAGATCAAAGTTTGCTATGAATCTGAGGGAGTCATAAGCATTGTCAGGATAATCTAAATCTAGAGTTTTGAAATCCGGTGATGAAGGATTCAATAGTTATTAGCATCTGAGTATCAGGTTAACAGTTTGATAGAACAAGCAGAAGAAGAATAGGGAAACCTTGTAATTGATCTTGGTTTCGGATGTATGGAAGTTGTTGGTTGGACAAGTTGTGATGATCAATGATACTAGATGACCTTATTAATGATTTGTGAGTACAAGTCTTGGTCCGCGTTACAAGTGTACATGGATTTAGCTGACAGACTAGAATTCTCAATAAAGTTCTAAGTGTTCTTGAAGCTGACTAAAAAGTGGTTAAAGATCAGGATGTGGATATATATAGCAAATGGATTTGAATGATTTTAGCGTGTGTTTGTGATGCAACTATGGAATAAGTGTGAAAAGAGTAGAGGTCTAAGATTCAGATGTGAGCATAATAGTGAAAAGGGTGGAGTGAAGATGAAGTGTATCAAGTCAGTATGTTGTGCTTAACTGGAACTAAATCCTTGCATTGATAGATGCTAATTATCAGTTCAATCTCATTGTAATATTCTTTCTATAGGAAGTGAGCCTTCTATAGGCAGTAAGCCTTCTTGAGTAGTGAGCTCTGGGCAATGATCCTGAATGCATGTGCATTCTCCTTTGTAATACTTTTAACATAGTATAATCTTTGTGGTTTAACCCCCACCATGGTTTTTCCCTTAACCGGGTTTCCACATCAAAAATCTTTGTATCAAGTGTATTACTTATGTTTCTGCTCATATGTTATTGATTCATGATTTAATGTTCATATCACTAATTTGATTACAAGTTTTAAAAAGGGGATTAAAGGCAAAAAAGTTTAAATCATGTGACAAATAATTCACCCCCCCTCTTAGTTTTCTGAACCAATTCTAACAATTGGTATCAGAGCTAGGTTCCTTTGAAAAAGTTTAATAGCTTAAGGAAGATCTGGGAAGGTAGTAAAATGGATGAATACAACCTTCAAGGGAAACTTAATCTCACCCTTGAAGATCTTGAGTAGTCCAGAACAGAAGTCCAAGAGCTACAAGAAAATCTCAAAAAGGCTGAAGACTTTGTTGAGATTCTAAAGGGAAAATTGAGCAAATCAAATGAAAAGGGGAAGGAATGACCTCTTCAACTGGGAAATCATTATGAAGACAAAGCCCTAAAAGAGAAGACAAAGGAATGTGAAAAATTAGCTAAAGAAGTTGTTGTCCTAAAACATGAGATGGAATCTAGGGTGATGAGACTAACTAGTGAAATTGAAGATAGGAAGAAATTTGAAGAAGAGATGAAACAAAATCTAAAAGAGAGTACTGAAGAATGTTGCAGATTAGATGGAATAGCTAGTCTCCTAGAATCTAATCTATAAGAAAGTAGAGGCAATGAGAGAGAACTTGAGACACAAATTATCACTCTCAGACATAATCTAGAAGTTGTAAATGAATACAAGGAGAAGTTCAAGATAAGCTCAACTCAACTTGAAGCACTGCTTGAAGGACTAAAAAAGGTTGATGACAAGGATGGTCTTGGATATGAGAAAGGTGAAAGTTCAGGATCCTGACAAAGAAATTTACAACTAAGGAATGGGAGAAACAGAACTAGAAAACCTCTGGTAAGATAGCCAAATGCTTAAAGATATCCATAGTTCAATGCAAATTGTTTCAACTACAATAAATTTGGTCATAAAGTACTCAGTGTAGAAGCAGAGTAAATCAAAATGATCCATCCTTCTCCGGTCAATGCTTCAAGTGCAAGAGGTATGGTCATAGATCCAATGAATGTAGAAGTATGATAATGAATAACTCTAATGGCAATTCTTTCAATGGCTACTATTTTTCTTGCAATGGTTTGGGCACATGGCTAATCAATGCAAATCAAGAGGAAATCAAGTATATAAGCAAGGAAATGTTGTATGCTTTAATTGCAATAAATCTGGTTATATTGCAAGTTTCTACAGAAGCAAGAATAATGGAAGAAGAGATTCGGTAAATAGAAAACTGGATGAGTTGAGACAAGACAAAGGCAAAAGGAAAATTGATGTGAATGAGATATAAAGTGAAATGAACAAGATTTGGGTAAAGAAAGATACAATGAAAAATGGTGATGGGTCCGCATTGGAATCTGGTGCTTACAATTCTGTTTGGAATTAAATTAGGAGCTCTGGCTTAGAGGGAGCTACATTGAACATCAAATTCTCCTAGTCAATAAGTGGGTGCCAGGATATGGCACAATGAGGGAAGATATTTTGAAGTGTTTCAAAACTTTTGGAAGGATTTTTGAAAGGAAAAATGTTGATATGGAAACTTGTGGAGTAATTCATGAAGAATAGTTCAAGAAGCAGAGTAATTGGATGGAGTTAAGGCAGCGCATTTATTACAATGCAAAATTAGGTTTTGTGAAGGATAAAAGGTCACTTAATCATGCATTTGAACCACTTTGCATTCGAAGGAAACAAGTAGAGAAGCTTCTAAGCTGAAAATTCTAGAAATTGAAGAATGAAGAGCAAATTCAACTGGTAATTGATCAACCCTAACCTCACAGAAGAAAAAGGTACTTCTCTATAAAGATTTGGATCTAAAATTTGTTGAGATGGCTTCTCCTCATGTTGTTGACATTACTGAAAGGCCTCAACCCAAATTTAAGAAACATCCTCACAAATCAATAGAAGTTGACCTGCTAGGTGCTTTTTCAAGTGTTCCGTATGGTGTGCTACATGTTGAAGATATTAGGGTTTATATTCATGTAAACATAGATGAATTTGGTGATTCAAGGTATCTAGACTTGTTTGAGAATCATCTTAGGGGTGAAAATCATGATCTTAAACCTGAGTATAAGGCACTACATGATAAACACTTTATTTAGATTATGGGGTTTCCAACATTTGATGAAGATGAATGGGTCTAATATGTTTTGAGTCAGATGCATGATGAATTCATTTGGCTATTAAAACCATTCAAGATTACCAAGGATGTTATCAGAATTTTGACTGGGTTAAACTCAACCAGTGGATTACCCATGTTAAAATCTGTGAAAAACTAAACTATTACTGATGCAACTGGTGCAAAATTTGATAGGAGGGCTATGACTATAAATGACATTATAGAACCAGATGTGAAGTTTGCTTCCATGGTGATTGGCTACAAGATATATCACTCCAGCAAGGAGAACTCTGTCTCTAGAACTTCCATGAATGCAGCATATCAAATGTTGAAGGAGAATGTAGATTATGACCTTTGTGTGTTGTTATAGAACCAGCTGATTGAGAACTTGAACAAGATCAAAAGAGATAAGAAAAACACTTTTAAATATGGTACATTGGTTCTATGCATATTTTTCTACTATATGAATGAAGTACCTAGAGTAAAGGGTGTTCATTGGACTAATGATGGGCCAGTTGCCATTCAGATCAGAGATCATCTTCGCAGCATTGGTGATTTCAAAGCTCAAAAAATTGCAATATGGGGATACTTCAAGAATTTTTAGGGTATGATGTATTTAAGGGAAAGAATCCATAAATCAATTGTTGAGAAGTACAAAAATGAAATATGCTTCATGGTTGACACTTATCAGTGCTTAATGGAAGTAGTGGAACCCAGAACTGTTTGGATCATGCCCATGGGGTATGAAGTAGATGGAAAAATCTTGAATATGTATGCTCAACATCTTCTAAGAAAGCCTAAAGACACAATAGTTGAAATATTTGGAACATATGAGGAGTTAAGTTTAAAACTGCATATTGAGCTCAAAGAACCTGAAACTAATAGGAAAGTAAGAAAAGAAGTTGAGTAGTTGGTTGAAAATCTAGGCCTAACTAAGGAGGTTGTGAGGCAATTCAGGGAAATAATTGAAAAGGCTAAGAAAGAGAAACAAGATAAGAAACAAGGAAGTGCTCCGATGGAACCCTCTTCCACCTCAAGGACTACTAGGAGCTCTGTTACTACCTCTGTTCCTCCTAAGACTACAAAACTAGAAACAAAATCATCTGGGAAAAGGGAGAAAAGAAAGAAAACAAAATCATCCTGAACCTATGAAAGCATAAGAGAAGAAGAAAAAGATACAAATTCTGACATTGAGATCAAATAAATAAAAGCCACAGGTACAAAAGCGGCCAAGATATCCAAGGAGATGCCCTCTGGAAGCAAAAGGCAAAGTAAGAGGCAAAAGATAGAGGAATATGAAGAGAAGCCTACCCTTTCAGTAGATGACATCATTAAATATGTTACTGTGAATGGGAAAATGTGAGTTAGTTCAAATACATGAAAACATACAAAACCCAAACACCAATAGAATTTGAAGGCAAAGAGGAATCAAACCAAGATGAGTAAGAACATACTTACAACCCTTTTTTGCCTGTCGTTTTCCATTGTTGCCTATCTTGCTTTGATCTTCACTGGAGAAGCCATCAGAAGCTTTTTTGCTTGCTTGCTTGTTTGAAGATGATAAAGGAAGAATGACTCTTGATATGTGTTGAATGTGATCTTCAACACACAATAATGGAGGATATTTGAGAATGGAATTGGCAAAGAGAAGATGAGAGAATTTTGGGTATAGTGATTGTGCAAATGAAGTGCCTCCTTAATGGCTTAGAAGAGGGTTCTATTTATAGATTTTCTGAAAATAGAATGGAGGGTGAGGATCCAAAGATGAAATCAATGGTTAGGAATAAAAGTGAATCTTTTATTCCTAACCATTGATCTCATCTTTGGATCCTCACCCTCCATTCTATTTTCAGAAAATCTATAAATAGAACCCTCTTTTATTCCTAGTGGATTATAACAATTGAATTAAGAATTCAATAGTGGAGGACAGTGGGTTATGACAATTGAATTAAGAATTCAATAGTGGAGGATAATGGGGAACATTGAATTAAAATATTCAATGGGTGAAGGCTAGTGGGGAACATTGAATAAAATATTCAATGGGTGAAGGCTAGTGGGGAACATTGAATAAAATATTCAATTGGTGAAGGCTAGTGGGGAACATTGAATAAAATATTCAATTTGTGAAGGATAATTGATTTAAAGATTTATTTTGGAAAATGGAGGATATTAGCTAATTAAATATTAAGAATATTTAATTATATGTGCAACATGGTGAGGTGGAAGAGATGAGGTGGAAGAGATGAGGTGGATTGATGAGGTGGATTTTAGGACTTGGGACATTAGAAGAAATTAGGGATTCTAATTGACAGAAGGAAATAATAATTAATATAAATATCAAAATATTTACTTAATTCAACCTGAGCCAATTTTAGGTGTATACATTTTGCCCCTCTTTGAAGCAATGTGTTTTATCACGTTGTTTCAAAGAATAAATAGTATGATAATGATACATGCCCCAGTTTGCCCCTGGTACAGGTTATGATGATAGGATGCCCCCTTGGGAGATTGGATGGGGAGAAGGCGGAAGGCATGAGACAGACAATCTCACGAAGAAGAAGGTGAAGAAATGGGTTAGGATGGAGAAAAATGGGATGAATGATATGGAATGCAAGATAAGAAGATGACACACACAAGCAAGTAAGAAAGTATGCACAAATGATATAGGAACAACCAAGGTATTGCCCCTGTCGAGCGGTAAACCAACGATATTAGGTCGATGATGTTTGGTTTCAGGAATGAGATATGTCATATAAGACTCTGGGTCTGGTTTCGACAATGCAACATCCTGTCTAAGACATATGATAATGATATACGATAGTGTTGTCATGGCGAGTAGTGATGTATCCCTAGAGCAACATGAAGGATAGTTATGACTGATTGATATGGTTTACGACCAAACAAGGATCAAGACCACTGATTGTGATTAGATCATTTCACAAGATTGATTTGACTTGATTGGCATGGATTAAGGATAGACTTGCAATTGGATACAGTATGGATATGGATATGGATACGGATATGAGATGCAATTTGATACGGTATAGATATGGATATGGATATTTGTCATCTTGATATAGCAAGTATTTTGAAGCACTTTCATCATTGGGCTTTATTATGTTGTAAGAAAATACAAGCATCTAGGTATAATTAGACTGAGATGACCTGAGTATTACTTACATGGATTTTTATATAGCAAGTTAATACAAGCATCTAGTCAAAATTGAATCTAGATGACCTAAGTATTTCTTGCATTTCAACAGACAAGGATTGCCCCTTTTCATGTTTAGACCTCAAAGTCCTTGATGATCTTTTGCCGATCATGTCATTAGACAAAAGTCATCACATTACTAAAGTTTAATCCACAAGCAGCAGACAAAAAAAATTATGCCCCCATCATAGCATCTCTAGCTTTTGGCATCCTTGAGTAGCATAGGAACACATAATGACAAAAATCCAAGACTTTGTAAGTTAAATTGTTCACAAAACATTCTTGCATTAGATGTGTCTTTTTGCCATAATTGATATAGAATTAGCTTGAGTGTTTCAGTATGGTACTCTATTTTGTTTAGAATAGGTTGATGTTGTGCGTCAAGATTTTTGTTGTTTTGAGAAGCGTACTTTGCTGCGTGTGCATGTCTAGAGAAAGGTGCAGACACTGATAGGTAGAGGAATGGATGACAAGACATGGGATGGACAGGAAATGGAGCGGACTCTGATAGATAGAAGGACTAGACATGGAATGGACGGGAAAGTGGAGCCTCAGGGGCGCATGAGATAATGGCCTTGCCTACATGACAACACAGAGGCAGCGTAGTTCAGGGTGAACCCTGATCAACCGAAGACCTAGGTGATGGTGGATCTGTAGAAGTGGTATGGATTGAGATAGATAGAAAGACCAGACATGGGATTGACAAGACAGTGGAACCTTGGGGGTGCATTGATAATGGCCTTGCCTACATGATAGCTCAGAGGCAACGTAGTTCGGGAAGAACCCTAATGGACCCAAGATATGGATTGGATGAGACATGATATGGAACATACATGGATTAGATATGGATCAAATAAGACACAATATGGATCAGATATGGAACAAAAAGAAACATGACATGGAATAGATATGGAACAAACAATACTGATGACAAGGAACCACCACAGATATGTAGATGGATGGAAGATAATAGATACGGATGGTTATGAGGATGGGCAATAGTGGATAGAAGGAAACAAGGATGTGATCTCCAAGGACTATGTTGCATAAGTATAACATGCCCCATTATAGGTAGAGTACGTAGGATTTTTCATGACAATCCTAATGATGATAGGAGGATGAGAGGATAATGAATGATTTGCATGCTATGGAGGGATAAGGTATATTAAGAGCCATTCAAAACATTTGTCAACATTGTGCCCCCAATCTTTATCAAGACCAAAGAATAGAGGAAAGGAAGTTTGGATGGATGGACGAGACAGGATAGGAAATGGTATGAAAGGAAACTGGTAGGAGAAGAGTGATATGCCGATGAGACAAGGTGCCCCCAAGTGTAGGTGACATAGAAGATCAACTTTACACATGACGCCTGATTGCCAGGTTTTCATCACGGTACTTATCCCAGGCACCTATTTGCCAAGTATTCACCATTGGACAAAGGGATTTCTCTTTACTTTTTTCACTTTTTTTTTTGAATATTTAGATAGGAGAAGGTGGATATGGAAAGACTCAAGTATAGAGTTCCTTGAAAGGTGATAGTCCCGCTAGGTAGATATTGTCAAATGGACCATGTCAAGTGTTCTCACAGATGTTGGTAGGGGATCGTATGAATGTGATATGGCATAGGTAGATAGTGGATTATGATGCAGCATACAGAAGAACTTATCTAAATATGGAAGGAAGGTTTTATGCGAAAGCATGGACCATAGGATGAGGAAGATATGTAGGATAGTAGTAGAAGGAAGGGGAGATGGAGGTATATGAAAATGTTGTGGAATGGAAGGGAATCATGACCAACGATTGCACATACCATGGTAAACATTGAAGCTGGTGATGGGAAAGTAGTGTAGTAGGCAATGGAGACTTTTGCTTGTGGATGAATGATTTAGGAATTTATGGACCCACATAGACTTAGTATTTTTTTGATTTTTGTTTGCCATGTGGGATGGAAGAATTTCAGACTTATGGATGAAATGGGAGAAAGTGGATGGTTGAGATTCTTGAGAGGTGGATGCCTCATGTATCTTTAGGGATTTGTGCTTAGGTACCCAAACCATTTTGTTTTTAGATAGTACCTGTGAAAGTATGGATTTGGGTGTATGCAGCTTTTTTGTAGCTTTCGGATTAATCATTTGTTGCTTGGGAACCCACACCTTTTTCAATTTGGCATTGAGGTGTATGGGTGTATGCAGCTTTTGCGCAGCTTTTGGAATAATCATTTGTTGCTTGGGGATCCATACCTTTATCAGTTTGGCATTGATGTGTATGGGTGTATGCAACTTTTGATATGGATAATTCTTTGATTCTTGGCTTTTATATCCTAGGTCATGAGGACTCTTAGGATTTTTTACTTTATAGGTAGAGGCATCCACATATTTGTCATTGAATCCCCATGGGATGGTAGAAGTGAGGTTGGTGAAAACTCCTTGTTGAGACAATATGTGCATTTGTCGGCCATGATTGGGATATGTAGAGAATTTATAGATGGATGGATAAGGTGTTGGAAGTAGCGGAGGGAGATTGGATGGTGAGATATTAGGAGTTGAAAGTAGCGGATGGAGATTGGGTGGTGAGATATTCAGAGTTGGAAGTAGTGGAGGGAGATTGGATGGTGGAAGTAGCGGCAGTAGATCAGATGGTGGGATATTAGGAGTTGGAAGTAGCGGAGGGAGATTGGATGGTGGAAGGTGTATGGTCACATGCTTTTGACAATTGTAGGATGATGGAGGTGGAATGGCGACATATGTTTTGGGGATCTGATAGTGTTTGTGATGAAAAGTGGTAGACTTAGGAGGAGTGGAAGAAGTACCAACATCTTGAGTTTGTGCAACTTGGGGTATGTATCTAATGCCGTATGAAGGTGGAGGAACATTGACATGGATAGGTTCCAAAATACCTTGTTCATGAAGGCCTAAGCCTTTACCTTGATAGTTCATACTCTGGAGTATGCGTTGGATAGCGGGATTATGTGTAGGTGGAATACTAGACACAAGTTTCTGATTGGATGGAGAAAGTGAGATAGCAGATATTGGTTGTTGGTGTTCTAAGAGAGAACATTCATGTACGATGGTAGTAAGACCAAGGATATATGGTGGACTCTTTGTAGCATGGTCAATAACATATGGTGAGGGATCATTACTGGTCTGATCTTCTACACTTGCTTGGGAGGCAAGTGTCTCATCGAAGGAAGTGGAAGTTGTTGGATCTTGGGTAGGACTAGATAGAGTGCTAGGCTCAGGACCATGGAATATGTAAAGTGGGCTAAGATGATCATCATGGTCTGCTTGATCATAAATAGGTTCTTCATCATAGATGGGATTTTGATCATAGATAGGATTTAGCATGATGGGATTAATGTTCTCTTGTATAGGTTCGTCATTAGTGATAATATCTTGATCATAGGAGAGATATAGGTTATGCATGGTTGGAAACTGAATCTCTTGCTCATGTATAGGATCAAGTGGCTCTTGGAGAGGTTCATTATTATGGATATCATCGTGATCATAGAAAAGCCATTGGATCTCTAGTTCATGCATAGGATCAAGTTGCTCATGGATAGCTTCTTCATCAACACTAGTATCTTGATTAGGGAAAAGATATATATTATGGATGGGTTGCATAAAAGTGATTTGATCTTGAGTTGGACTAGGGCTTAATTTTTCCACATGCTCAGGATTAAACCTTTGACATACCTCTTGGGTTGCTTGAATGGAAGTGGAAGGCTCTTGGATGGGCTCATGGTCAACAACATGAGGGTGTGACAGACCTTGACTCTGGTGCATGGTAGAAGGTTCTTTGAGAAGCTCAAGGGGTTGCAGATGACATGAAGGGGTTGTAGGATTTGACATGGTATTGGAAGAATCTTTGGTAAGGTCAAGGACCAGACTTTGGGTACATGGTTGACTATCTTCTAGTGGTCCTTGGATCACATCCTTCATAGGTGTATGGGTAGATGAATGAGGGGATGGATGAGTGGATTTGGTTTTCTCTCTAGCTTTGCTTTTGTTGTATAAATGTGGAAAACATTTTTCCCACGACTCATCTGATTCTTTTTTGGTGTGCCATTTAAAATTTGAGGAACTAGATGACGGTGTTGGTGTAGGACTGGTATGTTTTGGGATATGTGTTTTAGGATATGGTGAAGGAGGACTAGTAGATAGAGTGGTATATGATTTCCAACTTGAGGTGGTGCTTGTCTTGTCATGAGCATCATTAAGATAGAAAATAGATGTATGGGTTTGGGGCGAGGCGTAGCTAGTACTGACACATTCAGCTTGTAAGATTGACATTTCTTGTTGTATGACTTGGAGTTCTTGAGCAATTGCTATACGGTCTTGGGGCGAGGGACTTAAGTTTATTTGTAATTCTAGATATTGTAGTTTTTGATTAAGGTATTCTAATTTGTTTTCCATTGACACAAGACTGGAAAAGCTTACTAGTTTGGATGTGTAAAAACAAATGTGTCAGAACAAAGTGCAACTGCGTCACAAGTCGAGATAGGTGTGCTTGGAAGAATGAGTTGAATGACTTGTCTTATGTGTTTGGTGTTTAAACTTGATTTGGCAATGATCACACATGTACAAACATGATTCACTCACATAAGACACATAAGCAACCTTGAATGTTGAATTTGAAGAATATGTTGATTAGTAAACAAGCACACATGGAAGACACATCAACATGCCCTAATGTCTAGTTTGATGTAGGGTATGGCAAGTTAGGTTTTGTCAATGTTTAGACAAGGTTGACTAATGATTTGAAAGTGAAATCCTATCACACAGCTGGGAGAAGGGGGTAACCCACCCTTCACCTTCACTTCCCAAAGGTAGAAAGTTCTTTGGGGCTTAGCCGAGAGTGACAGGATTTTGATTTCAAAGAGGATGTCTTTTGATTTAGCCTCAAATGAGGTCGTCCCTAGGGGTGATGAAATCCCCTAGCAGGCCTCCTAGGAAAGGGGTAAACAAAAGCAAATCAAGTGAGGTGTTTTTGATCTCCAAGGTTACCTAGCGGTGCAAAGAGAGAGCATACACACGCACACTTGATTCACACTCACACTTGTAAATTAACCCTTAAGAATTGAAATGTGAGGAAGGCACTTCAAGCACAGGCACTTCAAGACACTGGTTTATTTAATGCCCAATTTCATATGTGATGAAGATAAATGTTTGTTTTATGAGCCCAAATCGAAGTGTGTATGCAAACAAGATTGAGAGATAAAGGATGAAAATGGATGCACCTGATAAGATTGCTGTCCAAATTGATGTGTTTGCTGCTCCTGATGTTTGTCCAGTCCTGAATGATCACCTGCAAGTCACGAAAATGACAATGAAGCAAGTAGACTAGCCAAATAGATTGTGATGCAAAAATGGATAATCTGAGAAAATTTGATAAAAAAAGAACTGATATAGGAAATCAGATTGGATAAACAGATTCTTTAGGAGATTCTATGCAATTTGAAAAAATCACACTAAAAACTGATCAAAATTGCGTAAGTTATGATGATTTGAAGTTTTTAAGCTTGTTTGACTTTGACTGATAAAAAAGGTGGGAAAAAGGTACTGTCACCTGATGAAAATCTCACAAGTGTGAAGTTCTTAGAGTCCTCTTTCCGATGAGTCCTTGTTTGCTCGATTTCACCTCTGTATGCAAAAATTATGAAAATTTGAAAAAAATAGCCGATTTCGGCATGTAGGAGGCACTAGAGGTTGGTTTGACTGTTTGAAATAACCCCTAACAGTTAGGCGAAGTTCTGATCACATGAAGCAGTTTGCATCCAGTGGTTTAGGTTTTAGTTTGGCAGTTAGGTTTAAATGAGCCCACGGTCCTCCATATGACTGTGGGCTGCCTTAGAGATAAAAAAATAAAACAAAAAAAGTGAAACCAAAGCCTGAAAGGGGGCCGCCGAAAATCACATAACCATAGTGTTTGTTGTTTTTTGTTTTTGGCTATTTGGCATGTGTTTTATGTTTATACTCATAGTTAGGGTTTCAGGGGAGGCGAGGGAGGGCGGATGGGAGGCGGGAATGGTGGTGGGGTCAGGGGAGTGAAGCAGAAGGGGGCTCGCAGGGGAGGGTACAGGTAGGGATGAAGGGAGAGGGGGGTCCATAGGGGAGTGGAGGTCGAGAGTCTGTGAGGTGTTGGGGGAGAAGTAGGGAGATGGAGGTTGGGGGTTCGGTGGTGTTGACCAGGTGGAGGTGTGGGCGGCAGGTGGCGGGAGGGAGAACGGAGGTTGGGGGAGGTGAGTGTGGCTGTGGGGGAATGAAGGGAGAGCGGCGGGAGTTAGTGGTTTGGGTGGATGTTGGGCGGGAGGTTTCATAGAGGGTGCTATGGGGAGGTCGGCGGGGGGGTGCTGCAAGGAGCGGCCTGGGGCAGAGGTGGTGGCGAGCAGCACGTGAGGCAGTGCGTCTTAACCAGAACTTGCATTCAAATACCTTAAACCTTCAACTGCAAAAAATCCTTGCAACGTCAAACACAACCACCCTGTACCAAGTAGTACGGTCAGTTCATATGGTACGGATCTGTACAGTATGGATCTGTACAGTACGGACTGTACCTTAAATTTTTTTGAAAATTTTCAAAAATTTCAGTCACCAAATATATGCAAATTTACTATCAAAAAACTCAGAAACAGTGTTCTGGTCACACCTGTGAGGTCAGTTTTGGCCCAAGATGCAACCTGCAATAGGTTAGTCCCAAAACTCACAAAACTTGCCATAAAGAGGGTTAGAAAACAAAGATTTTGACAATAAAACCTTCACAAAATGACGAGTAGATTCGAGACGGTGGGCACCAAAATGTGAATGGGAAAATATGAGTTAGTTCAAATACATGAAAACATACAAAACCCAAACACCAATAGAATGTGAAGGCAAAGAGGAATCAAACCAAGATGAGTAAGAACATACTTACAACCCTTTTTTGCCTGTCATTTTCCATTGTTGCCTATCTTACTGTGATCTTGACTGGTGAAACCCTCAGAAGATTTTTTGCTTGCTTGCTTGTTTGAAAATGATAAAGAATGGCTCTTGATATGTGTTGAATGTGATCTTCAACACACAATAATGGAGGATATTTGAGAATGGAATTGGCGAAGAGAAGATGAGAGAATTTTGGGTATAGTGATTGTGCAAATGAAGTGCCTCCTTAATGGCTTAGAAGAGGGTTCTATTTATAGGTTTTCTGAAAATAGAATGGAGGGTGAGAATCCAAAGATGAGATTAATGGCTAGGAATAAAAGTGAATCTTTTATTCCTAGTGGATTATGACAATTGAATTAAGAATTCAATAGTGGAGGACAGTGGGTTATGACAATTGAATTAAGAATTCGATAGTGGAGGATAGTGGGGAACATTGAATTAAAATATTCAATGGGTGAAGGCTAGTAGGGAACTTTGAATAAAATATTCAATGGGTGAAGGCTAGTGGGGAACATTGAATAAAATATTCAATTGGTGAAGGATAGTGGGGAACATTGAATAAAATATTCAATTTGTGAAGGATAATTGATTTAAAGATTTATTTTGGAAAATGGAGGATATTAGCTAATTAAATATTAAGAATATTTAATTATATGTGCAACATGGTGAGGTGGAAGAGATGAGGTGGATTGATGAGGTGGATTTTAGGACTTGGGACATTAGAAGAAATTAGGGATTCTAATTGACAGAAGGAAATAAGAATTAAGATAAATATCAAAATATTTACTTAATTCAACCTAAGCCAATTTTAGGTGTATACAGTTACTGTAGATGGAAACTTGGCTCCAATGACAAAATTCTATTATGGTTGTAGTGATGCTGACAAAAGAGTACTTGAGGAAGCAATGGTAAGATATTTTAATATCTACAACAAGGCTCTTATTGAAATATGTTCATTAATACCAAAAAGCCTTGAAAAAATTTCGGAACTGAGAAAAGAGAATGCAATAAGTAAAGATCTTGAGATCTAAGAACAAATATTAATACAATTATGCCCCCAAATTACTCTGAAGCAAATGAATTTGATATTCAAAGAATCCAAGGATGAATTCTAAAGTAAAAATTGAATGAATAAGCTTATGCTTGGGGAGACAGAAAAGATTGCAAAGGAAACCAAAGAGATTCTCTGGAGTGCTTTGAAAAAGCACAATCTTCCTATTATAGAGGAGGTAAGTGTAGAGATTTAGTCCTCAGACATGAATGTCAAAGGATTAAAGAAGAATAATCAACAGATTGAAACCCTAGATTCCTCTATTCTGGAAGAGGAATTGCAAAAAGAAGAAGAGGAAGTATTGATAGAAGAAGAAAGTGTTGGCCATGATCCTCCGGATCCTCCTGCTACTGATGACTCCAAAAAGAACTAAGAAAAAGAAGAAGAAAAAGCGAAAGAAAAGGAAGAAGAAAATGCAAAGGGAAAAGAAGAACTAATGGAAGGAGATGGTGCTATTGCACTAGAGCAAGATAGTCTGGTTGCTGCCATTGACAAAGCATAAGGGAAGGAAACTGAAATAGCAAGTGTAGCAAGAGACACTGAGGATGTAGTGCATAGTTTTTTTAGAAAGGAGATGCTAGAGTTAGATGAGCTAGAACTGATACAAGCACCAATCAATTTGGACACTCTCTCTGGACCAAATGCTGAAGATATCATCACTTACATAGGCCAAGGCAAGGGAGAAAATTCTCAAGTCTCACATAGAAAACAATGAGTTGATAGGCCTAGCATCTGGAGTACTAGAGAAGATCATGCCCACATATTAGAAGAATACATCTGATTCTCCTTTTGGCAATTTGAAAAATCTTGTGCATTCTGTAAATACAAATTTTGAGTCTTTTGAGAAGTCAGTTGAAGTAAAGGTTCGGAAAGAATTTTTGGATAAGAGGTTTAGTGATCTAAAAGGCCGAATAGATAATGATAGAAAAACACTCAATATTGGTATAAAGAGTATTGAAAATTCTCTTAAGGATGGTGGTGATATATATATATATAAGTTTTGTTTATCATGGCCCAAATTAGTAGAGGATATTGAGAAAAAGATAAAGGAGCAAGAGAAAAAGCTGCTAGACCTATCTCAAAGTTTTGATCCTTTAACAGTTTCTCTGGTGAGCCAAGAGTGTCAAGCAATTAGCCTGACAAATGAAATAAAGAAGCTTATCAAAGAAAAGCAGAACATTATGGAAATAATGGGTGAGCTCTGGGGATTGATTACTCCTAAGTTGGAAACAATGTTTAACACTTTGTCAGAGGCCCAAAGTACTACCTGGGCAAGCAATCCCTCAGATCTAAGGAAAGCAAAAGCATATGGATTTCTACTGAGTGGACACATTTTAATTTTGGATCATATGAAGAGAGTCTGGGCCACCAAATTTCCATAGTTAAAGAGTACTTTTGCAAATATCCTTAAATATATGTAACATATGGACTGTTTGTACATATGCGGCCTTATATACAGAATTTTTGCATGATTAGTTATTGCAGATCCTACTCTTTTCCATTGATGTCAAAGGGAGAGTGAAGAGAAGTGAAAAATGAAGAATCCAGTGAAGGGGGAGCACCGAAATGTAGTGTGAACAACAGTATGGAGCATAAACAAAGGGGGAGTTATTCTAACACTTAGTCATTTTTCACTAAGTGTTGCCATCAATGCCAAAGGGGGAGATTGTTGGCAAGAGACATTGCTAGGCATGATAAGTGTTGTCATTGATGGCAACTAAGTCTCTAATACACATTCACATTTCATAATTTGCCCTTACCAGAAATCAAATTGAAGATTTGTCTAAGTCTGGGAAGTCAAGAATAGAGTGTGTGATAGGGTCCGGTATCTTGGTTCGGAACTCTCTGGGAGTAGATCAGAGTTTTATACAGATTTGAGGGAGTCATAAGCATTGTTAGGATAATCTAAATCTAGATTTTTGACCTCTGGTGATGAAGGATTCAATAGTTATTAGCATCTGAGTATCAGGTTAACAGTTTGACAGAATAGGCAGAAGAACAAGCTGACCTTGTAATTGATCTTAGTTCTGGATGTATGGAAGTTGTTGGTTGGACAAGTTGTGATGATCAGTGATAGTAGCTGACCTAATTAATGATTTGTGAGTGCAAGTCTTGGTCTACATTGCAAGTGTACATGGATTTATCTGACATACTAGAATTCTCAATAAAGTTCTAAGTGTTCTTGAAGCCAATTGAAAGTGGTTGAAGATTAGGATGTAGATATATATAGCAGATGGATTTGAATGATTTTGTTGTGTGTGATGTGACTATGGATTAAGTGTGAAAAGAGTAGAGATCTAAGATTCAGATGTGAGCAGAATAGTGAAAAGGGTAGAGTAAAAATGAAGTGTATTAATTTAGTATTTTGTGCTTAATTGGAACCGAATCCTTGCATTGATAGATGCTAATTATCAGTTCAATCTCATTATAATCTTCTTTCTATAGGCAGTGAGCCCGAATGCATGTGCATTCCCCTTTGTAATACTTTTAACCGAGTATAATCTTTGTGGGTTAACCCCCACCATGGTTTTTCTCTTAACCGGGTTTCCACGTCAAAAATTTTTGTGTCAAGTGTGTTACTTATGTTTCTGCTCATATGTTATTGATTCATGCTTTAATGTTCATATCACTAATTTGATTAGAAGTTTTAAAAAGAGGATTAAAGATAGAAAAGTTTAAACTATGTGACAACTGATTCACCCCCCCTCTCAGTTGTCTGAACCAATTCCAACACAATGTGCTCCTTGTGCATTTTATTTTTATTTTTCTCCCTTTCCACACTTTTCAATAAAGAATCAATAATATCTTTGGCCTCTTGGCCTTCTTGCTCTTTAGTAGCAAAGCCGAAATCAATATTGGTCATTTGAAATTCATTAATACTTATCTCTCCCTTATCTTTATCTGCTATAGGCAAAGCTACTTGAGTTGCTCTTCTGCCTGTGGTAGGATCTCTTTTTATTGTAGAAGTGACCCTTACCCTTCTCTTTGGCTTAATCATGTCAACTAAAAATAATTTAGAAATATCAAATTCAGATACATCACTAACCTGAGGTGGGTTCACCTCCTCCTGTAGCCAATATGGTATTTCATCCATAGACCCTTGCTAGTCTGTATGCTCAATGTGAGGATCATGAGACTCTACATTTTTTTCCACTCTCGATGGTGAAGGTTCTTTTATTTGTTCATCTTGACTTTCTTCATGACGGACCTCTTCCTGTGTAGGGATTTCTTGTTGCACTTTCACATTCCGGTCCTGTGTATCTTGTGATGCTTGATCCTCATGAGGGGTTTGAGCACTTTGATCTGGTTTATCTAGGTGATCATCTTGATAATTCTTATTCACATTTTCTTCTTCTTTTCTCTGATCATCACCCTTTTGAAGACCTTGTTCCCCATCCTTTTGTTGGAAACAAGGTAGATAACTGAGAGGGGGGGTGAATCAATTATCTCAAATTTCTTTAACTTTCTTTTCTTCTTTAATAATTAGTGCAGCATTAAAACATATAAGCATATGTGATCATAAGAATAGAAATAAAATTGACACACATAACACAAGGATTTTTACATGGAAAACATTTTTAAGGGAAAAACCATGGGGCGACTAACCCAAGATAGTATTCTCTATTAAAAGAATAAAGAAGTACAAATGGCACTTGCCAATTAGGGCTCACTGCTCACAAGAGGCACACTGCCTACAAGAGACTCACTATCTATAGAACTTACAAAAGGTAATCAGGTGTTTGAACTAATGAGAGGCATCTACAAATGCAAGAGTTTAGTTTTGGTTAGGCACAATACACTGATCTAATGCACTTCATTCTTCCTCTGGTTTAGTGATGTTGCTCTGTCACATACCAGACTTGAATTACTGCTTTCACACTTATCCCTACTTTTCTTCACACTTTATTTCATCCCTAATTCACACCACACACCTACATACTGGAGTCCATTTGGTATTATTGTGTGGTTACACAACACACCCCATTTTGACTTGACAAAACAGGGACCCAACTTTTTTACTTGGCTTGTTTTGCATTTCCTGGCGGTTTGGTAAAAATAAGTCATGTAGGTCATCATGCATGGAGAGGCTGGGTAAGTCATCATCATGAGGTTAGTTTGTCAAAGTTCATATTTCATTCCAGTAACCTCATATTTAGATAGAGCATCAAATTTCATGCAGGTTTGCCTTTTACATCAGCCTGATATTCATTAGGATGTGAAAGTTATGAATGGTCAAAATCCTGGTCAAACCTGATATTCACAGGGGGAGGATCATATTTCTTAACATCAGTCATATTACAGAAGATCATCTCGATCTAATTTATCACCTGATAAATCATGCGGTCCAAATGTCTGGACGTCAATTTTAGGTGATAGTGACCTTTACCCATCAACAACCTTATGTATTTCATGAAATTCATATTTCTCAATGTAACCCGATATTTCTCGATATCCTCCTGCCATGAAATATCCCCTTAAGCCTTTATCCTGATGATGTCATTTAGGTCTGACAAACAAAAAAACAAACATGACGATGATGTAATCATCATTTTTACTTCTTGGGGATATATTTTAAAACATGATCCTTCTCACATAACATGATGATGACGTCATAATGCCATAGCAATATATTGAGCGAATATCTGGATGACGTCATCCTAACATTTTGAAAGAGAGACGTATAATTTATCTGGTCATCATCATTTTTTTCAAACATCACCTGATGTGTTGAAATATCCTCCTGATGTATAAAACATGACCTAAGGGTGCGTTCATCGCCCGATCTTGTCAAGATAATTTTTCCTCTCCAAGAGGAGGATCGCATTGCTATCAAGGTGATATTTGGAAATATCACCCGATATCCGAACACCATCATATTTTTGAATATATCCTGTCATATGGATATCACCTCACTCCCGTTGATGCCATTGACATTTAATGTGTGTAGACGTGGTAGGTAGTTCCCACCAAGCACAAAAACCCGATGACACACCTGGCAAAATCTTGAGTTTCCGTGAAAAGATCAATGATTAAAATCTAATACGCCCGTGTTTGCCCTAATTTCACCCTAATTGCAAAGTTAAAAGGTAAATTCATCATCATTTTCACACTTACCTTGTGACAAAATAATTTTTTACATAGCACTAGCTTCCAAACCCTCATACATGCGATACTTGTACGAACGGAGCTTACAGGCAGGAAGAAGCGCAGGATTACCATCCAGATTACGAGCATTTCCAGAAAACCACTGGTATAAAGAGATCTGCATAACCAGGTAAGTAATTGAAACCCTCATCCTATTGTTTCTGCATGGTCAGGTATGATGATTGTAGGTTCCATTTTATGCATCCCGTGATAAGTAAATGCCGAATAAGTATAGTATACATGATGCTAGTAGAGATAAAATGTTATGTGCATGCTTGTGAACATCATTGTAAGACAAGTCTTGTTAATTGCAGATTTCCATGGCCGACAAGAGGTTAGCTAAGTGTGAGGCTGAATTCAGTAAGCCCATGTTCGCATCTCCTAGAGGAATCCTATTCAAGTATGGTGCCATAATAGATACACATCAAGGAAGTACTAATTTGGAGGCCTGGTCTGCCAAGATGAATGATGAGAAGAATACGAGCACCTTGTTAGATACAGTGTTTGTGTCAGGAATGTGGAATGCAGCTAGTTTTCCATACTCCATAGAGTCCCCAGAGCTAGTTATTGAGTGTGCCCAAAATTACAATCCACAAACTAGACAGGTGGTAAAGCATGGGAGAATATATGCAGACTTGTCCATCAAGGGTCTTTCCAAGACATTTTGACTGCCATTGGGCAGGAAAGTTAACAGCATAGATTTGAAGAAATCTGAGATTGAATATGAAAACAATAAGAAGAAAGCAAGAAAGACAATGTATCAGTGGAGGGCTAAAAATAGCACATATTCTGCAGCTACCAAACTTCCTATGCACTTGTATAAATATGATTTTGATGACGAGTATCAATACATGATTGCATTGCTTAGCAGGGTGACAGGCCAGCCTGATGCTGGTAGTTTTAAAGATTAGATGTACGGTGTAATCATGATGTGCATATATGCAGATACCAAGCCATTATGGGGCTAGTTAATAAGTGATGCTCTACATGAGCAGCTTATGAACCTGGGAGGTTCAAATTGTTCTTTTTACATGACATCCTATATTGTCTACTCCTGTGCTTACAAAGGCACATTTGATGCACTGGCTATAGATGGGAAGGTTACAGGCACAATCAATGTTTTACACATATGGGATCATCATCCCTAGTTGCAGAGGGTTAATTACCTCCATGATTACAAATTGGTAAATGATGAATTCTCTATGCATCTAGTGAGGACCATGGAGGAGGACAGGACAAAAAGATTGAGCATGGAGGCTCAAGAAATAATCTACAAGCATGGAGCCTAGTACATTTAATTTGCTACATTTTCTTACATGAGAATTGAGGGTTTTGAAGGACATCCCCTCATGCTGCCAAGATACCCCACTGATGCAGTGGTATTAGTGGAATTTATAAGGTAGAGCTCCACAATACTGAAAACATATAAGGATGCTCATAAACTACCACCAATTTTGTTTCCAGTAACCATTGGCTGGTACATGTGCCTAGATTCAGAAAGTATCAAGATGGTGATGGTCAATTTTAATAAAATGCAATTACAGCCATTCCCACTGATAAGGCCATATGATCCTTATGGGAGGGTACATAAAATAATAGGGAAACCTATTCATCAAAGGCACCTAGAAGACTTCTGGGCAGATTGTGAAGATGAAGCAGAAGCTAGAAGATGAAGATACCAATGGTTGACATTGAATCATATCAGAACCTTTGACTGCATCCCCATTCCCTCACAATTGAAAAAGGATGATGGCAAGATAATGGTAGATGAATATGAAGAAAAGAAAATATATAATGATACCATATCTGCACCTGACCTGACCATACAAGAGGATATATCCTTGGATCCTTTCATTGCCAGGAACTTACAGCTAACCTAATCTTGGGTTGATGAACAAACTGAGGCATTGAAGAAGAAAGGTGTTGCCATTACTATGGATAATAAAAAGAAAGGACAGGATATTCCTGATGAGGAATGTGATGATTTTATAACTGAAAAGAGGAAATCAAAAGGGGAGAGGCTGCCTCCACAACAATAGCAAAGCAAAAGACCCCCCAGGGGTAAGAAAGTTGATAAGGAACCAAAAGGGGTGATTATTGAAAGGGCAGTGTTTCTAGCTGAGGATGCAACAACATCATTATCAGGATCAAGATCAACATCACCTCCATGGACAGGTAAACAAAAGTCTAAGAAACATCAGCCAGCAGGGGCAATAGTTACTGAGACCCAAGAAGAGGGTCAATCCTCCCAAAAACAAATAGAAGAAGATATCCTTATGGAGGAAGAGCTTGAGGAAGAAGAGCCCCCTTTACTATTCAAAAGGAAAAGAAGAGCCCCATAGGTGATGGTAGCTACCACACCTAAGAAACCAAGAACCTCAATGAGGGGTGAGATAAAGCAATCCCCTATAATGTTGAGAGGGGCAGGTAGTGAAGTTTTCCACAAGGAATTCCATCACAATGTTACACTTCCTACCATTGTGAAGTTCAAGACTGAACAAGTGGAAGAGCAGATGAAAGAAACCTCTCAACGAGGTCATATCTCACTAGATGAAATGATTAATCTATCTGATGATGAGGTTGTGAAGGAAGTAGCTTCACAGAAGATGGAAACCCTTGCTGCAGGTACGCACATGACTCCTCACGGGACTCCATCAGTTCAAACAATATTGGAGGAGATGAAACAAGTGGAAGTTGAAGCAGAAAAGAGTCCAGAGAAGATAGCTCAAGAAATGGGGCAGGATACATTAATTGCACAGGTGACAAGTCCTGCAGTAGTGGATTTGACATATAGACAGGATGTGAGTCCTGAACATCCAGCAGGTACACCTGATAAAGGAGAAAATATAGAAGAAGTGAAGATGGCCGAACCAGAGGGCCATGCTTCAGAAATAAGCCAACAAAGCCAATAGGACACTTCAGTTAAACCTATTATGGTAGAAGTTAAGGAAAAGAAGGCTGATGAGAAGGATGTATTAGAAGATCCTACTTCTCAAGTTCAAGAAGTAAGTAGTGTAGGTGCAAAACAAATAGTGGTTTCAGAACAAACGCCAGCACCTAAGCAGGATTCCGCAATATCCATTGATATGAATGTGCATCAACAAGAAGAAAAATCAAAAGTGGATGAGGTAATAACAGAAAAGGATCACGATCATCACGATCATCATATTGACGCATCTCAAGATCCTCCACCTTAGGACAATGCTCCTCCAAAAAAGGAAATTCCTTAGCAGGAGGATGTACCAAAGGATTGCCCCCAAGGTGAGCATCATGAAGAAGAGAAGAAAATCACCTTCTCCATCGCATATGCTGACAGATACCAGAGATCAAGGTGAACATCATGCTGATGCTGAGAAACATGATCAGGTACCTCAGTGGTTGGAGAAGGAAGTCAACACAGAGGTTCGTTTTGAGATTCAAGAATTTGATGTGTCCACCTTATTTTCAGAAAATCTAATAAAACCAAAGAGGAAGGCCGGAATGACTTCAGCCATTAAGAGAGATCCAACAACTGGAAGGAGGACTGCACAGGTTGCAATTCCTATTGTAGATAAAGAAAAATGTAAAATTACTCTGGAAGAATTCCATATTAATATAGTTGACTTAGGATTTGCAAATGAAGACCAGGAGGGTCAGGAGGGTAAGGATATCATTGACTCCTTAACTCAAAGAATTAAGAAAGAGAAAGAGAAGAATAAGCAGCATAAAGAGCACATTGCTCAGCTGCATGCATACATAAAAGGGTTAATTAACCCTGATGATACGTCAACTTATCATGTAGTCCCATTGACTGCTATTTCTCAGGAAGAAGTAAATAAAATAGATCTCATGAAGCATGAGTCATCTATAATGAGAAAGTGGATGTTATCCACATTTGATGAAGCCGAGGAAGTGGTAAAAGCTTCTTTAAAAAGATGGAATTCTTTAAGTGTCTCCAGGGGGAAAGTTGATAGATTACAGATGGAGATTGGGAAAAGGTCTTTCCAGCTGGAGAAAATTTTGGTCATCTTGGAAGAAATAAGGAGAATTGACCCTCAGGTTCTAATAAGCAATCAAGTGCTAAATAATAATAATGCACTGTTGGTTGACATATGGTATAAAGATACCAAATTTGAATGTGAGGTACTTAAAAGATGCAACACTAAATTAAGAGACATCAACATAAACCTACATGATATGATGGCGTATGAAGCTGAACTTTTAGAAGTGCTAGAAGGGAAGGTGGAAGGGAAGATAGAGAATCAAGATGAGGAGTTTGCAATAAAAGCTATACATGGTAACTTCCAACAGGTAGCTGATGATCCCCTAAACAATCTAACAGAGGAAACCATGGACAAAATTATGAGGCTCAGGGTCAAGATGAAAAATTATCATGAGACATCTAGCAGCAGGAGAAGTAAATTAGAAAATCTCTGAGGCAAATACCAAATGCATAAGCACGCCACCATCAAAGCAAAAACTTAGGATGGTGGGGAAATAAAGAGAATAGTACAACTATATGAAAATATCAGGACAACTATGCAGGTCCATGTCAAAGAAGACCATCATCATGATGATGAAGAGAGCGAGAGCGGTGAAGGTGATGATGATGACAAGGAGCATGATGAGGATACATCATAAAAGGGAATATAAGCATCAGTTACTTATGAAAATAAGTATCTTAGATGGTTGCCAGCTGACAACTTGTGCCATTTTGATAAAGTTGACATAGTCAAACTAAATACTGACCGTAGATATTCATAGATAAATCAAGATCATAGATCTTTTTGTAACGGATTCCTCACCTTGTTCTATAAAAGGTGCAGGAATGCCTCATTTCAAATATTTGAAACTTAATTGAAATCCGTCTACTGAAATATTCAGTGCTCATTTCAAAGCATTTTGTATACATTTATATCCTTGCATATTTAATGAATGAGAAGACTGTTGTGATTACAATTCATAGTAAATCTTAAGTAATCAGTGTTGGAATTCTAGATATATGTTGTGATTTGCTACATCCCTTGGAGTGCATATCTACTTGCATATGTTGTTTTCATACAATATCAACTGTATCTAGCTGTGGAATGTCCTGGTGAACATATGGTTTGGTTTTCTTCTCTTCATGACTGTATCTGATGTACATGTGGTTCAATAGATGAAAGTTCAACATTAATTTGAAGCATTTCTTTCAATTTCCTTTAAATTTCAAAGCATTTCACCATCATAATTACAAATAATTGATAATCTTGAGCAAATAATGCAAATATGTGGACATCTCATAGATAATTGAAAATATTTGGCATATTTGAAGCTAAAGCATGTATAATTGAAAATATCATGCAAATATTTGAGTATAACTGTATCATTTGATAAAATAACTGTATAAAATGACCTCTCTGTGAAGAATCTTTATAGAAATAGTGTCATGATGATGAACTCAATGTAAGGCCCCAAAATAGAAACAACAACACACATCAACCTCTAAGTAATGTCAGACGATTAAGACCTAATCACTAGAGACTTGGGATCATGAATTCTCTAAATTCATCATATCTTTCAAGATGAATAAAGGTTAATGTGTACTTTTATTCTATGCCTGTTTATGACTAACATCATGACCAACATAAATTGGCGCTAGAAGAAGGGTGTTTATCTGAAAGAAGATGCTCATCATCATTATTTTCAGGTTTGATGATGCAGAGAGTAAGGTAACCCCGAGTGCATTCGTGAAGTTCAAATATTGCCTAAATATTTACTGTAGCAAGCTTGTAGATGCTCATTCTTGTGTAAAGTTTCTGAAATTAGTCATAAATATTACAAGTTTTATAGTAGATCATCATGAATTCACAAATATTGGCTAATGTTAAGTAAATCTATTCAAGCTTTGAAGAGTTTTGTCTTAGGAGCCTAATATCTTGTGGTAAGAGTCATCATACCCCCATTATCACCTCATATTTACACTACCTTTGCAAATATTTCATAAATATCCAGTCAAATCAGTCATCCGACCGTAAATATCACCTCAGCTAGTGAATTTCAACTGATATTTGCAAAGTTCTAGCCAATTTGCCTTAAAATTAAGAAATCCTGGCTCACAGGATAAATACTAGGTCTAGGCCTAGTGGAATCTTTGAAGAATTACTTGTTAGAGGGTTCAAACCTAGAACTGTGGACATCCATCACACTCCAGGATCTAGTGCATCAGGAGTTTCACTAGAACCTCCTCCTGCAACTCCTGTTGGTTTGCAAATACCTTCTGGGATATATATGACACCTCTTGTTCAACCTCAACCCCAGGTCCAACCTTAGCCAACTCAACCATAGGCTCAACCTCCTTCGGTTGCAATGTCTTTCTTTGCAGCAGAGTCACCTTTGACCTTCAATGCATATCATGAGTTACCAAAGAATCTAGATAAGCTTTGTCCAAAATATCATCCTTATCAGGATGCTAATGATCATATCAGGACCTTTAAAGAAGCCTATTGTAGGGCCAGAATAGAAGATCAAGATGTTGTATGCAGATTATTTCCTTTTTCCTTAGGGGAAGAGGCTTATAATTGGTTTATTAGTCTTGGTCAGAGTTTTGTTGCTTCATGGGCTGTTTTAGAGAAAGCTTTTACTGATAGGTTCAAAATACCAATAGATCCCTCAATGAACTATCACCTATTTGCCACTATCAAGAGGTTTGAAGGAGAACCTATTGCAAATTTCAATGCTAGGTTCCAAAAAATGCTATCCAAGTTAGTTGCCCCTTTATGTAGTAACAGATGCTACTACTAGGAGTATCTATTACTCAGCTCTAGATCCATTGACTTCCATGTTCATCAGGAGAACACATCCTGAAATTACTACCTTGACATGAGCTTTTCAAGAAGCTATCAAAGTAAATCAGCAGCTAGTCCCTGCTCCAACACCAAACATAGCATTCCCTACATTGCCTGGCATGTATCCAACATATCCTGCATATCCAGCTCAGCAATATCCAGCACAACAATATCCTAATGGAGCTATAATGCCTCCAACAGTCATGCCTGCACCTTTGCAAGTGCCTCCATTAAGTATCATGCCACCTCCTAATGGGAATGGCCAGACACCACAATATCCTACACAAACTCATATACCTCAGGGTGCTGATCTATCCAACAATAATACCGGATCCTCTTTCCTCAAGCCTCAAATTGAGAATGTAGTAGCCAAAGCTCAAGAAGAGAAGGAAGAAATCAAAGAAATCTTTGCTCAACTAAGAAAAATCACTACAGAAGTGACTCATTTGAGAAACCAAAACTTTTATTCACAGTCCAACCAAAACAGAGGTTATTCCAATGATAGACCAAATTATCCTGACAGATGATACAATAACAACAATTTCAATAATGGTGGTGGAAATAACAATAATCCTTAGAGACAGCCTAGAGTATGGAACTCCAGGCCAAATAATGGCTCACTACCATCACCCTTAGATAATCAATCACCTGGTGATACCAAACAGACTACTAGAGTAATTCTTACTGAGGCAGCCCTCACCAATTGGTGTAGGATCCACAATACAAATGCTCATGTAGAGCTAGACTGTCCACAATTCAGAATTGCTGCTAGCATTTTCCAGACAGAAGTATCTAATACTTCTGGAAATCCACCTCAGGTGGAGGGAAATAAACTTGTTCCTTGTGGATATGACTCTGCATTTGTATTAGAGAGTTACACTGATCATCATCATCAGTAGACTATGTCATCCCACCAGCATTATACCCAGGCTTGTGAAGAATCTACCATGGCTTTTGAGTCAAATTATGTCTTCCCCTTTGAGGATGAAAATGAGCCTTCCACTAAACATGAGGAGGTGCATGCATACCAATAGCAATATCCTGGTAAGCATAATTACAATTTGAGAAGTAACTCCAATAGACCTCCTAGTCCATTAACCAGCTCCTTGCCTCTGAATAGTTTTAACACACCTCCTGATCCCAAGGCAAGTAACAATCAAAGATTTCTAAAGGTAAATGCATAATATCTATCACCATAGAATACAGCATCAAAGACTGTTGACCTACCTCATGAGTCTGATAAACTTGTCACATATCTGGCAGATGAAATGAAGAAGGTAAAAATCAGCCTATCTCTATCAGAATTGTTGAAAACCCCTACAATTAAGAAGGCTTTCATGAAATCACTAGATGATCCTATTCCTAAAGAGGATAATCATTCCCTAGGTCAGTCTAGTAGTAAAGATCATGCTGCTAAAGATAATAATATCAAGCCTAAAGTGCCAGCTACTGTCCAAGCTGCAGAAACCTTGCATATGACCTTATACTGAGATAAGAGTGAGTCACCACCCTTTCTCCTCACCATAAGGATGTTTAGCAAGAATTTACACAACTATTTAGTAGATTCAGGTACATCTACCAATGTGATGCCCTTGTCTATATGCAATGCTTTACGACTGCATCTTGCTAAATCCCTAAAGAAGGTGACACAACTAGATAAGACAGAAGTGAGTGTAATAGGAGAATTGATTCATATACACATGCAGCTAGCATCTAATCCTAGGATCTAGTATTACATTGATATTCAAGTAGTTGACATACCCGACACATATGGGATGCTACTTAGTAGAGACTGGTCAAAGACTTTGAATGGATATATGTCTACTGACTTTAGTCACATGTGGTTACCTTGGAAAGGTATACCTAACCAGATAAGAATAGATACTGAGCCTAGAATGAAACACATGATCACTGAGTATAACAAAACAAATGAGATCATGTATGTAAGTGTTGAACCTAGAGTTTATGCCATTAGACCATAGACTATCAGGATAGAAGAAATCCTGATGCTTGACTTTCATCATCATCATCATGATGATCATCAGGAGGACATGCCGGTTGTAGGACCTGATAGTAATTTTGAGAACGAAAATGAAATAGATCACTTCAAAAATTTGAGATGCATCTGTCCAAGCAGGTAAAACATTGCCAGTTGTTAAATGTTCCTATTTATGACATTCTGATTGATGGTTGGTGCAGATTACATGACAAAGCACATTTAGAAAAAACTTGTGAAACATGCCTAGATATGATGGAGCTAGAGCAGACATGCAGTGAGGCATCATCATCACCATTTTCTGAGGTAAGTTCTACATCTGATGATGATGATATTGATTCTTGTTTGTCTTTTGCAGGAGACACAGAAAAGGTGATAGATCATGATGAAGATCATATACAGAGAATAGAAGAAATTCTGGTGTGTGACCAGATAAATGTTAAGAAGAAAGAGAAGATCACCCCTGGAAGTGATTGTCTAATGGAGTCAGATTATGAACTATCTGATGAAGATAGTGGTAGTAACCTGACCAAATTTGAAGAATTTCTATTAGGAGAAATTAAGAAGATGATAGAACAAAAGAAGCATCCATGGGATGCACTAACTGAAGGATGGTGTAGGCTGCATGAGGCACCTCACTCGGAGACTACCTATTCGCTATGTTTACATATTTTAAAGAAACATATAGAGCCTTACCCAAAGGATCATCCTCCTGATGATGAAAAATAAGAAGAAAAATTAGTTTCCCAGGAGAAAGAAAAGATAAAGTCTGAGAAAGATGAAATTCCTAAGTTAAAATGGATATCAGGTGGAGCAGCTGCTAGAACTGCAAAGAAGAGCAAAGGTTTAGCCATGCCTCATGTTGAAGATAAATCCTGGACTCTAAGATTTGATGGATCTAAGTCCAAGCAAGGAGCTGGAGTAGGGATTGATCTCATTAATCCATTAGGAAAATCCTACTTAGCTGCATATAGATTATAGTTCCCCTGTACTAACAATGTGACAGAATATGAAGCTCTAGTTCATGGGATACTATTTGCTCTCAAGAAGAAGGTAAAAATTTTGCATGTCTTTGGAGACTTAGAATTAGTTGTCAGATAGGTAAGAGGAATCTACTCCTGCAACTATAAGAGATTGTCAAATTATAGACATAGAGTGTGGGATTTGATTGAAGACTTTGATGCATTTAATATCACCCACGTTCCTAGAGAATAGAACCCTAGGGTAGATGCACTTGCCCAGGCTGCCAGTACCCTGGAGCCATTATCTATATTAGGTCTAAAAATATTTTCAGTAAAAATGGTATCTGTACCATCAGTACCTGATAATGTTACTAATCTTCAGGTCTTTGATGATGATCAGTACATCCTTGATTTCATCTCTAATCGAGATATATTTGATGCTCAGATCATAGATGAGAATAGTGTGGAAGATCAAGTTTGGGAAGAAGATGAAATATTAGAGTTGCCTAGCAACAGGATTCCCAAAGGTATGATTGAATTAGAAAGAGCCTTTGATTTGGATAATATGCTGAAATAGAAGGATCTTCCCAAAGCTGATGGAGGTCAATATTCACAAGTAGATATTGGACAAAATGAAGACAAGAAGAATGTCTTGATTGGTAAAGTTTGCACACCAAAAGAATTAAAAGGAATAACTCAAGCCCTTAAGGATTACATCCATGTAATTGCATGGACTTATGATGAGCTGAAGACATATGACACATTAGTCATAACTCACACTATACCTTTCAAGCCAGATGCTAAACTTTTCAGACAGAAGCAAATTCTAGTCAATGCTTTGCTTGAACCAATAATTTTTTAAGTCAAGAAGTTGTTAAATGCCAGGATAATCTTTCCTGTGAGGCACTCCACTTGGGTGGCAAACCTAGTGCCAGTAAGAAAGAAGAATGAAGACATCTGATTGTGTGTAGACTTTAGGAACCTGAATAGAGCATCAGAGAAGGATAATTATCCTTTACCCTCATTAGATGAAGTTCTGTAGATTGTTAATGGAGCTAAAATGATATCCTTTTCAGACGGATTCTCAGGATACAACCAAGTGATGGTTGATAAGATTGATAGGTTGAAGACTGCCTTCAGCACCAAGTGGGGGATATTTGCATATAGACGTATGCCATTTGGACTTATAAATGCTGGAGCTACATTCTAGTGAGCAATGGACATAGCCTTCAGAGGTTTAATAGGAAAATGTATAGTTATATACATGGATGACTTGACAGTATTCTCCAAAGAAAGGGGGAACCATGTAACAGATCTCAGAAATGTGCTGAAGAAATGTGAAGAATATGGAATATCCTTGAACCCCAAGAAATGCATATTCGGGGTAACAACAGGCAAATTATTAGGCCATTTGATAACTGAAGATGGAATCATCATTGATCCTACCAGAGTGGAGTCTATTATGAAAATACAACTTCCTGGAAGGAAGAAAGAGCTGAAGTCTTACTTTGGTAAGATTAACTTTGTAAGAAAATTCATCACTGGTTTTGCAGAGATAGTCAGACCATTAAATGTTATGCTGAAGAAAGATGCCAAGATTGATTGGACATCAGAAGCTAAAGCTACTTTTGAAGACATAAAGAAAGCCATATCAGATGCTCCTATCCTTATCAGTCTAGATTACACTAGAGACTTCTACATTTATTCATTTGCTTCAGAACATACCTTTGCAGCAATGTTAACACAAAGGAATGAAGAGAAGGAAGAGAAACCAATTGCTTTCATGAGATGTCCCTTCAAGGATGTTGAATTGAGATATGTGGATGTTGAAAGACAAGCACTTGCATTGGTCAGGGCAGTTAAGAAATTTAGGCATTATATACTAAGAAGCAAAGTAATTGCAGTAGTGCCAGATGCAGCAGTGAAGATGCTGCTAATGTAGAGTGAACCTGGTGAGAAAAGAGCCAAGTGGATTACTGTATTACAAGAGTATGACATGGAAATTACACCAATGAAATTGGTAAGAGGACAGGCCTTAAGTCAAATGATATCTGAGATTGATCCAAACATCACAAGCCAACAGTGTGTTATCAATGCTAAGGACAATAAGGAGTGGTATTTAGATATCAGGTACATCCTGATTACTGGAAGATGTCCTCCAAGAATGCAAGCTTCACAAAGAAGAGCCTTGAAGATAAGGTCACAAAGATATATGATGAAGGGAGGAACCTTATTCAAGAAGAATTATGAAGGAATATACTTAAGATGCTTAGAAAAGCTAGAAGCAAATAGGGTTTTATCAGAATTACATGACAAGTTTGGAATAGCACATGGATCAGCCTTGGCCACAACACATGCAATCCTTAGAGCAAGATATTACTGGCCTACAGTCTTTAAAGACACATCTGAAGATGTTAAATGCTGTCATGTATGTCAGGTTGCTGCCAATAGAGAGAAATATGCTACACAACCCTTACAGCCAGTGATGGAAGAGCATCCATTTGCACAATGGGGCATGGACTTCATAGGATCAATCAATCCTCCATCATCATCAGGCCATAGGTATGTCTTAACAATTACTGATTATTGTACCAGATGGACTGAAGCTGTCAGCAGCAAGACTTGTACTGCAGATGATGTTATTAAATTTTTGGAAAGAAACATTGTTACCTGGTATGGAACCCCTTATGCTCTAGTAAGTGATAATGGTTCTGCCTTCACTTCAACCAAATTGTCAAGTTGGGCTTTTGATCATGGGATCATGCTCAAGTTTTCATCCAACTATTATCCCCAAGGGAATGGATTAGTAGAATCCACCAACAAAAAATTGCTGAATATCATAAGAAAATTAATAGAGAAGAACCCTAGGGAATGGAATTAATTTCTGAAATATGCTTTATGGGTAGACAAAACTAGAATGAAAACTACATTAGGAAACTCACCCTTCCAATTAGTATATGGGGTAGATCCTATCCTCCCTGTAAACTTGAAAATTCCTACCTTGCAGTTTACCCAAGAGTACCTAGGCATTGATAATAGACAAGAAGTCAGGTTGCTTCAGTTGATGCACCTGGAAGAGAAAAGAAGTCAAGCAATTGATCAATTTGCAAAACATCAGGTTGTTGTCAAATGCTGGTTTGACAAGAGAGCCAAATTTAAAGCCTTCAGGCTATCTGATTTAGTCTTGATGTGGGATAAAGCCCATGAGAGGAAATGTGACCATGGAAAATTTGACAGATTATGGATAGGTCCCTGTCAAATTTTTGAGATACTAGGAGACAACATTTATAGGCTTAAGAACTTGACAGGGGAGGATGTCCCATTTCCAGTCAATGGACAATTCCTCAAACACTATTTCCAAGCCTAAGTGACTTCATGACAGTCATGTGTATCATAATGTACATTTGTATAGTTGCTTGTACAGTTGTGTTTTTGTTGTTTTGTTTGTTTGTTTGTTGAGTTTTTGTTTTGGCTAGTCAAGATATGGAAATTTATCATCCTAGAAAATAACTAAATTGTTAGGATTCAAGTGATGAAATCAAATTTAGACATAGGTTATGATTCATTCTAATAAGTATTCATGATCAGGTCTGTGATATCCTTTCATCAGGGTGCCTTTTCTTGATCAAAGTGAATCAATCACAATGAAACACTTAAAAGCCTTGGGTTTGTTAAACACACAAGTATAGGTGTTAAGTGAAAAATCTAAAGGGACTCCCTTGCTACCAATACAATCTCTTGCTACCAATACAATCTCCAACCTAAAGCTGCAAGTGACTACACCTTGTATAAATGAGATGACATGATGATATCAAATACAAATTTTAAAGAAAATCATAAAAGGAAATAAAATTAGGCCATCTAAGTAACTCTACCAGGGCTATGAATGCCTGCTGGCAGTAGGGCTCTACTTAGGGAGATTGTATAGATAACCTTTCCAGGGCTATAGATGCCTACTGGCAGCAAGGTTCTATCCAGGTTGGCTATGAGGGATGATCTCCAACTATGTAGTTTAACACTAGTTACTTATGTTTTCAACTTTCTTTCAAGATGAGGATAATTAATCATTTGTACATACATGATCCTTTGTTAGCATTGTTACCATAATGAACTTTTATCATTCAGAAGATCATGATGCTTGTGCTTAGAGAGAATTAGAATACAATGGATGAATGTGATCACATCACTTGAATCACTGGAATTTGTTTGTTTTCTTTGGTGGCAAGTTGTTGTGTGGTTACACAACACACCCCATTTTGACTTGACAAAACAGGGACCCAACTTTTTGCTTGGCTTGTTTTGTGTTTCTTGGCGGTTTGGTAAAAGTAAGTCATGCAGGTCATCATGCATGGAGAGGCTGGGTAAGTCATCATCATGAGGTTAGTTTGTCAAAGTTCATATTTCATTCCAGTAACCTCATATTTAGATAGAGCATCAAATTTCATGCAGGTTTGCCTTTTACATCACCCTGATATTCATTAGGATGTGAAAGTTATGAATGGTCAAAATCCTGGTCAAACCTAATATTCGCAGGGGGAGGATCATATTTCTTAACATCAGCCATATTATAGAAGATCATCTCGATCTAATTTATCACCTGATAAATCATGCGGTCCAAATTTCCGGACGTCAATTTTAGGTGATAGTGACCTTTACCCGTCAACAGCCTTATGTATTTCACGAAGATCATATTTCTTAATGTAACCCGATATTTCTCAATATCCTCCTACCGTGAAATATCCCCTTAAGCCTTTATCCTGATGATGTTATTTAGGTACAACAAACAAAGAAACAAACATGACGATGACGTAATCATCATTTTTCCTTCTCGGGGGTATATTTTAAAACATGATCCTTCTCGCATAACATGATGATGACGTCATAATGCCATAGCGATATACTGAGCGAATATCTGGATGATGTCATCCTGACATTCTGAAAGAGAGATGTATAATTTATCCGGTCATCATCATTTTTTTTCAAACATCACTTGATGTGTCGAAATATCCTCCCGACATATAAAGCACGACCTAAGGGTGCGTTCATCACCTGATCTTGTCAAGATAATTTTTCCTCTCAAAGAGGAGGATCACATTGCTATCGGGGTGATATTTGGAAATATCACCCGATATCTAAACACCATCATATTTTCAAATATATCCTATCATATGGATATCACCCCGCTCCCATTGCCGCCATTAACATTTAATGCACGCAGATGTGATAGGTAGTTCCCGCTGACCACAAAAACCTGATGACACACCTGGCGAAATCCTGAGTTTCCGTGAAAAGATCAACGATTAAAATCTAATACGCCTGTGTTTGCCCTAATTTCTCCCTAATTGCAAAGTTCAAAAGTAAATTCATCATCATTTTCACACTTACCTTGCAACAAAATCATTTTTTACAGAGCACTAGCTTCCAAACCCTCATACAAGCAATACTTGTATGAACGGAGCTTATAGGTAGGAAGAAGCACGGGATTATCATCTGGATTATGAGCATTTCAAGAAAACCATTGGTATAAAGAGATTTGCATAACCAGGTAAGTAATTGAAACCCTCATCCTGTTGTTTTTGCATGGTCAAGTATGATGATTGTAGGTTCAAGTTTATGCATCCCGTGATAAGTAAATGCTGAATAAGTACAGTATGCATGATGCTAGTAGAGATAAAATGTTATGTGCATGCTTGTGAACATCATTGTAAGACAAGTCTTGTTAATTGCAGATTTCCATGGCTGACAAGCGGTTAGCTAAGTGTGAGGCCGAATTCAGTAAGCCCATGTTCGTATCTCCTAGAGGAATCCTGTTCAAGTATGGTGTCGTAACAGATACACATCAAGGAAGTACTGATTTGGAGGCCTAGTTTGCCAAGATGAATGATGAGAAGAACAAGAGCACCCTGTTAGATGCAGTGTTCATGTCAGGAATGTGGAATGTGGCTAGTTTTCCGTACTCCATGGAGTCCCCAGAGCTGGTTATTAAGTGTGCTCAGAATTACAATCGACAAACCAGACAGGTGGTACAGCATGGGAGAATATATGTAGACTTGTCCATCAAGGGTCTTTCCAAGACATTTGGACTGCTATTGGGCAAGAAGGTTAACAACATAGATTTGAAGAAATCTGAGATTGAATATGAAAACAATAAGAAGAAAGCAAGAAAGACAATGTATCAGTGGAGGGCTAAAAACAACACATATCCTGCAGCTGCCAAACTTCCTGTGCACTTGTATAAATATGATTTTGATGATGAGTATCAATACATGATTGCATTGCTTAGCAGGGTGACAGGCTAGCCTGATGCTGGTAGTTTTAAAGATTAGATGTACAGTGTAATCATGATGTGCATATATGCAGATACCAAGCCATTATGGGGCCAGTTGATAAGTGATGCTCTACATGAGTAGCTGATGAACCTGGGAGGTTCAAATTGTTCTTTTTACATGACATCCTACATTGTCTACTCATGTGCTTACAAAGGCACATTTGATGCATTGGTTATAGATGGGAAGGTTACAGGCACAATCAATGCTGTACACATATGGGATCATCATCCCTAGTTGCAGAGGGTTAATTACCTCCATGATTACAAATTGGTAAATGATGCATTCTTTATGCATCTAGTGAGGACCATGGAGGAGGATAGGACAAAAAGATTGAGCATGGAGGCTCAAGAAATAATCTATAGGCATGGAGCCTGGTACATTCAATTTGCTACATTTTCTTACATGAGAATTGAGGGTTTTGAAGGACATCCCCTCATGCTGCCAAGATACCCCACTGATGTAGTGGTATTAATGGAATTTATAAGGCAGAGCTCCACAATACTGAAAACATATAAGGATGCTCATAAACTACCACCAATTTTGTTTCCAGTAACCATTGGTTGGTACATGTGCTCAAATTCAAAAAGTATTAATATGGTGATGGTCAGTTTGAATAAAATGCAGTTGCAGCCATTCCCACTGATAAGGCCATATGATCCTTATGGGAGGGTATAAAAAATAATAGGGAAACCTATTCATCAGAAGCACCTAGAAGACTTCTAGGCGGATTGTGAAGATGAAGCAGAAGCCAGAAGAAGAAGATACCAAAGGTTGACATTGAATCAAATCAGAACCTTTGACTGCATCTCCATTCCCTCACAGTTGAAAAAGGATGATGGCAGGATAATGGCAGATGACTATGAAGAAAAGAAAATATATAATGATACCATATCTGCACCTAACCTAACCATACAAGAGGATATATCCTTGGATCCTTTCATTACCAGGACCTTGCAGCTAACCCAAGCTTGGGTTGATGAACAAACTGAGGCATTGAAGAAGAAAGGTGTTGCCATTACTATGGATAATAAAAAGAAAAGACAGGATATTCCTGATGAGGAATGTGATGATTTTATAACTAAAAAGAGGAAATCAAAAGGGGAGAGGCTACGTCCACAACAATGGCAAAGCAAAAGACCCCCCAGGGGTAAGAAAGCTGATAAGGAACCAAAAGGGTGATTATTGAAAGGGCAGTGTTTCCAGCTGAGGATGCAACAGCATCAGGATCAGGATCAGGATTAGCATCACCTCCACGGATAGGTAAATAAAAGTCCAAGAAACATCAGCCAGCAAGGGCAATAGTTACTGAGACCCAAGAAGAGGGTCAATCCTCCCAAAAACAAATAGAAGAAGATATCCTTATGGAGGAAGAGCCTAAGGAAGAAGATGCCCCTTTACTGTTCAAAAGGAAAAGAAGAGCCCCATAGGTGATGGTAGCTACCACACCTAAGAAACCAAGAACCTCAATGAGGGTTGAGATAAAGCAATCCCCTGTAATGTTGAGAGGGGCAGGTAGTGAAGTTTTCCACAAGGAATTCCAACACAATGTTCCACTTCCTACCATTGTGAAGTTCAAGACTAAACAAGCGAAAGAGCAAATGAAAGAAACCTCTCAAGGAGGTCATATCTCACTAGATGAAATGATTAATTTATCTGATGATGATGTTGTGAAGGAAGTAGCTTCACAGAAGATGGAAACCCTTGCTGCAGGTACGCACATGACTCCTCACGGGACTCCATCAGTTCAAACAATATTGGACGAGATGAAGCAAGTGGAAGCTGAAGTAGAAAAGAGTCGAGAGAAGATATCTCAAGAAATGGGGCTAGATATATTAATTGCACAGGTGACAAGTCCTGCAGTAGTGGATTTGACATATAGACAGGATGTGAGTCCTGAACATCTAGCAGGTGCACCTGATAAAGGAGAAAATATAGAAGAAGTGAAGATGGCCGAACGAGAGGGCCATGCTTCAGAAATAAGCCAACAAAGCCAACAAGACACTTCAGTTAAACCTATTATGGTAGAAGTTTAGGAAAAGAAGGCTGATGGGAAGGATGTATTAGAAGATCCTACTTCTAAAGTTCAAGAAGTAAGTAGTGCACGTGCAAAATAAATAGTGGTTTCAGAACAAACGCCAGAACCTAAGGAGGATTCCACAATATCCATTGCTATGAATGTGCATCAATAAGAAGAAAAGTCAAAAGTGGATGAGGTAATAACAGAAAAGCATCACGATCATCATGATCATCATATTGACGCATCTCAAGATCCTCCACCTCAGGATGATGCTCCTCCAAAAAAGGAAATTCCTCAGCAAGAGGATGTACCAAAGGATCGCCCCCAAGGTGAGCATCATGAAGAAGAGAAGAAAATCACCTTCTGCATCGCATATGCTGATAGATACCGGAGATCAAGGTGAACATCATGATGATGCTAAGAAACATGATCAGGTACCTCAATGGTTGGAGAAGGAAGTCAACACAGAGGTTGGTTTTTAGATTCAAGAATTTGATGTGTCCACCTTTCTTTTAGAAAATCTAATAAAACCAAAGAGGAAGGCCAGAATGACTTCGGCCATTAAGAGAGATCCAACAACTGGAAGGAGGACTGCACAGGTTGCAATTCCTACTGTAGATAAAGAAAAAGGTAAAATTACTCTGGAAGAATTCCAGATTAATACAGTTGACTTAGGATTTGCAAATGAAGACCAGGAGGGTCAGGAGGATAAGGATATCATTGATTCCTTAACTTAAAGAATTAAGAAAGAGAAAGAGAAGAATAAGCAACATAAAGAGCACATTGCTCAGCTGCATGCATACATAAAAGGGTTAATTAACCCTGATGATACGTCAACTTATCATGTAGTCCCATTGACTACTATTTCTCAGGAAGAAGTAAATAAAATAGATCTCATGAAGCATGAGTCATTTATAATGAGAAAGTGGATGTTATCCACATTTGATGAAGCCGAGGAAGTGGTAAAAGCTTCTTTAAAAAGATGGAATTCTTTAAGTGTCTCCAAGGGGAAAGTTGACAGATTGCAGATGGAGATTGGGAAAAGGTCTTTCCAACTGGAGAAAATTTTGGTCATCTTGGAAGAAATAAAGAGAATTGACCCTTAGGTTCTATTAAGCAATCAAGTGCTAAATAATAATAATGCACTATTGGTTGACATATGGTATAAAGATACCAAATTTGAATGTGAGGTACTTAAAAGATGCAACACTAAATTAAGAGACATCAACATAAAGCTACATGATATGATGGTGTATGAAGCTAAACTTCTAGAAGTGCTGGAAGGGAAGGTGGAAGGGAAGATAGAGAATCAAGATGAGGAGTTTGCAATAAAAGCTATACATGGTAACTTCCAACAGGTAGCTGATGATCCCCTAAACAATCTAACAGAGGAAACCATGGACCAAATTATGAGGCTCAGGGTCAAGATGGAAAATTATCATGAGACATCCAGTAGCAGGAGAAGTAAATTAGAAAATCTCCGAGGCAAATACCAAATGCATAAGCACACCGCCATCAAAGCAAAAACTCAGGATGGTGGGGAAATAAAGAGAATAGTACAACTATATGAAAATATTAGGACAACTATGCAGGTCCATGTCAAAGAAGACCATCATCATGATGATGAAGAGAGTAAGAGCGGTGAAGGTGATGATGATGACAAGGAGCATGATGAGGATACATCATAAAAGGGAATATAAGCATCAGTTACTTATGAAAATAAGTATCTCAGATGGTTGCCAGCTGGCAACTTGTGCCATTTTGATAAAGTTGATATAGTCAAAGGAAATACTGACCGTAGATATTCATAGATAAATCAAGATCATAGATCTTTTTGTAACGGATTCCTCACCTTGTTCTATAAAAGGTACAAGAATGCCTCATTTCAAATATTCAAAACTTAATTGAAATTTGTCTGCTGAAATATTCAGGGCTCATTTCAAAGCTTTTTGTATACATTTATATCCTTGCATACTTAATGAATGAGAAGACTGTTGTGATTACAATTCATAGTAAATCTTGAGTAATTATTGTGTGAATTCTAGATATATGCTATGATTTGTTGCGTCCCTTGGAGTGCATATCTACTTGCATATGTTGTTTTCATACAATTCCTTTGAAGTTAGCATCAACTGTATCTAGCTGTGGAATGTCTTGGTGAACATATGGTTTGGTTTTCTTCTCTTCATGACTATATCTGATGTACATGTGGTTTAATAGCTGAAGGTTCAACATTAATTTGAAGCATTTCTTTCAATTTCCTTTAAATTTCAAAGCATTTCACCATCATAATTGCAAATAATTGATAATCTCGAGCAAATAATGCAAATACGTGGACATGTCGTAGATAATTGAAAATATTTAGCATATTTGAAGCTAAAGCATGTATAATTGAAAATATCATGTAAATATTTGAGTATAACTATATCATTTGATCAAACAACTGTATAAAATGACCTCTCTATGAAGAATCTTTGCTGAAACAGTGTCATGATGATGAACTCAACATAAGGCCCCAAAATGGAAATAGCTACACACATCAACCTCTGAGTAATGTCAGATGATTAAGACCTAATCACCGGAGACTTGGGATCATGAATTCTCTGAATTCATCGTATATTTGAAGATGAATAAAGGTTAATGTGTACTTTTATTCTATGCTTGTTTATGACTAACATCATGACCAACAAGTATATATATCCACATCAAGGATTTCATCAACTTTCTAGTCGACAACAAGAACACTCAAGATATTTACAAGTTATTGGTCTGAAGGCTAAATCCATGATTGATTTGTGATGCATATCATAAGCATGGGTAGAGAAGTCTTTAATCATGTCAGCCAACAATGTATGATTCCACAAATTGTTTGATCAACATCATTTACTCATCCGGATTGAAGTCGGATACTCTGCCAGTCAGTTCTTCCTCTGTCTACTCTACTTGACTGGAACCCAATTCTCAGATGCTCATATCTTTTCCATGCTTTACTACCAAAGGCTAAATCTCTGGAATATAGTAGTCATCATACCCCTCTTAACTTATCCAAGTCTGCAACTTGCTGAGTTACACCATTTGAGAGATCCAGACCTTGTTGCATACTCTGTTCTTGTTCACCGGACCAAAACAATCTTCAAATTGACTTTTGCTAAGGGCATACTATGTACTGTGGATGTGTGGGATAGACTTTGTTGCCATCAATGACAACACTCATGAAGCCACACAGTGTCTCTTGCCAACAATCTCCCCCTTTGGCATTGATGGAAACACTTAGTGAAAAGTAGCTAAGTGTTGTAGTAACTCCCCCTTGGCTGATGCTCTATCTTTTACATTATTTAACCGGAGCTCCCCCTTAGCTTGATTCCACATTTTTCACTACTCCTCACTCCCCCTTTGAGATCAATGGCAAAGGGAAGAATCCACACATCAAAATTTGTAAAAATTAACCTATACATGGTTGCATAAGTATATGTGTGTGTGTGTGTGTTATACTTACATATACTTAAGTATTTCCGCAAAAGTGGCCTTCAACTGTACAAATTCTATGGCCCAGCTTTGCTTCATCATATCCAAAATGGAGATGTGACCACTCAACAAAAATACATATGCTTATGCCCTTCTTAAATCTATGAAATCACTGGTCTAGGCTGTGGTCTGAGCATCTGTCAAGGCCTCATGCATTGCCTCTAACTTAGGGATAATTATCCCTCTGAGTTCACTCATTTTGTTTATTATATCCTTCTTTTCTTTGTTTAGCCTCTTTATTTCATTTATGATGACAATGGATTGGCATTCTTGATTCATTAAAGAGGTAGTAAGGGGATCAAATTCTGAGATAAACTTGACAATTTACCTTCTTGTCCTTTCACCTTCTTTTCAATATCCTCTGTCACTTTAGGCCAAGATAAACAAAATTTGTACATGTCCCCACCATCTTTAAGAGCATTTTCAAGGCTCTTTATTCCAATGTCTAGGGTCCTCCTATCATTAGTAATTAGTCCTTTCACTTCAGTAAATCTTTTTCCTAAAAACTCCTTCGGAACCTTTTCTTCTGCCAATTTCTCTAAAGATTCAAAATGAGTGCTAACAAAATTTACCAGAGATTTCAAGTTACTAGATGGAGAGGCCGAAGGATCCTTTTGAAATTATGGCATGATCTTCTCTAGCATCTTGGATGCAATCTCCAATAGTTCATAGTCTTCCATGTGAGATTTCAAGAATTTTTCTTTTGCTTTGGCTTGAGCAAAAGATGCTATTTTCATTGTCTAAATGGGAGAGAGAGAGTCAAAATTTAGTGGCCCTTGAAATAGCTTAGGTTCATCTATCTCCATCATTTCTTTGTTTAAGAAGTTCTTCACTACCTCTGCAGTGTCTCTTGCCGGTGACTGAGTCTTCTTTTCTTTTGAGATCTCAGAATTGCCATCATAGGTCTTCTCTACTTGTTCTTCTTCTTTTCCCTTAACCTCCTCTTCTTGACTCACTTTCTCCTCTTTTCTTCCTTCTCCTTTAGCTTCTGAATTTGGAATGTCTATAGTGGGATCCAGAGGAGAGATGTTACCTGTGTTTGCTGCTTCATGAACTTCCTCTTCCAAAATAGAGGAATCCAAGTCCTTAAACTTCTCTTCATCTATCTCTTTCGATCCTTCTACATCTTTGTCAAAAGATTCTTCATTGGTTACATTTAATCCTTCACCATCCATGGTAGAAGGTTCTTCATCTATTTCCTCTACAATAGGAAGATTGAATCTTTGAAGGCATTTCAGAGGATGTCTTTTGTTTCTCTTTCTACTTGGTTAGTTTCTCCAAGCATAAGTTTATTCATTCTTGTTTTACTCCAGAATTCATCCTTAAAGTCCTTAAAGATCATATCCATTTGTTTTGGAGTAATAGAATAATAGAGCTGAATTGCTATTTGTTCCCAAATCTCTAAGTCTTTTGCCTTTGCATGTTCTTTTCTTAGTTCAAGTATTTTTTCTAGACTCTTAGGAATTAAGGATATAATTTCAATGAATGCTTTATTGTAGATGTTTAGGTACCTGACTATAGCTTCTTCCAAAATCCTCTTGTCAATATCACTGTATTCATCATAGAACTCTATTACTGGCTACAAGTTCCCATCCACAGTAACTACCTTGATGATGTCATCAATGGAAAGAGTGGGTTTTTCAACAAATTCTTCTACCTTTTCTTCTTTGTTTTTACTAGCAGAGAATTCCCCAGATGTTTTCTTCTTCATTTTCCTAATTTCCACATTAGATTATATTTCTTCATCATCTTTGAGACTTGTGTATGACCTTGTGGCTTTGGTCTTCATCCTCTTTTCTCCTTTTTCAGATGTCTTGACTTCTAGTTTGGTGGTCCTTGAGATTTTAGGAGCGGTAGGTGCAGAGCTCTTGGAAGATCTAGTCTAGGAGGAGGCTTGTACCAGAACATTTCCTTTCTTTGCTTCTTGTTTTTCTTTCTCAACCCTTTCCATTTTCTCTCTATTTGCATCTACTGCCTCTTTAGATAAGCCAAATCTTTTGGCAATTTCCTCAACTTCCCTTCTTACTTTCCTTTTTATCTCCAGTTGTCTTAACTCAACATGTATTTTTACACTTAGTTCTTGAAAGGTTCCAAACCTTTCTACCTCAGGGTCCTTAGGCTAGCTCAATAGGTGTTGAATATGTAGCTCCAAGATTTTCTCATCGACCTTGTATCTTATAGGCATTATCCACACTGTTCTAGGTTCAATTGCCTCCATTAGGCATTGATTAGTGTCAACCATGAAGCACACTATGTCCTTGTGTTTCTCAACTATGGATTGAGGTATCCTCTCTTTGGCTTGCATCATGCTTTTGAAGTTCTTAAAATAACCCCAGAGAGCTGTGTTTTGAGCTTTAGCATCACCAAGTCCATACATATAATCTCTAATCTCAATTGCAACCAATTTATCATTTTAACAAACCCAACCACTAGATCTGGGTAGTTCATTCATATAGTAGAAGAATAAACATAGTATTAGACAACCATATTTGAAGGAATTCTTCTTATCCTTTTTGATCTTCTATAGGTTTTCTAATAGTTGATTTAGGAGAAGATCACATAGGTCATAATTTGTATTTTCCCTCAACATCTGATATGTTGCATATATTGTAGTCCCAAACATAGAATTCTCCCTACTCGAATGATAGATTTTGTAGCCAATTATCATTGAGGAAAACTTGACATCTGGATTAGTGATGTCATCTATGGTCATTGCTCTTTTGTCAAATTTAGATCCGGTGGATTCAGTTACTGTCAGGTTCTTGACATATTTGAGTGTAGGTAACCCACCAGAAGAATGCAGTCCAGTCACTACCTTGATGACATGTTTTGTTATCTTGAAGGGCCTCATTAACCACATGAAATTATCATGCATCCCACTTAGGACATACCAGACCCAATCATCTTCTGCAAAATAGGGAAAGTGTATCCAATGTCTAAAGTGTTTATCCCGGAGGGCCTTGTATTGAGGTTTGAGTTCAAAACTCTCATCTATTAGCTATTTGTGATAGATGTCCATCAATTTTGAGTCTCCAAATTCCTCAATGTTGGCATGGATATAGACCCTAACATCTTGTACGTGCAATACTCCATGCAAAATGCTAGAAAATGCGCCTAGAGGATCAACTTCTAGAGATTTATAGGGGTGTTTCTTGAATTTAGGATGCGGCCTATTAGTGATCTTTACAACCATTGGAGTAGCCATCTTACAAAAGATTTAGAGAGAGATTTTCAAAATGAAAGTACCTTTTTACACTTTTAGGGTTTGAAATAGGAGTAGGAACAGGTCGTTGGTTGAATTTGATTTTCTAGTTGATCTTTGAGTGAACTGTAGAAACTTCATTCTAGAGCTATTATTTTCTTCTTCTCAAATGCAAATGTTTAAATAATGAGTGAATGAATCCTTTTATCCTTGCACAAACCCTAATTTCCTTTTGTAATAAATGCACAACATAAGTTATTTGGTTGCCCTGTTTTGAGAGAGATCTTCTCGAATCATTGTGATGAACTTAGAATCATTGTCGATGAGGATTGACAATGTATCTTCTTTTCTTTAATTATGCCATGGGTCCATAAATCAAAGTATTTCAATTTTGAATCATACCATATCTGTCTATGAAAATCCTGCTTCACCAGAGTGCTATCAGAACTGGATTCACTTGAGCAGTTAAACTCTTGCAAAACTCCATACAGATCTTTCATATTTTTGGTGAAGGTTATGTAGATGTTTTTCTAAGAACCCTTTAATCTGCAGTATTCCATGTGTTGAATTTAGGCACTAGTTGACTGGTTGGGGGAATTTGTTTTTCTCTGTGACTCCCCCTAAGCTAGATCTCATCTATTTAGTTTTTGAAAGGAACATCAGCACCAGATTCCGGTGCGGATCCATCCCTAATATTTTTTGTACTCTTCTTCACCCAAATCTTGTTCATCTCCCTTTGAACTTCATCTGCATTCACTTTACCTTTACCCTTATCTTGTTTTTGATTATGATGCACTAGACCCTTGTTATCCTGATTTTTACTTCTGCAGAATTTGGCAATATGACCAGATCTATTGCAATTGTAACAAACAACATTTCTTTGCATATTTGATTGATATCCTCTTGATCTACATTGATTAGCCATATGTCCCATTCTATTGCATGCAAAGCATCTACCATTGAATGAATTATTTATTTACATATTTTTGCATTCATGAGATTTGTGACCATACCTTTTGTAGTTGAAACATTGTCCGGAGAAGGATGGATTAGTCTGATTCATTCTCCTTCTACACTGAGTTGCTTTATGACCAAAATTGTTGTAATTGAAGTAGTATCCATTGAATGATGGATATCTTTGAGCATTTGGTTTCCTTACCGGAGGTCTTCTAAGCCTATATCTTTGATTTCCTGATCCAAAGTTCTAACCAGATCCAGAGCTTTCACCTTTCTCATATCCCAAGCCATGCATCTACCCTCATTTGGATTTCAAGAAGAACTTCAAGTTGGGATGAGATTATCTTGAATTTCTCTTTGTATTCATTTTGTATTTGAAGATCTTGTTTAAGAGTGTCTATCTAATTCTCAAGTTGTTCTTCATTATCTCTAGCTTCTTCAAGATCAAATTCAAGATGCCTGATTATTCTGTCCATTTTGTGGTAGTCCTCTATCTTCTCCTTGAGGGATTGTTTTAGATTATCTTCAATTTTCCTTTTTTCTTCAATTACTTGGGTGAATCTCATAACCCCTGATTCCATTTCATGGCTTACCATAATGACTTCTTTTGACAGCTTCTCACATAGCTTATTTTTCTCATCCAGATCTTCATTAGTATCATTGGCTTCACTCTGATTTGCTAATTTTTGAAGTAGTTCCTTTCTCTTTTTCACAGAGATACTTAGTTTTTCTTTTATCTCATTTATTAAATCATCATCTCGTTTGAGTCTTTCTCTCAAGTTATTGACTTCAGAGTGGGATTGTTCAAGATCATCTAGGGCAGACTGAAGTTGTTCCTTCATACCATATATATCCATTATGATTCCTAGATCTTCCTCAAGATGTTAGGCTCTATTTAGAGGAAATTAGCTCTGATAACAATTGTTGGAAACAAGACAGATAACTAAGAGGGGGGGTGAATCAGTTATCTCAAATTTCTTTAACTTTCTTTTCTTCTTTAAATTAGTGCTGCATCAAAACATATAAGCATAAGTGATCATAAGAACAAAAATAAAATAGACACACATAACACAAGGATTTTTACGTGGAAAACCCTATTAAGGGAAAAACCATGGGGTGACTAACCCAAGATAGTATTCTCTATTAAAAGAATAAAGAAGTACAAATGGCACTTGCCAATTAGGGCTCATTGCCCAAGGACACTACTCACAAGAGGCACACTACCTACAAGAGACTCACTGTCTACAGAACTTACAGAAGGTAATTACGTGTTTGAACTAATGAGAGGCATCTACAAATGCAAGAGTTCAGTTCTGATTAAGCACAATACACTAATCTAATGCACTTCATTCTTCCTCTATTTTAGTGTTGTTGCTCTGTCACATATCGGACTTGAATTGCTCTTTCACACTTATCCCTACTTTTCTTTGCACTTTATTTCATCCCTATTTCGCACCACACACCTACATACTAGAGTCCATCTGGTATATATATCTGCATCAAGGGTTTCATCAACTTTCTAGTCAGCAACAAGAACACTCAATATATTTACAAGTTACTGATCTGTTGGCTAAATCCATGCTTGATTTGTGATGCGTATCGAAAGCATGGGCAGAGAAGTCTTTAATCATGTCGGCCAATAATGTATGATCCCACAAATTATTTGATCAACACCATTTACTCATCTGGATTGAAGTCTGATACTCTGTTGGTCAGTTCTTCCTCTATCTACTCTACTTGACTGGAACCTGATACTTAGATGCTCATATCTTTTCCATGCTTTACTACCAGAGGCTAAATCTCTAGAATATAGTAGTCATGATACCCCTCTTGACTTATCCAATTCTGCAACTTGCTGAGTTGCACCATCTAAGAGATCCAGACCTGATTGTCAGACCTTGTTGCATACTCTATTCTTATTCACTAGACCAAAACAATCTTCAAACTGACTTCTAGTAAGGGCATACTATGTACTGTGGATGTGTGGGATAGACTTTTTTGCCATCAATGACAACACTCATGAAGCCACACTGTGTCTCTTCCCAACACCTTTGACGTGTCCACTTCTCTAGGGTCTTGGGTTTTGTCCATCCCTTCTTCAATTCTTCTTCTTTCAGGTATTTGCTCATTGTCCTGACCATCAATTTGATCAGACATCTCTCCATCCCCCATATGTACATTAACTTCTAATTTTCCATGTTTTGGAGGTAAGTCTTTATCTTTGCTTTGGTCTTCATCACCCTGATAAGTCAAATCTATTTCTGTGGGGCTAGTGACTTGTTCAACTAATCTTGTCAATCCAATTTACCTTCTTCTATTTCCTCTACTTCAAACTCCTCATGATGGAATTCATTTTGTGCTATGGGGGTGCCATGAAGGGTCATCCTAGTATTCTTTATTAATGTCTCCATAGAACTGGCAGAGACCTCATTTACAACATCATCATTAGATAGTTCTACTATGTTATCTAATGGAAAGGATTGCTCATCTCTTACACTATGCATCTCTTTTCTCTATTCCTATGTCCTCTCAGACTTGAATTGCATGATATCAAGAATAGGGACCTCATGTTGTAGATTCTTCAGAATGCCTTCACCACCTACTCCTCTTAATAGGATAGTGGGGTTTTTATCTACTACCCCCCTCATAACAGATGTTTGTTTCTTCTGAGGTGGCTCTTGGATCTTCTTCTTTTTCTTCCTTATTAGGAGATCATCATCTAAGCTCTCTTCCTCCTCTACAATAGCAGGAGCAAGCTTTGCAATAGTTTTTTTTTGTTTTGTAGGTGCATGAGGTGATGTTGTTGTAGATGTGGAGGCTACATCTTCCTTTTGTTGAGGTTGATGAATGACTATCACCCCAATAGCTTGGTTTCCTTTATTGATTTTACTCTAGAGCAAAATTGAAATTGTAGAGATACATGGGCAACTTGGCAGAAGCCTTATATGTGCTACCACTAGCTCTCCATTGGTATATGATCCTTCTAGCTTATTTCTCTTTCCTATTGTACTCCTTCTCCAATTTACCCAAGTTTAGTCGAACCACACAAGGTCCTCTAGGAAGATTGAAGGCTATAGTGATACCTTCAATTGAAAAGTCTGCATAAACCCTACCGTGTTTCTCTACCCTTTTGGTATTCACATTATAATTCTAGGCACACTCTACTACCAATTCATTGGCCTCCATTACATAATGAAATCCCCTTGCATGCCACATTCTTGAACTATAGATGCTCATGAGCAGGGGATTCCCACTTCCTTTATCTAATTTCACTGTCCATGCATCAAGATCTATGTTTCCTAGATGTGTATCATTTATTCATCTATATTTGAAGGATATCCCCTCAGGTTGTATGCACATACGTTTCAAGAATTATGTGTCTGACCTGTTCTTTCAGATTGCCATTGGTTCCTGCAACGAAAGATGTATATATCTTACCCTAATGTATCATGTGCAGTGGTGGATTCAATGATCACATGAATTTTATGTTGTTATTTCTCTCATTCTATTCTATTTCATGCATCATCATATTAATTTACTCTGGTAACACCATTTTTACCTATTCATTTACCATAAACGACAAAAGAGGGTTTTATCATTATGTACCTGATAATCATTATCCTTTTACTATGTAAGTGATGTCTAGATGAGCATGTTCACCTTGCAATTACCATTCTCTGTTCGCTATTTGAATGTGTATCCCATTCTGTTGAGTTTGCAAGTTGCAGCAATGTCACCTTAATCTCGCAGGGCTCTATAATTCTTCACTTAAACATTTGGTAAACTCAAAATGAGCTCAAATCCTTACTTTTAATTGAGCACAATGGAAAATTAGGGTGTGATTAATGTCCTCCTATTAGTATCCATTGATTGACACCTGAGGCTTGGAGATGTTAACAAGTGGCAGGCATTTATTCAAAATTTTGAAGGTTCAACCTACTGTTGAAATGGCATTTAATGCAAGGATGCATATTCATGGAGATCAGGGATTTTAGGAAATATGATTGATATCTAGAAGATGAGGATGATGTCATCACAAGGATGGTCAACTATTGACCAATGACCAAAGTTGGGTCATTATATCTTCATTTAACAATCGTGATAATATAATGTGTTGATATGATTAGGTCAACAAGCCATGTGGCATCATTCTATTGGTTACAAGAGATCCCCATATCATAGGTCTCAAGGGCTAATATGATGGATATTAAGAAATATCTAGATAGTCAACAATACAAAATATTCCTTGATTCTAGAATGTGAGGATGATTTCAGTATCTTTTATAGGATTTCAAATTGGTCAAGGAGATGACATCATCATCATATTAATGAAGATCAGGGATGTTAAGATATATGACCCTCATGGATCTGGGTCATGATGAAATCATCATCATATTTGATCCTTTTATAAAGTGGAACAAGATGATTTCATCGTCATGTTACCGAAAGTTAGGGATATTAAGAAATATGACTAAAATTTGAAAGATGACCCTCTAGGAATATGCGTGGGTACTTGACGGGCAAATGTTCTCTCACATTTAAATTTGACATTTGCATATTAAAGGATATGTGGATATCAAGTTCTCTTCATTGAAACATAGATCAAGGATATTAGTGAATATTCAGGATATTGGCAAATGTGACCCTCTAAGAATATCGGGTTTGACAAAACTTTGACAGAGCATAACTTTCTATCTCTAAGGAATATCAAGGTGATCCAAAAGGCAAACCTGCTTAGAATTTCACACCCTCCTATATTATGGGATTCATGATGGAAGAATCTAACTTTGATATTTAACCTTCCCTTATGAGGGACATGCATGCATAGGGGTGATATACAATTGTTTCATCTGACTTTTACCAAACTGCCCAAAATAAGAAAGCAAAGAACAAGCAAAAGTAAAAGTTGGGTCTCTGTTTTGTTGAGGTAAAATGGGGTGTGTTGTGCAATCACACAACATTACAATCTTTTTTGTGTTTTGCATGCCTGATACTATCTTCACTATGTTTGGCGTGTCTGTGGCATGTTTCTCTAATGCCTACCTAAGACTAGGGGATAGAAATAGTTCCTCAATCTTTGTGTATGCACTAGCTTCAAGTGCCTAGCATGTTTGTTGTGTTTTGACCATACTTTAATGCATGTATGGACCATGCATTCATACATACATTAAAGTGGGGGCTAAATTTTATGTCATAAAATGTCCCCCTAGGACTTTTACCTCCTAAGTTTAGCTCGCGGGTCCCTTGTTTTTCATATTGCATGTTCATTTTAACTCCCAGAACAAAATGGCCTAAAACCCATGTCAAATGGGGCTTGAGGGACATCTATAGGCTTAACCCTAGCCTAAAATAGGAACTAACAACTTGGACGCTTGTGCCCTAGTGTTGCCCTATTTTAGGCAGGTCCTAAATTTAAATGTCCGTTGTGACTATTAAAAGGTTCCATTGTTGACATCTTAAGTTTGAATTATGAAATTAAAGTGGGGATGCATATATAAGTATGTTTAGGGATTTATTTGAAAACTAGAAGAGGATTATGAACTTTTGGTGAACTGATGAGTTTAGAGCATTCAATATATTCATTGTCACAGAGTAGAATATTATTTTTTTTAAAGGAAAAAGGTGCAGAGCACATGAACTATATTATATTCAAATAAGGAAAAGATACAAAGCTTAGATACAAAATGCCCTTATAGTAGATTGAACTAGGTAGAGTAAGCATGGAGAAATAACCCAACCAAGATATTATATCATAGCACCCCTTTACAACACAAAAAGAGATCTTTTATAGCGAGCAGAGAAGGGGACTTTACAAAACAAAAGAGGAATACTCCCTCTCTAAAACCAATTAGATAAGTAGATACATCGACTGTAATACTAATAATTACATAACAGAACACCTTAACAAACCATATTAAGATTCCATATTTAGGTCTTCGAATATTGTTGTTGTGTTTGTGATTGCAGATTTAACTTCATCTTCTCATGTATTGAAGGATTTTCATCTACATGCGAGTTACACCTCCGAGGTGATATCTATTTATGTTTTCAACCATTTATCAATTTGTTTTTTCCTTTATCCCATAGGGATACACATTCTTTTATCTGACAATGGTGTTTGGAAGACTTGAATGTCCTTTCGGGGCTTGACTAAGGCAAGCTCCTAAACACCACAACCCACAACCCCATTCTCTATGATTACAGGTTACAGGTGGCATATCTGAAGGAGTAGAGTTGGAGGAGGTAGGAACAAAGTATTTAGATCCCATATCTAAGATAAAAAGTAGGACGTGGACCTAGGTGCCTTACACCAAAGCCCCCCAGATCTCCAACACAGAAATCTTTGGACCAACAAAAACAAGTTATAGACATCTTATGAGATTCTCAATTGAAAACTATACCTTGGGCTTGGGCACCTGCTCTTTAGCCCCCAACTTTTTCACATCTAGAATCTCAAAGTTGGTATGTATCTAATCTGAATATTACATCTTTGTCTAAGAGCATCTGTCAGGATTCATTTGTTTGTTTATGATTTTACATAATTAGGGTTTCTAGCATAATTGGGCTTTAATTAATCAATTAATCAACAAATTCAAAGTTTCCATAGCGTTACAAGTAACCATCAACCTGTAATCCTCTTTCTAAATTTGTGATTCAACTTGGTTGAATGTCCTTGAATGTTTGTAGTGAAAAGAGGGTCTAACTATAAAACCCTCTTCCCTCCTTTTCCTATTAAACAATTTACTATGTAAAGATAAATTTCATCAAACAACAGAAAGTTTTCTAAAAAAATTTAGAAAAGTATTAAGATAAATAATGGTGAGTTTTCAAGGAAATAATTTATAAAATATAATTGATGATGAATACCTCCAAATGCCCATGAAGAGAGATACCAAAATTCCATAATGTGGAAGCTTCCATCTTATTCAGTTGTGCACTTCCTTTCTTCTACCAAGAGTTCTATTGCCCTCCTTACGAAATTTAGAACATTTTCACCTAACAAGTGACCATGGACATTGGCTTTTTTTGCCTCATCAAAATGAATGTATTTCCCTTGGAGAATTATCTTCAACATCAGCTATGCATGTCCTCTTGATGACCTACAAAAATTAGAAATAAAATTGGACTCTTCTCTTGTTTTTCCCATCCTCTTTGGAGCCAAACTTCCATCTATTTATAATATCTTCTCTACAAAGTTTCATCTTCCTCATTTGGGCTCCAATGACTGTAGGTATTCCTCTTCATTCTTAGTGGCATCTGAATTGGAGAAATGTGACTCTAGGGATTTCTTTTATTTCTTTCCTTCATGACTTGGATGCTTGAAGACTCTTTATTGTCCAATCTTTGTCTTCTATCATGTAGGTGACTAGGATTTTGTCCATATGCAACTTGCCTTGTCCTTTCCTAAATGAAGTAAATAATCAAAATGCAAATCTCATAATTTCATTATATCCCTAGATTATCCTTTACCATTATTGTCTCTTTGATATTATTATAATTGAAATCATTTTGCCAACGATTAGAGAAATCTAACTTACAATAATAATCAACATAATAATTTCATGAAGATCATCTAGTCTAATATCATTTCAAAAATGAGATTCAAAATAAAATCTATACTCATAATTTAACTAAATAATTATTTGATCCATCTCCAAAATATTCTTTATAAAGTTCTATTACAAAAATATCAATATATCTATCATTAGAGTTATTAGATAGGGTTTGGGCATCCTTGCATTCTCCCCCCCTAAGAATGGACTTCCTTCTAGAAGTCCTCAAGAGAATATTACTTAGCTTCAACACATCAAATAAGAGGTATATATAATAGAGATACATTTTTTTCAAAATAGAAATACTAATATATCATTACTTATTTCAAAAGAAAACATAACATAATACACATTAGAATCATAGGATTCTCTACATTCACATTTATCAAACAAGGATGTTTTGTAATTACTAATCACAACCAAAAATATTATGATATGTCAAATTCATACCTCCAACACATCCAACAATGGTTAGATGCCTAAAGAGATACATTTGTACACTATCAAAACAAAAGTAAATAGATGCCAATGCTATATTTCAAAATCCAAACATAATACAAAGTACAATATAAACCTAGAAATCACTAAATCATGATTTATCCATAAGCATATTCTGTAGTTACTAGTAATGATTAAAATTATTTATCTAATAGCTAGCAATAGTGATAAGGTTTCACTAATTATTATAAGAAAAACAACTTTAAACAACTCTAACATTCATAATTTAAGTATACATATTGTACAATAGAATCCATTACATCCACTGCACTATCACTTACCAAAAGGACTTGTTTATACCATCAAGAATATAACAATTTATCAAATTCATTGCATCCACATTTCCTCATAACACCTCTCAAAAATTACACACCATAGAATTTCAATTCCATATATAATACATCATGTATACACCCAATGGGATGAGGATGGTTAGTGCCAAGTAGAACCATAGTGCCTCCAAGAGAAAGGTACAAAAAAATATTACACAATATATCTAGGGGAAATGGATAATGACCATCCCATACCAGCCTCATTTACAGCCCCATCCTCACAATAAACATTCCCCAGGCTATCTACTTGATGAAGGGGGTAAATCATAAAAACACACAACAATAAAAATTGCACATAGAAAATAGAACTTTCTTTATTGATGTGGACAACTTATTACAATACAGAAGCTCAAATACAATCAGAGGAATTAACCCTCCACAGGTTGCAACACATTAAAGCTTCCTCTCACAAGACTCTGGAATCATTTGTCATCTGTGACCCCAAATCTACTAGGGTTTCTGTTTTCCTACCTATTCTTGACTCTACACTTCCCCCCCTTAACTCTACTACTGCCCAGGGTTCCCAAAAATGGTTATTAATAGCCTTTTTGGTGGCCAACAACCTAATTTCAAATTTTGCATCTCCCTCCAATAATAGGTCAACTTCCGAGAGCCATAACTTTTGATCTGGGTGTCTAATTGACAAACTGTTTTATGCGTTGAAAAGCTTGTAGAGTGCTCTATGTGCTAAGAACTTGCTCTACTAGTTCTAACCATTTTTGGGCTCATACGGGGCTGTTTAGTGCCTCAAACCTAAGTTTGAATAATTTTCAAACAGTTTTTAGGAAATGGAAACTTTAATATCTTTCAGCTCACAAATGACCTTTGTGTGATTCCTTCGCCAAAGGTCTTATTTTTTAGTTATGAAGCTTCCTATAAATTTTTACTTCATTCCATGCCTAAATGCAAACTTTCTAAAAATAGTAGGTTGCTATTTTTAGCAGTTTGGAAAAACTAAAAGTTCTACATCATTATTCAAGCGATTATAGAGCCAGAACCACAGATTTTGAAAAGAAATGGAAACAATATCAATAATTTTGAAACACATCCTTTTTTTGGGTGATGCAAGATTACCCTTACACCACTGGATGCTCCTGCATCAGACACCCAGGGTGATTTGAGAAGTGACCCTGTCATGTCTCAGGTGTTTGTGTGAGGAAAACCCAAATGGTCAACCTCTGCCTTAGACAACCAAGAAGAATCTTCAACAGGCCTTCCTTTCTATTATACTAGATATTCTTTATATTGCTTATTCTGAGTACTTCTTCCCACATGGCTATCCAAGATGTCTTCTATCTCCTCTATTGAAGTAGATGTCAAAATACTCCATTATTCTTCTATTGTTCCATCCTTTATTCCACCTTCATGATATTCTAATAAATTAGCAATGTCAAAAATAGGGGAAATGTTGATCCCACTCAGCAACTCTACCTCATATGCATTTCCTGAATCATGTTTCTTAAAAATTCGGTGTGGTCCAAATTTCTTCATTTTCAGCTTATTGTATGTTCCAATTGGGAACGTTTCTTTTCTCAAGTGAACCATGACTTCATCTCCTATCTAGAATTCCTTATATCTCCTTTTCTAATCTGACTTAACCTTGTACTAAATATTCATCTTATTAATGTTCTTTTTTACCTCTTCATGCAAAATCTTCATGTGTTCTACAAAGTCTTAAGCTTCAGCACTTGTCTTTTCTCCTTTGTCCAGCTTCCTTAACTTAGAAGCATTTCTTAGGCTATTGCCATATACAATCTGGAATGGTGATTTACCAGTACTCCTATTGACAGAATTGTTGTAAGCAAATTCTACCTGTGGTAAAATCAAATCCCATCCCTTGGGCTTATCTCCTACTAAGCATCATAGCAGGTTACCCAAACTCCTATTCACCACTTTGGTTTGTCAATCAATCTATGGATGGTGTGCAGAACTAAACTTCAACTCTATTTTCAACTTCTTCCACAATGTCCTCCAGAAATAACCAACAAACTTGGTATCTTGATTTGAAACTATGCTCTTTGGTAAACCATGTAATCTCACCACCTCCCTAAAAAATAACTTTGCAATATGAACAACGTCATTAGTCTTCTTGCAAGGAATAAAATGTGCCATCTTCAAGAATCTGTCCAAAACCACAAAAATAGAATCATGTCCTCTCTGTGTCCTTGGTAAACCAAGAACAAAATCCACACTAATATCATCCCATGGCTTCTCTGGTAGAGGTAATGGCTGATATAGACCTATATTCTAACTTGCTTCTTTCACCATCTGACATACTCTACAACTCTACACAAATTTCCTCACATCTTGCTGCAATTGTGGACAATAATAATTTTCACCAACAATAGCAATGGTCTTATCTCGACCAAAGTGTCCTGCCAATCCTCCACTATGCTTCTCCTTAATCAGGTTCTCTCTCATGGAACTCCTTGGAATGCACAACTGGCTTCCTCTAAACAACATACCATCTTGGATTATGAAATCCAACCATTTTGTCCTGTCCAAAGTAACGGTTCCAAACAAGCTTTCCAGGCCTCTACAAAATCTAGATCTTTAGGATACAAACTTTTGAGCTCATCGAACCCAACAACCTCTATCTTCATTTATGTCAACAAATTTTTCCTTCTGCTCAAGGCATCTGCAACTCTGTTGGACTTCCCACTCCTGTGCTTCAAAACAAAAGTATAGCTCTACAAAAACTTAACCCATTTTAAGTGCCTTTGGTTCAACTTTCTTTGACTATTAAGATATTGCAAAGCCTGATGATCAGTATATAAAACAAACTCCTTTGGCAATAAATAATGTCTCCATTTCTTCAAAGCCTAAACTATTGCATAAAATTCCTGATCATAAACAGAATACTTTTTCTTGGCATCATTAAGATTCTCACTAAAATAGGCAATGGGCTTACCTTCATGGCTACAAATAGCTCCTATACCACTACCACTAGCATCACAATCTACCTGAAATACCTTATTAAAATCTGGAAGTGCCAAAATAGGTTGCTCTATGACTTCCTACTTTAATGTATCAAAGCTCTTGTCTGTTCCTTTAGTCCATCTAAACTCTTTTCTATCCCCTCACATTATCTCAGTTAGGGGTACACAAATGCTACTAAAATTCCTGATAAACTTTCTATAAAAACTTGCCAAACCATGAAAAGATCTTACCTCTGTTGCACTCCTTAGCGTAGGCCATTTAGTGATAGCCCTTACTTTTTCTGGGTCCATCTTAAGACCTTCCTCTGAGACAACAAATCCCAGGTATAGTAACTCCTTCTTTGTAAAACTACATTTCTTCAGATTAATCAACAACTTCTCCTCCCTTAGCTTCTCTAGAACTCTTCTGATATGCATTAGATGCTCATCCCAAGTCTTACTAAAAATCAAATTATCATCCAAATAAACAATAATAAAACTTCTCAAAAATCCTTTCAATACCTCATTCATGAGTTGCATGAATGTGCTTGGTGCATTGGTTAGCCCAAAAGGCATGACTGACTACTCATACAAACCTTCTTTGGTTTTGAAGGTTGTCTTTCACTCGTCTCCTTCTCTGATATGGATCTGGTGATACCCACTCTTCAGGTCAATCTTCATGAAGTACTTGGCTCCACTCAAACAGTCTATTATGTCATCCATTCTGGGCAATGGAAATCTATACTTGATTATGATATTATTGATGACTCGAGAGTCTGTACACATTCTCCAATCTCCATCTTTCTTTGGTGCTAGTACTGCAGGTACCGTATAGGGACTTAGGCCCTCTCTTATCAATCTCTCTCTCAACAACTCCTAAACTTGTCTATTCAATGCTTCACTCTCGGCTGGAGTCATTCTATGGGCTGCCTTATTCAGAAAGCTAGCTCTTGGTATCAAATCAATTTGATGACTTATCTTCCTTACTGGTGGTAAACCCTCTAGTGTCAAATCCATTTGGGAACCTTTCTTTTCTCAAGTGAACCATGACTTCATCTCCTACCTAGAATTCCTTATATCTCCTTTTCTGATCTGCCTTAACCTTGTACTGAATATTCATCTTATTAATGTGCTTTTTTACCTCTTCATGCAAAATCTTCATGTGTTCTGCAAAGTCTTAAGCTTCAGCACTTGTCTTTTCTCCTTTGTCCAGCTTCTTTAACTCAGAAGCATTTCTTAGGCTATTGCCATATACAATCTGGAATGGTGATTTACCAGTACTCCTATTGACATAATTGTTGTAAGAAAATTCTACCTTTGGTAAAATCAAATCCCATCCATTGGGCTTATCTCCTACTAAGCATCATAGCAAGTTACCCAAACTCCTATTCACCACTTTGGTTTGTCAATCAATCTATGGATGGTGTGCAGAACTAAACATCAAATCTATTTTCAACTTCTTCCATAATCTCCTCTAGAAATAACCAACAAATTTGGTATCTCGATTTGAAACTATGCTCTTTAGTAGACCATGTAATCTCACTACCTCCCTAAAAAATAACTCTGCAATATGAACAACATCATTAGTCTTCTTGCAAGGAATAAAATGAGCCATCTTCAAGAATTTGTCCACAACCACAAAAATAAAATCATGTCCTCTCTGTGTCCTTGGTAAACCAAGAACAAAATCCATACTAATATCATCCCATGGCTTCTCTGGTATAGGTAATGGTTGATATAGACCTATATTCTAAGTTGTTCCTTTCACCATCTAACATACTCTGCAACTCTACACAAATTTCCTCACATCCTACTGCAATTGTGGCCAATAATAATTTTCACCAATAATAGCAATGGTCTTATCTCGACCAAAGTGTCCAGCCAATTGTCCACTATGCTTCTCCTTAATCAGGTTCTCTCTCATGGAACTCCTTGGAATGCACAACTGACTTCCTCTAAACAACATACCATCTTGGATTATGAAATCCAACCATTTTGTTCTGTCCAAAGTAACAGGTTCCAAACAAGCTTTCCAGGCCTCTGCAAAATCTAGATCTTTAGGATACAAACTTTTGATCTCATCAAACCCAATAACATCTATCTTCACTTCTATCAACAAATTTTTCCTTCTGCTCAAGGCATCTGCAACTCTATTGGACTTCCCTCTCCTGTGCTTCAAAACAAAAGTATAGCTCTACAAAAACTCAACCCATTTTAAGTACCATTGGTTCAACTTTCCTTGACTATTAAGATACTACAAAACCTGATGATTAGTATATAAAACAAACTCTTTTGGCAATAGATAATGTCTCCATTTCTTCAAAGCCTGAACTATTGCATAAAACTCCTGATCATAAACATAATAATTTTTCTTGGCATCATTAAGCTTCTCACTAAAATAGGCAATGGGCTTACCTTCTTGACTCAAAACAACTCCTATAGCACTACCACTAGCATCACAATCTACCTGAAATACCTTATTGAAATCTAGAAGTGCCAAAATAGGTTGCTCTGTGACTTTCTGCTTTAATGTATCAAAGCTTTTATCTACTCCTTTATTCCATCTAAACTCTTTTCCATCCCCTCTCATTGTCTCAGTTAGGGGTGCACAAATGCTACTAAAATTACTGCTAAACTTTTTGTAAAAACTTTCCAAACCATGAAAAGATCTTACCTTGGAAGCACTCCTCGGCATAGGCCATTCAATGATAGCCCTCACCTTCTCTGGGTCCATCTTAAGACCTTCCTCTGAGACAACAAATCCCAAGTATACCAACTCCTTCTTTGCAAAACTACATTTCTTTAGATTAATCAACAACTTCTCCTCCCTTAGCTTCTCTAGAACTCTTCTAATATGCATTAGATTCTCATCCCAAGTCTTACTAAAAATCAAAATATTATCCAAATAAACAATAACAAAACTTCCCAAAAATTCTTTCAATACCTCATTCATGAGCCACATGAATGTTCTTAGTGCATTGGTTAGCCCAAAAGGCATGACTAACCACTCATACAAACCTTCTTTGGTTTTGAAGACTGTCTTCCACTCATCTCCTTCTCTGATACGGATCTAGTGATACCCACTCTTCAGGTCAATCTTCGTGAAGTACTTGGCTCCACTCAAACAATCCATTATGTCATCCATTCTGGGCAATGGAAATATATACTTGATCATGATCTTATTGATGGCTCGAGAGTCTATACACATTCTCCACTCTCCATCTTTCTTTTGTGCTAGTACTACAGGTACCGCACAGTGACTTAGGCTCTCTCTTATCAATCCATTTCTCAACAACTCCTAAACTTGTCTATTCAACTCTTCACTCTCGGTCAGAGTCATTCTATGGGCTGCCTTATTCAGAAAGCTGGCTCCTAGTATCAAATCCATTTAATGACTTATCTTCCTTACTAGTGGTAAACCCTTTGGTACATTATCAGAGATAATGTCCTAAAAACTTTCCAACATATCTAAAACTTCTGCTGGTATATCTTCACATTTCTCTTGACTAATCTTAGGAATCAATGCAAAGCAATGACGCTCATGCTTCATACCCTCCAAAAATTTTCTACCATCTACCAAGCAAATTCTAGCAGTACTACATACCTTTTGTTCCACCTCCTTCAAGGGCTTCAACTTGTGACAAACTCCATCCTTTGTTAGGGAATATGTGTTTGCATGGCCATCATGGACAGTGCTCCTATCATACTGCCATGACCTCCCCAACAACATATGACATGCATCCATCGGTAAGATGTCACACATCACCTCATCATGGTAGTCCCCAATCTTGAACTTCACTAAAAACTACTCATTGACCAAAGCTCTGTGGTCTTTCTGCAACCATGCAATCCGATATGGATGTGGATATTTTCTTCTTGTCAACTTCAACTTGTCAACCATCTCCTTTGAAACAAGATTGTTTATTACTTCCACTATCAATAATAATATCACAACACTTACCTTCACATTTGCACCTTGTGTAGAATAAACTCTTCCTCTGATTGGGTTCTTTCTCCTCATTCAACAAAGTCCTTCTGACAACTAGGGTTTCTCCCCTTTCAGCATCTTCAGAATGCTCAGACTGTACATCTTCATCTACATGTGCAACTTATACATTACCTTCAGGTCTTCTATTTGTCCTTCCTTGATGTTGTAGAAACTTGTATGCTCGATACCCTTCTTCTCCACATTGGAAAAAGGTTCCTCTAAAACCTCCTCTTCTGGGTCCTTGCCCAGGTCTGCCTCTTCCTCTCCCTCTTTGCTCACCATTGTTTTGGTCACGAGGGTGGTAGCCATTATCCCCTCTCTTATTTCGACTGGTGCTAGCTTCTTCACTTTTCTTTTGATCTTCATTATGGCCTCCATAGGGCCTTCCACCAATCCTTCCACCTTGACCTCTTCCCCTTTGCTTGCTATTGAATCTTTTATTCATCTTCTCTTCCACCTTTAGGGAAAATTGGTACTCATCTTCTATGATGGTCATTCTGACCAAGCTCAACTCCTCTTGAATACTCAGTCTCAACCCATTAATGTAATGGGGTACCTTCTCCTTGTTGGGCTCTGCATGGCCTGTCCTAATAGTAATCTTATAAACTCTTCTGTATACTCCTTAACAGGCTTGTTACCTTGCTTCAGTCCTTGCAACTTCTTCAGCAACTCCATCTCATAGTCCACAGGAATGAATTACCTCTTCATTTTCTCCACCATCCGATCCCATCTGGTGATCTTTCCTTTTCCTCTTATGTTCCTCTCTAATTGGACCTCCTCCTACCAAATACTGGCATGGCCCTTCAATTTTGTTTTTGCAAACTTGACCCGACCTGGGTCTTCCACATCTTCATACTCAAAATATTCCTCCATGTCATTGATCCAATCAATAAGCTATTCTGGATTCAAATCTCCAGAATATGTAGAAACTTTGATCTTGGGACTCTTTCTAATCTTTGAAATGGCCCTCAACAACCTAACTTCTACATGATCTTCTGCAGCTTCTTGTTCTTCGTCAGATAGCTCTTTTTTAGCTTCATTCTCACTTTCTTCTCTTGTTCTCGGATCAAACCCTCTTCGCAACTCCTCTTGCAATGCATCAATTTGCCTTTGTAGGGATCTAAAACTCTCTTCCATCAAAGCATTCCTCCCAATACAATTTCTTCGTGGAGGCATCTTGATCTCCATAGCAAACCCACAACCTCAGGTCCTAGTGCAAACTACCTCATGGTCGATGATCTATCTACACAATCAGGAACTCTTTCTCTAATACCACTTGATGAAGGGGGTAAATCATAAAACACAAAATAATAGAAATTACACACAAAAAATAGAACTTTGTTTATTGATTTGGACAACTTATTACAATACAGAATCTTAGATACAATCAGAAGAATCAACCCTCCATAGGCTACAACACATTACAACTTCCTCTCACAAGACTCTGGAATCATCTTTCATTTGTGAACCCAAATCTGCTAGGGTTTCTATTTTCCTGCCTATTCTTGACTCTACACTTCCCCCCCCTAACTCTACTACTGTCCAAGGTTCCCAAAAATGGTTATTAATAGCCTTTTTGGTGGCCAACAACCTAATTTTAAAATTTACATCTCCCTCCAAAAATAGGTCAACTTCTGGGAGCCATAACTTTTGATCTAGGTGTCTGATTGGCAAACCGTTTTATGCATCAGAAAGCTCGCAGAGTGCTCTACATGCTAAGAACCTACTCTACTAGTTCTGACCATTTTTGGGCATGTACGGGGCCATTTATTGCCTCAAACCTGAGTTTGAATAATTTTTAGGCATTTTTCGAGAAACAGAAACTTTAATATCTTTCAGCTCACAAATTCCCTTTGTGTGATTCTTTTGCTAAAGGTCTTATTTTTTAGTTATGAAGCTTCCTGCAAATTTTCACTTCATTTTGTGCCCAAATGCAAACTTTCTAAAAATAGCAGGTTGCTATTTTTAGCAGTTTGGAAAAACTGAAAGTTCTACATCATTATTCAAGTGATTATGGAACCAGTACCACAAATTTTGAAAAGAAATGGAAAGAACATCAATAATTTTGAAACACATCATTTTTTGGGGTGAAGCAAGATTATCCTTACACCACTGGATGCTCCTGCATCACTACTCCCCTATACAAACTACAAGGGACTCCTCCTAGATATAGTAGTTTACACAATTCATATTACTCCACACAATATAGTAGAAACAAACACTAATAAAGTCTCAAAATAAAGAAGTTTCCATTGAATAAAATTTTAAATAAATTCAACTAATAAAACTTCATATAAATGCAAATTAAATAGTGGAATTCAAAATAACAATTCAAATTTTAATACAAAAAACCTTAATAAAATAGTTCTTGAGGTAAAGAGGACAATTTTGCAATTACAATCAACCAAATATATTAAATAAATTCTAAAATTGTTGGCTCAATAAAAAAAGGAAAAGTAACAATAATCAAATAAATGTTTCAACAATTTACATAAAACTTTACATAACAATCACCACATAACTTCAAACAAGTCACCTATGGGGAGGAGGGGAATGGTGGTCTCAAACCATATAGAGTTCAATAATAGATTACCATATCATAATACGTATGTCCCACACAACCCGAGATGGCCATACCATATATCATAAAAACACCTCTCTGTAAACTGTCACATGCAAGACCAAATAGCATATGCCACAAAAGGAATCGATCATGAAATCTAATATCCATCTACAATTTTGTAGAAATCTAAACCTTTGATATTGAAACTAAGAGAAGAAGCCATTACCCTTAAATAGTTATCAGAAATGTCTTATCAATCTGCTACCATTTCTTTATTGCTTGTAAGATGTTGATATTATAATTATGACAATATAACCAAGATCTTTTATGTCCTTAGTAATAATATGATAGTTGAAAAACTATGAATGAGGCAGAAGATTGCTATCCAAAAATCACTGTTTCCAAAACTTAAATTTTCATAAATCAATATTTAGTCTAATTGTTTGTAACCACTAATGCTGCCAAAATTTCATATCTGAAAGGGATTCCCATAAATAGTGACCAAGTTACCATCAAATGTCCATTTGAGGTAGAAACTTCCACTAATGCTCATGCCAACTGACATATCATAATTGAATTTTCACGAATAAATAAACTCCAGAACCATAGGCACTCTCTGATCCATCCTCAACCCATACATTCCCAACAACACATATGAATTGCTAATGAATCCATAAAGAGGGGGAGAAGAGGGGATATTTATTCCAATGTGATTATAAGGGGGATACCTCCCCACCTCACTCCATAATGGGCTACATCCCAAAGGAGGATCCACACCTTGTTCAACCCCACACATGGGAGGCTCTAAACCCTGACGGGGTAGATCTGCTCCTAACATAACAATAAAAAAACATATGAATCTCTAGTCCAATCCATAAACAAGGGGGAAAGATGGGATAATCATCCCTCTTGGGGGTAAAATAAAAAAATTGCCTGAGAGAGGCTCCACACCTCTCTTAAACTCCATTACATGAGAGGTTCTCACCCCTCAGGGGAGATTAGCTCTCAAACATAACAATTCCCTTCCCAACACAATACATAACTCAACAAGAAGTCATAACCATGATTATACAACACGCATTGTCCACTATAACATACTATTATCACAATCAGGTATACATGCGTGAATCATTACTAACATCCATAATAACCTTCTCTTGTGTTAGATAACTTGTATCATAACTAGAGACACAACACACACAAGCTCACTAGTATCATCACATAATATGACAAAAATTTTACATGCTTGACATAAATCATCCACTATCATCCAAAAACATATATTCATAATGATTCAATAAGGAACATTTATATGTTTAAAGTGATCTACTAGATTTTTTTATTCCAAACAATAATTAATCATGAATTATTTTGATAGAAGACAATGAGACCCATAAGGCTCTAGAGTTTGATAAACCTGGCTCTGATACCAAATGTCATGCTCAAGCTATTACACTTGAGCATTGAGAAAAAAATACACCCAATTATCTATAACTGATTAACCATCTCACATAAAATTAGTTTTGTAATGCACATACTTTGATATTGATAACAACCATAAAACCTACAACTATTAACCTATCTCATAGAATTATCCTAGTAGGGAAAATGTTTTGATATACCATAGCTAAACCTTAAAATTTGAAGTGTAGGTTCAACATAGATAAATTAGCATAACAATAGAATGACTATATTAATCAATGCATGTTACAAACCCAATCATAGTCATGACACCCATTGTACAAATATACTTAATCATGAGATAAATCAACAACAATTATATCTGAAAGAAACCTCAAACTTGTTAGTATCAACTATGAGGTCAATTATCCAATTACATCAAAATGTTTAACATAATCATAATGTATTGATATATAGTAACACTTATATATAGTGAAATATATCATTGACCATTTCTAGATTAAAAACTAAACATACAATCCTTTTAAGGAATTCCTCCATAAATAAGATAGAAGATTAAAAGTTCATTCTCTTACCATAGTTCTCTTTGCTTTACCTTGCATTTTCATTAACTACCCCAATTGTTCTCTGAAATCTATAACCAGATGACAATTGCAAAACTAGATACATAATTAGCCTCTTCAGCCAAATGAAATAATCATGATTACACTTTAGAATAAGATGAAAATGAATAGGAACTAAGGGGCTAGACCTTTGCCTCGAGGGATCATCAAGGATGGCCTTGCCTACGTATGTATAGAGGCTTTGTAGTTTAGGGTAACTTGCAACCAGAAGATTGACTTAAATACATAAATCCATGAAAGCAATAGTATTCGTTAAAAAAATAGATTCATGATAACAAATTTAGACTCACTGATTCGAGTCATAAGAAGGATACCACACCATTAGACATCAGACAAGGTAACATGATAGAACTCATTTAAAACTAGGCCATCACATGATAATTGGTATATAGGCAACTAACTGGCTAACCATAGACATACCTTGGGTCTCATTATTGTATAAATTATGCGATTAAATGTATAAGGCTCACTTAAATAATAATAATAATAATAATGATGATGATGATGATGATGATAATAATAATAATAACAATAACAATTTAATTACTAAGAATCAAAACATATGAAATCATTTAAATTCCTTAAAATACAATCTGACTACTATTGATCCTTCAATATCCAATACAACTAAATAATCCAACAAATTTCTTGTTCAAAGATTTGATACAACCAATAATGAAATCTTCTTATTATCTTCTATCAAATTCAAATCTATCTGTTACCATTGTTACCAAAACAAATGCACTTAATTCATTTATCTAACAACAATACTAAACATAATATAAACAATGCATTAAAAAAGAAATGCATTTATATAAATTAAATTAGTCTCCTCTCCAATCTCAAACTTAATTCAATGAATTGAAATAAATTTAAAAATAAGAATAAAATAAAATAATTGAATAAAAATGGTCTTGACATGAAAACCACCCATTAGTAAATCTGTCATACCTTTCTTTTTTGTCAATGGAATTTTAAAATTCAAGATGTTTTAGAAAGGTAAGAGTAAGGGAAATAAAACCTAGGAAAAAAATAGAAAAATTCTTTAAGATGATGGGGAAGTGTTTACTGCAATCATCCCTTCCCCCAAATCTAGATTTAACCCACAAACAAAAAATATTTATTTAGAAATATAAAGTAATTCCTAACACAATAGTTATCTCTCTCATTCATCAATATAAACTCTCTAAAGCTGATTTATATGACATAAATTTGTACTACAATAGTTAAACATTTATGGATGTGGTTTTGATCCACTTAATTAATACAATGAAAACATTTATAATATGATAACATATTTAATATAAATATATTTATAGTATAAATATGATGAGGAAGTATACACTTATATATGTATAATATGTACACATTGTCTATATATACCCACAGAATATCTTAACTCTATCAACTCTTATTCTTAGAATCCATTTAACTACCTCCATGCTTAAAAAACCCCAAGCTTGACCATTTATCGTGAATAGAGAATGATTTGTTTACTCAAAAGTATTCCCTATATTTATAATGAATGATACAAATAATAATAGACTAGTGATCTATTATTTTGTTTTACTTTTGTCATAAAAATAACTATACAATATATAGATATATGCTCTAACAATTATTCTTATAAACTAATCAACATAAGGGCTTTAGTTTGGCCTTCTTGCACTACATGCATATTCTTAGTTAAATCTATTTTTTCCATGTTACTAAATATATGAAGGATTATCTAATCATACCCATTCCAATAAATAAAATAAGCAAATTCAGCTAACACTCTTATGAAATGAATATAATTCATTTTCAATAAGGTAAACTACCAACAAAATCCTATATTTTCAATTTCTGCTACATCAGTAGTAAAAATATTATAAAATTCTCAATACTTAACAAAATTTAAAACCGTAAGATGTTTTGGAAATATGAAAACAATATGCTCATAACCTAGAAACTATTTTATATAATATTTCCTATGTAAAAAGAAATTTCATAAGACAACAGAAATTTTTCAAAAAAAAATAGAAAAACATTAAGATAAATAAATGCAAGTTTTCAAGGAAATACCTCAAAAGATTTAATTAATGAAGAATGCCTCCAAATGCCCATGAAGAGAGATTCCAAAATTTCATAATGTGGGAGCTTCCATCTTATTCACTTGTGCACTTCCTTTCTTCTACCAAGAGTTCTATTGTCCTCCTTATGAAATTCAGAAATTTTTCACCTAACAAGTCACCATGAACATTCACTTTCTTTACCTCATCAGAATGGACATATTTCCCTTGGACAATTATATTCAACATCACCTATGGATGTCCTTTTGATGACCCATAAAAATCAGAAATAAAACAGGGCTATTCTCTTGTTTTTCCCATCCTCTTTCGAGCCAAACTTCCATCTATTTATAATATCTCCTTTACCAAGTTTCATCTTCCTCATTTGGGTTCCAATGACTCTAGGTATTCTTCTTCTTTCTTGGTGGCGTCCAACTTGGAGAAATGTGGCTCTAGGGATTTCTTTTGTTTCTTTCCTTCATGACTTGGATGCTTGAAGGCTCTTTATTGTCCAATCTTTGTCTTCTAGCATGTAGGTGACTAGAATTTTGTCCATATGCAACTTGCCTTGTCTTTTCCTAAATGAAGTAAATAATCACAATGCAAATCTCATACTTCAAGTTTATCTTCTTGGATCATCCTTTACCATTATTGTCTCTTTCATATTATTATTATTGAAATCCTTTTCCCAATGATTAGAGAAATCTAACTTACAATAATAATTAGCATAATAATTTCATGAAGATCAGCTAGTCTAATATCATTTCAAAAGAGAGATTCAAAATAAAACCTATACTCATAATTTAACTAAAAAATTATGTGATCTGTCTCCAAAATTTTCTTGATAAAGTTCTATGATGAAAAGATCAATATATCTATCATTAGAGTTATTAGATAGGTTTTTGATGCAGAGCCAAAACTCTAACATACATTCCCCATTGTATGTCTACACTTTACTTGCCTATTAGCAAGACTATGCACCATCGGCCAACCAAAATGCCTTTCCTCTAATATACTACCTCATACCGATCTCTTCACTATCGGCAAAACAAATACTTTCGGCCTACTTAAAAATTCTCCCACTGATGCACCAATTACTTTGATGACCCTATGAACTATCCTCCGTCGGCATGACCTACTTACTTTGGCATAACCTTTCCATCATCTTCCGATATCACTTCTCACCCTGACCGCTCAATACAAAGCATAAACTTTCTCCATCGGTGAGATGTTTGCTATCGGCTGCCCAAAGATTTCCTTTGCCGATACGCTGATGACTAGCCTTGTACATACAAGGCTTGACTTGCTACTCCTGGTTCCCCTTACTGTTGATACCAGTCACACTTTGTATCATATAAAATGTATGTTCCCCACATACAATTGCAATATGCAATCACAACATACAATCGGCAACTCAATACAAGGCTTGCATCGATGTATGCTCTTTGGCGAGACTAAGGTCGATCTTCGCTGATGCCCTTCTATCAGCCTAACACCGAGGATCGGTGTGACTTCCAAAAGCTCCTCCGAAGCTCATGTGACTCCGATGTCTTCTACTTCGCACATACATAACCTAACTTGTTATCACCGATAATTGAAATTATTTCCAGCCTGATGTCACCAATATGGCTAGTCGTCCCTTGTATCAAACCCAATGTATCTCCTCAACATGCATTCAAAAGATGCATTATCCATATACTTCAGTGACATGCAAACTCAATAGACTTTTGCAATATACACACAAGATGTATATCTGACATACATTTGCGATATACACACAGAATGTATATTCGGGGAATCAAAAAAAATCTTCACCGATATGAACCTCTGCAAACCCTGTAGCTACACAAACCCTTTTCCCAACAACCTAGCACATGACAATGCTAAGAATTCTCAGTGCATTTCATACTCAGTCCTGCAGACACAACACCAAACAAACAAAACAAAAACACAAAGGAATTGTACAGCCATTCCATCAATTTCAAAGAAATCTAACCAGTGAAATGGACTAAGAATCCATCTCGGCCTCAAAATAGAGGTTCAACTGTACAAATGAAACTTTAATAAATTAGAATAATAGAAAGATACACAACACAGAATAGGACTTGTTTAGTTTTGCCTTTCTGAAAAAAGTACAAAAATAGATACTCTGTTTCACAATTGCATCTCACACACTCTCTCTTCAATACTTTTGCTCTTCCATAGAACAGACTTTATCAAAACCTGATCTTGGCCATTATCTTGCAATCTTGCAATAGTGGGAAGGCCAACTATTTCAACCACATCACAACCGATGACTTTTCACGAACTTCCCAACTAACACTTGGACATGCCCTTTTGTAAGGATTACAAACATGACTATTGTTTCTTAAGACAATACTAGATACTTGGACATAGTACTTATTACATGAATGGTCTTCTAGAACCTTATTGAAAACAACAAAATTGAACATCAAACACAACATGAAAATAAATGCCTCATGGAGGCCACCGTAGATTAGGTGCTCCTGCACCATACTCCCCACCAAGAAATGAACTCATGCCACATGAGTTAATTCTTGGTCTTGCTCCACCTTTATTCTATCTTACTATCATCACAGCCTGAACACCTGCATTGTAAACCTTGGTTGATGCTTCTTGTGTTGTTGCTATGGCAGAATATGTTGGCCTTTCAACTCTTGTTAGCTCTAGAGGACAAACAATAGTCCCTACTATGACAGCATCTCCTTCTTTCCAACCAACTTGTGGCTGCTTGCAGACTTGCTCTATGACCTTCTTTTGATCCATCTAATCTGAAATCACCTTAAAACTTTTGTCCTTAACAACCCCACTCCTTGAGGTATCCTCAACTTTCTATATGTCTTTTGCACTGAGCTTCACAAACTCTTTCTTACCCACCAAGATGACCTTGGCTGTCTTTTTTGCTTCAACTTCCTCCTGCAATGGTGTCATCACAAAAGTCCTCCCATCCTTCTTGATGGTGTAGGTGTTAGCATATCCATCATACAATTCTTGCCTATCAAATTGCCATGGCCTACCTAAAAGTAGGTGACAACATTCCATGGGCAAAATGTCACATAAAACCCTATCCTGATATTCTCCGATCTGAAAATCAATATATGCCTATTCATATACCAAAAGTGATTGACTATCACTTACCTAAGATGCTTTATAAGGTGTTTAATGATGAATCCTTTCTATATTCAATTTATCCACCATTTCTCTAGACACCATATTATCTATTGAACCAAAATCTATTACTACCTTGCATATTTTACCTTTACTTTTGCAATTGGTCCTGAAAAGTGCTCTCCTTTGTAGCATGTCCTTGGATGTCTTCAAGAGTGTTCTCCTTAGCATCAATGCTTCTCCATCTAGAACTAGGGCTACACTCCTAATTAGAGAGTTAACACTTTCAGCTACCTCCTCTTCTTGCACAAATTAAACTCTCTTTTCTTTCTTCCTATCACCTCCTGATGATGAACCTTGCCTTTCTAGACATTTGAATGCTAGATGACCAATTTCATTACAATGATAACATCTCCCAGTGAAAACATTAAAACCTCTACCACCTCCAAATTTGCCTCTTGTGCCTCTCCATCCACCCCTGAAATCAGACTGCTCTTGTCCTTTACTAGTCTCTTCTCAGTTCTCATTGGCTTGTCTTGTTGTAGGGGCTGATCCTCCCCCTCTCATATTGCTACCTCTTCCCCTCATGGAATTATCTTGTCTCCTTTTCATCTTCTCCTCAATCCTGATTACCATTTGATAACATTCTTCTACACTCCTAGGGTTAGCCAAAACTAATTCATCTTGTATATTCAATCTCAAACCAGCCCAGTATCTAGCAATCTTTTCAGTCTCATTCTCATGATGACCAAACCTCATGCTCAATTTATAAAATTCCTCTGTATATGCTTTCACATCCATTTCTTTTTGTCTTAAAAATTGAAGCTTTTTAAACATTTGAACTTCATAATCCTTGGGTAAGAATTTACCTTTGATTCTTGCTACCATCTTGTCCCATGAAGAAATCCTTGACTTTCCTTGCTTTCTCCTCTCTGATTGTAAGTAATCCCACCACACCAAGGCATGACCTATCAATTTAGTATTTGCAATCTTTACTTTTTGCTCCTTAGGAACTTCCTCACAGTCAAAATGATTATCTAATGCAGAAATCCAATCAAGTAACTCTTCCTCATTTAAACTTCCACTATACTTTGGAACATCAATCTTTACCTTAGGTTTGTCATTCTTGACTGCCTTTAACAGTTTTGCAAATCTTTGATCTTCAGGATCCAGATCTTCCTCTACATCTTCAAATTCTTCACCATCCTCTTCTTCTTCTAATTCACTTTCTTCCACTTCTCTTCTTTTGTTCATCTCCAGGGTTGTAATCCTGGCTTGAAGGGCTTCTGTAAGCTCTTTCATCTCCCTCATCTCTTTAGCATGATTTTCCTTCATCTCTTGTAACTCTGCTTTTGCCTTCTTAATGACAGAATTGAACACACCACTGCCCAGACCTTTTGTTGGGCTCTGATACCACTATGATGTAGAGCCAAAACTCTAACATACATTCCCCATTGTATGTCTACACTTTACTTGCCTATCGGCAAGACTATGCACCATCGGCCAACCAAAATGCCTTTCCTCTGATATACTACCTCATACCGATCTCTTCACTATCGGCAAAACAAATACTTTCGGCCTACTCAAAAATTCTCCCACTAATGCACCGATTACTCTGATGACCCTACGAACTATCCTCCGTCGGCATGACCTACTTCCTTCGACATAACTTTTTCCTCATCTTCTGATATCACTTCTCACCCCGACTGCTCAATACAAAGCATAAACTTTCTCCATCAGTGAGACATTTACTATCGGCTGCCCAAAGATTTCCTTCACTGATACGCCGATGACTATCCTTGTACATACAAGGCTTGACTTGTTGCTTCCAGTTCCCCTTACCGCTGATACTAGTCACACTTTGTATCATATAAAATGTATGTTCCCCACATATAATTGCAATATGCAATCACAACATACAATCGAGAACCCAATACAAGGCTTCCATCGATGTATGCTCTTTGGGGAGACTAAGGCTGATCTTTGCTAATGCCCTTCTATCAGCCTAACACCGAGGATCGGTGTGACTTCCAAAAGCTCCTCTGAAGCTCACGATGTCTTCTACTTCTCACATACATAACCCAACTTGTTATCACCGGTAATTAAAAGTATTTCTTGCCTGATGTCACCGATACAGCTGGTCATCCCTTGTATCAAACCCAATGTATCTTCTCAACATGCATTCAAAAGATACGTTGTCCATATACTTTTGCAACATGCAAACTCAATAGACTTTTGCGATATACACACAAGATGTATATCTGACATACATTTGTGATATACACACAAAATGTATATTCAGGGAATCAACACAAATCTTCACCAATATGAACCTCTGCAAACCTTGCAGCTACACAGACCCTTTTCCTGACAACCTAGTACATGACGATGCTAGGAATTCTCAGTGCATTTCATACTCATTCCTACATACACAACACCAAACAAACAAAATGAAAACACAAAGGAACTTAACAGCCATTCCACCGATTTTGAAGAAATCTAACTGGTGGAATGGACTAAGAATCCATCTCAGCCTCAAAATAGAGGTTCGACTGTACAAATGAAACTTTAAGAAATTAGAATAACAGAAAGATACACAACACAAAATAGGACTTGTTTATTTTTTCCTTTCTGAGAAAAGTACAAAAATAGTACTATGTTTCACAATTGCATCTCACACACTCTCTCTTCAATACTTTTGCTCTTCCAAAGAACAGACTTTATCAAAACCTGATCTTGGCCATTATCATGCAATCTTGCAATGGTGGGAAGGCCAACCATTTCAACCACATCACAACTGATGACTTTTCACTAACTTCCCAACTAACACTTGGACATGCCCTTTTGTAAGGCTTACAAACATGACTATTGTTTCTTAAGACAATACTAGATACTTGGACATAGTACTTATTACATGAATGGTCTTCTAGGACCTCATTGAAAACAACAAAATTAAACATCAAACACAACATGAAAATAAATGCCTCATGGAGGCCACCATAGATTAGGTGCTCCAGCACCAGTTTTGGGCATCCTTACATTCTCCTCCCCTAAGAATAGACTTCCTTCTAGAAGTCCTCAAGAGAATATTCCTCAACTTCAACACATCAAATAAAAGTTAGATATAATAGAGATACATTTATTTCAAAATAGAAATACTAAGATACCGTTACTTATTTCAAAAGTAAACATAACATAATACACATTAGAACGATAGGATTCTCTACATTATCATTTATCAAACAAGGATGTTTTGCAATTACTAATCACAACCATAGATATTACCATATGTCAAATTCATAGCTCTGGCACATCCAACAATGGTTAGATGCCCAAAGAGATACATTTGTACATTATCAAATAAAAGTAATGAGATGTCAATGCTTTATTTCAAAATCCAAATTTAATACAAAGTACAACATAAACCTAGAAATCATTAAATCATGATTTATCCATAAGCATATTCTGTAGTTACTAATAACGATTAAAATTATTTATCTAACAACTAGCAATAGTGATAAGTTTTCATTACTTATTATAAGGAAAACAACTTTAAACAACTCTAACATTCATAACTCAAGCATAAATATTGTACATTAGAATCCATTACATCCACTACATTATCACTTACCAAAAGAATGTGTCTATATCATCAAGAATATAACAATTTATCAAATTCATTGTATCCACATTTCCTCATAACACCTCGTTGTGATGTTCACAACATGCCCCATTTTACCCTAAAAAAAATGAGGACCCTATTTGCTTTTGTTTTTTGGGTTTGGTCCTATTGGTGGTAAAAGGGAAAAGGGTAAGTAATGAGAAAAATGCCTAAAAATCAAAATACCCAATACTAGGGAGAAACAGGAGGTACTAGTGAATTCTGTGTGAAAAATGATTTAAGGTTGCTTTTTGAACCATCTTGAAATTCCTGGTATTTCGTGAAATATGAAGGTTTTGGTAAAATACAATGTTTAGTTAAATTTGTATGTCACGTACAAATTTATTTGCATGTGAGATGCTAATATTGTTGTAATCAGGTTTTGTGTATCTTGTCTTTTGCATGTACATCTTGAATGTTCAAACTTTAATGTGCAAAGATGGACCCGATTAGGTTCAGAGGTTAAGTAAATAAAAATTAGAATCTACGTTTGTATGAGTATTGTATTGTATGTTCAAAAAATATGCATTCAATATACAAATCAGCAAACATACATGCCCGAACCTGAAAAGAATATGTAGCTCAATTTATAAAAGGTTGAAATCTGAAATAAGCATTGTATTATATATGTATGTATAAGTGTTTGCACCTAAAATACAGATACAATACCAGATTCCAAAAGGCAGTTAAAAGAGACTAAGTTTTGCAGGACCCACAGATGCATTATCGTAGGGTGTATTTTATATATACATAAATAGAGATGCAAGGGTGGACCTGACAATAATTAGAATGTGGTTCATAATAAATTGAGGCCCGAAAGGTTTGTATGTATATTATGTATTATGCATACAAAGATCAATATACAAAAAGGTAAGGATACAATGTTGAAATGGACACAAAATAAAAATGGAGTGGATACATTTTTCAATTCTGCACTTGTATGTTAGAATGTATGTATTGGATATGCATTGTTATATACAAAGGTAGATACAAAACCCGAAGCTGTTAAAAGTTGAGAATTGTATGCATTGGGTGGGGTCCACAGTGATATGATCGAGGTGTAAAGTATATAAGTGATACAAATGATAGATATACAAGGCCGAGCATGAAATTAAATGTAATATGTTTAAGAAAACCCATGCATGTCTGAGTTTGTATATTTTATGATTGCATAAGATGAAATACAAAGATTGAGATACAAAGAAAAGGAACAGGAAGTAATGAATACAAAGTTCAAAATACAAATTTAAATGAAAAGTTAAACATAAACATAATTGTATGTATTAATGGCAGCATTTAATGCACATCTAACACTAGTCTAGTATTGAAATATAGAATTTGAACAAGTCAAAAGGTGAAATTTGATGATGTTTATTTTCACAATTGCATCTGAGAGTTAAATTGCAAAAAATTTCACATAGTCAGAGGGACGCAATTTAGGAGTTGAATGGGAATTCAAGAATGGTAACGGTAAAGGTTGAAATAGTAAATTGTTGTCGACATTCGTAAAGTTAAAATAATTGCAAATACATGTATGTACATCAAACACTGTTGGATTGCAATTGAGTAAAATTAGGGTTAATTACAGTAATTTCATTAAGAAAATGATGCAAATTTATTAGTCATTGTTGTAGTTGATTATGAGAAAAGAATTTGATGTCGTTAAATTCTAAAAATCATTATTAGCAAAAATGACAAGAAAACCCTAGGGTAATTGGTAAAAACATAAATATTGTAGTAAAAACCCTAGAACTATACACAAGCAAGAGGGTAAAATGTATATTTTCTCTTGGCAGGATGACACCCAAACAAAAGAAGGTGGATACTATGGTAGTTGATGAAAGGGAAAAAGTTAAAAGAGAAAGAAAACTGAGGAAAGAAATGGTTAGAGAGGAGTTGCCGCTAGTCAGGGGATATTCATCCTTGATATTCAGCACAAGAGGAATGGTTATAGATACAAATATTGTTCACTCTAATGCATAAGAGGTGCTATAGAAAATCATGGCATTGGATGCCACAACAGATATGAGGGAAATTTGGGAAAAGGGATTATACAGAGCTGTTGGGAATGTATAGACAGATATAATTTGAGTACCAAAAAGGTAATGCATAATGGGAGAACTATTACAGATCTATCTATTGAGGGCATGGCCAGAACTTTTGGGTTGGAGATTAAAGAGCAAATGATGGACATTGATATTGATCAATATACTGTAGATTTTATTAAAAATAAGAAAGAATGCAAACTACTATTTTTTATGGGTGTTATACAATAGAGAACAAACCCAAAGCTATTTTAAGGGTGTTGATGAATTTATATAGGATTGAATTCAAAGAGGAAGTGTACTTAATGATCACAATGTTGAGCAGAATGGCAGGATTAAAAGATGCAACAAAGTTTGAACCATGGATGTTCACCATCATCTAGTATATTAGAGAAAAGACGGAAACCATTCATTGGGCTAGGGCTATTAGTATAGCAATATACAAATAGGTAATGGCATTCAGGAAGAATAGAAGGTTTAGTTTGTCTTCCTATGTGATTTATGCATGTGCTATTGAAATGCCACCATCAGCTGGAATTGATAGAGTGGGTACCTTGGGAAATGGCCCAGGTCAAAAGTTGGTCTATGATCATTATCTGGATTTATAGTAAGAAAATGCATTGTGCAAGTATGTAAGGGTTAATGATGTTTTTTATACTTATTTGGTTAGAATTCTAACAGGAGATAAAGATAGAAGATTATCAGAGGAGGCGGTAAAGGACATCAGGCTTTTCAGTTCTTGGTATATACCATTTCCTACCTTCACCTACATTAGAACTGAAGGATTTGAGGGTAAACCATTCAAATTGCCAAGATATCCCCCAGACTGATTGATTGTGTTGGAATTCTCAAGAGACATTTTGAATGTATTTGGAATGTACAAAAAGAGATTTGGCAGAGGAAACATCAAGTTCCCTTGGGTAATTGGTAATTATTCATGTTAGAATGAGGACATTGCTAAGGAATCAGAGAGAAAGCTAAGATATTATGGTTTGAGGAGTTTGACTTAGTTAGACATTTTGTCCCTTTTCATAGAATTCAAAACTACATTGATAAGAAATATAGGCACCAAATCCACATTGAGGATTTTTGGTTAGATTGTGAGAATGAGCAAGAAGTGAGAAAAAGGGCTCATCAGAGATTGGCATTGGAGCAAATGAGAACCATGGGGGAGATTAGTGTGCTCTAAGAGGTTACAGATGATGATAAAATATTACACCAAAGTTATGAAAGTAAGGGAGTAGCATTATTACCCACCAATGAGCCCAATTGGGAGGAACTAGTAAAAACATCTTTGGATGTAATATCTAAACCAATTTTTTTTTTCTAAAACATGGTTAAGTGATAGGATGGAAGAGCTTAAAGACCAAGATGTTATAGCCACCTATCATAAAAAGGGAAAGAAGAGAGAAAGAGAAAGTAAGGATGAGTTAATGTGTTTTTATGAAAAGAGAAGATAAATTGTAGAAACCACAATTCTTGATAAGGATGAGAATGCCACATTTTTGGATCCCTATGTTCTTGATATCACAGTTGCCATTCCTTCAGGGACATTCATGGAATAGGAAACATCAATCCAAGGGGTTAATGTGGAGCAGTTACAAACACCAAAGGTTATGGTAGAACAAGTGCAAAATAAAGAAGTGTCAATAGGACAACACATAATTAAAGCTATAATCATAGATACCCCAAAAGGGAAAACACAAATTCCTACTGTGATAGTTGATACTCCATAGGTTGGAGTGAGATAAAGGCCTATATCTATGGATTTTACACCTGAGGAAAGAAGACTAGGTCACATAAAAGTCAAACAAGAGTTGATTGAAGAAAAGCCGCAAGAGTCAAAAGGCCAAGAGGTCAATAAGGTAAGTGATATTGTGAATATTGATGAAGAAAGTACTGAGGATGAGGATTCACAATTTGGAGCTGATATAAGGGTAGAAGATAAAAGAGAAGAAGGAACATCAAAGACTTCCCCTATAATGGGAGAACAAGGTGCTCAAATAGAAAAGGCACAAAGCCCAATGAAGAAAGATGAAAGTATATAGGAAAACTTGGAGGTAGTAGACCCTTTTCGTCAATTAGTATCACTAGAAATCATAGAGGAGGTACAAGATGTTGTACAAAAAGTAGCAGAACCAGAAAAAGGAGGAGAAAAATATACAGAAGAAACAAATGTATCTTTAGGTCAACCATCACAATCAGAAAAGATAAGCATGATAGAAAATGTACTAGTTCAAATTAATGTTCAGGTAGAAGAAATAGTGCCAGCGGGTATTTCTGATAGTAATGTTTCAAATGTTCTTAATGTTGATATTAAATAAGGTGACCAAGAGGAGAACATAGAGGAGGGAAATAAAGAGAAAGATACAGAGGAGGAGGAATAAGAAAAGGAAAATGAATAAGAGGTACCACAACATCAAGATAATGCATCACCCTCAGCAGTACATGGGCAACCACCTCCACCACAATAGAATCCACCTCTAGATCAAAATCAACAACAAAAATAACAACAAGAACCAATAGAAATAGAAAAACCTCAAGAGGAGGTGATTAATGAAGAAAAGAAAATAGAAATAAATAGGGAGGCACCAACTTGGATGGGTTCTAAAGTGAAAAGAGAAAAAATAGAGGAGCAGCTGGTCCCTATTGACATAAAAAGATTCTTAGGTGGGCACTCATAGAAGGAAAGGAGAAAAGATAGAACCATATTAGCTATAAAGAGAGGTGCATCTAGATCCAGGACTTTATAGCTATCCATACCTCAGAAGGTCAAGGCAAAAGGAGAAATGAGCCTTGAAGATTATCAGTTGCTAAATATAGACCTTGGGTATGTGACTAGAGAGCAGCACATTGTTGAATGGGAGGCTATGAATAAAGCAACTATAGAGATGATGAAGAAAGATAAGGATAAATTTGATTACTTGAAAGGACATATTGTTCAGTTGCAAAAATTCATACAAGGACTATTTGACCCTAGTGTTAGCGTGCTAGATTTACCTACAGATTTAGCCATTTTATCAAAAGACCAAGTTACTGAATTGGAAAACAAGAAGATTAAAGCAAATATCTTTGAGGATTGGTTTAATGAATTTATTCAAAAAGGAGAGAGCACAATAAAGGAAGCAACTACCATTTGGGCCATTGCCCTTACAGAGAAGAATAATTGCAAAATATTATTTTACATCATTGCCAATCTAGAATGGAGGAGTGCAAAAAGGAGTTGAAACAAGTTGAAGACATGTACTACATTAATGATAGAAAATTTTTGTATATAAGTAGTGACTGTGTTACCTTAAATTTTTGTATAAAAGTTGCTTAGATATGAAGATGTAGAAAACTTAGTTGTCCATGTGTTTGGTGTACATTCTTTAACGTATTCTAGACTTTGAGTCCTGGGGTGTTGTGTAGTGGATACTCCCTTTTGTGGTTAAACTTAGTCATACCGTGATGTGGATTTGTTTGTAATATTGGTTGTTTTGGAATTTTTGATAGTTGCTTCATGTGCTATTGGTGGGCTAACAGTGAATTTGTTTTCTTTGAAATCTCTTATGATAGGAGTGGTCACCAAAACTCTTTCCTTTATACTTGATTTATTGTTGAAAATTGTCGATATTTTGTGACTTGAGATTGAATTTGATTAATTATCCACTTGGATTTGCATTTTTTTTAATTTCTATGGTGGCTATTCTAAATGTTTGTTTTTGTTGGCCTTGTTTCATGCTAAGTGTTGTTTCTATCATGTTCGTTTCAAGCCTCTGATAGTGTGTACAAGGGAAGACTCCGCAGAGAATTCTACTTTGCATGTTTGGTAATTAGTTCAAACCATAGTGGAAATAAGAGATGCAATGTATTTTTCCTTGTTAATATGTGAATGCAATTCTCTAAATCATGTGAAATTCTCAAAATATGTGTGATTGGTTATAAGTAGGTCACATGATACATCTTAAGGTGAGGAATTGATGTCCTTCTTATCTTTATTGAATGATTGTGCATGTCTTATGAACAATTGCTTAATGTGGATGCGTATGTTGGAAATCAAAAATTACAATACTAATATATTATGTTTTCAACCTAGTATGTGACTTCCAGGAGTAAGTCAAGTTTTAGGGGGGGAGGATGTAGTGCCCCTCCATTCTCATCTTGGATGTGTAGATAGTCTGGCTAAGGAGCATGAAGATGAAGGTAAAATAATAGGAATATTTAGGGTATGTTAGACAATTGATGTTATACATTATATGATGTTGGTAGATGCTACATTCATGTTGGTGACATTCCTGATTATCCTCATGTGTGGTTTCATATGACAATTAGCATGTGTTATTGATAATCCTTATTGCGACACTGATAATCCATATGCTCTGACATTGTTTTACATTCAGGTGATTATGATGTTGATCTTACTATGATTGTCATAAGTTAGAATTGATTTTTATGTGACTGATTATAGGATGATCTAATTATTGTGTGGTGTGAAAAGACACAATGCCATACCACTCATTCGTGAGCATCTGGTGACATTGTGATTCTCTTTCACCCCATGACCGTTTTATATTTATTATACTTGTGCATAGACCATGTTGTGTGTTGTAGGTTATAAGTATCAGGTATCAACTCCACCTGAATTGATAGGTCTGAGTGTGCCTTAAAACCAATGGATGTAAAGCTCCGCAATGCAACCCTAAAGATAAGTTTAACTAAGCAATAAAAAGGGTGAATTTTTTTTTTTACGTAGAAGTAATGATAACAAAACATAACATAGACTAAAAGCAACAAAGTTAAACTAACATCTCTAGGGATTACACAGCTACATTACTGAAATTAAACAATAATCAACAACATACATAGTTTATTCAATTAACTCAAACTAACAACTCGATTACATCATCAGATACATACATCAACATCTTTGCAATAATGTTTACAAGTACAGAATAGTTTATATTACAAGAGGAATTACATAATTTCTATGATACAAAATCTCTTTCTTTCTAAGTAGATCAAATTACATAACCAATTCCACTGATACACAAGTCTAGATATAAATAGTACAATTATCTGTCTTCACATACAGGTGCAAAATTTAAAAACATGAGAGATACAACTTCTTTACACATGAGTCATAGTGCCCAAAAACTAATGGAATAAAGCACAACCACCTGACCATGTGGAACCCTAAGGTCCACCCCTCCGTGCTAGGAGATAACATAAGGTTTCGTAGAAACAACAGACAAGAAGACAAAAGACTAACAGGTGCAAGGACACACATGACTCAAGTACAACACAGGTCAACAAGACAACACAAACAACATAAACAACACTTCCACACTTAATAGAACTTCCACACTTAACAGAACTTCTAGAGGCATTCACACAACATAAGGAAAGAACACCAAAGAGGGAATGCCAGGATGCAGTAGGGAGGAGTGTCATCACATAGCTTGTCATGGGTTATCCTGGCAGGTCTTCCTAGGCATCAGCCCCCATCCTGGGTTATCCTAGTAGCCTCTCCCGACTGCCGGTCCACATACAAACTCATGCAGAACCAACATACCTTTCATGAGGACAAGGTAGTTGATTTTCCATTCCAAGCCTTCTCATCTCATCTCAAGCCTAAACAAGCACTTGAGCCATGAGTGAGGCATACTTTATCTTGATTAATGTGAAAGCTCTCCCACCCTCCAATTTATTATTAAGTTATCACTAGATTAACAACTTCTAATGGGTTATCCTGGCAGCCACTTTGGGCACCGACCCCACATTGGAAGCCACTTTCCCACCTGCATCTAGAAGACCCTATCCATCAAGAAAGACATGATGACTAGCATCCATATACCATGCAAGGCATTTACCTTCTTGCATACCAATCTCAACAAAAGTATCCAAAGCAAGGCATGGGTCCTCTTGCACCAAAAAATTTCAACCAATAGAATAAACCATAGCATTCAAAGAGGATTCCACAACCACACCTCGAATAGGACCTCAACATGAGTTCAAAACATAACCTCAAGAATAGTTACACTGAGCAAGGCATGGGTCATCTTGCACAGTCATCACAACCACATAGTCCATAATTAGAGGAAAGTCAACATTACATAAACCAGTTCACATTCAAATAATAACAAGATTACAATATCACAAGAGACATACTCATGACTACCCCTCTGGTCCTCTAGAATCTACTTGACCAACACTTGACACCATTATAACACAATAGACTCACATAACATTCACTCACAAAAGCACATCATCATCTAATAGACCAAACTAAGATCCATCATCGCATAACACAATTCCATTACAACACAACCATGTACAACATAAACTAAGATTCTTTAACCATGTGATAATTATCTATCTTCATTTAAAAGTCTGAATAACTTCTTCAAAAAGGGTAATCCAGATTTCTTTTCTACCAGATTAAATTAACCCAATCATAAATCCCTCTAGCTTCCTTCACTAGGTAAAAATAAATACAACTAAGAGAAAATAAATCAATCAACTATAATATGAACTATTACTTTAAAACTAAATCTAGAATCAAGAAATCAACTATAACATGAACTATTACTTTTTCATCTAATAAACTATACAATTACCAAGAAAAAAGAATAATTGAACCATTATTATTTCAACTAGATACAATACATTACTAGGGTAAAGAAATATATATTTATACATTTAGCTAAGGTATACTATACCTACTTTCTATTAAAAAATATGACTTTTAAAAGATGATTATGTAAATGATCACAAGACAGTATTAATATAAGACTTCATGGGTAATAAATACCAAGACATTAAAGGCTTATTTACCTAATATAGACACCAAGATTTCTCCTATCATAATGAGGAAATTGATCTAATTCACATATTTAGAAAGGATATTCAATTTACTTCATACTAGTATACTCTATGCAAGCACACATTTAAATTGTTCACCTAAAAGAAATTAGATAAGTCAATCAAAAGTTACTACCTCCCATAAACAAGTATTTCTTGGCCATAATAATGGATTTTATCAATACACATATTATTATCTCATATAAATTCAATATCCATGTCAACATGTCAAAAGTATTCAATTTCATAAGTACTATGCTTATTCTAATTTGTATGTATATAAGAACTATTTCAGGTGTAACACAATCACCATGAAGATGAAAGAATTAAACACAGGGTTTAAAAATAATTGATAACACAACCTATTTGTCTCGATAAAATAACATGTAGGAAATTTATATCAGAGATTGACTTGCAACATTTTTGGTTTAAGGAAAGTATAGCTAGAACAAAAGGCATAGTTGCTTGCATTTGGTAAGAAAACACATCCTACAGAGAAATTTTTGCCATACTGTAAAAAGGCCTTAGAAACTTTCTAAAAAAAACAAATGTAAAGGCATAGATGGGCACACAGACTGCTTGATGGAATATCTCAAAAAGATGTTATCAATGCAATGATTGCAGGATACATACAAAATGGACTTGCTGAGTAGGTTTTAGAAACTTCCAAACAATGCAATGGCGAAAGCATAGACAGGGCAGGTGAACTGTTTAACAAACTAGCTCAAAGAGATGTTGCTCTATGGAAAGCAATGATCATAGGATATGTACAAAATGAATTTGTTGAAAAATCTTAGAGAAACCCAATTCAAAAATATAGAGTTATTGGTAATGCAACTAACTATTTTAAGATAGACTAAACTGGTGAGAGGTAGATAGTCACAAAATATTCATATATCCAAAATGACAAACTAGGTATGAACCATTTTTTGATATGACTTATATAACTAGGTTGTTCACCATATATAAAAACTTAGAGAAACCCAGTTCGTAAAACCAAAGTTATGGCTAACACAACAGACTGCTAAAACATAGACTAAATGAGTGAGAGGTAGACAATCACAAAACATTCATATCTACAAAACTACAAATTGGGTATAGACGAGTTTTGGATATGATTTTAATAACTATATCATGCACCATACATAAAAATTTTAGAGGAACCCAGTTCATAAAACAAAAGTTATGGCTGCCGTAATAGTCTGCTAAAACAAAGATGAAATGGCTGAGAGGTAGACAATCACATCAATCAATGATTCCCAGAAATGCAATGGTACAGACATGCACAATTGGATCTAATAACTAGGTTTCTAACCTTTTAAGAAAATTACAATCAACAAGAAAGATTATAAATCAAATATCTGCTTCAATAGAAAAATGAGACAGAAATTAGAACCAAAGGAACCTGATTTCGATTGCTTGACTGGCTGATGCTGGGTTAAATTGTTGCAGCCACAAACCATTCTCTCCCCAAAAGTTCCATCTGCTGAAGATCCTTATGAGAGAGAAATCCCCTCCTAAATATAGCCCAAAAACTCCCTATTTAGAGAAAGAAATCCCATAAAACCTTCCAGAAGATTCCCCCCACAAGAGGCAATAACTCCTGTATGAACAATATCTTACAGTTTGCTATTTTTAACATTTTACAACTAGACCAAGATAAATATATTTAATTGCAACACATATATATTATTTATTTATTTAACTCTAGTTGCAATTACATTTATTACTTTTATTATTATTATTTATTAACTTAACTTCTAGAATAATATTTTTTCATAAACTAAATTTACATAAGGACATTTATATATTTATTTATTTAGCAAAAATGTTTCATAAATAATTATTTTATTTTAAGGCAACAATAACCAAAACAATACCAACAAAATAACCCAACTGTCAAACCATACCTGACTACTATACAAGATTAGAAAACAAGACCACCACAACAATGATTGACTATCATGACCAAACCGACAACACTGACAGGGTACATAATCGGATACTCATCCTCTTCAAGGATGATGGCTAGGCTAGGCTAGGGGACCATATGTTATCTCCATTTAACAACTTCTATTGGTATGAAGGCACGCTCAGACCTGCCAATTCAGGTGTGTTGATTTTGGTAGCTAGGTTGGATCCCTTTCCAAGACCGACCTAGTTATAAAATGCTAAATGGCCTATCGGCCTTAGCATTTTGAATCTCAAATTTAAGGCTGGCCCTATCTGGGTGAATTCATTCGATGTATCTTGAAATTGCAAATAGGTCTGGACCTATTTCAATTGTAACGTGTATGTAATTGGCACCAAAATTGATCGAGTGATCTCATATAAATGAAGAGCGAATGGCACTCAGCATTCACACAGAGCATTCACTGACCCTAAATTTTGATCAGTGAAAATTCTCCATCGGCATTCATCTATGATAGTTCTAAGTGCCTTGTCGATCGTTGAATCATTTGACAGGTTCAATGGTTCAACGCTTTCACTGGTTCAAAGGTGCATCAAGCTCCTAAGGCTCAAAGGATTCGGCGGCTCAAGGTTGAACCATTTGATAGGTTCAACGGTTTGGTTCAACCGTTTGGTTCAATGGATTGGTTCAACGGTTTGGTTCAACCATTTGGTTCAACTATTCGGTTCAATAGTTCGACGAGCTCACAGGTTTCAGTGACTCAGTAAGTTCTGTAGACAGTTGAACTGGTTCAATCACTTCATTGATTCAACCATTCAACAGTTCATTCATTATTGACTGCTGAATCTCTGTGTTACTATGTGACTACGCTGATGTGCAGCAGCTTTATTTTGATCAGTTTGAATCAGGTTCAAACAAGTTGTAATTTTTGATATCTATGTTTCGTGCTCCCATCTGGGTGAAGTTGTAATTCATTTCTGCTCATAATATAAATTGAATCTGAGATTTTCTTGCTGGGTTTTTCACCTCCAAGAGGGAGGTTTTCCCAGGGTATATGTGTGTGTTGTGTACAATTGTGTCTTATTGTTCTTATTGTCAATCTGATTATTAAAATTTAACATGGTATCAGAGCCAAGTTTGAATTAGTATAATCAGATTTACAACATTCAATTATTTACATTATGCTCTTATCATTAAAGATCAGATAAAATGGCTCACAGTCTCAGGGTTGAAGACAGATTGGATGGGGCTTCCAATTTCACATCATGGAGAGTCCGCATCATGCTTGCGTTGAATGAAAATGACCTTGCAGACTTTGTGACCAAAGAATCTTTCGAGCCTGAGGTAGAAGGAGAAAAGATCCATTGGAGGAAGAAAGATTTGCAAGCTCAGAAGATCTTAATTGATTTAGTAAAAGATCACATTGTTCTCATCATTTCCAAGCTGAATACAACAAGCAAAATGTTTAGAACCTTGGAGGAGATGCATGAAATCAACAACACTAGTCGTGTTCTAGCTTTGATGCAACAACTTCATCACATCAAGATGGCTAAAGGTGAATCCGTCATGACCTAATTCATGAGGATTTATGATTTGATAGATCAACTCTCATCTATTGGAAAGATTGTTGATGAAAATGATTTAACTATGCTAGCCCTCAATGGTCTTCCAGCATCTTGGGAATCCTACATTCAAGGAATTAGTGCAAGAGCTGATCTGCCCAAGTTTGACAGATTAAGGGCTGACTGTATCCAAGAAGAGTCTTGACTGGCTACTAGAGGAGTTATCAAAAACACTCATGAAGACAATCATGTCCTTGCTGCCCAGTCCTTCAAGAAGAAAGGAGGCTATTGGAAGAAGAACAATTTCAAGAGGAATAGAGATCAAAAGTCTAATCCATCTCATGACTCGAAGAAAAAGAAAAGGGACCTGTCCCACATCAAGTGCTTCAGATGTGACAAATTCGGTCACTATGCAAGGGATTGTTTATTCCAGTCTAAGCAACAAGGAGCAAACTTAAATGAAGTCTCAAATCAGTCCAATACTGAAAACTTCCTTTTCATCTCTACTTTGTCAAGCAATGTACCCTCAGATAGTGATACATGGTTGATTGATAGTGGTGCATCTAGACACATCACCGGCTATCGAGAGCACCTCTCAGATTTAGTGGAGAAAGAGTCTAATCTTCATGTGGTCATTGGTGATGATGCTCACTATTCTGTGAGAGGTTTTGGTACTACTTCCCTTAATTTAGATTCTGGAATTTCTCTTCACCTCAGCGATATTTTGTTTGTGCCTAGAATCAAAAGAAACCTTATCTCCATATCAGCACTAGAAGATAAGGGTTATCATATTACATTTTCTGAGGGAAGGGTGCTTGCATGGCCTAAGAAGTCCAGCATCAAATCAGCTCGTGACATTGGGAATAGGTATGAGAGCCTATATAAGCTTTCAGCACGTCCAGTTCAAGCTCTCATTCATGAAGCACCTGAGTCAAGCGAGCTATGGCATAGAAGAATCAGACATCTTCATTTCTGAGCCCTCCCCACACTTGAGAAGATAGTTAAAGGTATGCCTAAACTTAGTCATACTCATGATAATACATGCAAAGGTTGTGCTATGGGTAAGAACATCAAGAGTTCATTTCATCAAAGTGAAAGTAGATCTAAAGAGAAATTAGCTCTTGTACATTCTGATTTATGTGGACCTATGTCTGTTGCTTCTCCAAGTGGATTCTTGTATTATGTAATCTTTATAGATGACTACTCTAGGAAAACCTGGATTTACTTTCTTAAATCAAAAGAATCTGATGAAGTTCTAAGTAGATTCCAAGAATTTAAAGCTTTAGTTGAAAATCTATCGGGGAAAAGAATTAAAGTTTTTAGGTCTGACAATGGAGGTGAATACACCTCGGGTAGTTTTCATGACTTTTGTGTTGAGGCAGGGATCAAGAGGGAGTTTTGTGTTCCCTACAACCCTCAGCAAAATGGGGTTGTAGAAAGAAAGAATAGATCCATAGTTGAGGCTGTAAAAGCTATGATTCATGATCAGGATCTGCAGACTTTCCTATGGGCCGAAGCATCTAGGACTATTGTCTACATTCAGAATAGATGCCCTCACCATGTATTGAAAGATATGACTCCAAAAGAAGCATTTTCAGGGATCAAACCTGATATCAGTCACTTGAGGATCTTTGGGAGTCTAGTATATGTCCATGTACCCAAAGAGAAGAGAACCAAGTTGGAACCTTCTGGAAAAAGAGACACTCTTGTGGGCTACAGCGAAACATCCAAAGCATTTAGAATTTACATTCTAGGTCAGAGGTTTATTGAGGTTAGTAGAGATGTCACTTTTGAAGAAAATATTGCACTCAAAAGATCTAAAGGCTCAAGTCTAGAGATTGACAATGAAGTCCATGATAACCCTCAAAACATGGATATTGAGCATGATACTGAGATTCAGAGAGAGTCTACAGAATCTGAAAATCATGATGATCCAAGTGAACCTTTGGATCCTATAGATGGGCCTGGGGACATTACCGTGAATAAAAAGAGACCTCTCTGGATTCAAGAGGCAGAAAAGTTTACAGCTCCAAGTGGCACACTTAGAGAAAGAAGGAGACCTCAGAGATTCTCAAACTATGTTGCATTGATGTGCAATCTCATTGAGACTGAACCTTCCAGCGTTGAAGAGGCCATGAACCAACAGACATGGAAGAATGCTATGGATGAAGAATATCAGTCTATCATTAAGAATGATGTTTGGGATATTGAGCCTAGACCCAAAGGTAAGTCTGTTGTATCTTCCAAATGGTTATTTAAAATTAAACATGCTGCTGATGGAAGTATTGAGAAATACAAAGCTAGATTTGTGGCTCGTGGCTTCACTCAGAAAGAAGGCATAGATTATGAGGAAACCTTTGCCCCTGTTGCTCGATATACTTCCATCAGGACTATCATTGCAATTGTCGCAGCTAAGGGATGGAAGTTGCATCAGATGGATGTAAAGACAACCTTTCTCAATGGTATTATTGAAGAAGAGGTCTACATTGAGCAACCTGAAGGCTATGTGATCCATAAGAAAGAATCTCATGTATGCAGATTGAAGAAAGCATTATATGGCCTTAAGCAGGCCCCCCGTGCTTGGTATGAAAGAATTGATAAGTATTTGATAAGCCTAGGATTCTGTAAGAATGATGCTGATCCTAACCTTTACTTCAAGGTATTCAATGGTGAATGTTGATTTTGGTTTTATATGTTGATGACCTATTCCTAACTGGAGAAGATCATCTCATTCTTAGATGTAAGGAAGAACTAACTTCAGAATTTGAAATGAAAGATCTAGGTCTCATGCATTTCTTTCTAGGGTTAGAAGTATGGAAAAGACCCAATGAAATTATTCTAAGTCAAGGAAAATATACCATTGATATTTTGAAGAGATTTGGAATGCTAGATTCTAAACCTATGCCTACTCCTATGGAAATTAACTTAAAGAAGTTGAGTGAATCTGCAGCTAGATCTGATCTGGTGAATCCCACTAAATATAGGTAGCTAATTGGATCCTTGATGTATCTAGTTAACACTAGACCTAACATTTGCTATGTAGTGAGTGCCCTCAGCCAGTTTATGTGCGAACCAAGGCAGATTCATCTTGTTGCAGCCAAGCATATCTTGAGATATTTGCATGGTACAGTTGGATATGGATTGAAGTACTCTTCCAACATAGTCATTACCTTGGAAGGCTATTCTGATTTTGATTGGGCAAGAAGTGTCACTGATAGAAAGAGCACTTCTAGAGTTTTCTTCAGCTTGGGATCCACCATGATATCCTAGTGCAACAGAAAACAGTCTTCAGTAGCATTGAGTACTTCTGAAGTAGAATATATTGCAGCTTGTGTGGCATCTCAAGAAGCAGTGTGGCTTCGAAAACTCCTTGCAGGTTTGTTTGGACAACCTTGGGAGCCTACAGTTATTCACAGTGATAATCAGAGCTGTGTGAAGCTCTCTGCCAATCCTGTGTTTCATGATAGATCAAAGCATGTGGAAACTCAATATCACTATATCCAGGATATGGTGCAAAGGAATGCTATTTAGCTAAAGTACATCAGCACTGATGAGCAAACAGCAGATGTTCTCACCAAACCCCTTGCTCAAGTGAAGCTTGCATATTTTTGAGACAAGCTTGGAGTTGTGGAGAACACAACTCTAGCTGAGAGGGAGACTCAGTATCAGTGATACATTACATTGTATCTTCCACCCTTTGCGAGTAGGCATGGTGGATCCATCCTCTATGAGTAGGCATGATGGTAATGCACTCTTCTCTGGGAGAAGTTTGAGGTGAAAGCCCTCTTCCATCCTCTGTGAGTAGGCATGATGGTAATGCACTCTTCTCTGGGAGAAGTTTGAGGTGAAAGCCCTCTTCCACCCTTTGCAAGTAGGCATGGCGAATCCACCCTCTGCAAGAAGGTATGGTGGATATCATGGGAGAAATTTCATGATAAGCTTGTTCACCCTCTAGGAGTATCTATGGTAAACATCATGTGGAGATGACAATAAGCACTTATGTTTTTTTTTTTCTTATCCATGGAAGTAGCCATGGTGATAGTCACTATGTGATTTGATCCTTATAAAGGAATCCTCCCTAGCTAAGAGGGAGTGTTGATTTTGGTAGCTAGGTCAGATCCCTTTCCAAGACTGATCTAGCTATAAAATGCTGAATGGCCTATCGGCCTTAGCATTTTGAATCTCAAATTTAAGGTTGGCCCTATCTGGGCGAATTCATTCGATGTATCTTGAAATTGCAAATAGGTCTGGACCTATTTCAATTGTAATGTGTATGTAATTAGTGCCAAAATTGATCGAGTGATCTCATATAAATGAAGAGCGACTGGCACTCAGCATTCACATAGAGCATTCACTAACCCTAAATTCTGATCAGTGAAAATTCTCCATCGGCATTCATCTGCGACAGTTCTAAGTGCCTCACCGATCGTTGAATCATTTGACAGGTTCAATGGTTCAACGCTTTCACTGGTTCAAAGGTGCATCGAGCTCCTAAGGCTCAAAGGATTCAGCGGCTCAAGGTTGAACCATTTGATAGGTTCAACGATTCGGTTCAACCGTTTGGTTCAACGGATTGGTTCAACGGTTTGGTTCAACCATTTGGTTCAACTATTCAGTTCAACAATTCGACAAGCTCACATGTTTCAGCAACTCAGTAAGTTCTGTAGACAGTTGAACCGATTCAGTGAATCGGTTCATTGGTTCACCGGTTCAATCACTTCATTAATTCAACCATTCAATGGTTCATTCATTATTGACTACCGAATCTTTGTGTTACTGTGCGACTACACTGATGTGCAGTAGCTTCATCTGATCAGTTTGAATCAGGTTCAAACGAGTTGTAATTTTTGATATCTATGTTTTGTGCTCCCATTCGGGTGAAGCTATAATTCATTTCTGCTCATACTATAAATTGAATATGAGATTTTCTTGTTGGGTTTTTCACCTCCAAGAGGGAGGTTTTCCCAGGGTATATGTGTGTGTTGTGTGCAATTGTGTCTTATTGTTCTTACTGTCAATCTGATTATTAAAATTTAACAAGGTGGAGTCGATACCTGGTACCTACAACCTGTAGCAAACAAAAGTGTCGAATACATACATATAATCATCCAAGCAGGAGCATAGTGATAGGGAATCACAGTGTAGTAGGGTACTCATTATGAGTAATACTACACTATCCCTTCACAAAACACATCACAAGTATCCACATTAAACAAATTCATTAGTAACTAAACAACCAGATAACACATAGATAGATAATCACATTAATAACATAGTAAAACTAATTTACATAATCAATTAACCTATAACTGATCACATCATAAGCATAATGTATTAATCATAAAGTATCAACAATGTCATCATAATAAACACCAATGAGTGTCATCAACTATATCATAACAGTAAGCTTACCATCATCATGTCTATTATATGTTATGTATTCCGAGTATTTTACCTTCTTCTTCATGCTCCTTAGCCCGACCACCTGCTCATCCAGGTGAGAATGGAGGGGCACTACAATGGAACTGTTGAACGGAAATAACATATGGTCCCCTAGTTAGCCATCATCCTTGAAAAGGATGAGTATCATGTTTTGCACCTAGTCAGTGTTGTCTATATGGGCATGATAGTCAGTCACTGTCATTGTGGTCATGCTTTTTGATCATGCATAGTGTCAGGTATTGTTTGGCATTTGGGTTATTTTGTTTGGAATTGTTTGATTAATGCTTTGGTTAATTGTTGTATTAAAATAAAATTAGTAAGTTAAGAAGGCACCTTTGATAAATAAATAAATATACACTTTTATGTAAATTTAAGTTTATGTACATTATATTATATTATATTATATTTTACAGTCAATAAATAATAATAATTATAATGAAGAAAAATAAAGTGTTGTTAAAACGGGAATATAATTGATAACATTAAAATGAAAATATTTTTTAAACAAGTAAATGTTTTGTTAGTGGCAATAAAAATAAATTTATAATATTTATGAGTTGTCATAAAAACATTATATATATATATATATATATATATATATATAGCAAATTCTAAAATAAATAAAATCAGAGAGAGATTATTGTCTGGTTAAAATAGCATGTTGTAAGGAAGTATTAAAGGCAGAATCTCAGAAATAATTACTTCATTTGAGTAAGAGACTAATTTTAGTAAGTAGAAAGAAATTGCTTTTTGAGAGGAAGTAATAAAGGCAAAATTTATTGCCTTTAATAAGAGGAATCTTCTGGAAGAAATTATGGAGGTGGTTATGCATGCTCAACTTTATTTTGAAATCTAAAGATATAATTTCGGGAAGGAGCGTATATTTAAAGGAGGAGAATATGTTTTATGTTTTCATGATCTCTCTCTCTCAGGAAGATTTCATTTTTCTTTTGACACCATAAACCATAGGTTCTAGAAGAAAAAACTTGGGGGGAAAATGGATGTGAGCTAGGAATTTTGTGAAGATGTGATAGAAGTAATATTCCAAGTATGGACTAAGATATGAATCTGATTTATTGTTGCAATAGATTCAATGAAATGAATTTGTAATATGCAAGCTTTATATTATTATGTGAATTCTTTTCTACATATTCTGAATCGAGTCTATTACATTAGCCATAACATTATTTTTACAAACTGGGTTCCTCTAATTTTTTAATATATGGTGCACAACCTAGTTATCCAAATCATATCCAAAAATCAGCCTTACCCAATTTCTCATTTGGGAGATATGATTATTTTGTGACTATCTATCTCTCACCCATTTCATCTATGTTTTTACAGTCTGTTACGTCAACCATAACTTTATTTTTACAAATTGGGTTCCTCTAATTTTTTTATATATGGTGTAAGACCTAGTTATCCAAATCATATCTGAAAATCAACCTTACTCAATTTGTCACTTTGGAGATATCAATATTTTGTGACTGTCTATTTCTCACCCATTTCATCTTTATTTTTATAGTCTGTTGCATCAGCCATAACTTTATTTTTATGAATTGGGTGCCTCTACATTTTTTATATATGGTGCATTACCTGGTTATCTAAATCATATCCAAAAATTAACTTTACCCAGTTTTTCATTTTGGAGATATAAATATTTTGTGACTGTCTACCGCTCACCCGTTTCATCTCTGTTAAAACAGTTAGATGCGTCACCAATAACTCTTTATTTTTGAACTGGGTTTCTCTGAAATTTTTATATAAGATTCAGCTCTTACCTATGAAAATCATATAAAAAAATTAGCATTACCTAGTTTTCCAATTCGGAGATATGTATCAGTTAGTGACAGACATTCCTATGCCATCTTGGTTGTTGTTATTAAATCTACAAATCCATTATGTGTGTATCATGCAATAAATTTCATGCGCCATTATTCTCTAAGTTTGCCCTATTGATTGCATATTTAATGCTATTTCTTATGGAAGGCACATGCACTTGCTTTAATAGACTACATTTAGAAATTTTCTATTCTAAACAAAGAGCTAACTTTAGTCTTATGTAAGGCACTCATAACTAGCCGATTGAATACAGAAAACTGCCTTATTTGCTATGTTTTCAAAAAAGTCATAAACTTAAAATGCTTCAATGATTTCTATGAATTCTGCTTTGTATTGCTCATATGATATATGATTAATATGAAAAAACTTATGGACAAGAAATCTTTGTTTACTTAGCCCATTATTACACTTGAAATTATATCTAGTAATTGTCTTCTAGTAGTTAAAATGTAAAGAGGTTTAGTAATGTATTTGTTGTAAATGTCTTAAACTACAGACTTGTTTTTATTTTATAATGAAGTTATACATCTCATTATACCCTAGGTAATTTTTATAAACTAGTGAGCCATCTATTATTATGGGCATGTATAGGGATGTGATGAGTAATAGTGTTAATGAGAATATAAGCTCCTTTAATCTATTTAAGTTTATATATTAAGAAGTATTTTTTTAACTTATGCTAGTTTTCCTTAAGCAATGATTTTGAGTAGCCATAGTTTGACTTTCCATAATAATAATTCCTTATTATCGACTAGAGTGCCTTATATATGATAGGTGGGTAAATATTTCGGTAGTAATAGTAGAACCTTTTGGAAAATTGTAGTAATCCCTTAAATGTGTTATGATCTTATCATTTGCATGTAGTTAAAATGGGGTAGATTTGATGAAAATATTAGATCTATAGGAATGTTCTATTGTTTTGTGTTCCCTTCCTCTCAAGCTAACATTAGAACAAGGTTCTTTTATTATAGTTTTGGGTTTTGTACCTTGTGATTCTAACTAGTGTAAGAGATTTATAGCATTCTAATATTATAGGATTTTAGTCTTGCTCATACAGTTGTATTTAATAGTATTTACAAAATTGTCTAGATTATTAATGAAATCTACATCAGTGTAAATAGTAGATTTTGTAGCCATCTATATAGCATTAATACTCTATTGTATGATTTTAACTGCGGTGATAGTCCCTAATTATGATAGGGATTGAATTTAAATAATTGTTGTGTTTAATATGTATGCCTTAGGGTTATTTGCATGTTGATCGCAATCATTTTTAATTAAACAAAACTAAAATAAGTCTTGGGATTTATTGGTTAAAATATTGTTACTTGTGGGCACTTATATATCATATGATCATAGTAGTTAGAATATTATTGTTCTACATTATAGAGATAGATTCACTTTGTGTTTGGTAGATGATTAATGTTACATTCTTTAAGACCCATAATCTAGTGCATCATATTATATGTTTCATTTGTGGTATTGTAATTGAAATATTGAGGAAGGATCTTAGTTTATGATGTGCATTTGAGAGTGAATGTGATGTGAGACCATAGTGTTTAGTGTATCAAGTGTTTGTATCATTTGGGAAAGTTGATTCTAGAGGCCAAGAGGGGTAGTCGTGTGTATGACTCTTGCGATTATGTAATCTTGCTAATGGTTGAATATGTATTGGTTATATGTTGACTCCCCTTTGTTTATGGATTCATGTGGTTATGATGACTGTGCAAGATGGATAACACATTGCTCAATGTACCTATTCATATGGTTATGATGACTGTACAAGATGGATAATGCCTTGCTCAGTGTACCTATTCATGTGGTTATGATAACTATGCAAGATGAGTAACGCCTTGCTCTATGTATTGTGAAATGATGTATATTTTGTGTTGTAAACGTATCATGATGAGAAATGTGATAGTTCATGCTTGGGTTTTGTTTTGGGCTTTGAGAATCTAGATGTAGTGAAGGGGGAGTGGCTTTCAATGTGGGGTCGATGCCCAAAGTGGCTTGTTAGGGTAACCCATTGGAAGTTGTTTATCTAGTGATAACTTAATAATAAATTTAGAGGGTTGGGTAGTTTTCACACTAATCAAGATAATTGGATGCCTCACTCATGCCTGTAGTGCTCGTTCAGGCTAAGGATGAGATGAGAAGGCCGTGGTTGACAAAATGCACTTCCTTGTCCTCACGAAAGGAATGCTAGTTCTACATGTGTCACCCTATGGGGCCGGCATCTAGTGAGAGACTGTTAGGGTAAGCATAGATGGGGGCCAACACCTAGTGAAAGACTCTGAGGGTAACCCATGGATGGGGGCTGACATCTAGCTAGAGACTGTCAGAGTAACCCATGCTAAGACCATACGATGACACTCATCCCTACTATAGTCTAGCATTCTCTATTTTTGTTCTCCCCTTTGTTTTGTGAATGCCTCTAGAAGTGATGTTTGAGTTACTTGTGATGTCCTTATTGACTGGTGTTATTTTGGAGTCATGTGTAGTCCTTGCACCTGTTAGTCTATTGTCTTTTTGACTATTGGAGGAAGTGGTGACTTTGTTGTGAATGTTATGTGTACTTGTATGTTGGAGTCATGTTAGCATTTTATGTTGTGTTCCTGTCTTCTTAACTTTTTCATTTTGTGGAACCTTATTGTTATCTCCTAGCATGGGGGTGGACCTTAGGGTTCCACATGGTTGGGTGATTGTGCATATATCTCCATCGGTATCTCTTGTTGTTGTTCATGTGCGAGAAATATGTATCTCTTATAGCAAATTTTTGATCCTGTTCTAGCTCAACTAGACAGATATTCATGTACTATTGTCTTAATGTATGTACTCCAATGTATTTAGAAAAGTGATATTGTTAATATTGTAACGATGTACTCTCATGTAAAGGAAATCTTATATATACTTAAAATCCTATATTCATGATCTTGATGTCTACCTTTTTGATGAAACAATATGGAAATGTATGTGTTTACTCAATTCATGCAATTAGATTTGAATGAACTATGGTTGTTAGTTAATTCATAATGTTGCTTAGATCTTGTTAATAGTTTGTTAGTAATGCAACCATGGAACCCTAGAGGATAATCTTAAGCTGATGTTATGAGTAAATATGATTTACATTTCTTAGTTATTTCTTTCCTTAAAAAAAATTGTTCTTTTTGTATAGCATAGTTGAGCTATTCTCTGGGGTTTCCTGGTGGGGCATTACATCTCTCCCCCTTTGACATCAATGGAAAAGGGTACATATTTGCAATCTTTTCTCCCCCTTTTTGATTCAGACTAATCTCCAAAATTTGCATACTGACTACTCCCCCTGAGTAGTATCTCCTTAACATTAATCAGGATCATAAGATATGACTGTGAATTCGACCATCCACTGATGCACCCTAGTGTATCTTAGTTCTGATTAGGAGGGCTAATAACCCCTAACTTTTCTTTGAGATACTCAAAAGTATCCTTGGGTAGAGGCTTAGTGAAAATATCCGCAATCTGATCCTTTGAAGAAACAAACTCCAATCTGATTTCGTTCTCATTAACCTTCTCTCTCAAGAAGTGAAACTTGATTGATATATGCTTTGTCTTTGAATGCAACACCGGATTCTTTGAGATGCTTATTGCACTTGAATTATCACAGAAGATAGTAACAGGCTCCTCAAACACAATTCTGATGTCTTTCAACATTTGCTTCATCCACAAAACTTGAGTACAATTATTTTCTACTACTATATACTCTGCCTTTACAGTAGACAGAGATATTATCTCTTGATTTTTTCTCATCCAAGGAACCAATCTCCTTCCCAAGAAGAATGAACCACCATTAGTACTTTTAGAGTCATCCACATCTCCTACCCAATCAACATCTGTGTATGCATGAAGAGTGAAGTTATTATCCTTTGGATACCATAAGCCATAATCAAGTGTCCCTTTGAGATATATAAAAATTCTTTTGACTGCTACAACATGGGATTCTCTAGGATCAACTTGAAATCTAGCAATAAGTCCAACTACATTCATGATATCAGGTCTGGTCTAAGTCAGATAGAGCAGTCCTCCAATCATTGATCTATACCTTTTCTAATTTGCCTTAGGGGAGTCATCATCTTTACTCAACTTGCATCTGGTTACCATAGGTGTACTCACTGGTTTTGAATCTTCTATTCCAAACGTTTTCAACAATTCTCTCATGTATTTAGACTAAGATATGAAGATACCTTTATCTAATTGAATGATTTGTAGACCTAAGAAGAAATTCATTTCTCCAAACATTGACATCTCAAACTCACTTTGCATCTAATCAGCAAATGTTTTGTACATACTCTCATTTCCACCAAAAATGATATCATCAACAAATACTTCAACAATCAAGATGTGTTCATGATCAATTTTGATATAAAGATTACTATCTGTTGTACCTTTGCTAAAACCTAGTTTTAGCAGATACTTATCTAGTCTTGCATACCAGGCTCTTGGGGCTTGTTTGAGTCCATACAATGCTTTTCTCAATTTGCAAACCATATTTCCTTGATCAGACAACTGAAATCCTTCTGGTTGCTCAATGTAGACTTCTTCATCCAATTTTGCATTCAGGTATGTTGACTTGACATCCATTTGGTAAACCTTGAAGTCTTTATAAGTAGCAAATGCAAGAAATAATCTGACTACTTCTATTCTTGCCACTAGAGCAAAAGTTTCTTCAAAATAAATTCCTTCCACTTGAGAGTATCCTTTGCACACCAACCTTGCTTTGTTTCTCACAACTTCACCATCCTCATTTAGTTTATTCTGGAAGACCCATTTAGTTCCAATCACATTTTTTTCTTCAGGTCTAGGAACAAGATCCCAAGTGTGATTTATTTCAATTTGCATCAACTCTTCTTCCATTGCATTTACCCAATTTTCATCATTTAAAGTTTCACTTACTATTTTTGGTTCAATCTTTGAAATCAAACAAATCTCCTCTTGATCTTCAACAATTCTTCTTCTAGTTTGAACACCTTTATTTCTATCTCCTATGATCTGATCATCTAAATGATTCAACCGTACATACCTAGGTGTTTTGGGAATTGCTTGAACTTCTGATTCTTGAGCTTGTTCCTCAACATTTGTACTAACTTCTTGAGTTATTGGATATTCTAGATCAATCTAGATCTGAGTCTAAGGTTGAACTTGCTTTCCTTGATTTTGATTTTTATCTTGTTCATTTGAATCATATCTAAAAGACCTGAAAGATCTTTCTTTTCTCTCATCAACTCTGACATTAGCACTTTCAACAATCTTTTTCAATCTCTTGTTAAAGCACCGGTATGCCTTGCTTTGAGTATAGTAACCCATAAATATTCCTTCATCACTTCTTGCATCAAACTTGCCTAGATCCTCATCTCTTTTGATATATCATTTACTACCAAAAACTCTGAAATATTTCATAGTAGGAGGATGACCAAACCATAGTTCATAAGGTGTCTTACTAGAATTCCCTTTGATTTGCACTTGGTTAAGAGTGTTCATAGCTTCTTTCTAATAGACTTGTGAAACATTTGCTTCCATCATCATGGTCCTAGAAGCTTCTTGAATGGTTTAGTTATTGCTTTCCACAACTCCATTTTGTTGAGGAGTTCTAGGAGAAGATAACTATCTTTTTATTCTATGTGTAATCAATGAAATCAAAACGAAGGTTATAATGTAAATCAAATGCAAATAACACGATTATACCTTCATAACGAACTCACTAATCTAGGAGGGAAGGAGTTGCACCCAAGAGAGCTCCTCAAATTGTACCCATGACTAGAACGAAGATGTGGATTGCTCAAATGCTCAACACAATGTAGATGAATGATTAGGGATTAGATGATAGATTTGAGAGACTAGATGGAAATAAGAGATGATTTAGAGTGATTTGGACATTATGGTGGCATGATAAGGGGATTGTGAAATGATTTTGGTAGAGGTCTGATGCATGAAGAGGTCTCTCTCTAATGGCCTAGAGAGGGGTCCAATTTATAGAATTTTGGAAATGAGGATGGAGGGTGAGGATTCAGTTGATGGGATCAAGGGCTAGGAATAAAAGTGAATCTTTTATTCCTAGTGGATGAATTACTAATTCTCATTTTGGGAAGAGTGGAGGATAGTGGATGAATTAATAATTTATTTTTGGGAAGAGTGGAGGATAATGGGGGACAACTAAATTTTAAATTCAGTGAGTGGACGATAGTGGGGGACAACTGAATTTTAAATTCAATGAGTGGAGGATTGTGGGGGATAACTAAATTTTAAATTCAGTGAGTGGATGATGAGGTAAGCAAGGTTAATTAAGTATTATCTTAATTAACTTAAGCCTAGGTTAATCAGATAAGCATGATTTATCTAATTAATAGGGATTAGGGAAATGGATAAATCAACTAAATAAATATTAGGAATATTCATTCAATTAATATGATAGGGTTGTAAGATTAAATGAATTAATTAGGTGAATTAATTGATCACCAGGGATATGCAGATGGAGAGAGTGGATTAGTGTAGAGGTACGGGAAATTGGTTTGTAGAGCAATCCAATTTTTGGTTTCTACATTTGCCCCTCTTTGAGATGGTGTTGCTGCTAAGTAACATCATTTCAAAGAAGTTAGAACATAGAGATGGATTGGATAGAAAAAACATTTTGGTTTGGAAGAATAGGGTAAGGTTTGGGGATAATTGGTAAGGGTGATGCCCTCTTGAGAGGATAGGCAAGTTGCAAGAATATGGTTGTGCTCTCGAAATGGATGGAACATATTGGTTGAACTGGTCAGAGGATAAGTGGTGGGATGAAAGGATGATGATGTTTGGAGATGATTGGTGGATGATCATTGTGCTGAAACTAAATTTGAGCAATCCTAGCTTTGATATAGCAAAGTGGATATGTTCACCAAGGTATAGAAGACCAGGGTGATGATGTTTATCCAACATTTGCATGGACGAGACACGCAGACAAAGGGATGATCCCATGCATGCCCAAGGTAGTACAACCTTGTCTAGATGAGGGAAGGGGGCTCATAGCATAGGCCCTTAGTAAACAAAAGGTATGATGAACCTTAGATGCATAAGGAGATCAATATGCTAGAACCGACCCTATGATCAACAAGATATGAATACTAGCTTGGAGTAATGAGACCAACCCACAAGCACAACATACAAAAGCAAGACCATGCCCCATTCTAGATGTTTTCACCACATACCATGATATAATAAGATCAAGGTAGCTTTGATGTGATCTTTGAATAGGACAAAAGATAAAAATCAAAAACCAAAAGACCAACGAACCAAACAAGAAACCATTGTATCTTTTACCAAAATGGATGATGATGTGATAGATGCTGCCTATCGTAGGAAAGATATGTCCTAAGGTAGGGATTGATAGATGATTTGATGATGTTGTGATGATTGGATAGATTTTGCCTATCGTAGGAAGGACATATCCTAAGGCAAGAATCGATTGATGATTGCATCATGTTTTGTTGATGTAAGATTGGCTCAAGATATGATGGTGACAAGTTATGGTTGATGCTGATTTGATAGTTGATGATTTTTTATAAGGGATGATGCTTTGATAGGTGATGCGATGCTTGGATCTAGTGTAAGCTTATTAAGGATAGATGTGATGATGATGTGGGATGATGATAAATGCGATGATGATGAGAGTGTGATGGAGCAAGTTTTATTTGTGTGATGGATAGATTATTTTTGGAATTTTGTGTGTTTTCTATTGTTTTGGGATTTTTGATTTTGTGATGTTTTTTGATGTTTTGATTTTTTTTTTTGTGATGTTTTTGGATTTTTTGATTTTGTGATTTTTTTGATGTTTTGATTTTTTTGGAAAGGGCATGATTTATTATGATGGTTGCCTTGGATTTTCTGTGGATAACCTTTGTGCTAAATACCAATGACAAGGGAACACCAAGTCTAGAGGTGAAGGTGATGGGGTTGGATAGGGGGATTGGCGATGAAAAGATAATGGATAGGAGACTGTGATAAATGGATAGATACATGCAGATAAGGTGTAGGATGGGGGATGAAGGATCTAGTAGGGAGACATGATAAGTAGGTGGAGGGATTGTTAGTGGAAGATGATAGAGAGGAGATTCATGATAGATGGATTGCAAGATAGATGGATGAGAGATGGGGATAAGGATTTTCTCCAAAGGCTAGGTTGCAAGGAATCATATGCCCCAATGCTTAGGGTTTTGCATGATGGGTTCATGTTTGAATGGATGGATTTTGCAGTAGGTGGATGAATGATATACTGACAAAGGAAGTATGTCAAGAGGTCTCCAAAGCATTTTGTTGATATTTTGCCCCTTGTCTTTATCAAGATCTAAGGCGGGAGATATAGTGGATAAGAATATGATAGGATAAGGATAAGACAGTGGATAAGATGTGCAAGGATATTATGGATGTGGATGAAGGATATGGTTTTGCCCCCAAGTGTAGGGATACAAAATGGATGGAGAAGGGATTACACATGACGCCCACAAGGGGTTTTCATCATGGTGCTTGCCCAAGGCACCATGGGGAGTGGTTTTCACCATTGGACAGATTTTTTCTCTTTACTATTTTCTTTATTTTTTGATTTTTTTGCGTTGTTGAGGGAATGGGGACTCTAGCGTCTATTTCCATAGCAAGGAGAAGATGGTCCCATGTTGGATAGCATTATGGATGGTGATTGCATGGATGTTGGATGGTGGATAATGGATTATGGTGTGTATAATGTGGATTTTGATGTGGATTATGCAAGAGCATGGACCATAGGAATGTGACAGGGAAGATATGTAGGATAGTGGATGAAAGATGGAGAAATGGGGGTATGTGGGAATTGCAAGTGGTGGAGGGGAACCAAGACCAATAGCTACACACATCATGATGTATTTGGAAGCTTGTATTTTGGATGTGGAGTGGGGAGGAATGGGATTAGGATGGGAGATTGTTGGATGGTCGATTTGGGGTTTTAGGGACCCAAATAGACTTAGGAATTATAGGATTTTTAGATGGGGAGTGGGATGTTTGGGATTTTATAGTAGATTGGGAGGTGGATGCCTTATTAGATTTGAGTGATCTTTGTTTGGGGACCCACACCAAATTTGTTTTTGCTTTTTCTTGTGATGGTGTGGGATTTGATAGCCTTTTTGATTGTTCATTTTGATTGGAAGGGATAATATCCTTAGGCTTTTGTGCTTTATGAGTTGAGGCATTCAAATTTTTGAATCCCATGGATTTGGGGGAAGATTCATGTTTGAAAGATGTGTGCTTTTGTTGGTCTTGATTGGGAATTTTAGTGGTTTTATGGATGGAGGGGTAAAAAGTAGATTTTTGGATAGATGGGTGAAGTGATTTGATGATTGGGATATTGGGAGTTGGTAGGATAGGAGGTAAAGTGGATTTGTGGATAGGGATGTTTGGAGTTGGTAGGATAGGAGGTAGAGTGGATTTGATAGGGATCTTTGGAGTTGGAAATAGTGGAGGTAAATTTGATGGAGGAAGATGGATGGTCACATGCTTTTACAAATGGTAGGATGATGGAGGAGGGATGGCGACATATGATTTGGGAGGGCGATGAGATGCACCATGCTTGGGATTGGATGAATGGAATTTGGAAGGTGGGTGGATGGTATCAACTTGTGTAGATTATTTTTCTTGGGATGCATAGCCAAGGCCATGTGATGATGAATGGAATGTGCTGTGGATGGGCTCCAAGATGCCTTGTTCGTGAAGGCCTAAGCCTTTACCTTGATAGTTCATAAGTTGGAGTATGTGACATGCAATGGGATGTTTGGTGCTTTGGAAACAAGATGCGAGTCCATTATTTGTTGGAGAAAGATAGGTGATAGATGGAAGTTGTTCACCTCCTACAAGGGAGTCACCATGGATGAAAGTGCTTGTTCCAAGTGAATAGGAGGATGGATTTGGGATGGGATTGGTAGATGGAGGTAAAGGATTCATGGGAGATGGTAAAGGGGTGGTAGAAGTTGAGGTGGGATGAATAAGGTGATCAATAAATGGTAGGGGATCGGGGATGGGATTAGATGGAATGATTAGATCTTGATTAGGAGAAGGGGTTGATGTTTCAACATGCTTTGGATTTGATTCTTTGCATAGCTCATGTGGTTGGGTAGAAGTGGGATTGACTTGGATAGATGTGATAGGTGCTCGAATGGATGCAATAGGTGTTTGACTTATGTGTTCTTGACTTATGATAGGGGTTGTTCAAAAGATTTGATGGATGTTGGATTACATGAGGGTGTTTGATTCCTTGCTAATAGCCAATGGATGGCATCCTTCATGAGTGTATGGGTTGCAGAGCAATATAATGGATGGATAATGATGGTGGTTGGTGTGGGATTAGGATTGGAATTGGATATGTGGGTGATGGGATTAGGTTGTGATGGTTCGTGGATGGGTTCAAGGATAGGTGTTGGACTAGATGGTGGTGTTGGAGGGTTGGGGGATTGGGGGGATTCCTTTACTTTGCTTTCATTTTTAGGTGATGTTCTTTGGAAGAAATCCCACAAGGATTCTTTGGATGCGATAGTGTTGGGACTTGGAAGGTTTGATGGTGGATTAGATAGTGGATGGGTGATAGGGATTGGTGGATTGGGAGATACATAAGGTGATGGATTAAGGTTGATAAGGTTGGAGGGATATGGTGATGGGGGGATTGGAGGATGGGGATTAGGAGATGGGGGATTTGGTTGTTGATATGAGCTTTGGATTTCGGAGATAAGGTGTGCTAGATTGGTGTTCCCTTGATCAAAGTTAGCATGACAAAGGTTGGGGGATGGATAAGTTGGAGATAGTGGTTGATTGGATAAGTTTGATGGCATGGATGTGTAAGGGGATGGTGAATGATATGAGGGTAAAGATTGATATGATGAAGGTTGATATGAGGATGATGGAGGTTGATATGACGATGATGGAGGTTGATATGATGGAAGTTGGTATGAGGTTGAAGGTTGATATGAGGATGATGGAGGTTGATATGATGGAAGTTGGTATGATGAAGGTTGATGTGAGGATGATGGAGGTTGATATGAGGATGATGGAGGTTGATATGATGGAAGTTGATATGAGGAAAGTTGATGGGAGGTTGGTGGTGTGGATATGTAAGAGGTAGGTTGGTATGAAGGTTGAAAGAATGACGATTGATATGATGTGGATGGGGATGATGTGTAGGGTGTTTGTTGATATGATGGAGGTTGGTATGCTGTCAATGGTGTGGATATGTAAGATGTTGAAGGTTGATGTGATGAGGGTTGATATGATGAAGATGGGGGAGGGGTTTGGGATTCTCCAATGATGAGGTGTGCTAAGGGGTTATCTTTAATGTCATTTTTGAATTGTTCCTTAGCATTAGGATCCATGTTCGCATAGACTTTTTTAATTCTTTGTATTTGTTGTATTGATTCATAGAGATCCATTCTGTGGGAGATAGTATGGGATGATGGGGGATGATGGATGATTGTGATGTTGGCAATCAAAATTTCAAGACCTTAGGATGATTTGATTTGATTTGATTGGTTTTGATGAATGGTTCTCTATGCTTTTGATAGACTAATGATCTTAAGCAAGAGGGTTTGATGTGTTTGACTAAGATCTTGATTTTTTTGATTGGGTGATTTGGCTTTTGGATTGGGGTGATAATGATGTTCGGAGACTTGGATAATGATTGGGATCAATGTTGATGTGATGTGATGATGACTTGGATATGGTTAGGATTTGATATGGAATGATTAGGGAAGATGAGGATAATGGTTAGGAGGATGTTGATAGAATGAGGATGAATGATGGAGATGTTACTAGGATGTGCATAGGGATGATTGGGATTGAAGGTTGATTTAGAATGATGTTGTTTGGATAATGATTGAGATAGAATGAGGATGAATGATGGAGATGTTACTAGGATTTGCTTAGGATGTGAGTAGGATTGATTATGGATAACTTGGATGTGATTAGGGCTGAGGTGGTTAAGAATGGGTGATTAGGATGAGTGTGATTGGATTTGAATGTGATGAATGACTTGTCTTATGTGTTTGATGTTTTAGTTTAATTTGGCAATGTTTAGCAAATGATCACATGTGCAAACAAGAATCACTCACACAAGACACAAACAAATTTGAATTTTGAATTTTGAAGAATATGATAACGATTAGACAAACACACATGCAAGACACATCAATACGCCCTAATGTCTAGTTTGATGGGGTATGGCCAGTTAAGTTTGGTCAATGTTTAGACAAGGTTGACTAATGATTTGAAAGTGAAATTATGTCACACAGCTAGGAGAAGGGGGTAACCCACCCTTCACCTTCACTTCCCAAAGGTAGAAAGTTCTTTGGGGCTTAGCCAAGAGTGACAAGATTCTGATTTCAAAGAGGGTGTCTTTCGATTCAGCCTCAGATGAGGTCATCCCTAGGGGTGATGAAATCCCCTAGCAGGCCTCCTAGGATAGGGTAAACAAAAGTGAATCAAGTGAGGTGTTTTTGATCTCCAAGATCACCTTGCGATGCGAGGAGAGAGCATACACACATTGACTTGATTCACACTTGCGGTTAATTAATTGACCCTTAGAAAAATGAAATGTGTGAAAGACACATCAATCAATGGTTCTTTTTAGCCCAATTTCAAGGTGTGATTGAAGACGTTGGTTGATTTTATGCCCAATTTCAATGTGTGATGATCAAACAATGTTCATTTTATGCCCAAACCGAAGTGTGTTTGCAAGAAAAATTGAGAGATAAAGGATGAAATGAATGCACTTGATTAACTTGCTGTCCAAATTGATGTAGATGCTGCACCTAATGTTGTTCCAGCCCCAAATGATCACCTGCAAGTAACAAGAACGAAAATGGAGAAAGTAGACTAGCCAAAGAGATTGGTATGCAAAAATTGATAATATAATAAAATTTGATGAAAAAAGAACTGATATAGGAAAACAGATGGCATGAACAGAAAATTTAGAAAATTCTAGGTGATTTGAAAAAAAAATTCGCTGAAAAATGATCAAATTTGCACAAGTTATGATGATTTGAAGTTTGCAATGAAGTTTGACTTTGACTATGAAAAAAGGTTTGATAAATGTACAGTCACCTGATAAAATACTCACAACTGTGAAGCATTCAGAGTCCTCTTTCCGATGACTATTTTTTTGCTCAATTTTGCCTCCGTCTACGAAAGTTATGTAAGTTTGAAAAAAATAGCCTCCTTCGGCATGTAAGAGGTAGAAGAGGTCAAACTGGTAGTTAATATTACTGGCTAACAGTCTTCAAAATCTTAGTCACATGAAACTGTTTGCATCTAGCGGTTTAGTGTATGTTGGTGGTTAAGAGTTTAGTCCTGGTCACCCATATGACCAGGGGCTAACCGAAGGTAAAAAAATAAAAGAGGATTTATTACAAGGGGCTCCAAGCCCAGCTCTCAGTCACAGTGGTGACCCGACCCTATGGTTGAAAGGGCATATCTTGAATGGCAACAGGTAGAAAGGGCAGTGTAGAAGTGGAGAAGTAGTGGTGGTAAGTTGAAATGTGGGTGACGTGAGAGTTTGAGGATACTGATGGACAATCACCGATAAACAACATGCAATGGGCATATAAAGGATTTTACCCAGGTTTTAAATGCATTGAACACAGGCTGGGGGATTTAGGGGCGGGGAGTAGGTGGAGCTAGGGTGTAGGTTTAGCAGGGTGAAGGGGAGATATGAAGCTCAGGTGGCAGGAGATATGGAGCTTAGGTGGCGTTTAGGTAGCAACGCAGGTGGTGGTGGCAAGGGGTGGAGAAGACCAGAGTGGCGGTTAAATGGTGGTGGAAGTTAGCAGTAAGGGTTTTGACCAGCGGAGGTGGCACAGAGGGAGTTGGAAGCGGTGGTTGGGGGTAAGATGAAACAAAAGTGGCAACCAAAATTAGGGATTTTAAAACCTGCAACCTAAAAAAAATACTTGCAACTTCAAACAACAACCCCTGTACAGATTAGTATGGTGTAGGGTACAGTTCCGTACGGTACAGACTATACCCTAAAAATTTTCACAAAAATGAGGCAAATTTACTGTCAAAATTCACAAAAATAGTGACCTGATCACAATGGTGAGGTTAGTTTCTGCATAGGACACAACCTGCAACACTTTACCCCCAAAACTTGACAAAAACTATTAGAAAAACAAAGATTTTGACAAGAAACCTTCACAAAACGGTGATGAGATCTGCGACCGGGCGTGCCAATGTAATCAATGAAATCAAAATGAAGGTTATAATGTAAATCAAATGCAAATAACATGATTATACCTTCATAATGAACTCACTAATCTAGGAGGGAAGGAGTTGCACCCAAGAGAGCTCCTCAGATTGTACCCATGACCAGAATGAAGATGTGGATTGCTCAAATGCTCAACACAATGTAGATGAATGATTAGGGACTAGATGATAGATTTGAGAGACTAGATGGAAATGAGAGATGATTTAGAGTGATTTGGACATAATGGTGGCATGATAAGGGGATTGTGAAATGATTTTGGCAGAGGTCTCTCTCTAATGGCCTAGAGAGGGGTCCAATTTATAGAATTTTGGAGATGAGGATGGAGAGTGAGGATTCAGTTAATGGGATCAAGGGCTAGGAATAAAAGTGAATCTTTTATTCCTAGTGGATGAATTAATAATTCTCATTTTGGGAAGAGTGGAGGATAGTGGATGAATTAATAATTCATTTTTGGGAAGAGTGGAGGATAATGGGGGACAACTAAATTTTAAATTCAGTGAGTGGAGGATAGTGGGGGACAACTGAATTTTAAATTCAGTGAGTGGAGGATTGTGGGGGACAACTAAATTTTAAATTTAATGAGTGGATGATGAGATAAGCAAGGTTAATTAAGTATTATCTTAATTAACTTAAGTCGAGGTTAATCAGATAAGCATGATTTATCTAATTAACAAGGATTTGGGAAATGGATAAATCAACTAAATAAATATTAGGAATATTCATTCAATTAATAGGATAGGGTTGTAAGATTAAATGGATTAATTAGGTGAATTAATTGATCATCAGGGATATGCAGATGGGGAGAGTGGATTAGTGTAGAGGTACGAGAAATTGGTTTGCAAAGCAATCCAATTTTTGGTGTCTATACCATGTTTTTCACATAATGTATCAAACTCACTGGAGGTAAATTCTCCACCTCTTTCAGATCTCAGACACTTTATTTTCTCACCAATCTCATTTTCCACCATAACCTTGAACACCTTGAACTTGTCAAGAGTTTGTAATTTTTCTTTCAAGAAGGTTACCCACATCCTCCAGGAGTAATCATCAATCAGCAACATAAAATATCCGTCTCCTTGCACACTCCTAATTCTAGTAGGACCACATAGATTAGTATGCACAAGTTCCAACTGTCCATTTGAAAATTGTTCTTTACTCTTGAATGAAGTTTTGTTATGTTTACCGAATTGAAATTCTCTACACATGCTATCAGTAGGTTTCACAAGTTTTGGAAGATCTCTCACAGCCTGAGTAGAACTTATCTTGATAATGTTATCAAATTTCAAATGGAACATTCTCCTATGCCATAATCAACTCTAATCAATCTAAGCAATCAAACAACTTTTGCCAGGACTACTTAAATGAAAGATGTTACCTCTAGTCTGAGTACCAAATGTAATTTCAGTTCCAGAGCTTTCCAAGATTCTGCATTTTCCATCCTTGAATCAAAAATTATAACCCTTATCGACCAACTATCCAACACTAAGAATATTATGCTTCAATCCTTCCACATACAGAACATCATTAGTTTTATTCTTACCATCAAAAGAGATGGATCATGTACCACAGATTCTACCAGCTAAGTTGTCTCCAAATTTCACAATTCCACCTTCATATTTTTCAAAGCTTACAAACTTACTTTTATCACTAGTCATATGATGAGAACATCCACTGTCAATCACCCATTCATGTTTTTCTACAACTTGAGCAGCCAAGACACTTTCCACATTTGCAAATCTAGCAGATTTAGTGGGCATCGAATCTTCTTCTTTGATAGAAATGAACACCCAATCACTTTTAGTAGAACCTCCATGATCAGATTCATCATCTGTGACTCCTTCTTCACTAACTTCTTGGACATAGTAGCATTTCTTCTAAACTCTAGGTCTGTTTAGGGTTTGGCTTTGAACCCCTCTCCGAACACCTTGAGGTAGAATGATCAATCTTATTACAAGAAAAACATTTGAATGGTAACTTTCCTTCATACTTACCAGATCCTCTTGGTAATCTTTTGGTAAAAAGGCCCTCAATTTCATCGAACTTAGTTTCATCATCTTCAAGATCTTTCCTTGTCTTGTCAAAACTATTTGATCTTCTTGAAGAGATTTCACCTAGATCATATCTTTATTTTCCATGAATACTGGCTTTAAATGCAGATTCAGACTTAGGAAGAGAATCAGCAAACTCACTCATTTTAAATGTTGAAAGCTTACCAACCAATTGATCCCTTGTAATAGTTGTCACAGTCCTGATCTCTTCAATGGCAGCAACTTTATGCTTGTATGCTAGAGGTAATGATCTGAGCACTTTGGCAATAATCTCTTATTCATCCAATACTCCACCAACAGTCTTGATACTGGTCACAAGTTAATTTACCTTCTACATGTAGGAAGTAATGTTTTCATCTTCACTCATCATCAACCTTTCATATTTACCCTTCAGGCTCTATAGCTTGGCACATTTGACATGTTTATCACCTTCATATAGAGTTTCCAACTTATTCCAGATTTCATGAGTAGTTTTCAATTCCATGACATTTGTCATCTCTATATCAGTCAGGGCACTCAACAATGCTTCTTTGGCTCAAATGTTGTGTTTAGCATCCTTGAGTTCATCTAGAGTTGAAGGGCCTTTCTCTATAATTTTATACTCATCCTTAGTTATGAGCCAAAAGACATCACCCATACATTGCAAATGACATTGCATGCACACCTTCCAAAGGGAGTAATTTGTTCCATCAAATCTAGGACTTTCCTTCTTCTAAGTCGACATATTAGATCTCCTCAAGTGGTCAAGCTTCTTTTTGAGGAATCGGCTCTGATACCAATTGTTGGAATTAGGCCAGACAATTGAGAGGGGGGGTGAATTAGTTGTCCCACAATTTATAATATTTTCTATTTTTAATCTTCTTTCACAACTTACAAATAGATTAATGATGTAAACATTAAAGCATGAATCAACAACACATGAGTAGAAACAAAATGAACACACTTGACACCAAGATTTTTAACGTGGAAACCTGATTAAGGGAAAACCATGGTGGGGTTAACCCACAAGATTCATACCCTATTAAAAGTACTTGAAAGAAATGGGAAGGCACTTTCCTTTGGTTGCACTGCCCAGAGCTCACTACTCAAAGAGGCTCACTGCCTACAGGAATTTATGTTTAATACAAAAAGATTTAACTAAGAAATAGCATATTTATCATGCCTGGTTTAGTCTCATTGAAAGCTCACAAAAACTTCTACTCTACCCCCAAATACTTCACTATTTCTTCATCCTTTACTAATCTTGTTCTTCTACTCCTCCTGTTCTCTGCTCTACCTCTGAACCCTTCTTAGGATTTTATCATTTTTGCACAAGGATTCCTTTCCACACCTCATCAACAAGTATTTATATGCTTTATTAACCTTGGAATGAACATCAAGGTCAGCTTGACTTAATGCAAATCACTGTTGGCCAAACATAGTTGAGGCTTGAATCTTCTTCCAACAACACACCATGCTCCAGAGAATTGCTCTTAGATCATCTGCAACAGGCTTGAATCATCCAATCGGCCAGGACTAGGAAGAACAATAGCATCAAGGAAGAAATCTTCAATAACGAGCTCAATCTTTAGTGCGGACCTCCAACATAGCAGTCACATGATCCAGAGACCTCCACAAGCACATTGAATTCAACAAAACATCCGCACTCCTCCAAATCATCAGAATCACTTGCATCTTCATCTAGAACCTCAAGAATACTATCTTCCATGACTGTCACACTAGAAAGATTTCTTGCAGACCTCCAAACCATGAACCAATTGAGTTGGTGATACACACTGACTTCCCAACCATGCCTCTAGATCCACAGATCATAATATTTCAATGTGGAGCAATCTAAACCAATTTTCTATCACTCTGTCTCTTCTGAACACAAAAAAACATGGTTCTAATTAGATGGCCATAGCTTCTTCAAATCTTCATGTGGACCTCTCAAATCTTAACTGGAGCTACTTCAGACAATCCTCTACACAGCCATATGGTCCATATACATTGATCTTCATTAATTTTCTCAATATCCTCATCATTTCAGTCTTCTAAATAGGCAACAAAATAGGATACAGTTGACATCAATGGCAACAATGATATGTTGACATCAATGACAACACCACTTAGGCACCTATTTGCAACATTCCTGACCAATATGCAAGTAATAACCTAGCACCTCTCAAAGCTAACTATCATGGTATTGGTGCAACAGTAACGCCTAAGGTTCAGGTAGGAAGGGTAGAATCAAATGAAACCTCAAAATTAATGAGTTACCTATCTGAGGAGATAAAGAAGATAAAAGTAAATGTACCTTTATATGAATTATTGAAAAGCCTAGGGATAAGGAATACATTCATTAAATCTTCAGATGAATCAAGGCTAAAAGATAACCTAGTTATAGACATGCATGGTAAAGATGTACAGTCCAAAGATAAGAGTAAAATTGTTGAACAACCTGCAAGCACAAATGTAGTAGTATACATAGAGAAGGAGTCCCCTCCTTTTCTCTTAACCTTGAGAATGTTTGAGAAAAATTTACATAACTATATGGTAGATTCAGGAGCTTCAGCTAATGTTATGCCATTGGGAATATGTAAAACTTTAGGGCTTACCCCTACAAAGTCTGCTAAGGTCATTACACAATTAGACAAATCTACAGTCAACGTAGTGGGAGAACTTATACATGTTCATATGCAGTTGGCCTCTGATCCTAGGGTAAGTTAGTACATTGATATTCAAGTTGTAGACATCCTGGTTAATTATGGTATGTTACTGAGTAGGGATTGGTCTAAAACTTTAAATGGATACATGGCCACTAATTTTTTGCACATGTGGTTACCATGGAGAGGCATCCCAAATCAAATTAGAATTGAGGCTAAAGCTAGGATGAAACACATGATTACAGAGTATAACAAGACAAATGAGGTATTATATGCTTCTGTCGAATTAGGAGTTTATAGAGTTTCAAGCAGAGGAGTACAAGTAGAAGAAAGTTTAGCCTTTGAATTTGAAACAAAACCTACTAATAGTGGAACAAATGTGTTTGTTGATTCTGATCATGTTTCTTCTTATGAGGAAGATAACGATGTGGGTCATTTTGTTCAGATCATAAGACAAGAAATGGAGAAATGTATACAATAGGGAGTCCCTATCCAATGTAGTTTGTATAAGAATTGGTGTAGAGTGCATAAGGCTGGTCACCCTAAAGAAAATTGTGGTATGTGCAGAGATATAATTGAATATCGGCATAGGAAATGTGTAGAATTAATGAAAAAACAAAAACGAAAGGGTGTCCTTACTGAGCCTAGATTGTATTTCCATGAAGATGCTAACAAGTTGATAAAGAGTCCTAGTGAAGACATGGAGACAAAAAGTATTAATCAGTTTGAATTTCTTAAACAAACAGAGAGTGTAGGGATGTCTACAAATCAAGAAAAATACATAAGAATATACACGTTCCCATGAAACATGAGGTAGATAAAATAGTTCCTGTTAAAATAAGAGGTCTAATTCATAACAACAAAACTAACATGTGGACTCTGAAATGTGATGGATCAAAATCCAAATAGGGGGTAGGGGCAGGGGTTGAACTTGTTTATCCAATTGGAAAATCTTTTCTGGTAGCATACAGACTTTAGTTTCCCTACACTAACAATGTAGCAAAGTATGAGGCCTTGATCTATGGATTGGTTATGGCCATTAAGAAAAAGGTAAAGATGATCAAGGTATTTTCTAACTCTAAACTAGTAGTTAGATAGGTCAAGAAATTATATGCATGTAACTTCATGAAAATGGTCAGTTACAAACATAGGGTGTGGGATTTAATTGAATCTTTGGATGCTTTTAACATTGAACATATCCCTAGAGAGTTGAATCAAAGGCCAGATGCACTAGTAGTTGCTGCTAGCACATTAGAACCCTTAACATTGTCAGGTCTGAAATGATTTGCAGTAGAGTTGGTAAATATACCAAGCATACCTGATAATGTAACACATTTCTAGGTATTTAAAGGAGATCAATGGATTGTAGATTTTCTTACTTGTCATGAGGTGTTTTAAATGTAAATCATTGATGAACAAGAAAGGCCAGATGTATCTTTGGATAAAGAAGATATAATAGACCTAAAGAGTAATTTCTTACCTAAAGGCGTAATAGAATTGGAAAAAATCTTTGACTTTGATGGAGTAGTAAGACAAAGAGATCTACCCAAAATGGAGGGAGGTAAGTGTGACCCCTTCAACTTAGGAATAGAAGAAAATCCATAGAATGTGTTGATTGGAAAATTTTGTTCTGAGGAATTGAGAAAAGAAATTGCAGAAGTATTAAAGGAGTATGAGCATGTGATTGCGTGGACTTATGAAGATCTAAAAACTTATGATACTTCTATCATAACACATGTGATACCATTAAGACCAGGGGTAAAATCGTTTAGGCAGAAACAAAGGCCTATGAATGCTATATTAGAACCCTTGATATTTGAAGAAGTAAGGAAATTATTGTCTGCAAGAATAATTTTCCCAGTGAGGCATTCAACCTGGGTCACTAATTTAGTGCCCATAAGAAAGAAAAGTGGGGACATCAGATTGTGTGTTGATTTTAAAAATTTGAATAAAGCTTTTGAAAAAGATAATTACTCCCTACCCCCATTGGATGAAGTGTTACAAGATGTTAATGGTGTGAAAATGATGTCTTTTCTTGATGGGTTCTTTGGATACAATTAGGTTTTAGTAGACAAAGAGGATAGGCTTAAAACCACTTTCACGTGCAAATGGGGTAACTACGCATACAGAAGAATACCATTTGGCTTAATTAATGCAAGTGCTACATTTCAAAGGGCCATGGACATTGCATTCAATGGGTTGTCAATTAAATGTATTATTATTTACATGGATGATTTAACTGTATTTTCTAAAGACATATCTACTCATGTAGATGACTTGAGGAGAGTACTAAAATGATACGAAAGGTATGGAATTTCATTAAATCCAAAGAAGTGTTCATTTGGTGTAACTGAAGGGAAGTTGTTAGGTCATATTATCTCTAAAAATGGAATTTTCATTAATCTAGATAGAGTAGAGGGAATTAAGAAGTTACAATTGCCTAGTAGTAAGAAGGAATTAAAGTCTTTCTTTGGTAAGATTAACTTTGTTAGAAAGTTCATTACTGGTTTTGCAGAAATCGTGCAACCATTAAATGTAATGTTGAAAAAGGATGGTAAGATAGAGTGGACACCAGTTACTAGGGCAGCTTTTGAAGACATTAAGGAGGCTATTTCTAATGCTCCCATGTTAGCTAGTCTAGATTATGCTAAACCTTTTTACATTTATTATTTTGCATCTGAACATTCTTGTGCAGCTGCTTTAACATAGAAAGGAGAAGAGAACAAAGAAAAAACTATCGCCTTCATGAGTTCTTTATTGAAGGATACTCAGTTAAAGTATTTAGATATAGAGGCAAGCTTTTACATTGGTGAGAGCAATAAAAACATTTAGGCATTACATTCTAAAGAGTCAAATAAAGGCCATAGTGCTTGATGCAACCGTAAAAATGCTATTGATGCAAAATGAACCTAGAGATAAAAGAGCTAAGTGGATCGTAGTTTTACAGGAGTTTGATATGGAGATCATTTTGATGAAGTTAGTCAGAGGCCAAGCCTTAGTTAAAACCATAGCCAATACTGACCCTAACCTAGTAAAGCAGTAGTATGTGTTGAACACTAATGATACACCATGATGGTATGATGACCTAAATACATTCCTCATATCTGGAAAGTATCCCAATTAGATGAAATCTTCTCAAAGGAGAGCCTTAAAAATTAGAGCATAGAGGTATATGATGCAAGGAGGTTTGTTATTCAAGAAAAATCATGAGGGGATTTACTTACAATGTTTAAACAAAGATGAAGCAGATAAAGTGTTTCTAGAACTGCATGATAAATATGGGACAACACATGGTTCCCATCTGGCAACTGCATAAAAAATCTTAAGGTTAGATTACTATTGGCCCACAATATTCAAGGATACAAAGAATCATATTAGAAGTTGCCACATGTGCCAAATTACAGCGGATAGAGGGAGAAGTTAGACCCATCCATTGCAACCTATTATAGAGTCTAGACTGTTTGCTCAATGAGGATTGGATTTTATTGGTGTTATCAATCCTCTATCATCTGCTTGACATAGGTTCATACTGACAGTGACAGATTATTGTACTAGATGGATAGAAGTGACATGCTGTAAATTTTCCACTAGTGATGCCGTCATAAAGTTTCTGGAAGAGAACATCATCATCAGGTTTGGAACACCATATGCTCTACTATGTGACAATGGCCCTACATTCTCATCTTTAAAGTTTTCTAAATGGGCATTTGAATACGGAATAGTTCTTAAATTTTCCTCCAATTATTATCCTCGGGGTAATGGGTTAGCTAAATCAATGAATAAGATTATGTTGGATATCATTAAAAAATTGATTGCTAAGAACCCTAAAGAGTGGGATACCTTGTTGAAGTATGCATTATGGGTAGATAGGATGAAAGTCAAGGTAGCCTTGGGCAATGCACCTTACCATTTAGTATATGGGATTGATCCCATACTTCCAATTGATTAGAGAATTCCTACATGGAAATTTGCAAACGAGTATTTGGGTTTTGATGACCATAGAGAGGCTAGGATTGTCCAGTTGTTACAATTAGATGAGAAAAGGGATCAAGCCATTGACAAGTTCACAAAACATCAGGCTGTAGTTAAAAGATGGTTTGACAAAAGGGTGAGGGTTAAGACATTTAAGATATCAAATTTGGTTTTATGTTGGGATAAGACTCGTGAAAAGAAAGGAAACCATGGTAAGTTGGATAAATTGTGGTTAGGTCCACTACAGGTTTCAAAAATTATAGGAGATAATACATTTAGGCTTAAAACTTTAACTGGAGAAGATGTACCATTACCTATTAATGGTCAGCATCTTAAACACTATTTTCAATCCTAGAATGTGAGTGATATCCTATTGTGTATCATACTGTAAATGTTGTATAGTCTGGTTTCTTTTGTTTGTTTTGTTTTATTTTTGCTTCGTCTATTTTGTTATTTTTGTTTGGTTTGTGTTGTTTCTATTGGTTTGCTATTTTTTTTTCTTTTGGCTAGGGTCTTTATTTTGATTTAGGGTATACAAAAGCAGACTGGCATCCACAGAAAATAGTGAAATTTGAGAAATTCAAGTAAATCATTTGAAATTTATGCATAGTTTGTAAACTTTAATGAATGTGGTTTCTCTATTCATTATGTGAAGGATTATATTCAATATCCATGGCATGAAGTATTCAAAGAATCATATAATCACAAACCTTAAAGAGTCTTTTGAATTAGTGGGAGGTAGTAGATGTTTTCATTAAGTGAAAAATCTAAAGGTTGGCCTTTGGTACCACTATAATTCCCAGCCTTATGTAGTAGATACCATTACTGTGCAAATAATGAGCTAATATGATATATTTTATACACCAGGGGATATTGAGAAATCAATAAAACAAAGAATTTATTCTCTTAAGGTCATCTAGATAACTCTACCGGGGCTATAGGTGCTTGCTAGCAGTGGGGCTCTATCTAGGGGAATTATAGGCGATAACCTTGTCAAGGCTATGGACACCTGCTGGAAACAAGGCTCTATCCAGGATTGGCTTAGAAGGTTAAACCCAACTATGTAGGTTAATGCAAATGTTTATTATTTTTTTACTTTGCCAAAGGAGGGAATGAATCAACTACACACACCTAGATTCTTTTGGAACATTCATGCATTATGTTGAATATTTTTACTCCATGATGAATAATATGATTACATATGAGAAAGTTGGAAATTATGAATTTATTTCATTTTATTTCTTTAATTGTTTGAATTTGGTTGTTTTATTTGGTTGCTAGTTGTTGTGATGTTCACAACATGCCCCATTTTACCCTCTAGCAAAATGAGGACCCTGTTTGCTTTTGTTTTTTGGGTTTGGTACTTCTTGGTGGTAAAAGGGAAAAAGGTAAATAATGAGAAAAATGCTTGAAAATCAAAATACCTAGTACTAGGGAGAAATAAAAGGTACTAGTGAATTCTGTGTGAAAAATAATTTAAGGTTGCTTTTTGAACCGGCTCTAACTTCTTGGTATTTCATGAAATATGAAGATTTTGGTAAAATACAATGTTCAATTAAATTTGTATGTCATGTACAAATTTTTTTGCATGTGAGATGCTAATATTGTTGTAATCAGGTTTTGTGTATCTTGTCTTTTGGATGTACATCTTGAATGTTTAAACTTTAATGTGCAAGGACGGACCCAATTAGGTTCGGAGGTTAAGTAAACAAAAATTAGAATCTGCGTTCGTATTTGAGTATTGTATTGTATGTTCAAAAACATATGCATTCAATATACAAATTGGTGAGCATACATGCCTAAACCTGAAAAGAATATGCAACTTATTTTATAAAAGGTTGAAATCCAAAACAAGCATTGTATTATATCTATATGTATAAGTGTTTGCATCTAAAATACAGATACAATACCGGATTCCAAAAGGTAGTTAAAAGAGACTAAGTTTGATGAGACCCACAGATGCATTATCGTAGGGTGTATTTTATATGCATAAGGTAATATACATAAATAGAGATGCAAGGACAGACCTAACAATAATTAGAATATGGTTAATAACAAATTGAGGCCTGAAAGGTTTGTATGTATATTATGTATTATGTATACAAAGATCGATATATAAAATGGTAAGGATACAATGTCGGAATGGACACAAAATAAAAATGAAGTGGATACATTTTTCAATTCTGCACTTGTATGTTAGAATGTATGTATTGCATATGCATTGTGATATACAAAAGGTAGATACAAAACCTGAAGCTGTTAAAAGTTGAGAATTGTATGCATTGGGTGGGGTCCACAGTGATATGGTCGAAGTGTAAAGTATATAAGTGATACAAATGATAGATATATAAGGTCGGGCATGAAATTAAATGTAATATGTTTTAGAAAACTAGCACATGTCTGAGTTTGTATATTTTATAATTGCATAAGATGAAATACAAAGATTGAGATACAAATTGAATGATACACAAAATTGAGATATAAAGAAAAGGAACGGGAAGTAATGAATATAAAGTTCAAAATACAAATTTAAATGAAAAGTTAAACATAAATTGAACTATATGTATTAATGGAAGCATTTAATGTGCATCTAACACCAGTCTAGTATTGAAATATAGAATTTGAACAAGTCAAAAGGTGAAATTCGATGATGTTTATTTTCACAATTGCATCTGAGAGTTAAATTGCAAAAAAATTCACATAGCTAGAGGAACACAATTCAAGAGTTGAATGGGAATTCAAGAACGATAACGGTAAAGGTTGAAACGGTAAATTGTTGTCAACATTTGTAAAGTCAAAATGGTTGTGAATACGGGTATGTACATCAAACACTGTTGGATTGTAGTTAAGTAAAATTAGGATTAATTATAGTAATTTCATTAAGAAAATGATGCAAATTGTTAGTCATTGTTGTAGTTGATTATGCGAAAAGAATTTGATGTTGTTAAATTTTGAAAATCATTATTAGCAAAAAAGACAAGAAAAACTTAGGGTAATTGGTAAAAACATAAAGATTGTAGTAAAAACCCTAGAACTATACAGGGTAAAATGTATAATTTCTCTTGGCAAGATGGCACCCAAACAAAAGAAGATGGATACTATAGTAGTTAATGAAAAGGAAAAAGTTAAAAGAGAAAGAAAAATGAGAAAAGAAATGGTTAGAGAGGAGTTGCCGCTAATCAGGGGATACTCATCCTTTAAATTAAGCATAGGAGGAACAGTTATGGATACAAATATTGGTCACTATGATGTAGAAGAGGTGCTACAAAAAATCATGGCGTCGGATGCCACAACGAATATGAGGGAAATTTGGGAAAAGAGATTGTACAAAGATGTTGGGTTCTATTGGCAATGGAAGCTAAGGATTTGATACTGGAATGCATAGACAGATATAATTTGAGTACCAGAAAGGTAATGCATAATGGGTGAACTATTGGAGATCTATCTACTGAGGGCATAGCCAGAACTTTTGGGCTAGAGGTTAAAGAGCAAATGATGGACATTGATATTGGTCAATATGTTGTAGATTTTATTAAAAATGAGAAAGAATGCAAAACTACAATTTTTATGGGTGGTATACAGCAGAGAACAAACCCAAAGTTGCTGTAAGGGTGCCGAAGAATTTATATAGGATTACTTCAAAGAAGAAGTGTACTTAATGATCACAATGTTGAGCAGAATGGTGAGATTAAAAGATGCAACAAAGTTTGAGCCATGGATGTTCACCATCATCCAATATATTAGAGAAAAGAAGGGAACCATTCATTGGGCTAGGGCTATTAGTATAGCAATATACAAATAGGTAATGGCATTCAGGAAGAATAGAAGGTTTAGTTTGTCTTCCTATGTGATTTATGCATGTGCTATTGAAATGCCACCATTGGCTGGAATTGACAGAGTGGGTACCTTGGGAAATGGCCCAGGTCAAAATTTAGTCTATGATCATTATCCAGATTTACAGGAAGAAAATGCATTACGCAAGTATGCAAGGGTTAATGATGTTTTTTATACTTATTTGGTTAGAATTCTAATAGGAGATAAAGAAAGAAGATTATCAGAGGAGGCGGTAAAGGCCATCAGGCTTTTTAGTTCTTGGTATATACAATTTCCTACCTTCACCTACATTAGAACTGAAGGATTTGAGGGTAAACCATTCAAATTGCCAAGATATCTCTCAGACCGATTGATTGTGTTGAAATTCTAAGACAGATTCTGAATGTATTTGGAATGTACAAAAGGAGATTTCATAGAGGAAACATCAAATTCCCTTGGCTAATTGGTAATTATTCATGTTATAATGAGGACATTGCTAAGGAATTAGAGAGAGAGCTGAGATATTATGGGTTTGTGGAGTTTGACTTAGTTAGACATTTTGACCCTTTTCATAGAATTCAAAACTACATTGATAAGAAATATAGGCACCAAATCCACATTGAGGATTTTTGGTCAGATTGTGAGAATGAGAAAGAAGTGAGAAAAAGGGCTCATCAGAGATTGACATTGGAGAAAATGAGAACCATGGGGGAGATCAGTGCTTCAAGAGGTTACAAATGATGATAAAATATTACACCAAAGTTATGAAAGTAAGGGAGTAGCATTATTACCCACCAATGAGCCCAATTGGGAGGAACCCGTAGAAACATCTTTGGATGTAATATCTAAACCAATTATTTTATTTTCTAAAACATGGTTAAGTGATAGGATGGAACAACTTAAAGCCCAAGGTGTTATAGCCATCTATCAAAAAAATGGAAAGAAGAGAGAAAGAGAAACTAAGGATGAGTTAATGTGTTTTTATAAAAAGAGAAGAAAAACTGTAGAAACCATAGTTCTTGATAAGGATGCGAATGCCACACTTTTGGATCCCTATGCTCTTGGTATCATAGTTGCCATTCCTTCAGGGGCATTCACGGAAGAGTGAACATCAAGCCAAGGGGTTAATGTGGAGAAGTTACAAACACCAAAGGTTATTGTAGAACAAGTGCAAAATAAAGAAGTGTCAACAGGACAACATACAATAAAGTTGTAATCATAGATACCCCAAAAGGGAAAGCACAAATTCTTACTATGATAGTTGATGCTCCACAGGTTGGAGTGAGACAAAGGCCTATATCTACAGATTTTACACCTGAGGAAAGAAGAGTAGGTCACATAAAAGTCAAACAAGAGTTGACTGAAGAAAAGTTACAAGAGTTAAAAGGCAAAGAGGTCAAGAAGGTAAGTGATATTGTCAATATTGATGAAGAAAGTAGTGAGGACGAGTCACAATTTGGAGCTGATATAAGGGTAGTAGATGAAGGAGAAGAAGGAACATCAAAGACTTCCCCTATAATGGGAAAACAAGGTGCTCAGATAGAAAAGGTACAAAGCCCAATGAAAAAAGATGAAAGTATACAGGAAAACCTAGAGGCAGTAGACCCTTTTGGTCAATTAGTATCACCAGAAATCATAGAGGAGGTACAAGTTGTTGTACAACAAGTAGCAGAAGTAGAAAAAGAAGGAGAAAAAGTTACAGAAGAAATAGATGTATCTTCAGGTTAGCCATCACAATAAAAAAAGATAAGCATGATAGAAAATGTACCAATTCAAATTAATGTGGAGACAGAAGAAATAATGCCAGTGGGTATTTCTGATAGTAATGTTTGAAATGTTCTTAATGTTGATATTAAACAAGGTGAACAAGAGGAGAACTTAGAGGAGGGAAATACAGAGGAAGATACTGAGGAGGATACAGAGGAGGAGGAAGAAGAAAAGGAAAATGAAGAAGAGGGACCACAACATCAAGGTAATGCATCACCCTCAAGGGTACATGGGCAACCACCTCCACCACAATAAAATCCACCTCTAGATCAAAATCAACAACAGCAACAACAAAAAGAGCCAATAGAAATAGAAAAACCTCAAGAGGAGGTGACTAATGAAGAAAAGAAAGCAGAAATAAATAGGGAGGCACCAGCTCTAATGGGTTCTGAAGTTAGAAGAGAAAAAATAGAGGTGCAGTTGCTCCCCATTGAAATAAAAAGATTGTTAGGTGGGCACTCATAGAAGGAAATGAGAAAAGCTAGAACCATGTCAGCTATAAAGAGAGGTCCATCTAGATCCAAGACTTTAGAGCTAGCCATACCTCAGAAGGACAAGGCAAAAGGAGAAACGAGCCTTGAAGATTATCAATTGCTAAATATAGACCTTGGGTATGTGACTAGAGAGCAACACATTACTAAATGTGAGGATATGACTAAATAAACTATGGAGATAATGAAGAAAGATAAGGATAAATTTTATTACTTGAAAGGACATATTGTTTAGTTGCAGCAATTCATACAGGGACTAGTTGACCCCAATGTTAGCGTCCTAGATTTACCTGTAGATTTATCCATTTTATCAAAAGACGAAGTTACTGAATTGGAAAATAAAAAGATTGAAGCAAATATCTTTGAGGAGTGGTTTAATGCATTTATTCAAAAAGGAGAGAGTACAATAAAGGAAGCAACTACCAATTGGGCCATTGCCCTTATAGAGAAGAATAATTGCAATATTATTTTACATCATTGCCAATCTAGAATAAAGGAGTGCAAAAAGGAGTTGAAAGAAGTTGAAGACATGAATGAGAGAGTTGAAGAACTAATGAATGAGGGAATAATAACCTCTCAAATGACAAATCGTATGCCACAATACATATTGGAGCTTAAATTTGAAGACAACATGTTGGGGGGTTGCATTGTGAAACCGGAGATCTAGAAGAAGTTGCTAATGAAGTAGTAAGGAAGCACATGAAAATAATACAAAAGATTATTGGGCATGAATGCCAAGAGATACTAGTTTATGATGCAGCTATGGTAGTTAAAGAATTCAAAGCTATTTATCTACCCTGCCTGGAGAATTCTGCTGCATATCTAAACACTGAAATGATTGATTCCATCATGGAATTGAACACCAAGATAAGGAAATACCAGAAAAATAGAGAAGAAGTAGAAGAACAAGAAAAGATATTAAAGGAATGAGTGGAAATACATAAATATACATGGACTGTGAGTCAAAAGAATGATCATAATTCTATTGTAGCATTGATAGCCAAGTACATAAAGTACTTGAAGAAAATAGGAAAAGAATGAGAAGGAAAGGTACCAAGGGCAGTGGTTAGTTCTTCTGTATCTTTATTTACATATGCTATGGTATATTTTGTTATTTTGTTGTGGCCAAAGTCAACAAAGAGAAAGTCAAAGAAGATTCTATGTTTTGAAAGATCCTAATGGTATCCTTTCCGCTAGAGGGAATATTCTTGGAGATATTTTGAGGGACGGTTGGGAAATGTTTTCCACTATAGATCTTGTGAGTTTGAATAGGAACCATTGATTGGGTTTCTTTGTAACCATAGCAAGGGGGAATTTAAATCTATATAAAGAACCCTGCTACTAGCATTTTAGACATAGAGTTTGAGAAAGACATATGTTACATTTAGGAAAGAGAAGTAATATACTTTGAGCAAAGTTTATGTGAAGTGGAATACACCTGTGTCTACAGTAGAGATAATGTGGAATGTCCAGTTTCTCCCTATATCTATAAATTGTGTGAGTTTTGATTAATTGTTGATGATTTCAAAGAATTTAAAGTCTAAATACATTGTAAATTTAAAGACTTTTCATATATTAATGAATGCAAAATCTAATTATTGTGCCTATTCTAGAGTGCATTAGATTCAGGTATTCTTTAGTGTATTTCCTTTGATGATCACATTTCTGTATGTTAATTTATGATACTGGTCAGGATAAGCATACATGGAATTTACTCCTTTGAAGCGTTGCAAATGATTAATCTTGTATACATGAGTAGCAGAGAAATAATTCCTACAAAATTGAGTTTTCTAACCATATCTTTTCTAACTTTTCTCCATAAATCACAAATAATTAGCATGCACGTAGAAATTTGAAGTGAATTGTCATATATTTGAATGAAGAATGAGGAATTGTAAAGATCTTTGACAATTTTCATATAAATCTGAGATGCAAAGTTTGTTTTATCGAAATTCATGCAAAGCTTTGTGGAAAAATGGTAAATACATGTAAAGGATCACTAATTCTAGTGTAATTCGTAGTTATTTGCATAAATAGATCAAGTCCAATAAGTCACAGATTACTTTAGTTTATGTAAGGCCCCTTGAACAAACAACTCACAACAAACCACTAAGCTGTCCAAGACAGTCAAGAACTGACTATCAGAGCCTTGAAGTTGAGAATCATCTTTGTATAATTCTCCATACTTTTCAAGAGAGATTGAGTTCATTGTAAATTTATCTCATGTTGCTTATGTACTTTACATACATCAACACACCTCTTAATAATTACACACCATAGAATTTTAACTACATACATAACACATTACATATACACCCAATGGGATGAAGATGATCAGTGCCAAGTAGAACCATATTGCCTCCAAGAGAAAGGTACAAAATAGATCTCACATAATATATCTAGGGGGAGTAGATCATGACCATCCTATACCAGTCCCATTTACAGCCCCATCCTCACAATAAACATTCCCCAGGCTATCTACTCCCCTATACAACCTACCAGGAACCCCTCCTAGATATAGCAGTTTACACAATTCATATTACTCACCACAAGCTAGTAGCAACAAACACTAATAAAGCCTCAAAATAAAGAAGCTTCCAATGAAAAAAATTTCAAATAAAATCAACTAATAAAACTTCATATAAATGTAAATTAAAAAGTTGAAGCCGAAACAACAATTCAAATTTTAAAACTAAAAACCTTAATAAAATAGTCCTTGAGGCAAATGTGTATGAGGAAAAATCGATTAAATCTAAACTAATAAAACCAAAAACCTAATAACATAAAGAAAACAAATTTAAATAAAAGCCATGACAAATAATCAATGAAATAAAGACTTTTACTGCAATCTGTATTGTTTCCTTTGGATTGAATGTGGATTGCTCAATGAAGTTGCGAAGCCATAGCTGCAACAAGCAAGTAGTGTGCTCAAGAGATCATTGTCAAAAGATCGTAAGAGTGCTCAATCGACGTGTTTTGTATGCTCAAAGCTCTGTTAAGTATGCCTGAGAATACGATCGAAGAGAGAGGCTCAATGAAGGAGATAAGGGGGGTTTATATAGGTTTCAAGGAAGATCGATCAACGGTCTAGATAATTCAGAAGAATCAACGGAGGAGAACAGTTGAGGAACGCGCAACGAATGAGAAGACGACATGTGTCTTGCTTTCTTTTGCATGAGAGGAGTTATCAAGAATAGAAGAATGAGTTAAAGCAATTAACAGAATGTAATAGTCAGTTAAGTGATTTAAAACAAGAAGAAGAGATTTGCATGAGAAAAAAGAAGATATTTTACTTTATTAAATATAGAAAGCTTGAGTTATTTTAGAGATAACTCAAATTAGAAGAAAAAGCAATTTAAATAAATAATTGATTTATTTAAATTTAGAGAAGATATTTTGGAAGAGATAATTAAATAATTAGAATTATTTAATTTAGAAGATTTGAAAGCAAATTAAAAAAATAATTTTATTTAATTGTTTGTGCATGATTTTGGAAGAACAGAAGATTATAAATAAAATATTTGATTTTATTTATTTTTAGAGAATTGAGATAATTTAAATAAATTTGCATGATTTATTTAAATTTAGAAGAACAATAGATTTAATTAAATAATGTAAATTATTTAATTGTAGATAAGAGGGAATTTGTTGAATTAATTAAATAATTGGGTTTATTTAATTAATGTAGATTTGATTTTTGGAAAAGAGGATGATGATCTAATTAAATAATTAAAATTATTTAATTGTGAAAGAATATAGAGGCATTTAATTTAATTAATTAAATAAAGAGAATTTATTTAATTAATGTCTATTTTAGGAGATTTAGAAGAAGTTGGTGAAATTAATTAAATAATTAGATTATTTAATTAATGTGTGAAATGCAGGTGATTAGAAAGATTATGAAATGTAAGTGATTCGATGACACGATCATTTTAGGGTGTCTACATTTTGCCCCTCTTTGATGCAATGTAGTTTATAGCGTTACGTCAAAGAAAATAATTGTCAAAGACGTGATACAAAATTTTTATTGCCCTAGTGTAGGTAGTTACCCCAGCGTATGCCCCCTCGAGCGGGAAGACGGGGAAGCGGTAGAAGAACAGTGTTGACGCTCGACTAGAAGAGTGCGCGACCAGGAAGAAGAAAAAGCAGAAGAAGGGGTGGGAAAGAAAAACTAAGGGGGGGGACACTATAAATAGGTCCCATGGGGACCACAATCCTCATTTGCACCCTTGGAGATTCTAAATTTAGAGAGGAGAGAGTGGAGTAGCCAGCGAGGAGAGATGCCGATTCCAGTGCACAATCATCAGGCGGAGTTGGTGTGGACCTACAGGAAGCCAGCAGGAGCTCTGGTAGCGGTAAGTGATTGAAAACCCCCTTTGCATTTGTCATTTAGGGTGGTTTTAGGGCTAGGTTTAGGTAGGGTTACCAAGTAAGCCAAAAGCGCTTTAGAAAATTGCAGTGCGTATGGTAGTCGGTCAGCGCGCTTTTGGCGTGTTGTAGCATGGCTGGTAGTTTCTTGCAGCGCGCTTGGTAAAATCAAGTTGCTTTTGGTAAATGTGCTAGCACCGCAGCACATTTGGTAAATCCCGCAGCGTAGTTGGTATAGAAAGACAGTGCACTTGGTAAAGCAGGTTAGCGCAATTGGTGGGTAGTGGGAAAAAACTGAAGCGCCTCTGGTAAAATAGAGTAGCACATTTGGCATGTGGGTAAAGCACGCTTGAAAAACAAGGCGCAGTTGGGTAGACAGTACATTGCGTTCGGTAGGTAAGGACAGCGCTGTTGTATAAAACAAAGCACTTCTGGTTGAGAAGCAGAAAAGTTAGGGTTTAAGGAGAATGGGGGGCTTAGAATAGGGATGCCTATCCTAGCTGATAAGAGGGGAAAAGGATGGTTGGGGGTTGCATAGCATAGCCCAGGGATAGATAGGATTTTGAGGGATTGAGGAAAGAAAAACTGACAAGTGAGTTGTTATGGATGCAGAGGATTTTGCCACCACTGATGTCACGAGAGTGACATCACGCGATCGTACACGAGGTTGTATAGCTGACTTGGGAGGAGGATGCATTCCTAGAGTATGCAGGATTATGGCATGTGGCCCACCTGACACACATTACGGCAAATCTTGCCCTAGTGACTGCAGTTGTAGAGAGGTATCACAGCGAGACCTCGTCATTCCACTTTCTGACAGGGAGGCTATAGTGACACTGGAGGATGTATACCGCATCCTGAGGATTCGAATAGATGGGGAGATCATGGACTTTGACCCGGCATGGGGTGAGACAGGCTTGGAGGAGGTCTTCTGTATAGATGACCTGTGGATAGATGATAGGGAGATCTGATGGGCAGACATCTCGAGACTCTGTGACTGGATCAGATGGATCATGGCGTCACTGATTGGCAGCTTTCTATGTCCAGACAGGAGATCTAGAGGACTATCAGTTGGTTGAGGGACAGTGCTAGCAGGGATGTTCACCCATGGCAGACAGTATGCGTGGGGACCCTGTGTGTTGGGACAGCTATATCATGACATGCACCATTGTGTTTACAGGAGAGGCAGGAGCCTCTCAGCAGGGGTGACTTTACTACAGGTATGGGCATGGGAGCACATTCTAGTGATCTGACCCATGGCACAGCGCCACCGAGATAGAGGCAAACCCTATGCGTTTTTATATGATGGGGTGATGACACATTGGAGGATGGGGTCTGTTAGCTACTGGAGGCAGCAGATTGACGAGATGGACCTATTCATATGGAGGCCCTGGTTACTATGTGAGGAGTGGGCTGACGAGCATGAGCAGTTCATGTACTGCAGACAGGCTCGCTATCTGTTCGGTAGACGGACAGATATGATAGAGAGATATCTTCCAGAGTGAGTTCTCAGGCAGTTTGGATTGCCGCAGGGACTACTCGTGGGGGAGGCCACACATGCTAGGACACGGAGGGAGGTTGGAGACTGGGATGCCGAGATCCCAGTGGTGACAGCATTGGTAGAGGTACGGGGACTTGTCCCCATGAGATGGGATTGGGACTCTGGGCTGGCAGACCCAGGGACGCTGCCAGAGTATGATCAGTACTGGCAGACACACAGGCCTATGAGACTAACTACACCAGGTGTAGCAGGGGCAGTGGGAGAGAAGTATTGGTCCTTGGAAGGGAGGCCAGGATGAGACGACAGGCCAGGGCAGCCAGGCAGCAGGCCGTGGGTCAGCAGGCAGGTGGAGAGGGTAGTGGCCAGTAGGCCGATGTGGAGATGGTAGAGGCAGTGGGCCCGGTCGTAGAGACTGATTTACAGAGAGCAGAGCGACTGCTGCAGGAGGAGATAGCCCGGAGGACTCATTTAGAGCTCCGGATGGCACGCCTGAGGAGAGACAGGGATGCAGCACAGGCGGATGCGAGGCAGGTAGAGGCCACAGCCTAGGCATAGACACAGGCAGCCTCAGCAGCATAGACAGCCTTGCAACAGGTACAGGCACAGGTACAGGCACAGGTGTAGGCACAGGTGTAGGCATACAGACAGCTACAGGCCCAGATACAAGCACAGGCATAGGTACAGGTACAGCCGCCAGCTGCACCAGTAGCAGACGCTGAGGAGCTGGCACAGGCTAGGAGAGAGAGACGCAGAGGTACAGCTGCGGTTGACTATAGAGGCCACACTCTCTAGAGTGAGGCGGGAGAGAGAGGAGGCACGCCGTGCACTGGGTGCAGACTAGAGGACCTTATATAGCAAGCTCGTCTGAGTGCAGGGTGAGCTAGTATCAGCCGGCAGGGAGGCAGAGTACTACAGGAGTTTGTATATGGGTGCGGAGCTGGTAGCTCAGTAGGCACCAAGATACAGAGACAGGAGCAGGTCAGGGGCATCTGGATCCTGAAGGACAGGGCAGTCAGTGTCCTTCATTAGAGGGCCACTTTTACCGCTAGGGGGAGGAGGAGGACCATCAGGGGGACCTCCACCAAGCACAGGGGGAGGATAGGGGCCACAACAAGAGGGAAGCTCTACCCACTAGGGCGCATACACTTGTATATTGTATCATATTGTATCATTTTGGACAGATGCCTGCGTGCATTCTAATGTATATTTCGCAAGCTCTTAATAGCCTTGATGTACTATATTGATGTATATTTGGATGTATACACACTTTGTGTTATTGATGTAGACACAGACATTTTGTATTGTGATGACCATTACATGATATATATGATGATCTATTCGGCTCATAGTTATTCATGCTTTTGTGTATGCATTCCTTGATGTCATGGATGTGATGATATGTATGTATGATTATGGATTCACGTGATGACATATGTTGCGTATATGATGCTTATAGATGTATGATGATATAGATGTGATGACTAGTGATATTTGACATGTGGGTTTTGCAGATACGCACTAGAGAGAAGAACAGGAGGAGATGGAGACAGAGACTGTTGATTAATTACTGCAATGAAAGCGATATAAAGGTTGGTGGGAATGGATGAAAGATGAGCTTGTTGCAATGGTTTCGCATTTGTATATAAAGAGCAATCCTTATTTTGATATAGCACGTAGATAGTTCGCCACCAAGGTATAGAAGACCAAGGTGCAGTAATATCTGAGTGCGTGGACGTTGACTCTGCAAGCAAGCGGTTTGAACTTAGATCCCCTTAGACATAATATAACCTTGTTGGAACATGCAAATAAGCCATAGTCTTGAACATAAAATAAACTTCAATACATGTAAATGCAAGAAGAATTATTAATATGTAAGATGCTAGGTCATAATACACACAAGATATATAGAATGCTAAGAAAGATACTAAAGATCATTCCTCAAAACATGGCACACAGAAAGCAATGACTATGCCCCCAATCCGTACTGCATCGCAACATACCAAGATTATAGATAAATCAAGGTAGCCTTGAATAGGTATTGGAAAAGGAACAAAAGATAAACCAAAAAATAAATTGACTAACTTACAAAGTAAACATATAGCTAACATATTCTCTTGCCAAAGAGGTAGCTCAGGATAGATTGGATAGGAAAGATAACAGCCTTATCGTAGGAACTCTGTGTCCGTTAAAGGGTGCTATCTACCTAAAAAGACAATGTCTTGTTGCAGGAAATGCCACATGTCGTAGGAGACGCGTGTGTTGGTCTCAACAATGGAACACTTTGCAGAAGACAAGCTTGTGGATCTAGGGCTTGGTTAAGTGGTACATAGCTAGTGCTGGCAATCGGTATGTAGGACAGCAGATGACTCTGGAAGTAGGCCTCTTTGCTTCAAGTTTGTTAAGGACTTTTGCTTTGAAAGGATGTGCTAGCTTGCTGCTTGAGTTAGTCAAGTTGAGGCGAATGGATTTTGACAAACAGAAGACTAGAAGGATGAAGTGCAACTGGATTGAGACAGATGAAGAATGATGGATCGTGTGTGCCTAAGTACTGGATACATCCTTCATATTCCAGACTGCCTACATACCCTGTATCCACGGGATCAAGGTACACGACGATGAAAGATGAAAGTGATAAATATGTAGTTCTAGATAGAGTGATGAGATGGGTCACGATGAAGAGGAGGGGATCTTATGTACCTAAGTACTGGAAACTTCCTTCGTATTCCAAACTGCCTACATACCCATATCCATGGGATCAAGGTACCTTAAGATGGAGAAGAAATGATATGTAGTTCTAGTTGGTGTGATGATGTGGGAAAAGTGCAGAGAAGGGGTGATCTTATGTACCTGAGTACTGGATACTTCCTTCATAATCCAGACTGCCTACATACCCATATCCATGGGATCAAGGTACTTTCAGACTGAGAAGATGATAATATGTAGTTCTGGTGGGAGTGATGATGTGGGAAAAAGAGTGTTTTGAGAAGAGGTGATCTTATGTACCTGAGTACTGGATACTTCCTTCGTAATCTAGACTGCCTACATACCCATATCCATGGGATCAAGGTACATTCAGACTGAGAAGATGATAATATGTAGTTCTGGTGGGAGTGATGATGTGGGAAAAAGAGTGTTTTGAGAAGAGGTGATCTTATGTACCTGAGTACTGGATACTTCCTTCGTAATCTAGACTGCCTACATACCTATATCCATGGGATCAAGGTACTTTCAGACTGAGAAGATGATAATATGTAGTTCTGGTGGGAGTGATGATGTGGGAAAAAGAGTGTTTTGAGAAGAGGTGATCTTATGTACCTGAGTACTGGATACTTCCTTCGTAATCCAGACTGCCTACATACCCATATCCATGGGATCAAGGTACTTTCAGACTGAGAAGATGATAATATGTAGTTCTGGTGGGAGTGATGATGTGGGAAAAAGAGTGTTTTGAGAAGAGGTGATCTTATGTACCTGAGTACTAGAAAGAGTTGCCCCCATTCTAGTAGAGGAAACTGTAGGGGTGACTGCCGAAGAAGACACCGAAAACCTTGACCTAGGACAAGACAGTGCTAACTGTAGACCGAGACCAAGACATGGGGAGACGATAATGGACATTGACAAATTTCCAAGCTATACTAGACAGGGAGATGGAAATGCAAACAAGGTCAATGGTTTTATTATGGATGGATGGAGAGGCACTGTGAACTGGACAAGGAGTGGACAGGACTCGATAGACAATGGATGCTAACTCTACACATAGCACCTATTTGCCAGGTTTTCACCAGAGGATGGATTTTTTTGTTTGTTTGTTTGTTTTTTTTTTTTGGAATACTCTGAGGATCAGGCATAGAACTTCTTGACATGGACATTGTTAAAGTGTCTCATCTAGAGGAATACTGTCAAGTGTAGCTAAAGTATAAGCTCCTAATCCAGATGCTGCTGTCACAATGAAGGGACCTAACCAGTTAGGCTCAAACTTGCCCTTTTTTTCTCGATCTGCTTGATTTCTCTGATTCTCCTTAAGTACAAGATCACCAACTTGAAACCATCTTTCTTTGATCCTTTTTGTTGTAATTATGCCAAAGGCAGTTTTGATAGACAGAGATGATTAAGTGCGGCAAGGTGCCTCTCATCTAGTAGTTCAAGCTCAGCTAATTTGGAAGTGCGATACTCGTCTCTGCCAATCAGGTCCTGCATGGAAACTCTGAGGGATGGGATCTCGACTTCTATAGGTAGGATGGCTTCAGAGCCAAAGACCAAGGCATATGGGGTGGCACCAGTTGGTGTTCTGATACTAGTGTGGTAGGCCCATAGGGCGGGATTGAGTCGCAAGTGCCAATCATGACCAGCTTCATTGACTGTTTTCTTGAGGATTTTGAGAATGGTTTTATTGGAAGCCTCAGCTTGGCCGTTACTCTGCAGATAGTAGGGAGTTGAAAAGTGATGTTGGATATTGTATTGTATGCACAAGGCATGGACATCTTGATTCTTGAATGGTCTCCCATTATCAGTGACAATGGCTTGGGGAATACCATACTTGCATATGAGATAGTTTAGGATAAACTTGGCTATTTGCTTACCGATGATATAGGTCATAGGAATGGCTTCCACCCACTTCGTGAAATACTCAGTGGCGGTAATGATAAACTTGTGGCCATTGGAGGAGGAAGGGTGGATTTGTCCTACGAGGTCGAGACCCCATTGAGAAAAAGGCCATGGAGTTGTCACAAGTTGTAATTCATGAGCTGGTGCGTGAATCAAATCTCCATGCTGCTGGCATTGTAGACACTTCTTAGCAAACTGTGCAGCATCTTGCTCTATTGTAGGCTAGTAATAACCTATTCTAAGTATCTTCTTAGCAAGATTAGGACTGGTAGAATGTGCGCCACAGACTCCTTCGTGTATGTCTCGTAAGGTAGTTTCAGCTTCTTCCGCATTAAGACATCGTAAGAGGATACCATCGAGACCCCGGCAATATAGTGTATCACCTAGAATGATGTAATGGGAGGATCAACGAATAAAGGTTTTGCGTTGGGTGGATTATAGGTCAGGAGGAAAGGTTTTGTTCTTGAGGTATTCATAGATATCTTCATACCATGGGGAATTGGGACCAACAAGTTCGCAGATGATTTCAGTAACAGGAACATCGATGGCTGGTATCAACAATTGCTCGATCAAGAATTCACACTTCTGTGTATTTACAGGCATGTCTATCAGTGACCCTACAGAAGCCATAGAATCTGCAGCTTTGTTATGCTCTCTTGGAATTTGCTCAAATGTGATGGTAGAAAAATGTGGTTTATAGGCATCCACTAGTAGCTTGTAGGGGACCAAATTTTCATGCTTTGTTTGGTACTCATCCGTGACTTGGTGAATGACTAACTGTGAGTCTCCATATACTTCTAATTCTGTGATGTCCCATTGAACTGCTGTATTGAGACCTATAAGGAGTGCTTCATACTCGGCTATGTTGTTAGTGCAAGGGAATGCAAGCCGATATGATTTTGGAATATAGTCATTCTGAGGTGTAACAAATAAGATGCCGGCTCCTGATCCATGCTGTGTGTAGGAACCGTCAAAGTACAACTTCCACATTATGGAGTTAGAAAGAGTGAATAGATTCTCATCAGGAAAGTCTGCTACCATAGGATGTGTATCTTTCATAGGTGCTTCTACTAGTTGATCCACGAGGGCTTGTCCTTTGATTGCTTTACAATCTGTGTATTCAATGTCAAATTCACTAAGGATCATGACCCATTTAGCTAGTCTGCCTGTGAGAGCTGCTTTTGCTAGTAGATACTTCAAGGGATCAATCTTCACTATCAGATTTGTGTATTGGTTCAGCATGTAATGCCGCAACTTTTGGGAGGCGAACACTACTGCTAAACAAGCCCTTTCCATTGGTGAATAATTGAGCTCATATCCCACCAAGGTTCTACTAATGTAATAAATGGCGTGCTCTTTTCCTGTGTCATCATTTTGTGCTAACAAGGCCCCTAGGGCCGAGTTTGTGGTAGAGATGTATAATATCAAAGGTTTGTCTGCAACTGGTGGAACCAATATAGGAGGCGTAGCTAGATACCCTTTAAGTTGATCAAACGCTGCCTGACACTTGTCCCATCGAAATGAGACATCCTTTTAGAGCAAATGTTGAAAGGGTTGACATTTATCTGCTAGCTGTGATATGAAATGCCGAATGGACTACAACCTTCCTTGGAGGCTCTTTAATGCTTTAAGGTTCTTGGGTGGAGGCATCTCCACTATAGCCTTTACTTTTGCTGGATCTACTTCGATGCCTCTACGAGATACAATGTATCCTAACAGCTTCCCTAATGTTACACCGAATACACACTTCTTTGGATTGAGTCTTACTTGGTATTTTTCAAGCTTGTCAAAGATCTATCCTAGAACCTGTATGCGATCTGCCCTAGAAGATTTAGCCAATATATCATCAACATAGTCTTCCATGATGTGATGAAAGAGGTCATGAAATATCACTGTCATTGCTCTCTGATAGGTTGCTCCTGCATTCTTTAGACCAAACGGCATGACACACCAACAATAATTGCCCCATGGACAAGTAAAGGTTGTCTTATGTTGGTCTTCTTCTGCTATCCTTATCTGATTGTAGCCAAAAAATCTATCCATGAGAGAAAGCATCTTGTGACCTGCTGTCAAGTCCACTATAATGTCAATGTTTGGTAGTGGAAAGTCGTCTTTAGGACATGCCTTATTGAGATCTCTAAAATCATTGCACATGCGGATGCACCCATTGGGTTTAGACACTGGTACAATGTTTGAGACCCAATCTGAATAGTCGATTGGTCGTATGAACTTTGCATCTAACAGCTTTTGTATTTCCACCTTCACCAAGAGAGCTATCTGTGGGTGCATCTTTCTCAACTTCTGCTTGACTGGTTTCACCTTGGGATCAACTGTGAGATAATGAACAACTAGCTTAGGGTCTAACCCTGGCATATCTGCATAGATCCATGCAAAGTTGATGGTTCGTTGCAAGAAGAAGTTGGTAAGATTTCTGTGCTCTGTTTCAGATAATGATGCTACCAGGAATGTGGTCTTTGGATTTTGTTCTATGCCCAGATTGATCTCTGTAGAATCTTCCACTAGGAGAGCTGATTTCTCTTGATACTTAGATGGTAGGGGAAGGTCAAATCCTCCATCCTCAGGTGCCACAGTTGGGTTTTCACCTTTGGATACATCCTTTATTTTTACTACTTTGTGATCAGGAGGTGCCACAGTGTGGTTTTCACCTAGAGATCTTTCTTTGTTTGCACTTTTGTGACTGGAGGATTTGACATTCTCACCAAAATAAGCCATGGGCTCTAGTTCCATTACAAAACCTGCTTTATGATCGCCCAGAGGGATACCTTCCCGAAGTCCCATGAACTCAGCTAAAGCTTCGTCATTCTGAAATACATCTATAACGGGGGCCCCTTGTTGGTCCCAATCGATAAGTTCAGGGTAGACAAGTGTGACATTCTGGGTGCTGGTGGTGGAAGTTAAGGAGATGGCGGATAGTGTAAAAATGGAGGATTCTGTGAATAGATTGGTCATGTGGAGGGAAGAGTCATCGGTGATATCCTCTGTAGACATCGAATCAGTGGGAAAAGTGTCAGCTACCTCGTCGAGGATATACTCGATGTCCGAGGCATGTGGTACCTTCTTACCAAATCCTAATCCTTTCTTGTCTAGCTTCTTTGTCACAACAATGGGTTCCATAGTTCCTTGATTCTATTTCCCAAGGCCACCTTTGCCTTTATAGCCCATATTTTTTACTATTCTTAAGCCATTGCCATATTGCTTGACTGGTATTGTGACTGGTTCTTTCTCCTTATAGAGCCAAGAAGAGATGTCCTCAATAGTTTCCTCTTCCAATAACCGTCCATGTTGGAATTGGGTTAGGAATGTTGGGGGAGGAATAGCTACTTTTTTGGTTACTTTGGCAATGGGTGGTTGGCCGTAAGATTTTGGAGATAGAGGCATCCGCCCTACACAACAAGATTCTAAGATATCATAAGTGCCAAAGCCTATATCTTGGATGCGAGCTGTGATTTTGGGGAGGGGTGTAGATTCACTTGTAGAGGCTTGCGTGAGAGTTTCAGGATCAACATAAAGAGGGGATTCAAGGGCTTTGTCATTTTTAGGCACTTGGTTGCAATTCTTATAGCTTCCTTGCAAGACATGGCAAAATTCAAAAGGATTAGGATCTCCTGGGATGGTGATCTCCGTACCATTGTATGGGAACTTTAGAGACTGATGGTACGTGGAGGGAACAGCTTTCATTGCATGGATCCATGGGCAACCTAAGATAATGTTGTAAGGCAGCTCAATATCAAGGACTTGACACCTAGTTTCAAGCGTGACAGGGCCCAGTTGTATAGGCAAGTGAATAACACCTTCTGAACGGCGTTCTGCATCATCATACCCCTTGATTGTAATACTATGATCAGTGTTGATGTGATCCTTAGAGTATCCCAATTGTTTTAGTAACTTTAAAGAACAGATGTTGAGACCAGCACCACCATCTATGAGTATACGTTTGATTTTGCGCTTATGGATGAGAACCTCAATATGAAGAGCATCATTGTGACAAGGATCATGGGATGGAAGATCTTTCTTAGAGAAGACCACATTATAGGGTGAAGCGATGTTACCTACTATAGCTTGGAAATCTGCAACCGCTATGTTCTTAGGAACGGAAGACTCTTGGAGGGCTTTTTCTAGCACCACTCTATGTGCAAGTGATGACCGTAGAAGGTCCAAAATAGAGATCTATGCTGGTGTTCTCCCTAGATGTTTGACAAGATTATAATCCGACTGAACCGGAAGCCTAGGTGTAGGTGCATGGATGGTGACATGACCTCGACGAGTAGTAACAGCACAATCCGTAGATTTGCCTTTGATCGTGAGGGTAGACACTCGACTCTCTTCAAAACGACCAACAATGGAATCAAAAGACGTGGAAGCATGATTGATACCTTTACCTCTATCCTGAGGAGGAGGTGGACCATGATGAGGGAATGGCTCCTTGTACATATCTAGATCCTTGTTCGTGTGTTGCGCTGGTGATTCATCCTCAAAAGTGATTTGATTATCGTCGATGAGGTTTTGGATGAGGTGCTTAAGTTTCATGCAAGATGCGGTTCGATGGCCTTTGCTCCTATGGAAATCACAATATTCATTGTCTCTGTAACGTGCTGTTTTGTAGACATGTTCTCCATATGGGGGAACATCAGGTAAGGTGATGAGCCCTCTCTGCAAAGCTTGCTGTAAGACCGATTCGATGGGCACTCCCAAGGGAGTAAATTGACATCACGGAGGGTAATCTTGTTGGGGCTGCTCTTGTTGTCATTGCTGTTGGTTTGGATAAGGCTGCCTTTGTTGTTGCTATTGTTGAGGTGGAGCTTGACTTGGTTTGGAGAGTTGTAGCGGTGTTTGCAATGTTTGGACATGCTTAGTATCGACCACCCCATCATTGACCACATTTTTGTTCTTGTTCCAATATTTGGGTTTATCATTCAATTGTTGATGAGGAGTGCTATCTTTCATTTCCTTAAAGATTTTGACCACACCCTTAGCAATGAGGGCCTTCTTAATGTTGATACCCTTGTATGTGATTTCATCGAAGGTTGTAGCACTAAAAATTTGTAAATGGAAACCTAACTCTTGGTTGAGGTTCTGCACAAATATGCTAACAAGTTGTTTCTCTGTAATCTTGAAAGGGAATTTGCTAGCCATTTGTCTCCATCGTTGGAGGAAAGAAATGAAGGTTTCCCCATTTTTCTGTTTATTGTTGCATAGATCCGTCATGGAAATCTCATGCTCTGCATTGTAAGAAAAATGGGTGGCAAACTTCTCTGCTAGCTCGTTGAAAGACTTGATACCCGTGGGTAAGTGTGAGAACCATTCTATTGCTTGACCTCCAAGACTGCGAGGAAAGAGATGCATAAGATATGTGTCATTGTGTGAGACCTCGAAGCAAGCAAGATAGAATTCCCTAAGATGGTCTTTTGGGTCACCTTTTCCTTTATATTTATCGAACTTGGGAATAGTGAAATTTTGAGGAAAAGGGATCATTGGTAATGACCGATCAAAAGGATAAGGACACACTTCCTCTAAGGAGAAGGTCTTTTTGGTGTGGCCAAACGTAAGATCAGATAGTTGTTGTTGCACCTCCGCAATTTTTAGCTCCATAGTCATGGGAGGGGTTGGTAAAATCTCCTGTTGTCCAAAAAGTGGTTGGTGTTGCCCATACAGAAGATTATAATGTGAGCCATGCACACTGGTGTTATAAGGGTCATAAGATTGATTGGGAACATATGGGTTGTATGTTTGGTTCAAATTGGATTGGAATTGGAGGTTTTGATTTGGCAGAGGTGGAGGTGGCGCTAGGTAAGAATGTTGGCTTTGGGATGGTTGAAGAAAAGAATTGGGTGGAGGAAAGCTAAAGTGCATTTGATTAGGTTGTGGTTGTGGCACATAGCTTTGGGAAACCTGATGTTGGGAATGTTGAGAGTGGCTAGGCAATGTGTGAAAGAAGTTGATTGAGGATGAACGTTGTGGAGGAGGGACATAGGTAGACATGATTTGCGATGGTTGGAGTTGATTGAGGATGCGAGTAGAAGAATACTATGGTTGGGGTTGCTTAAGGATGAGAGTAGAAGAATGTTGTGGTTGAGGTTGCATGACTCTAATTGGTTGAGAGACATGAAGGTGTGATGATATAGGGGGTGGCATTTGTTGAGACCCTTGGTGCATGGCTACATAATTGTTCCCTAGATTGTAGTTTGGTGGGAAACCTTCGCGTGATGGGGTAACGAAGATTCCACCTACGATTGGGGTGGACACTTTAGGAGGTGGTTGCACATTTGCTCGAGCTAAGGTGGCTTGCTTAGCTAACTCTGCTTGACATTGGAGAGTTTCTTGTTGGTTTTTATAGATCTCCATAGGAGTCAAAAGCGGTGATATGGGTCTCTCCTCTGTTGGATTTTGAAAAGGGGGATTTCGATACTGCGAGCCTTGTGTAGGTAAGGGCGTAGTCACTACGGACATGGTTTGCACTGCTTGTATGGTATCTTGGGCATTGTTGTTCTCCTTGAGAGTGGATAAATCAAAATCTTGAGGTAACTTGGCACCTTGCTTTGCAAGCAAGCAAAAGAAGTGGTCTTAGTCCTGACTAACGATTTTGTCAAAAGCTGCCACAACTCTAGGCTCTTGTATGATTTCATCTAGATCTTGCCCATCTACTTGAGAAGATTGACCTATTTCAAAGTGTCACTCTTCTTGAGATGGGACTAAATCTACAGTATAACCTTGAGGGACAAAATCCAGAGGCAAGCCCGTGGTGTATTGAGGTGCATTCATCAAAGGGATCCTATCCTCTTGAGGTGGGTTTTGCTCAATAGTATATCCTTGCGGCACAAAATCCAGAGGCAAGCTGGTGGTATATTGAGGTGTTCTTACCAAAGGGACCCTACCCTCTCGAGGATTGCTTGGTTCATCAATGTGCGGCATGTTCGGAGAGCTGATTGGTCTTGCTTCGGGGGTACTAGGAGTAACCTTGGGAGTAATGTTGAGACAACCTGATTGTGGTGTGCGAGGGGGTGACTTGCACTTCTTAGGGGCAACTTGCTTGGACTTCATAGTTTGCTGCAGCCTAGTGGTTACCATGGGATACACTAGGACAAGAAAGGTAATGCTGGGTTTCTGTGAGAAGCTTTGAGAAACAGACAAACTCTGATACACACAGTACTGGACCAAAGGCACTGTACTGTTTGACCAAAGGCGCGGGACTGTACTACCAAAAGTGTGCTACTGTGGACCAGAGGCGATGGACTGAGCTACCAATAACGAGTTACTGCTATGCCAAAGGTGAGCTACAGTGACCAAAAGTGAGCTACTGTTATACCAAGGGCGCTGAAGTAGAGTTTTGCCAGAGGCGGGTTACTGCTGTACCAAAGGTGATCTACTATACTACCAAAGGCGAGCTGCTGTAATACCAGGGGCGCTGAAGTAGTGTCTGATGTTTTTCAAAGGTAGAATGTGTGATGTTTCTGTTTCTGATTGGATTGGTTTGGCAAGAGAAAAACATAGCAAACAAGTGGTCAAAAAAAAGCACAAGGACTGACACAACAGATAGTGTATGTTCAAGGCTCCAAACAAGCCCAATGTTTCCGCAGGTCTAAGACAATTGCAATTAATAACAAGCACTTTTTATCCCTAGAGACAAGGTTTCATTGTAGTAGATCAGCTCACAGCTTAATACTCCATCGATAAAAATATCATTCCATAAAGGTGTCAGATATTTAGTATCTTTGCAAGAGACGATAGGTAGGGATATCTCACCCTCCCCTTGGAAAGCTCAAGTAGGTCACAAGAGCTTTATGTCCAAGGGAATACTATCTCTTCTCAAGGGAGCCAATGGTGAGTATCTTAAGGGTTTAAATCGATTTCCCTTGCACTGATGATTACCGCAATGTTCGGAGATAGGTCAGGTAGTCTCTATCTAAAATGGTTCTTAGTGACTTTGAGGGACCAATGCCTTACGAGCAATGCGACAAGCTACTAAAAGCTTTAACCAATCCTACTAAGAGTTTCAAACACTTCGCTCAATGTGAAAATTGTTTCCACAAAGAGCTAGTACACCTCTTTTCAGTTTGGCACCACAAGGTAAGGCTGACGTCGGTTAAGACTTGGCTTTTGCCTTATCCCTTTTATATAGCGGTTCAAAGGAAAACTCCGCTTAGGGTCATCCCTTTCAGATGAAGTGCAATCCAAAAGTAGGCCCTTCTAAAGGAAGTACAGAAAAGTAAGAGCAAGCACGTCAAACAAAGGTTCAATTGTCCCGTTATAAGAAAAATAAGGTGCAACTAAACTAGGCACACACACGTTTGTAGTTGTAAATTGTCCCTTATGAAATGAAGTGTTTGGCATTCATGTCCATTGTCCTTTAGAAAAATTGAGGTGTTTGTTCATACATGTCCATTGTCCTTTAAGAAAAGCAGTATGTTCCTAAGACTTAGATTGCAAGAAAAGATTTGTTCAATTATCCTTTTAAGCATGCAATGTGTTTCTAAGACTTAGTGAGATAAATCAAGAGGTCTTCAATGCTCGTCCTGCATGAACATGTTAAAAACACCTATTGGCTCCGTGTGAGTAATAAGAAGCTACAACAAGTGAGTTAGTTCCACCAAAAATTCACAAGTTAGCAAAAAACAAATCAACTTTGACCAAAAGCGTTGTACTATCTTACCACCTGCACCTTACTATTTTTTCAAGAGCGCTATACCATAGAGCAGAAGCATTGCAAAATACTACCATAAGCACTGAACAATAACCAGGAGCGTTGCACTGTGTTTTCGAAGGCACTGTGATGAAGACCAGAAGCGCAATACGATAATACCAGGAGTGCTGAACAATAACCCGAAGCGTGGAGTTTTGTTACCAAACGCGTGATACAATATAGCCAAAAGCGCTGCATTGTCTTAGATCATAAAATGGGGAACTTTTTCAAAATAATCAGATCTAAAATAAAACTCCATGATTGATTGACTGTTCTAAGAAGTGGTAGCTGAGAGATCTGTGTTCTGTAGTCTAGAAAACTCAGAAGCTATAACAACACCTATCCTAAATAAATCAGCTTAGGAAGTACACAAAAGTAGGTTTGACCGACAAATACGATAGCTTGTCAGACAAAATAATAAGATAGATAATGCAAACAAACCCTGCTAGACACCGAACAAAGTCAAAAACCTAATTTAGCCAAAAGCGTTGTAGAATACTGCCGGAAGCGCCATTCTGTTATGCCAGAAGCGCTGCTCTGTGTTGCCAGAAGTGCCACAGTGCCCCCAAGGGCACTGAACTATGCTTCCAATAGCACTCAAATATACTGCCAGAAGCGCTGTGCAGTGTCGTTTGCGCTGTACCGTACAGTGACTTCAAAAAAAACAATTTCTCAAAGAAACAAAGGGATTAGTGGGTCCCACCGAGCATGCCAGAATGTGTATGAGGAAAAATTGATTAAATCTAAACTAATAAAACCAAAAACCCAATAACAAAGAAAATGAATTTAAATAAAAGCCATGACAAATAATCAATGAAATAAAGACTTTTATCGCAATCTGTATTGTTTCCTTTGGATTGAATGTGGATTGCTCAATGAAGTTGTGAAGCCATAGCTGCAACAAGCAAGTAGTGTGCTCAAGAGATCATTGTCAAAAGATCGTAAGAGTGCTCAATCGACGTGTTTTGTATGCTCAAAGCTCTGTTAAGTATGCCTGAGAATACGATCGAAGAGAGAGGCTCAATGAAGGAGATAAGGGGGGTTTATATAGGTTTCAAGGAAGATCGATCAACGGTCCAGATAATTCAGAAGAATCAACGGAGGAGAACAGTTGAGGAACGCGCAACGAATGAGAAGACGACATGTGTCTTGCTTTCTTTTGCATGAGAGGAGTTATCAAGAATAGAAGAATGAGTTAAAGCAATTAACAGAATGTAATAGTCAGTTAAGTGATTTAAAACAAGAAGAAGAGATTTGCATGAGAAAAAAGAAGATATTTTGCTTTATTAAATATAGAAAGCTTGAGTTATTTTAGAGATAACTCAAATTAGAAGAAAAAGCAATTTAAATAAATATTTGATTTATTTAAATTTAGAGAAGATATTTTGGAAGAGATAATTACATAATTAGAATTATTTAATTTAGAAGATTTGAAAGCAAATTAAATAAATAAATTTATTTAATTGTTTGTGCATGATTTTGGAAGAACAGAAGATTATAAATAAAATATTTGATTTTATTTATTTTTAGAGAATTGAGATAATTTAAATAAATTTGCATGATTTATTTAAATTTAGAAGAACAATAGATTTAATTAAATAATGTAAATTATTTAATTGTAGATAAGAGGGAATTTGTTGAATTAATTAAATAATTGGGTTTATTTAATTAATGTAGATTTGATTTTTGGAAAAGAGGATGATGATCTAATTAAATAATTAAAATTATCTAATTGTGAAAGAATATAGAGGAATTTAATTTAATTAATTAAATAAAAAGAATTTATTTAATTAATGTCTATTTTAGGAGATTTAGAAGAAGTTGGTGAAATTAATTAAATAATTAGATTATTTAATTAATGTGTGAAATGCAGGTGATTAGGAAGATTATGAAATGCAAGTGATTCGACGACACGGTCATTTTAGGGTGTCTACAGAAAAGAGGACAATTTTGCAATTATAATCAACCAAATATCTTCAAGAAATTCTAAAACTGTTATCTCAATAAACAAGCAAAAGTAACAATAATCAAATAAAGGTTTCAACAATTTACATAAAACTTTTCATCACAATCACCACGTGACTTCAAACAAGTCACCTAAGGGGAGGAAGGAAATGGTGGTATCAAACCACATAGAGCTCAATAATAGATTATCATATCATAATATGTATGTCCCACACAACCCGAGATAGCCATATCATATATTAAAAAAATGCCTCTATAAACTGTCACATGCAAGACTCGATAGCATATACCACAAAAGAAATTGATCATGAAATCTGATATCTATCTACAATTTTGTAGAGATCCCAACCTTTGATACCAAAAATAAGAGAAGAAGCCATTACCCTTTGATGGTTATCAGAAATGTCTTATCAATCTGCTACCATTTCTTTATTGCTAACAAGATGCTAATATTATAATTATGACTATCTAACAAAGCTCTTCTATGTCCTTAGTAATAATATGATGGTTTAAAAACTATGATTGAGGCAGAAGATTTTTATCCAAAAATCACTATTTCCAAAATGTAAATTTTCATAAATCAATATTTAGTCTAATTGTTTGTAGTCACTGATGCTGCTGAACTTTCATATCTAAAAGGGATTCCCATAAATAGTGACCAAGTTACCTTCAAATGTCCATCTACTAGAAACTGCCACTAATGCTCATTCCAATTGAGATATCATAATTAATTTTTCACAAATAAATAAACTACAAAACCATAGGCACTCTCCAATCCATCCTCAACCCATACGTTCCCAACAACACATATGAATTGCTAATGAATCCATAAAGAGGGGGAGCAGAGGGGATATGTATTCCAATGTGACAATGAGGGGGATGTCTCCCCACCTCACCCCATAATGGGCTATGTCCCAAAGGAGGATCCACACCTCATTCAACCCCACACATGGGAGGCTCTAAACCCTAACGGGGTAGATCCACTCCTAACATAAAAATAACAACACATATGAATCTCTAGTCTGATTCATAAAGAAGGGGAAAAAAGGGGATAATCATCCCTCTTGGGGGTAAAACAAAAAAAATCCCCAAGAGAGGCTCCACACATCTCTCAAACCCCATTACATGAGAGGCTCTCACCCCTTAGGCAAGATCAGCTCTCAAACATAACAATTCCCTTCCCAACACAATACATCACTCAACAAGAAGTCACAACCATGATTATACAACATATATTGTCCACCATAACATACAATTATCATAATCAGGTATACATGCATGAATTGTTACTAACATCCACAATACCCTTCTCTCAAGTTACATACCTTGTATGACAACTAGAGACACAACATACACAAGCTCATTAGTATCATCACAAAATATGACAAAAATTTCAAATGCTTGACATAAATCATCTGCTATCATCCAAAAATGTATAATCATAATGATTCAATAAGGAACATTTATATGTTTAAATTGATCTAGATATTTTTATTTTAAACAATAATCAATCATGAATTATTTTGGTAGAAGATAGTGAGACCCACAAGGCTCTAAAGTTTGATAAACCTATCTTTGATACCAAATGTCATGCCCAAGATGTTACACTTGAGAATTGAGCACAAACACACCCAATTATCTATAACTGATTAACAGACTCACATAAAATTAGTTTTACAATGCATGTACTTTGATATTGATAACAACCACTAAATCTACAATCATTAACCTATCTCATAGAATTATCCTAATAGGGCAATTGTTTTGATATATCATAGCTAAACCTTAAATTTGAAGCATAGGTTCAACATAGATAAATTAGCATAACAATAGAATGACTATATTCATCAATTCATGTTACAAATCCAATCATAGTCATGACACCCATCGTACAAATATATTTAATCATGAGAGAAATCAACAACAATTCTATTTGAAATAAGCCTCAAACTTGTTGATCTTAGCTATGAGATCAATTATCCAATTACATCAAAATGTTTAACATAATCATAATGTATTGATATATAGTAACACTTATATATAGTGAAAAATATCATTGACCATTTCGAGACTAGAAACTAAACATACAATCCTTTTAAGGAATTCCTCCATAAATAAGATAGAAGATAAAAAGTTCATTCTCTTACCATATTTCTCTCCTCTTTACCTTGCATTGTTACTAACTATCCCAATTGTTCTCTGAAACCTATAACCAGATGACATTTGCAAAACTAGATACATGATTATTCTCTTTAGCCAAATGAAAAATTGTGATTACACTTCAGAATAAGATGAAAATAAATAGGAACTAAGGGGATAGACCTATGCCTCTAGGCTTCATGATGTAGGAGCATACCTGTGAGGGTAAAATGTCAAATCAATCAAATGAATTAAATAAGACCCAAACATCAACAGAATAGAGAAACAAAGAAGATTCAAGTAAACAAAGCAATGAACAAACACAGCAAACCTCTTCCGTTTCGAAACTTCTGTTGTTCGCCTATCACGAATCATCCTTTCGTAGATGAGATGAGCCCTCAGAGAGTGCAATCTTTTAAAGCTGTTTGAGGAAGTCGAGGGTGAACGGATATGGTGTGATATGCAATGAAGGTGAGCTCCAATGCAACAATGGTGATCTCAAGCTTGTAGATGACAAAAGGGTGCCAAAGGCGCGCTGGTGATATTTCTACAGAGTAATGATGTCAAAAGCCTGGATGAATAGAATGGAGGGATGAAGCTTCATTTATAGACTCGGAGGAATAGGAATCAACGGTTGAGAGGAGATATGAAGATCAACGGCTGAGGATGGTTGAGGAATGTGCAACCAGTGGAAACGTGCCAAGTGTCCCAGCTCCATCATGAAAGGTGGGATGTGACAAAACTGATTGGAGAGTTAACTCCATTGACTGGTCTGTTAACAGAATTGATTGATCAGTTAGAAGAGTGGATTGTGGAACTGACTGGATTGATTGAGGATTTGACTCAACTGACAGGTTAGTTAACAGATTTGATTGATTGGTTAACTGACCTCTGATTGGAGAAGAAATAGGCCATGTGGGTGAGGGAAAATAAGGTAATTAAATATTAAATATATTTAATTACATGTGCAACCTGATGAGGTGGACAAGGTGAGGTGGAAAAAGGTGAGGTGTAGAGGTGATGTGGAATTTTGATTTTAGAACTTTAGGATAGAGGAATTGGGCTTAATTAAATAATTTATGATTATTTAATTGTGAAGGACAAATAGAAGAATTTTAATTAAATAAATGGAATTTATTTAATTATGGAACAGTGAATCGATTAAATAAATTTAGAATATTTATTTAATTGGTAGAAGAATGGAATAAATATTTAGAATATTTATTTAAGATGAATCGTGTCATTTTTAGACGTATACATTTTGCCCCTCTTTGATGCAATGCAGTTTACAGCATTGCTTCAAAGAAGTTGATAGTCTGAATGATGATACATGCCCCAGTTTGCCCCTGGTACATGTTATGACGATAGGATGCCCCCTCGGGAGATTGGACGAGAAGAAGGCAGAAGGCGTGAGACGGACAATCTCACGATGAAGAAGGTGAAGTTTGAAGAAAATGGGTGAAGAAAGAGCTGAATGATACGCGATGCAAGATGGAATGATGACACACACGAACACGTAAGCAAGTATGCACAAATGACACAAGAACAAACAAGGTATTGCCCCTGTCAAGCGGTAAACCAATGATATACTGATAATGATATACGACATGTTGTCATGGCGGGGAACAATATATCCCTAGACCAACACGGCAGGCGTGTTGTCATGGCGGGGAATGATAGATCCCTAGAGCAACATGAAGGATAGTGTCTGGTTTCAAGAAATGAAGCATGTCGTGTAAGACGCGTGTATTGGTCTGATTTCGACAATGCAACATCATGTATAAGACAATTGATTGATTAACTGATCGAGTTGGGTTATGACTAGACAAAGATCAAGACCACTGATTGTGATTGGATCATTTGTGCAAGATTAACTTGACTTGATTGGTATGGATTAAGGATGGACCTTGCATTTGGATCATTGCTCAGATTGACTGGACAAGGATGAAAGATATGATGATAGATAGAAATCTGATTGATAGAAGAAAGACTCGATAGAAGGACTCACAAGCTTTTATTTGTATTGATACTCTGCATTGTTGGATCTTTATTGCATGGGATATGGATGTATGGATGTATAAATGGATATAGGATGGATGCTTTGCTTTTAGAGTGCTTTATTTCATCATTGGGCATATTTTTTTTGGTACATTTTCTGAAATGTTGTAAGTGAATACAAGCATCTAGGTATAATTGAACCGAGATGACCTGAGTACCACTTATATGGATTTGGATTTAGCAAGTTAATACAAGCATCTAGTCAAAATTTAATCTAGATGACCTGAGTACCTCGTGCATTTCAACAAGCAAGGATTGCCCCCGTTCATGTTAGACCTTTGATGTCCTCGATGATCTTTTGCCGATCATGTCCTTAGACAAGGCTTCACATTACTAAAGTGTAATCCACAAACAACAAACAAAGAAAGTAATCATGCCCCCATCATAGCATCTCTAGCTTTTGGCATCCTTGAGTAGCATAGGAAGGTATGGTAGCAAAAAGCAAGACTCTGTAACTTAACCCTAGGTTCCAATCTATAAAGCATATTTGCGTTGATATGTGTTTATTTCTTGCCTGAATTTGCATAAAATCATTTAGAAGACCTTGGGTATTTGCGGTTAAGATGCCTATTGTCAAGATTTCTGCTTGAAGCGCGGGGTTTGATGGCATTTGCTTGCTTGGTGAGAAGATTGCTCAATCCTTATTGGGGAGACAGACCCTAAGGGACTGACCTAGTGCCTCGGGGGCTCATTGCTAAATGGCCTTGCCTACGTGATGACGCAGAGGCAACGTAGTTCGGGGTAAACCCTAATGGACCATGGAAGGACTAGCAGAAAGATGACAAGAATGAAGACAAGAAAGGAGATGAATGGGACCTTGGGAGAGATGGAAGCCTCGGGGGCGCATTAGAATAATGGCCTTGCCTACGTGACGACGCAGAGGCAACGTAGTTCACAGACTTGGACCATGGACCTAAGATATGGATCAGATGAGACGATATGGATCAAACAAGACATGAAATGGAACAGACATGGATAAGATATGGAATAGATATGGATCAGATATGGAACAGATATGGATAGGCAAGACACAATATGGAACAGATGATACCGATGACAAGGAAACACCACGGATAGGTAGATGTACGGGTGATAAAGAATGGAACGGGTAGGTATGAGGATGGGCAATAGTGGATAGAAGGAAACAAGGATGTGATCTCCAAGGACTATGTCGCATAAGTATAACATGCCCCATTGTAGGTAGAGTACATAGGATTTTTCATGACAATGCTTAAGACGAAGGAGGAGGATGAGAGGATAATGAAGGATTTGTGTGGTTTTGGAGGGATAAGGTATGCCAAGAGATATCTAAAACATTTGTCAACATTGTGCCCCCAATCTTTATCAAGATCAAGAAAAATAGAGAAATGGAGGATTAGGATGGATGGATGGGACAGTATAGGTATGTAATGGATAGAGGATAGGATAGGAAATGGTATGAAAAGAAATTGGTAGGAGAAAAGTGATATGCCGATGAGACAAAGTGCCCCCAAGTGTAGGTGACATAGAAGATCAACTTACACATGACGCCTGTTTGCCAGGTTTTCATCATGGTACTTATCCAAGGCGCCTGTTTGCCAGATTTTCACCATTGGATGAAGGGATTTTTCTTTACTTTTTTCATTCTTTTTTTTTTTTTTTGAAAAGGATAAGACGAATGCAGAAGGGAGAGACTCAAGTATCTAGTTCCTTGAAAGGTGATAGTCCTGCTAGAAGGATGTTGTCGCATGGACTATGTCAAGTGTGCTCATAGATGTTGGTAAGGGAGTGCAGGAAAGTGAGATATGAGTATGTAGATAGCGGATTATGGAAGGTGCGATAGTGGATGATGATGCAAAATACAGAAGGACTTATGCAAGGATGGAAGGAAGCTTTATGCAAAAGCATGGACCATAGGATGAGGGAGATATGTAGGATAGTAGTGGAGGGGCGGGGAGATGGAGTTAAATGGAAGTGTTGTGGAATGGAAGGGAACCATGACCAACGGTTGCACATACTGTGATAAACATTGAAGCTGATGATGGGAAGGTGGTGTAGGAAGCAATGGAGAGTTTTTCTTGGTGGATGAATGATATAGGCCTTTAGGGACCCACATAGACTTTGCATTGTTTTGATTTTTGTTTGTCATGTGGGATGGAAGGATTTGATACTTTTGGATGGAATTGGAGAAAGTGAATGGTTGGAATTCTTGAGAGGTGGATGCCTCATGTAACTTGAGGGCTTTTTGCTTAGGCACCCAAACCATTTTGTTTTTAGATGGTACCTGTGAAGGTATGAGTTTGGGTGTATGCAGCATTTGTGCAGCTTCTGAGAGAAGTATTTGTTGCTTGGGGACCCACACTTTTTTCAATTTGGCATTGAGGTGTGTGGGTGTATGCAGCTTTTGATATGGATAATTCTTTGATTCTTGGCTTTTATATCCTAGGTCATGAGGACTCTTAGGATTTGTGACTTTATAGGTAGAGGCATCCACATATTTGTCATTGAATCCTCGTGGGATGGTGGAAGTGAGGTTGGTGAAAGTTCCTTGTTTAGACAATATGTGCATTTGTCGGCCATGATTGGGATATTTAGAGGAGTCATAGATGGATGGATAAGGTGTTAGAAGAAGTGGTGGTAGGATGAGTAGAGGGCTATTAGGAGTTGGAAGTAGCAGAGGTAGATTGGATGGTGGAAGGTGTATGATCACATGCTTTTGACAAATGTAGGATGATGGAGGTGGAATGGCGACATATGTTTTGGGGATACGATAGGGTTTGTGATGGAAAGTGGGAGACTTAGGAGGAGTGGAGGAAGTACCAACATCTTGAGATTTCTCACCTTGGGGTATGTAGCCAAGGCCGTATGAAGGTGGAGGAACATTGACATGGATAGGTTCCAAAATACCTTGTTCATGAAGGCCTAAGCCTTTACCTTGATAGTTCATATTCTGGAGTATGCGGTGGACCATGGGATTATGTATAGGTGCATTAGCAGTGAGTTCCTTATTGGATGAGGAAGATGAGATAGCGGATAATGGTTGTTGGTGTTCTAAGGAAGAACATTCATGCATGAAGGTAGTAAGCCCAAGGATATAAGACGACGGATTTGTAGCTTGGTCAATAATGGATGGTGAAGGATTGTTAGAATCTTGATCATCATTATGCTCTTTAGGATCTAAGTTATTGGGTTGATCATTCGTGTGCACTTGGGAGGCAAGTGTCTCATTAGAGGAAGTGAAAGTTGTTGGATCATGGATGGGATTAGATGGAAGAGGGATAAAAGAAATGGAGGCTTCTTGCTCATGAATGGGTATGGGATCAAGTTGCTCAAGGACATCTTCTTCATAGGGAATATCTTGATCATAGAACAAATAAAGGTTATGGATGGGTTGGAGTTGGGTTTCCATCTCATGTATAGGATCAAGTTGCTCATGGATAGCTTCTTCCTCAAAGATAGTGTCTTGATCATAGAAAAGATAAAGGTTATGCATGGGTTGGAATTGGATTTCCTTCTCTTGTATAGGTGTTGGGAGATGGATAGGATCAATTGGCTCATGGAGAGGTTCGTTATTATGGATATCATCTTGATCATGGAAAAGATACATGTTATGGATAGGTTGCAAGAAAGTGATTTGATCTTGACTTAGACTAGGGATTAATGTTTCCTCATGCTTAGGATTAGACTCTTGACATACCTCTTGGGTTACTGGAATGGAAGTGGATAGCTCTTGGATAGCTTCTTGGTTGACAACATAGGTGTTTGATGGACCTTGACTTTCATTTATGGTAGGAGGTTCTTCAATAAGCTCAAGGGGTTGCGAATGACATGAAGGATTTTTGGTAAGGTCAAGGACTGGAATTTGGGGACATGGTTGACTCTCTACTAGTAGCCCTTGGATCACATCATTGGTAGGTGTATGGATAGGTGAATGAGGGGATTTAGCTTTCTCTCTAGCTTTTCTCCAGTGGTATAAATTTGGAAAAACTCTTTCCCACCACTCATCTGATTCTTTGTGGGTCATCCATTTAGAGTTTGAGGAACTAGATGGTGGTGTTGGTGTAGAACTGGTATGCTTTGGGATATGGGTCTTAGAAGGTGGCAAAGGAAGACTAGTAGATGGGGTGGTATAGGATTTCCAACTTAAGGTGGTGTTTACCTTGTCATACCTAGTGCAAGAGAAATCTTGCATCAACCAAAACCATTTACATTTCAATTTGTTTTCTTTCATTTTCTAGTTTAGTACAGTTAGTTCAATGAGTAGCAGTTTCTGTATTTTGGTCTGTATTTTACCACAGTTTCATTTCAGACATTACAGAGATGGACTTAGCATCTAGACATCTTCATGCACATCATATCCAAAATTTAGATCATTTGGATTAGTTTCTGGAAAGATATCACTATCAGAAGATCGACTATTTTTTGAAAGCAAAGCATCCTGATAGTCTCAGATAATCAGCTAAAGGAGAAGACCTACAGAGCATTTCATGACTTCTAGAACTAAAAGAAAGATCATTCAAGGAACTTTAGTTCATGGCTGACCTTTCCTAAGATCTGTACATTATTCCCTTTACTTGCAGAGGAGCTAAAAGACAATCAAATAAAGTTTGAGTCCATGAGCAGTACCTACAGTGCTAGAACCGAAGAAGGATGGAGAATGGAGAATGTGTACAGACACTAGAGCAATTAACAAGATCATAGTTAAGTATATATTTCCTTTTCCTAGGATGGATGACATTATGGATTGTTTGAGTTGAACAAAATGTTTTACAAAGATAGACTTGAAGAGTAGATACCATTAGATTAGATTCAGAGAAGGAGATGAATGGAAGACTTCTTTGAAGACAAACAAAGGATTGTATGAATGGTTAGTGATGCCCTTTGGATTGACAAATGCATTGAGTACTTTCATGAGGTTGATGAATGAGGTATTGAAGAAATTCTTGGGTAAGTTTGTTATTATATATTTGGATGATAGTCTGATTTTCAATAAGACAAAAGAAGAACATTTGTGACACCTAAGACAAGTATTGCAAAGATTGAGAGAAGAGAAATTGTTCATAAACATTAAGAAGTGTAGTTTCATGAAGGAAGAATTGGTATACTTGGGATTTTTGATTTCTGTGGAAGGATTGAAGATGGACCCTAAGAAAGTGAGAGCAATTGTTGAATGGCCTACACCTAAGAGCATTGGAGAAGTTAGATCATTTTAGGGATTAGCTAGTTTCTACCAAAAGTTTATAAAAAAATTTAGTTCAGTATGTAACCCTATGATAGAGACAATGAGAGATGGCATAAAGGACTTTAAATGGACATCAAGAGTAGATAAGAGTTTTGAGTTGTTGAAGTAGAAAGTGATAGAGCAACCTATGTTGGCATTACTAGATTTCAATAAGGATATCTCAAGTTGATTGCGATGCAAGTGGAAATGCAATAGGAGCAATGTTAAGTCAAGAAGGTAGACTTGTAACATATTTTAGTAGGAAGTTAAATGATGCAAGAAGAAGATATTCAGTTTATGATTAGGAGTTCTATGCCATAATTCAAGCCTTGAAATAGTGGAGACATTACTTGTTACCTAAGAATTTTGTGTTGTATACAAATAATCAAGCTTTGCAATATTTGAACAATCAAGGGAAGTTGAATCAAAGACATATGAGATGGGTAGATTTCATGCAGAGTTACACTTTATACTAAAGCATAGGAGTGGAAAATAAAATAAAGTTGCAGATGCATTGAGTAGAAGAAGGAACTTGCTGACAGAGATGAGAGTGGAAGTGTTAGGATTTGAGGAATTGAAGAACATGTATGAGGAAGATCTTGATTTTGTAGAACATTGGAAAGCATGTAAGGAACCTATTGTGATAGATAGAAGTAAGTGGTTGGAATATTTCATTCACGAAGATATGTTGTTCAAAGGAAACCAGTTATGCATATGTAAGAGTTCAATGCAAGACACTTTGATCAAAGAGAAGCATAGTGGTGGATTGGTAGGACATTTTTATAAGACTATGGCTTTGGTAAGTGAAAATTACTTTTGGCCTCAGATGTATAAGGATGTAAGGAATTTTTTTTAGAGTTGTAGAGTTTGTCAAGTTGCAAAAGGAAGTAGTCAAAATACTGGATTGTACAAGTCTTTGACAATACTGGAGATACCTTGGGAAGACATAAGCATGGATTTCATAATAGGATTGCTAAAGACACAGAGAAGACATGATTCTATATTTGTAGTGGTGGACAGATTTTCAAAGATGGCACATTTCATACCTTGTAAGAAGACAACTGATGTAGTGCATGTGGCTAACCTATTTTTCAAGGAGATTGTGAGGTTGCATGGATTACCTAAGAGAGTAATTTAAATAGAGATACAAGATTTCTTGGATACTTCTAGAAGACACTTTAGAAGAAGATGAAGATAGACTTGAAGTTCAGTTTAGCATTTCATCCACAAACTAATGGACAGATAGAGGTAGTGAATAGGAGTTTGGTTGGAGAGAAGGCAAGAAATTAGGACTTGATTCTATCACAAGTAGAGTTTGCATATACTAATTTAGTGAATAGGAGTACCAAAAGAATACCATTTGAGATTATGACAAGAACTAACCCTAGAGGAGTAGCATAATTAAGATACATCAGCATGGAGGAAAAGAAGAGTGCAGAAGTAGAAGAATTTGCATGACACATGGAGACAATGCATAATTAGGTTAAGAAGCATTTGGAAGAGATGAACAGTAACTATAAGGAACAAGCAGATGAGAAGAGGAGACACAAAGAGTTTGTAGTATAAGGAACAAGCAAATGAGAAGAGGAGATACATATAACAAGTTTAAGATGAAGAAGTTTGATTCAGGAAATGCATACGAAGTGGAGCTACCAGAGACATTGGCCATATCACCTATTTTCAACATTACAGACCTATATCAGTATCATGAAGCAAAGTTCAGTGATAGCATTGAAGAGGACTTGAAGAAGTAGTTACCACAACAAGAACCAAAGTAGATTGAAGACATCTTGGACAATAGAATTAGATGCAGCATCAGAGGCAAGCAGTAGAAGGAATATTTGGTAAAGTGGAAAGGCAGACCAAAAGAAGACTCATCTTGGATTTCTCAGGTTGAGGTGGACCACCTTGGTTTTCCTCTAGCCCCAGCAAAGTGATGAACTCACTTTTTCAACAACCCTAGATGTCTAATGTAGGAACATCCCTCATTCAAGAGCAATCTTTCATCAACCAAAAAAACTTGTATTTTAGTTTGTTTTCTTTCATTTTCTAGTTCAATACAGTCAGTTTAGTTAGTAGCAGTTTCTATATTTTGGTCCGTATTTTTTCACAGTTTCATTTTACACCTTGTGGAGCTGGAATTAGCATATAGACATCTTCATGCACATCATATCCAAATTTCAGATCATTTGGACTAGTTTTTGAAAAGATATCACTATTAGAAGATCGACTATTTTCTCAGAGCAGAGCATCCTAACAGTCTCAGACAATTAGCTAAAGGAGAAGACCTACGAAGCATTTCACAGCTTGTGGAGCTAAAAGACACATCACTTAAGGAACTTTGGTTCATGGCTAACCTTCCCTAAGATCTGCATGTTATTTCATTTACTTGCAGAGGATTCCCATTTGTTTGGGTCTGACCTATCAGTGTACACATGTTACATCTCTTTCATCAGAGTTTGTAATCAGTCTTGGTTGACATAGAGGAATCTTATGATCTAGAGATGATATATAATCATGTAATAGATGCCTAGGAAAGCAGTGAACCATATAGAGATAGATAGATATTTTGAATTCTTTGTGAAGGCACTTCAAAGCTATATCTTGTGCATATATTGTAACTAAGGAATCAGACCTGTGAGCCCTAATTGTAAGCCCGCATGTTTCCAGCCTATTTGTATTTTAGATCTATGATATACTAAATGATTGAATCTATATTTTCATTCTATAATTGAGTTATTTCCATTGTGTTTACTCTTGCTCCACATTCTAGACTGTTCACTTTGTGGGCCCTCCTAACCATGACTGCACCAGCTCATCAAGGATGGCCTTGCCTATGTGTGCACAGAGGCTTCATAGTTCAGGGTAACTTGACTTGCAACCACAAGATTGACTTAAATACATATATCCATGAAAGTAATAGTACTGGTTAAAAAATTGGATTCATGATAAGCATTCTAGACTCTCTTATTCGAGTCATAAAAAGGATACCACACCATTAGACATTGGACAAGCTAACATGACAGAACTCATTTAAAACTAGGCCATCTCATGATAATTGGTTTATAGGCAACTAACTGACTAACCATAGACATACCTTGGGTCTCATGATTGTATAAATTATGTGATTAAAGGTATAAGGCTCACTTAAATAATAATAATAATAATAACAAATTAATTAATAAGAATCAAAAAATATTAAATAATTTAAATTCCTTAAAATATAATCTAACTACTATTGATCCTTCAATATCCAATACAACTAAATAATCCCACAAATTTCTTGTTCAAAGATTTGATACAACCAATAATGAAATCTTCTTATTATCTTCTATTAAATTCAAATCTATCTCTTACCATTGTTACCAAAACAAACACACTTAATTCATTTATCTAACAACAATACTAAACATAATATAAACAATGCATTAAAAAGGAATGCATTGGTATAAATTAAATTAGTCCTCCTTCCAATCTCAAAGTTAATTCAATGAATTGAATTTAATTTAAAAATAAGAATAAAATGAAATAATTGAATAAAAATGATCTTGACATGAAAACCACCCATTAGTAAATCTGTCATACCTTTCTTGTTTCTCAATGGAATTTTAAAATTCAAGATGTTTTGGAAAGGTAAGAGTAAGGGAAAGTACTTCAAGGATAGCTTCTCTTACTCTTACCTTTCCAAAACATCTTGAATATTAAAATTCCATTGAGAAACAAGAAAGGTATGATAGATTTGCATCCACAATTTCCTCATAACACCTCTCAACAATTACACACCAGAAAATTTCAACTCCATAGATAACACATCATGTATACACCCAATTAGATGAGGATTACCAGTTCCAAGTAGAACCATAGTGCCTCCAAAAGAAAGGTACAAAATAGATCTCACACAATATATTTAGGGGGAAATAGATCATGACCATCCCATACAAGTCACATTTGCAGCCCCATCCTCACAATAAACATTCCCTAGAGGCTATCTTCTCCCCTATACAACCTATCAGGGACCCCTCTTGGATATAGTAGTTTACGCAATTCACATTACTCCACACATGACAGCAGCAACAAACACTAATAAAGCCTCAAAATAAAAAAATTTCCAATAAATAAATATTCAAATACAATCAACTAATAAAACTTCATACAAATTCAAATTAAATAGTGGAAGCCAAAACAACAATTCAAATTTTAAAACCAAAAACCATAATAAAATAGTCCTTGAGGCAAAGAGGAAAATTTTACAATTACAATCAACCAAATATCTTGAAGAAATTATAAAACTATAGTCTCAATAAAATAAGAAAAAGCAACAATAATCAAATAAAGGTTTCAACAATTTACATAAAACTTTTCATCACAATCACCACGTGACTTCAAACAAGGCACCTAAGGGGAGGAGGGGAATGGTGGTCTCAAACCACATAGAGCTCAATAATAGATTACCATATCATAATTCGTATGTCCCACACAACCTAGGATAGCCATATCATATATCAAAAAAACACCTCTCTATAAACTTTCACATGCAAGACCCAATAGCATATGCCACAAAATAAATTGATCATGAAATCTGATATCTATCTACAATTTTGTAAAGATCCCAACCTTTGATACCAAAACTGAGAGAAGAAGCCATTACCCTTTGATGGTTATTAGAAATGTCTTATTAATCTGCTACCATTTCTTCATTGCTGACAAGATGTTGATATTATAATTATGACAATCTAAACACTCTCTTCTATGTCCTTAGTAATAATATGATGGCTTAAAAACTATGAACGATGCAGAAGATTTCTATCCAAAAATCACTCTTTCCAAAACCTAAATTTTTATAAATTAATATTTAGTCTAATTGTTTGTAACCACTGATGCTGCCAAAATTTCATATCTGAAAGGCATTCCCATAAATAGTGGCCAAGTTACCATCAAATGACCATCTTCTAGAAATTGCCACTAATGCTCATGCCAATTTAGATATCATAATTAAATTTTAACAAATAAATAAACTCCAAAACCATAGGCGCTCTGCAATCCATTCTCAACCCATATGTTCCCAACAACACATATGAATTGCTAATGAATCCATAAAGAGGAGGATCAAAGGGGATATGGATTCCAATGTGACTATGAGGGGGATGTTTCCCCACCTCACCCCATAATGGGCTACATCCCAAAGGAGGAGCCACACCTCATTCAACCCTACACTTGGGAGGCTCTAAACCCTGACATGGTAGATCTGCTCCCAACATAACAATAACAACACATATGAATCTCTAGTCTGATCCATAAAGAAGGGGGGAAAGGGGATAATCATCCCTCTTAGGGGTAAAATAAAAAATTCCCCAAGAGAGGCTCCACACCTCTCTCAAACCCCATTACACAAGAGGCTCTCACCCCTCAGGGGAGACTAGCTCTCAAACATAACAATTCCCTTACCAACACAATACATAACTCAAAAAGAATTCACAACTATGATTATACAACACACATTATCCACCATAACATACAATTATCAAAATCAGGTATACATGCATGAATCGTTACTAAAGTCTGCAATACCCTTCTCTCAAGTTGTATACCTTGTATCACAACTAGAGACACAACATACACAAGCTCACTAGTATCATCACAAAATATGACAAAATTTCACATGATTAAGATAAATCATCCGTTATCATCCAAAAACTTATATTCATAATGATTTAATAAGGAACATTTAAATGTTTAAAGTGATCTAGTAGATATTTTTATCCTGAACAATAATCAATCATGAATTATTTTGGTAGAAGACAGTGAGACCCAGAAGGCTCTAGAGTTTGATAAACCTAGCTCTGATACCAAATGTCATGCCCAAGATGTTACACTTGAGCATTGAGTACAAACACACCCAATTATCTATAACTGATTAACCAACTCACATAAAATTAGTTTTGCAATGCATGTACTTTGATATTGATAACAACCACTAAATCTACAATCATTAACCTATCTCATAGAATTATCTTAGTAGGGCAATTGTTTTGATATATCATAGCTAAACCTTAAAATTTGAAGCATAGGTTCAGCATAGATAAATCAGCATAACAATAGAATGAATTTATTCATCAATGCATGTTACAAACCCAATCATAGTCATGACACCCATTGTAAAAATATATTATAATCATGAGAGAAATCAACAACAATTTTATTTGAAATAAACCTCAAAGTTGTTGATATCAACTATGAGATCAATTATCCAATTACATCAAAATGTTTAGCATAATCATAATGTATCGATATATAGTAACACTTATATATAGAAAAAAGTTGTTGCAAATATGTGTCTAATCGATGTTGTCATTGATGTCAACATATTCCTGTTGCCATTGGTGTCAACTATATCCTATCTTGTTGCCTGACTAGAAGACTGGAATGTTGAGGATATTGAGAAAATTAATAAAGATCAATGGAATGCAGATCATATGGTAGTATAGAGGATTGTGTGAAGTAGCTCCAGTCAAGATTTGAGAGGTCCACATGAAGATTTGAAGAAACTATGGCCATTTGAGTAGAACTAGTTTTGCAGTATTCAGAAGAGACAGAAGAGACGGAGTGACAGAGAAGTGGTCCAAATCTTTCCACATATGTCAAATAATGATCTACGGATCTAGAGGCATGTTTGGGAAGTCATTGTGTATCATCCATTCAAGTGGTTCATGGTTTGGAGGTCCGCAAGCAATCTTTCTAAGATGACAGTCATGGCAAATAGTGTTCTTGAGGTTTTGGATGAAGATGCAAGTGATTCTAATGATTTGGAGGAGTGCGGATGTTTTTGTTGAATTCATTATGCTTGTGGAGGTCTCTAGATCATGTGACTACTATTTTGGAGGTTCGCATTGAAGTTTGAGCTTATTGGTGAAGATTTCCTTCTTGGTGTTGATGTTCCTGGCTGACCAGATGATTCAAGCATATTGCAGATGTTCCAGAAGCAATTCTCTGAGCATGGCATGTTGTTGAAAGAAGATTCAATTCTTAACTATGTTTGGTTGATAGCTTAGTGATTTGCATTAAGTAAGAAGTTTGGTGTACCAACCTTGATGCTTATTCCAAGGTTGATGAAGCATATAAAGGAGTGTAGTTGAGTCATGGAAAATTATCATTGAGTGAAAATAATAAATCTGAAGAAAGGATTAGGAGTAGAACAAAGAAGAGGAAGAGTAGAAGAACAAAAGTAGAACTGAGTGAAGAGTTAGTAAAGAAGATTTTGGAAGCAGAATAGAAGTTTTATGAGAATTCAATGAAACCAAACCAGGCATGAAGTAGATGTTATTTCTCAGTTAATTCTTTCTATGTTAAACTTAAATTTCTTGTAGGCAGTGAGCCTCTCTTTTGAGTAGTGAGCTCTGGGAAATGAGCCTGAAGGAAAGTGCCTTCCCATTCATTTTAAGTACTTTTAACAGGGTACGAATCTTGTGGGCTAACACCCACCGTGGTTTTTCCCTTAACCAGGTTTTCACATCAAAAATCTTGGTGTCAAATGTGTTGATTATGTTTCTGCTTATGTGATGTTGTTTCATGCTTTAATGTTTACATCATTAATCAATTTGCAAATTGTGAAAGAAGATTAAAAGGAAGAAAAGATTAAATTTTGGGATAACTGATTCATCCCCCCTCTTAATTGTCCAGTCTAATTCCAACAATTGGTATTAGAGCCGGTTCCTCTAAATGAAGCTTAACCACTTGAGGAGATCCAAGATGTCAACCTACAAGAAGGATAGTCCAAGATTTGATGGAACAAATTACTCTATTTGGAAGGATTACATGGAGTGTCATTTGCAATGCATGGATAGTTCTTATTATGTGATAACTAAGGATGGGTATATTCCTCTAGAGAATCCTTCAACTCCAGATGAAGTCAAAAATGTTGAAAACAACCTTTGAGCTAAAGAAGCCTTGTTGAGTGCCCTGACTGATTTAGAAATGACAAATGTCTTTGGACTAAAAATTGCTCATCAAATCTGGAAGAAATTGGAGAATCTTTATGAAGGCGATGAATATGTCAAATGTGCTAAGCTACAAAGTCTGAGAGGAAAATTTGAAAATCTGAGGATGAGTGAAGATGAAAACATCACAATCTATAGGCAAAGGTTAAATGAACTTGTGTGTGGTATCAAGTGTGCTAGTGGAACTTTGGATGAATCAGAGATTGTGGAAAAAGTGCTCAGATCTTTACCTAATTCATACAAACATAAAGTTACTGCTATAGAGGAGATCAAAACTATTTCAAAAGTTATAAGAGATCAGCTGATTGGTAAAATTTTAGCTTTTGAATTAAGTGAGTTTGGTGATTCTCTTCCTAAGTCTGAATTTGCATTCAAAGCTAGTGTTCATGGGAAGCAAAGATATGATATGGGTGAAAGCTATTCAGGAAGATCAAACAGATTTGATAAGGTAAGGAAGGATCTTGAAAGTGATGAAATTGAGTCTACAGAACTTGAATCTCTTATTTCCAAAAGAATGCCAAGAGGATCAGGTAAGTATGAAGGAAAGTTGTCATTCAAATGTTTTTCTTGTAATAAGAATGCTCATTTTGCCTCAAGATATCTAAATTTTTTTTCAAAGCCAAACCCTAACAGATATAAAAGTTAGAAGAATTGTTACTATGTTCAAGAAGCTGGAGAAGGAGTCACAGATGATGAATCTGATCATGGAGAAAATGAGTGGGTGTTCATTACTGTCAAAGAAGAAAATCTAGTCTCTACTGAATCTGCTAGCTATACAAATGTGGAAAGTGCCTTGGCTACTCAAGTTGTTGATGAATGGGTGATTGATAGTGGATAATCTCATCATATGAATGGGGATAAAAGTAAGTTTGTAAGCTTTGAAAAATATGGTGGATTTGTGAAATTTGGAGATAACTCAACTAGTAGAATCCATGGCAAAGGATCCATCTCTTTTGATGGTAAGAATAACACTAATGATGTTCTATATATGGAAGGACTGAAGCATAATCTTCTTAGTGTTGGACAGTTGGTTGAAAAGGGTTATGATCTTAGATTCAAGTATGGGAAATGTAGAATCTTGGAAAGCTCTGGAACTAAAATTACATCTGGTACTCAGACTAGAGGTAACATCTTTCATTTAAGTAGTTTTGATAAAAGTTTCTTGATTGCTCATGTGGATTAAAGTTGTCTCTGGCATAGGAGAATGTGTCATGTGAATTTTGATAACATTGTTAAGATAAGTTCCAGTTAGGTTGTAAGAGATCTTCCAATACTTGTGAAACCTACTGATAGCATGTGTAGAGAATGTCAACTGGGTAAATAGAACAAAATTTCATTCAAAAGTAAAGAACAATCATCAAGTGGATTGTTGGAACTTGTGCATACTAATCTTTGTGGTCTTGCTAGAATTCAAAGTATACAAGGAGACAGATATTTCATGTTGCTAATTGATGATTACTCCCAAATGATGTGGGTAACCTTCTTGAAAGAAAAATCAGAAGCTCTTGACAAATTCAAAGTGTTCAAGGTCATGGTGGAGAATGAGATTGGTGTGAAGATAAAGTGTCTGAGATCTGACATAGGTGGAGAATTTACCTCTGGTGAGTTTGATTCATTTTGTGAGAAGCAAGGAATAAAAAGATAGTTATCTTCTCCTACAACACCTCAACAGAATGGAGTTGTGGAAAGAAAGAACCGGACCATTCAAGAAGTTGCTAGGACCATGATTATGGAAGCAAATGTTCCACAACTCTATTGGAAAGAAGCTGTGAGTACTTCCATCTACACTCTTAACTGGGTGTAGATCAAAGGTAATTTTGGTAAGACCCCTTATGAGCTATGGTTTTGTCATGCTCCTTTTGTAAGTATTTCAGAGTTTTTGGTAGTAAGTGCTATATCAAAAGAGATCAGGATGTAGGCAAGTTTGAAGCAAGAAGTGATGAAGGGATATTTTTGGGTTACTCTACTCAAAGAAAGGCATATTAATGCTTTAACAAAAGATTGAAAAAGATTGTTGAAAGTGCAAATGTTAGAGTTGATGAGAGTAAAGAAAGGCATTTCAGGTCTTACGGATATGAATCAGATGAGCAAGATGAAAATCAAAATCAAGGAAAATAAGTTCAAACTCAGATACAGATTCAATTTGATCTGGAAAATCCAAAGCATAATGCAGAAGTTAAGGAACAAGTTCAAGAAATAGAAATTCAAGCAAATCCCAAAACTCCCATGTATGTAAGACTAAACTATCCCAAAGATCAGATTATAGGAGATAGAAATGAAGGTGTTCAAAATAGAAGAATTGCTAAAGAACAAGAAAAGATTTGTTTGATTTCAAAGATTGAACCAAAATCTATAAGTGAAGCCTACAATGATGAAAACTGGATAAAATCAATGGAAGAAGAACTAATGCAAATTAAAAAGAATCACACTTGGGATCTTGTTCCTAGACCTAAAGACAAAAAATTGATTAGAACCAAGTGGGTCTTCCAAAATAAACTAAATGAAGATGGTGAAGTTGTAAGAAATAAAGGAAGGTTGGTATGCAAGGGATATTCTCAAGTGGAAGGAATTGATTTTGAAGAAACTTTTGTTCCTATGGTAAGAATAGAAGCAGTCAGACTATTTCTTGCATTCGTTGCTTATAAAGATTTCAAGGTATATCAGATGGATGTCAAGTTAGCTTTTCTAAATTGAGAGCTAGAAGAAGTCTACATTGAGCAACCAGAAGGATTTCAGTTGTCTGATTAGACATATATGGTTTGCAGATTGAGGAAAGCATTGTATGGACTTAAACAAGCTCCAAGAGCCTAGTATGCAAGATTGGATAAGTATTTGGTAAAGCTATGATTCAACAAAGGCATTGCTGTCAGTAATCTTTCCTTCAAGATTGATCATGAACACATTCTATTTGTTGAGGTATTTGTTGATGATATAATTTTTGGTGGGAATGAAAGTATGTGTAAAACATTTGCTGATCAGATGTAAAGTGAATTTGAGATGTCCATGTTTGTTGAAATGAATTTCTTCTTAGGTCTACAAATCACTTAGTCAGATAAAGGTATCTTTATATCTTGATCCAAGTATGTGAGAGAATTGCTAAAAAAGTTTGGGATGGAAGATTCAAAGGAAGCAGGTACACCCATGGCAATTATATGTAAGTTAAGATGATGACTCCCTTAAGGAAAATTAGAAAAGGTATAGATCAATAATTGGAGGACTACTCTATCTGACTTAGACCAGACCTGATATCATGAATGCAGTTGGGCTTGTTGCTAGGTTTCAAGATGATTCAAGAGAATCCCATGTTATGGTAGTCAAGATAATTTTTAGATATCTCAAGGGGACAATTAAATATGGATTATGGTATCCAAAGGATAATGACTTCACTCTTCATGCATATACATATGCTGATTGGGTAGGAGATGTGGATGACAGGAAAAGTACTAGTGGTGGTGCAACTTCTTGGGAAATAGATTGGTTTCTTGGTTGAGAAAAAAATAAGAGGCAATATTTCTGTCTACTGCAGAGGCAGAGTACATAGTTGCAACAAGTAATTGCACTTAAGTTTTGTGCATGAAGCACATGTTGAAGGATATTAGAGTGGTATTTGAGGAGCCTACTACAATATTCTATGATAATTCAAGTACAATTAACATCTCAAAGAATTTAGTGTTGCATTCAAAGACAAAGTATATATCCATCAAGTTTCATTTCTTGAGAAAGAAGGTAAATGAGAATGAAGTCAAGTTGGAGTTTGTGTCTTCAAAGGATCAGATTGCAGATATTTTCACTAAGTCTCTTCCCAAGGATACTTTTGAGTATCTCAAAGAGAAGTTAGGGGTTATTACCCCTCCTAATTAGAATTAAGATGCACTAGAGTGCATCAATCTAGTGAAACTCATAGTCATATCTTGTGATCCAGATTGATGTTAAGGAAGCACTGCTCAGAGGGAGTAGTTTGCATGCACTGCTCAGGGGGAGTAGTCTGCATGCAATATTGTAGTTTGATCTAAAACAAAACTAAGGAGAAAAGAATGCAAATATATGCCCTTTGCCATTGATGTCAAAGGGGGAGAGAAGCCATGAAAAACTAGTTGCTAGTGAAAGGGGGAGCAGTGAAGATAGTGGTTGCAAAAGTGATAAGAGAAAGGGGGAGAAGCTCTTGTCTTGATGGTTGAATTAGTTTTTCACATCATATGTTGTCATCAATGAAAAAGGAGGAGATTGTTGCAAATATGTGCCTAATTGGTGTTGTCATTGATGTCAACATATTCTTGTTGCCATTGGTGTCAACTGTATCCTATCTTGTTCCCTGAATAGAAGACTATAATGTTGATGATATTGAGAAAATTAATAAAGATCAATGGATGTGGATCATATGGTAGTATAGAGGATTGTGTGAAGTAGCTCCAGTTAGGATTTGAGAGGTCCATATGAAGATTTGAAGAAACTATGGCCATCTGAGTAGAACTAGTTTTATAGTATTCAGAAGAGAAAGAGTGATAGAGAAGTGGTCTAGATCTTTCTCGATATGTCAAATAATGATCTATGGATCTAGAGGCATGTTTGGGAAGTCAGTGTATATCATCCATTCAAGTGGTTCATGGTTTAGAGTTCCACAAGCAATCTTTCTAAGATGACAGTCATGGCAGATAGTGTTCTTGCGGTTCTGAGTGAAGATGCAAGTGATTTTAATGATTTGGAGGAGTGCGGATGTTTTTGTTGAATTCATTGTGCTTGTGGAGGTCTCTAGATCATGTGACTGTTGTGTTGGAGGTTTGCATTAAAGTTTGAGCTTGTTGGTGAAGATTTCCTTCTTGGTGTTGTTGTTCTTCCCAGTCCTGGCTGACCGGATGATTCAAGCATATTGCAGATGTTCCAGAAGTAATTCTATAGAGTGTGGCATGTTGTTAAAAGAAGGTTCAAGTCTTAACTATGTTTGGTTGATAGATTAGTGATTCACATTAAGTAAGATGTTTGGTGTGCCAACCTTGATACTTATTCCAAGGTTGATGAAGCATATAAAGGAGTGTAGTTGAGTCATGGAAAATTATCCTTGAGCAAAAAATAATAAATTTGAAGAAAGGATCAAGAACAGAAAAAAGAAGTGGAGTAGAAGAACAAAAGAAGAACTAAGTGAAGAGTTATTAAAGAAGAGTTTGGAAGTGGAACAGAAGTTTTATGAGCATTCAATGAAATTGAACCAGGGATGAAGTAGATGTTATTTCTCAGTTAATTCTTTCTATGTTAAACTTAAATTTCTTGTAGGTAGTGAGCATCTCTTTTGAGCAGTGAGTTCTGGGTAGTGAGCCTAAAGGCAAGTTCCTTCCCATTCCTTTTAAGTACTTTTAATAGGGTACAAATCTTGTAAGCTAACACCCACCATGGTTTTTCCCTTAACCACGTTTCCAAGTCAAAAATTTTGATGTCAAATGTGTTGATTATGTTTCTGCTTATGTGATGTTGTTTCATGATTTAATGTTTACATCATTAATCAATTTGCAAATTGTGAAAGAAGATTAAAAGGAAGAAAAGATTAAATTTTGGGACAGCTGATTAACCCCCCCTCTCAGTTGTTCGGTCTAATTCCAACAAAAATATCATTGACCATTTCTAGACTAGAAACTAATCATACAATCCTTTTAAGGAATTCCTCCATAAATAAGATAGAAGATAAAAGGTTCATTATCTTACCATAGTTCTCTTCTCTTTACCTTGCATTATCATTAACTATCCCAATTGTTCTCTGAAACCTGTAACTAGATGACATTTTCAAAACTAGATACACGTTTAGTCTTTTTAGGAAAGTGAAATAATCATGATTACATTTCAGAATAAGATGAAAATGAATAGGATTTAAGGGGATATACATATGCCTTGAGGGCTCATCAAGGATGGTCTTCCCTACCTGTGCGCAGAGGCTTCGTAGTTCAGGATAACTTGACTAGAAACCACAAGATTGACTTAAATATATATATCCATGAAAGCAATAATACTTGTTACAAAACTAGATTCATGATAAGCATTCTAGACTCTCTTATTCAAGTCATAAAAAGGATACCACACAATTAGACATCAGACAAGGTAACATGATAGAACTCATTTAAAACTAGGCCATCACATGATAATTGGTTTATAGGCAACTAACTGACTAACCATAGACATACCTTGGGTCTCATGATTGTACAAATTATGTGATTAAAGGTATAAGGCTCACTTAAATCATAATAATAATAATAACAATTTAATTAATAAGAATCAAAACATATGAAATACTTTAAATTTCTTAAAATATAATCTGACTACTATTGATCTTTCAATATCCAATACAACTAAATAATCCCACAAATTTCTTGTTTAGAGATTTGATATAACCAATAATGAAATCTTCTTATTATCTTCTATCAAATTCAAATCTATCCCTTACCATTGTTACCAAAACAAACACACTTAATTCATTTATCTAACAACAATACTAAACATAAATAAACAATGCATTAAAAAGGAAATGCATTTTTATAAATTAAATTAGTCTCCTCTCCAATCTCAAACTTAATTCAATGAATTGAAATTAATTTAAAAATAAGAATAAAATAAAATAATTGAATAAAAATGATCTTGACATGAAAACCACCAAGTAGTAAATCCATCATACCTTTCTTGTTTCTCAATGGAATTTTAAAATTCAAGATGTTTTGGAAAGGTAAGCATAAGGGAAATAAAACCCAGAAAAAAAAATAGAAAAATTCTTTAATATTATAGGTTAGTGTTTACTGCAATCATCTATTTTCCCCAAATCTAGATTTAACCCACAAACAAAAAATATTTATTTAGAAATGTGAAGTAATTCCTAACACAATAGTTATCTCTCTCATTCATCAATATAAACTCTCTAAAGCTGATTTATATGACATAAATTTGTACTACAATAGTTAAACATTTATGAATGTTCTTTTGATCCACTTAATTAATAAAATGAAAATATTTATAATATGATAACATATTTAATATAAATATATTTATAGTATGAATATGTTGAGGAAGTATACACTTATATATGTATAATATGTACACATTGTATGTGTATACACACAATATCTTAACCCTACCAACTCTTATTCCTAGAATCTATTTAACTACCTCCATGCTTAAAAAAACCCAAGCTTGACCATTTATCATGAATAGAGAATGATTTTATTACTCAAAAGTATTCCCTATATTTATAATGAATGATAAAAATAATAAAAGACCAATGATTTTTTATTTTGTTTTACTTTTGTCATTCAAATAACTATACAATATATAGATGTATGTGTTAGAATCTGAAAAGATTATTAACCCAGAAAACTAGTGCAAACAAATAGATATTTAAACTATGAATGCAAATGATATGAAATCAAAATAGAAACACAAAGTTAGTCTCTAAGAGAGTAATGCAAATGCTAGAAGCAAAATAGCATTAAGAGGATGCAAAAACAAAAGATGCCAAATACAAGCCAGGTAGCATGCTTATATAGACCAGGGAGAGGGAGGAGGTGGCAACACCGACCAATGAGGAGCAACCATCTATTAGACTAAAGATAGCAAAGTATCTTCCAAAGATATCTAATGGATGCTCACATGTAGGAAGATCGTACCTCTATGGCACACCTTGGTGTAGGACATTCAATGATAGCCCATACTTTTTTTGGGTCCATCTTAAGACCTTCTTCTGAGATAACAAATCCTAGGTATACCAACTCCTTCTTTGCAAAACTACATTTCTTTAGATTAATTAGCAACTTCTCCTTCCTCAACTTCTCTAAAACTCTTTTGATATGCATCATATGTTCATCCCAAGTCTTACTGAAAATCAAAATATCATCTAAATAAATAATAACAAAACTTTCCAAAAATTCTTTCAGTACCTCATTAATGAGCCGCATGAATGTGCTTGATGCATTGGTTAGCCCAAATGGCATGACTAACCACTCATACAAACCCTCCTTTGTCTTGAAGGCTATCTTCCATTCATCTCCTTCTCTGATTTAGATCTGGTGATACCCACTCTTCATATCAACCTTCGTGGAGTACTTGGCTCCACTCAAACAATCCATTATGTCATCCATTCTAGGTAATGAAAATCTGTACTTGATCATGATCTTGTTGATAGCTTGAGAATCTATACACATTCTCCACTCTCCATCTTTCTTTGGTGCTAGTACTATAGGTACCGCACATGAACTTAGGCTCTCTCTTATTAGCCCCTTCCTTAACAACTTTTGAACTTGTCTGTTTAGCTCTTCACGCTCTGCAGGGGTCATTCTGTGGACTGCCTTATTCGGCAAACTATCTCTTAGTATTAAGTCCATTTGATGACTTATCTTCCTCACCAATGATAAACCTTCGAGTACATTATAAGAGACAATGTCTTAAAATTTTTCCAACATATCTAAAACTTCTGCTGATACATCTTCACATTTCTCTTGATTGATCTTAGGAATCAATGCAAAACAATGACGCTCATGCTTCATACCTTCCAAAAATTTCCTACCATCTACCACACAAATTTTGGTAGTACTACATACCTTTTCTTCCACCTCCTTCAATGGATTCAACTTATGACAAACTCCATCCTTTGTTAGGGAGTATGTGTTTGCACAACCATCATGGACAGTGCTCCTATCATACTACTATAGCCTCCCCAATAACATATGACATGCATCCGTCGGTATGATGTCACACAACACCTCATCTTGGTAGTCACCAATCTTGAACTTCACTAAACACTACTCATTGACCAAAGCTCTATGGTCCTTCTACAACCATGCAATCTGATATGGATGCAGATGCTTTCTTCTTATCAACTTCAACTTGTCAACCATCTCCTCTAAAACAAGATTATCAGTGCCCCCACTATCAATAATAATATCACAACACTTACCTTCACATTTGCACCTTGTGTAGAGTAAACTCTTCCTTTGATTGGGTTCTTTCTCCTCATTCAACAAAGTTCTTCTGACAACTAGGGTGTCTCCCCTTTCAGCATCTTCAGAATGCTCAGATTATGCATCTTCATCTACATGTGCAACTCGTGCATGACCTTCAAGTCTTCTATTTGTCCTTCCTTGATGTTGCAGACACTCGTATGCTCAGTGCCCTTTTTCTCCACATTGGAAACAAGTTCCTTTGAAACCTCCTCTTCCAGGTCCTTGCCCAAGTCGGCCTCTTCCTCTTCCTCTTTTCTCTCCATTGTTCTAGTCATGAGGGTGGTAGGTATTACCTCCTCTCTAATTTTGACTAGTGTCAGCTTCTTCACTTTTCTTTGAATCTTCATTCCGGCCCCCATAGGGTCTTCCACCTTGACCTCTTCCCCTTTGCTTGCTTTCAAATCTTTTATTCATCATCTCTTCCACCTTCAAGGAAAACTGGTATGCATCTTCTATGGGGGTCATTCTGACCAGGCTCAGCTCCTCTTGAATACTTGGTCTCAACCCATTACTATAATGGGCTACCTTCTCCTTATTAGCCTCTGCATGACCGATTCTGATAATAATCCTATAAAACTCTTCTATAAACTCCTTAACAGACTTGTTGCCTTGCTTCAATCCTTGTAGCTTCTTCAATAACTCCATCTCATAGTCCACAAGAATCAACTGCTTCTTTAGTTTCTCCACCATCTGATCCCATTTGGTGATCTTTCCTTTTCCTCTTCTGTTCCTCTCTAACTGGACCTCCTTCCACCAAATACTGGCATGGCCCTTCAATTTTGTTTTTGCAAACTTGACCCGATCTAGGTCTTCCACATCTTCATACTCAAAATATTCCTCCATGTCATTGATCCAATCAATAAGCTGCTCTAGATTTAAATCTCTAGAATATGTAGAAACTTCGATCCTGGGTGTCTTTCCAATCTTAGAAATGGCCCTTAACAACCTAACTTCTACAGGATCTCCTACAACTTATTGTTCTTCCTCAAATAGCTCTTCTCTAGCTTCATCTTCACTTTCTTCTCTTGTTCTCGGATCAAATCATCTTTGCAACTCCTCTTGCAATGCATCAATTTAACTTTGCAAGGATCTAAAACCCTCTTCTGTCAAAGCATTCCTCCCAATACAATTTCTTCATGGAGGCATCTTGATCTCCACAGAAAACCACAACCTCAGGTCTTGGTGCAAACTGCCTCACATCCGGTAATCTGTCTACACACTCAAGAACCCTTGCTCTGATACCACTTGATGAAGGTGGTAAATCATAAAACACACAACAACAGAAATTATACATAGAAAATAGAACTTTCTTTATTGATTTGGACAACTTATTACATTACAAAAGTTCAAATGCAATCAGAGGAACCAACCCTCCATAGGTTGCAACACATTACAACTTCCTATCACAAGACTCTGGAATCATCAGCCTTCTGTAACCCTAAATCAGCTAGGGTTTCCTTTTTCCCCCTATTCTTGACTCTACACTTTCCCCCTTATCTCTACTACTGCCCAGGGTTCCCAAAAATGGTTATTAATAGTCTTTTTGGTGGCCAACAACCTAATTTTGAAATTTGCATCTCCCTCCAAAAATAGGTCAACTTCTGGGAGCCATAACTTTTGATCCGGATGTCCAATTGACAAACCGTTTTATGCGTAAAAAATCTCATGGAGTGCTCTACGTACTAAGAGTTGGATTTGCCATCTCCTACCATTTTCAGGCCCATACAGGGCCATTTAGTGCCTCAAACCTAAGTTTGAATAATTTTAAGGCATTTTTCAGGAAACAGAAACTTTAATATCTTTCATCTCGCAAATGATCTTTGCATGATTCCTTCGCCAAAGGTTTTATTTTTCAGTTACAAAGCTTTCTATAAATTTTCACTTCAATCCATGCCCAAATGCAAACTTTCTAAAAATAGCAGGTTGCTATTTTTAGCAGTTTGGAAAAACTAAAAGTTCTACATCATTATTCAAGTGATTATGGAACTAGAACCACAAATTTTGAAAAGAAATGGAAAGAACATCAACAATTTTAAAACACATCTTTTTTTGGGTGATGAAAGATTGCTCTTACACCACTAGATGTTCCTGCATCAATATATTTCTCTTGGAAAATTATCTTCAACATCATCTTGATGACTTGCAAAAATCACAAATAAACATGGGTTATTCTCTTGTTTTTCCCATCCTCTTTGGAGCTAAACTTCTATCTATTTATAATATCTCATCTGCCAAGTTTCATCCTCCTCATTTGGGCTCCAATGACTCTAGGTATTCATGTTCTTTCTTGGTGGCATCCAACTTGTTGAAATGTGACTCTAGGGATTTCTTTTGTTTATTTCCTTCATAACTTGGATGCTTGAAGACTTTTATTGTCCAATCTTTGTCTTCTAGCATGTAGGTGACAAGGATTTTGTCCATATGCAACTTGCCTTGTCTTTTCCTGAATGAAGCAAATAATCAAAATACAAATCACATACTTTCTTTATCTCCCTAGATTCTCCTTTACTGTTATTGTCTCTTTGATATTATTATAACTAAAATCCTTTTCCCAATGACTAGAGAAATCCAACTTACAATAATAATCAGCATAATAGTTTCATGAAGATATGCTAGTCTAATATCATTTCAAAAGAGATCCAAAATAAAATCTATACTTATAATTTAACTAAATAATTATTTGATGCATCTCAAAAATATTCTTGATAAAATTCTATCACGTAAGGATCAATATATCTATTATTAGATTTATTAGATAGGGCTTATGCATCCTTATAGACTCCCAAAGCTTTTTTCAATTTACAAGTTTTTTGTGTTACAAATGAACTGCAAAATTTAGCTAGCAATTGTATTCACTTTGCAATTTACATCTTTTTATAAATTACAGCTGAAGTCTAAACTTTGGTCACACCTCACAGTCGCAAATCTTTTTTCAATTTAAAAGTTTTTGGAAACTACAACTAAACTCTAGACTTTGATCACATTTCACATTTCCAAAACATTTTTTACCTTTTAACTTTTTGTAAACTACAATTGGATTCTAAACACCAGTTGCAATTTGAGAACCCAAAACTTTTTACAGTTTGCAATTCATGCATGTTGTAAACCAAGTGTGAACTCTGACCAGTAGTCACACTTTATTTACAACTTGAATTTTTTTGCAAATTGTAATCAAAGTTTGAACTTTGATTGCAGCCTATAGTGCACATTCATTTTGTAATTGCAACACTATTGCAAACTGTAAAACTAGATCTAGAATCTAGTTTGTAATTTACAAATTATTTGCAAAATATGACTGTCCCAAACAATTCAAAAAGCTTAAAATTTTTAGGGAAAAAGAATTTTAATCATTCTTTGAATTGTACTAACTTTCTTAATAAATCTAATTAAGTGTTTTGAATTCATTTTTGTTTTAATTGCATCTCGTAGAATAATTTTTTATTCATAAATACTAAGGCACATCTAATTGTGGCTAGAAATTATAATCATGAATGTGTTCACCAATAAAGATGAAGTATGAATATAAAGACATTGTACCACCTTCAAAACTAGTGTCTAACATAGACAACATTTTTGATAGATTTTGGACCTGTGGGACTGTAGGAGTTTCACAAGAAGCTATTGGTAAGAAAGAAAACTAAATAGTGTAGAACATCAAGTTGAGTGGTGTCATTAAAACAACATTCTTTTTAGTTTCCATTTAATCTCTATACCTATTCATGACATGTACAAGACAATATAAAAAGAAGCATAGGCTAGTTAGAACAATTGATGAAAAGGTGATCATGCAAAATTAGTTTCTATGCATAGAATAAATGTTGAATCTACCACTAAGGGACACTTTTGTCAAAATAACCATGGAGTCTTCTAAAGATTAATTCAAGGCTCACATTGATTAGTGCACATATTTCATTAACAAGAATTGGTTGGCCAAGATAAAAGGAACAATATCTAGATTGATAAAGAATTTATTTGACAATGAATTCAAAGAAGAGATCAATGAAGAAACTACTCTCTTGAGTTAGGTTGTAGGACTTGATATTACTTAGGAGTTTTATCCATGGATATTCTAGTTTATCACCAAAGTTGTTTTCAAAAAGGAGTTTATTGATTGGGAAACTGTCATTAATGACATCCTACACAAATAGTTATGTGAATTCATTTAGTCCAAGCAATTCTGCATGACTTCATATCTGGTGTATGCCTTACCAAGGAGACAATAGTTCATTGGACTTGAACAAATTGGAATCATGAGTTTAGGATGGAAATTAGTGTACCAGTACTACCCTCAGTTGGAGATGAAATAAAGTCCCAATAATTCTAGAAGGGTGAATGATGCTTTTATATTTTATATCATAAGAATGCTTGAAAATGATAGAGCAAAGAGGATGTCTCCAGAAGTGATGGTATATCTTTAGAAATGGGGAGATTGGTACTACCAATTCACTACCTTTACCTATATAAGAATTGATAGTTTTTTAAGGGTACCATTAAGACTCCTAGCTTATGTTAGTGATTGAATAGCCCTATTGGATGTATGTAGACAAGGCACTGGGGTATAGAAGATATGCACTAAGAAGAAGGTGATATGTCTTCCTTTACCTTTGTCTATTGTGAGATATACTTGTCCAACAACTTAGGCAGCTAGAAATGCATAAATAGAATTCTCTCTCTTGAAACTTAATCCCTATGAAGCAAGATCTTATTTTCAACCTAAGGATGTGTTTTGAATGGTGAAATCCACCATCATACATAAGCCCCATCTAGATGACTACTAGGTGAATTGCGTTGATGACATAGAGATCTACAAAAGGTCTTATTCATGCACGATCATGTTATAAATGAGGATGTGTCAAATTTCTATGGTGCATAGAGGATTTCAAGATAATGGTGAAACTCTAGACCCTTCATATAAGGCTAACAAAGTATTTGATCACCCTTTACTAGTGCATGATTGGACTTTGAGAGAATTTATGAATTTGGAATCCAGAACCTCCATAGTGATCAAAAGGAGTAAATGTGGCTTGAGGAGACATTGAAGAATTATCATGAGGAAATCCATTCTATCAAGGTAGTGACCACAATTGGTGATTAAGAAGAAGAGAAAGAGGAGGACGAGATAAGGCTAATGTAGAAAAAGAAGTCAACCAAATTAAATTTTGTGTGTTCAAGTTTGAATCAACCAAAACAAGGGCAAACTCAAGGTATGGATGTCTCTCTTAGCCATTAGAATACTCCTTATTAAGCTCCTTCTCAAGCTATTCATGTTGAATTAACCCAAATCAATGAGCTTGTACCTTCTTTTGAGGAAATTTTGAGACCACCATCTCAATCTCCCCTAAAATCACCTCTTATCACCTAGCCCCTAAACCTTTCTATTGCAAGCCTTATAAGATATATTTTTGAGAAAACTCTTATCTAGTCTCTAGAGAAGATACATGTACCTTTTTAAAAAGCTCCATCTTCCCCCAAAATGCTTACCCCACCCCTTTTTCCAAAATGATCAAAACACACCACAATAGCCTCAAGTTAGCATCCTAATAGGAGAAGAACAAACTATGGATATACATTGGTGGTTTGTTTAGTTCATCTAGAAGAGAAAGAGAGTCATGAAACTAGCATTGGATGATCTTACTCAGCTAACTACCATATTTCCAAAGTATGGACTTCCAAATAGAGCTAGGGTAAGATCTTCCATTACAATTTATAGCTATGAAAATAGGCAAGATTAGATCATTACACCATTATAAGATATATTTTTGAGAAAACTCTTATCTAGTCTCTAGAGAGGATACATGTACCTTTTTAAAAAGCTCCATCTCCCCCAAAATGCCTACCCCACCCCTTTTTCCAAAATGATCAAAACACACCACAATAGCCTCAAGTTAGCATCCTAATAGGAGAAGAACAAACTATGGATACACATTGGTGGTTTGATCAGTTCATCTAGAAGAGAAAGAGGGTCATGAAACTAGCATTGGATGATCTTACTCAACTAACGACCACATTTCCAAAGTCTAGACTTCCAAATAGAGCTAGGGTAAGATCTTCTATTACAATTTATAGCTATGAAAATAGGCAAGATTAGATCATTATACCATTGCAATACATTCCTAAAGTAGATATATAACCATCTAATTACATAGTCACTACCATTTCTTTAGGAGAGCTATCAAGGGAGAAATGGAAACAACTCACCATATCATCATTGGATTGGCTCATTTAGAATATGGACAGGGATATGGCCACTAAGGAGGAATTGAAAGATAAGGTTGCACACCTTACGTCCTACATTAAATACCTATTTGGTCCCATTGGTTCATCTTCACTGGATATGGTTCCCTAGCATATTCTAAGTGTGAAAAAGGAGATACTAGCTACTAGAGATTTGGGGAATGTCATGTAAGCCATCCATGCATAGAATGTAGAACTGGTGAACTTATGCCACAAGATAATGTAAGAATTAATTGAGATTGTTGCAACAATATCTTGAGACCTTGATGGTAGGGGTAAAAATGGAATTGGAAGATATAGAAAATATATTCCCCTAGATATCTTAGATGGTAGACATGGATTTCCCAAATTTAGTGAATAAGGTCATTCTAAGAGATTAGGATTCAAATGTGCATCAAAATTGGAAGTTAGCATACAAGTTCCAAATGAAGATCCTTAAGGAATGCTAGAATAAGAGTGAGAAGGCACAATCCTCAGTCCAAAGTGTATGCCATGCCTTGAAAGAATTCATGTATAAATTGGGATGTTCTTTATTGATAAGGACCAGAATATTCATTCATTACAAGTTCTACAAGACTAATTCCCAGAATTTGTGAGGAACGAGTCTCTGAAGAACCCAAGTTTTTCTACCAAATATGTTAACCATTTGATGAAAATAAAGGGTGCTTGTGAAGATATTGAGACCAAGATTATAGAATTGAGTACCACTCAAAAGAGACTCCATGATATTTTCATGAAGATCAATGTCAAATTCACCCATTCAGATGGACTTGATCCATAATTAGTGAAGGTGGCACTAGATAATTACACTTCCTACTTGCAAGAGCTAGAGAATAAAGTTTCTAAGAACAACTAGCTAGAGTGTGCAATGGTGACATTCATTTGCATGTCCAATTTTATCTTTTATGTAATAGTACAATAGTATAAAAGTGTCTTTTAAAATTCTCTTTTTGTGGATTAGGGAGGGAATGGATTTTCACATTCTTCCCTCCCAAAATCTATAAATACAAATGTTCTCTACTTTGTAAAGGGTTGGAAACTCATTGTTGGTAATACAAGTAAATTGTTTCAGCTTCATTTTGAAGTTCTTTTTTTTCTTTTTGTGTGATTTTTCAAACTTTGAGCATGTACCTATCTCTTCATGTGCTTAGTTCACCAAGTGTCAATGAGTTTGATATGTATTAGAGCCACTAGAACTTGTCTGATTGTGAGGTATTTTTTGTGGTAATTCAAAGCATATTATTGTGCCTAAGTTTGTAGATTTTATCTCACATATACAAATTCCCTTAGAAGATTACACCTTCCTACATGGTGATTGTAATAATGGGTCATATGAGGAATAATTTTAATCAAGTTTTTCCATTCACAAAATGACATGTGAAGGATAGGGGTTGCATGCTTAGATTTTCTAACCCTTTTCTCCCTCCCTTCTCTTTTTTTTGAAATTGTGGTTAAGCTAGGAGTAGTGTAGATTTTATTTTCTCACATTGGTGTTAGTTTTAGGTTTTGTATGAAGAATGGTGAAATATTTTGAAGTGAATTGATACTAAAATCTTTAAAATTCATATATCGTGGATGATCTTCATATATGTTCAAATTCATTTTTTGGGTTTTGTATGAATTGTCCCATAAAACACTTTTATTGCTTTGTGACTCTTCATATTCCAATTGCCTTTATTAGAATTTTGGTGGTCTTTTGGTATTATGAATCACTAAAAATTGGTTAAATGTGTTGCAATTAAATTATGGAAATGTATGTGGTTGCAATTAACATTAAAATTTATCTTTGAAATATAAAAATTAACTTATAGCAAGATTTGTTGTAAAATTTTAGATTTCCTTTATAGGTTTGGATTTTTCAAAGTTTTTCTAGAGGCCCTTGAATGGGATAGTCTAAATCTCATCTACTGAGATATTTTGGTCTTATTTCTAAGAGAATATTAAAAGAAGACTCTTGGGGCATTGATCCTTTCAATTATAGGAAATTGCACTATTCAAATGTGTTGGTGTGTCAAAACAAACATGTAGAGAAATGGCTCTAGAAGGAGGGTTCAAAACTAGAGCCTAAAAAAATTAAAAGCAGGTATAATTTAGGTCAAGAAAAACAAAAATGGCATGAAATTCCTAAGAACAAGAAGACAAATAAAGAGAAGGTGAAATTGGTGGTAGCATCAACTACTATGAGTTCTTCAACCTTAGATGTTTTTTTATTTAACTCACAGGATATTTTATCACATTCAACACCATTAAGGAACCATATTCCACAAGTTGACACTTGCCCATCTAGGTTGGTAGATTTATCTACCTCATCTCCCACAACATCAACCAAGAATAAATGGTATCCCATGCATGGTTGGGAGGGGAAAATTGCCCCTTAACATTTCCAAGGTCTCTTCACAACTTACCCAACAATCTTGAAAATTTTTGTTCAAGGTATACCCATGGAAGTGTTGATAACTAAGAGGGGGGGGTGAATCAGTTATCCTAATATTTCAACTTTCTGTGCTTTCTTAACAGTTAATGCAACATCAGATCAAATAAGCAAGCATAATCATGAAATGCAAATAACACCAATACACATGACACAATGATTTTGATGTGGAAACCCTGTTAAGGGAAAAACCATGGGGTGATTAACCCAAGATATTATTCTCTGTTACAAGAATAGAAGATACAAAATGGCACTTGCCAATTAGGGCTCACTACCCGAGCACACTGCTCACAAGAGGCTCACTGCTACAAAAAACTTACTGTATACATGAAGAAAACTTGAACTGATGAGAAGCATCCACACATGCTGAAGTTCAGTTCCAGTTAAGCTCAATAGACTGATCTGCTGCACTTCATTCTTGCTCTCCTTAAGTGTTGCTGTCCTCTTACATTTTGAGCCTATTTTTCTGCCTTTTATACTATTCTACTTTTACTTGCACTTCAATACTTGCACAACACTCCTTCATATCTAAATCCATCTTGTATTTATATCCGCACAAGTGATTTCAACACTTTTCTAGTCGACATCCGGAATAGTCAATATTATCTCAAACTCTGGTCTGTCGGCTGAATCCTTGCATACTAAGTAAATGTGGATCAAGAATATGCTTGTATAATTCTTCAATCATTTCGGCCAATCATGAATGATACCTCAAGAAACTTAGTCATTAGCAATATCTCTTCCAAATTTTAGTCTGACACTCTGCCGGTACAGTTCTTCCTCTGTCTACTCTGTCAAATAGGAACCCAACACTCAAGTGTTCATATCTCTTCACCCTTCCATCACCGGAGGCTAAATCCTTAGAATCTATTTGTCAAGGTACTCCTCTTGACTTCACCAAATCTGTACTTTACTAAAATACTTTCTCTGAGAGATTCAGACCTGACGGTCAGACCTTGCTGACTGCTCTATTCTTGCTTACCGAATCATAACACTTCTTCAATCTAACTTCTAGTAGAGACACATCATGTCCTGCGGATGTGTGAGATAACCCTTGTTGCCATCAATGACAACATTCATGAATCCATATAGTGTCTCTTGCCAACAATCTCCCCCTTTGGCATTGATGGCAACACTTAGTGAAAAATGACTGTCACACTATACTCCCCCTTGGATGATGCTCTGTCTCTATGTATATTTTCCGAAGCTCCCCCTTAGCTGGATTCCTCATTTTTCACTACTCATTACTCCCCCTTTGATATCAATGGCAAAGGGTGGGGTCCGCACACCAAAATTTTCAAAAATTAATCTATACTTAGTCGCATAAGTATATCATCTAGTTGCACTCTATATAAACTTTAGTATGTCTACAAAAGTGTTTTTCAATTGTACAACTTTGGTTGCCCAACTCAACTTCATCCTATCCAAAATTGATATGTGACCACTCAACAAGAATGCAAAAGCTTCTGCCTTCTTCAGATTTGTCAGATCATTTGTCTTGGCTGTGGTTTGAGCATCACTTAGGGCCTCATGCATGGCCTCCAACTTAGGAATGATTATTCTTCTAAGTTCATTTAACCTGCTGATTTTGTTTTTCTTTTCTTTCTCTAGCTTCTTAATTTCATCCAACACTGCAATAGTCTGACATTCTTGATTTACTATGGATGAGGTAAATGGATCAAAATTTTGAGAAAGTTTTGTTAGTTTGATCTCCTGTTCTTCCATTTTCTTCTCAATCTCCATTGTTGCTTTGGACCATGATAGACAAAATTTATATATTTCCCCACCATCTTTAAGAGCATTTTCTAAGCTCTTTATCCCTATATCTATATTTCTTCTATCATTTGATATTAGACTTAGTACTTCAGAGAATCTTTTATCCAAAAACTCTTTCCGGACCTTTTCCTCAGCTGATTTCTCTAAGGAATCAAAATGAGTGCTGACTGAACTAACAAGAGACTTAAGATTACCTGATGAGGAAGCCGATGAATCCTTTAGAAAGGATGGCATGATCTTTTCAAGCACACCAGATGTAACTTCTATTAGCTCACAGTCTTCCATGTGAGACTTCAGGAGTTTTTCTTTTGCCTTTGCATTAGCAAATGAAGCTATCTTCATTGTTTGTACCGGGGAAAGAGAATCAAAATCAAATGGTCCTAGTAGAAGTTCTGGTTCATCAATCTCCAGTGTCTCTTTGTTTAAGAATTCCTTGACAATTTCTGCAGTGTCTCTTGCCGGAGACAGAGTTTTCTTTTCTTCTGCAGTCTTAGAGCTGTCATCTTCTTTTCCCTTCACTTCTTTTTCTTTATCCTCTATCCTTTCTTCTCCTTTGGATCTGGAGTCAGCAAGGGAAACTGGAGGAGAGATGTTTGTTTGTTCACGGGCCACCTCTTCCGGAGCAGAGGATTCCAAGTCCTTATCTTTTTCTTCACCAGTGTCCATTACTTCTTCTGTCATTGCCTCAGTAGATTCTTTTTCAACACTTGTAGCCAAGGGATCAACACCCAAGTACTCTATAATAGGAATGTTGAATCTTGAGTATGCATTTTGCATGATTTCTTCTGTTTCTTTTGCCACTTTATCAGTTTCTCCAAGCATGAGCTAATTCATTCTAGTCTTACTCTGGAACTCATCCTTGCAATCTTTGAAGATTATATCCATTTGTTTTGGAGTAATTGAAGGGTAGAGATGAATAGCTATCTATTCTCTAATTTCTAAGTCCTTAGCCTTAGCATTTTCTTTTCTCATTTCAAGTTCCTTTTCCAAACTTTTAGGAATTAGAGAAATTATTTCAATCAAGGCTTTATTGTATATGTTCAAGTGCTTAACTGTGGCTTCCTCTAAGATTTTTCTATCTGCATCATTATATGCATCATAGAATTCTATTATTGGTTATAGGTTCCCATCCATAGTAACAGCTTTGACTACATCATCTAGGGATAGAGTGGGTTTTTCAACAAACTCTTCTGCCTCTGCCACCTTATCTGCACCGGATACTTTCTTCTTGTTGTTCATCTTCTTGATTTCTTCATCAGATTCTGTCTCTTCTTCATCTTTCTGACTGATATAAGACCTTGTGGCCTTTGTCTTAGTTCTTTTCTCTACTTTACCAGATGATTTTGCTTCTGATTTTGATGCCTTTGAGCTCTTGTCAGTGGTAGGAGTGGACCTCTTAGAGGATCTTGTCCAGGTGGGGACTTCTACCGGACGACTTTCCTTTTTAGTACCTTCCTTCTCTTTCTCTACTCTTTCCATCTTCTCCCTGTTTGCATCAAGTCTTTCTTTTGATATGCCAAATCTTTTGGCAACATTCTCAACTTTTTTTCTCACTTTTTTCTTTATCTCTGGTTGTCTTAACTCCACATGGATCTTCACACTTAATTCTTCAAAGGTTCCAAACCTTTCAACTTTGGGATCCTTGGGCTAACTTAGCATGTGCTGAACATGTAGCTCCACAATTTTCTCATCCACTTCATACCCCATAGGCATGATCCATACTATTCTTGGTTCCACTGCCTCCATTAGGCACTGATCAATTTCTACCATAAAGCATATTGTATCTTTATATTTTTCAACTATAGATTGGGGGATTCTCTCTCTTGCTTGCATCATGCTCTAAAAATTCTTGAAATATCCCTAGAGAGCTATATTCTGTGCCTTGGCATCACCAAGCCCATGTATATAATCTCTAATCTGAATGGCTACTAGCCTATCATTCTGCCATACCTAACCACTAGATCCAAGAAGCTCATTCATGTAATAAAAGAAAAGACAGAGTATCAAACCATCGTATTTGAAGGAGTTCTTCTTATCCTTCTTTATCTTCTATAGATTCTCCAATAGTTGGTTCAGAAGGAGCTTACAAAGATCATAGTCTACATTCTTCCTCACATTTCATAAGCAGTATATATAGCAGTTCTGGAAACTGAATTCTCCCTACTGGAGTGATATATCTTATATCCAATTATCATTGATGCAAACTTGATATCCAGATCTATGATATCCTTAATAGTCATAGCTCTTTTATCAAACTTTGATCTAGTAGCCTCACTTACAATTTGGTTTTTGATAGATTTGAGAATGGGCATCTCACCGGTTGAGTGTAATCTGGTTACAGCCTTAATGGCATCCTTAGTGATCTTAAACACCCTGTTCAACCACATGAAGTTGTCATGCATTCGGCTCAGAATATACAGGACCCATTCATCTTCCAGAAAATAGGGGAAATGAATGCACTATGCAAAATGTTTGTCACAGATAGCTTTATACTAGGTTTTGAGTTCGAATGAGTCATCTGTTAATTGCTTGTGATAGATATCAGCCAACTTAGATTCCTCATATTCTTCAATACTCGCATGAATATATGCCCTAACATCTTCTACATGCAAAACCCCATGCAGAATGCTTGACAAAGCACCTAGGGGATCAACTTCTAGGGATTTATATGGATGCTTCTTAAATTTAGGGCGAGGCCTATCAGAAATCTTCACTACATTTGGAGTAGCCATCTTTCAAAGATTTGTAGAGAGATATTAAGAATGGAAAATACCTTTTACGCTTCTAGGTTACACGAAGTGAGCCAGATCAATTGCTGGATGAATCAGATTCTACAGATGATCTTTGATGGGCTTGAGGAATTTCTGTTGCAGAGCTTCTTTTCATTTTTTCTTGAATACAGAATGAACAAATGCTTAATGAGAAAACCCTTATATTGCTCCACAAACCCTAATATCAAGTTGCAATAAATGCTCGACCTAAGTCATTCTAGTTTGCCTTATTTGGATGACTTGAAGAGTCGGATCAATCTTGATCTAAACATCTTGCGGATCTTCCAAATCTTAATCATAGTTTATTTAGATGTTTCTCTTATGAACCCTTTAATCTGCAACTCTCCTTGTGCCAGTTCCGGCACCACTTGGCTGGCTAGGGGAAAAAGGGTTTCTTTGTGTCTCCCCCTAAGCCAGAGCTCACTTTTTAATTTTTGGAAGGAATATCAGCACCAGAGTCTGGTGCATATCCATCCCCTACATTCTCTGTACTTTTCTTCACCCAAATCTTGTTCATCTCATTTTGAACTTCATCCGCATTCACTTTTTGTTTTCCCTTATCTTGATTCTAATTATGATATACCGAACCTCTTTTGTCCTGATTCTTGCTTCTACAGAATTTTGCAATATGACTGGATCTATTGCAAATTTGGCAAACAACATTTCTTTGCATATTTGATTGATATCCTCTTGGTCTTCATTGATTAGCCATATGACCCATTCTATTGCATGCAAAGCATCTACTATTGAATGAATTGTTCATTTGCATTTTTCTACATTCATGAGATTTGTGACCATACCTTTTATAGTTGAAACACTGTCTGGAGAAGGATGTATTAGTTTGATTCATTCTCTTTCTACACTGATTTGCTTTATGACCAAAATTATTGTAGTTGTGTTAGTATCCATTGAAGAATGGATATCTTTGAGCATTAGGCTGCCTTACCGGAGGTCTTCTAGGCCTGTTCCTTGGATTTTCTAATCCAAAATTCTTCTGATCGGATCTGGAGCTTTCATCTTTTTCATACCCCAGGCCACACTTGTCATCTACTCTCTTTTGGTTTTCAAGAAGAACTTCAAGTTGAGCAGAGCTTATCTTGAATTTCTCTTTGTATTCATTTGCTGTTTGAAGGTCCCTTTTAAGAGAGACAATTTGATCCTCAAGTTTTTCTTCATTATCTTTAGCATCTTCAAGATCAGATTCAAGATGTCTGATTATTCTATCCATCTTGTGGTAGTCTTTTGATTTTTCCTTGAGAGATTGTCTTAAGATCATCTTCAGATTTTCTTCTTTCTTCAATTTCTTGGGTGAACTTCATAACTCCTAATTCCATTTCATGTCTTACCATGATGATTTCTTTTGATAACTTTTCACATAACTTGGTTTTCTCTTTCAGATCTCCATTTGTATCTTTGGCTTCACCTTGACTTGCCAATTGCTAAAGTAGCTCCTTTCTCTTTTTCATAGAGAGACTTGGTTTCTCTTTTAGTTCTTTTATGAAATCATCAGCCTGTTTGAGTCTTTCCTTCAATTCATTGACTTCAGAGTTTGACTGCTCAAGATCATCAAGGGTAGACTTGAGTTGCTCCCTTATACCATATACATCCATTTGAATTCCTAGATCTTCCTCAAGCTGTTAGGCTCTGTCAGGAGGAACTTGGCTCTGATACCAATTATTGATAACTGAGAGGGGGGGTGAATCAGTTATCCTAATATTTCAACTTTCTTTGCTTTCTTAACAGTTAATGCAACATCAGATCAAATAAGCAAGCATAATCATGAAATGGAAATAACACCAATACACATGACACAATGATTTTAATGTGGAAACCCTGTTAAGGGAAAAACCACGAGGTGATTAACCCAAGATATTATTCTCTATTAGAAGAATAGAAGATACAAAATGGCACTTGCCAATTAGGGCTCACTTCCCGAGCACACTGCTCACAAGAGGCTCACTGCCTACAAAAAAACTTACTATATACACGAAGAAAACTTGAAATGATGAGAAGCATCCACACATGCTGAAGTTCAGTTCTGGTTAAGCTCAATAGACTGATCTGCTGCACTTTATTCTTGCTCTCCTTAAGTGCTGCTGTCTGATGGAGTTAGGTTGTCATTGATGTCAAAAAGGTGTCCTCAGTGTGTTTGATGTCATCAGGACTTGGTTGATCAGGTTTGGCCTTCAATGTGTCTTCTTATGTTCTTCGAGTTCATGTTACTTGGTGTTGAGTTCAGTTACTTCATGTCATGACAATGTACACATTCCGTGATGGTGTCTTGAAGATGTTGGGTCTTGGTATGATGTTGTATTGGTTTGGTAAAGCATGGTTGATCAGAATGTTACAGGTTGGTTGGTTTGTGTTTGCTAAAAATAGAGATGATTTCTTGATCTTGGTATGACAAATAGACATGCTTCAGTAATGCAAGAAGCAATACAGATCAGTAGCAAATGGCATAATATTCAGTGGCATGTTCTTCACAATGACAGTTTGATAGTATGGTCTTCATTTGATCTTGGTTTTAGTTGTGATAGTTGTGATGTTGGATTTCATTATCTCCTGCAAAGTATTCATATCTAGTGTTCATCTATGTCTCTTGACAATTTCTATTGACAAGACTCTTACAGTGGCATGTGAACCAAAATGTCCTCTTAGGATTTTATCAAGGGTCATGAGCTAGATCAAGTGTCAAGAAGTCTTTATCTCATAATGTTCTTTAGTTGTTATAGTATAGCCATATCTTAAATATGTTCTTGACTCTTCTATGAGTTTTTACATTTGTTCACATTTCTGTCTATGCTAGGTTTTACTTCTCTAATCATAGAATTTTGAAGGCTTTAAAATCCTAAGGTCTTATGATTTAAATCCTTGGCAAACCTAAGAGTTAAAGACCTAGAAGTCTATGTTCACATAGTTCTAAATTACCCTTTATAATCTATGAATAGCACGTCATACACTTTTGTTTTATTTATCTATTGACCAGTTGAAATGGTCATTGTCACTTAAGTGACAACTAAAGGGTGTTAGCCACGTTCTCTAACTGGCCCCTATGCCTAGTGAGACCAGCTCCATCGGTGGCATGGTGAAGCAGATGGGCGCCAAAAACCAATCAAAGGATGTATTTGAATGAAGTTTGGGTGGGTATGGTCAAATCAATGGTCGGCATTCAAATTGAGCCCTCTCTTTATGTGTATGCACTTTGACGTGCAAATGAATGTCACTGTGTGTGACCATTTGGAAAGTATTTTTCTGAGGCTAAGTTTAGCCCGATATAAAGGCATTTTTTTTGGTGTTTTTTAAGATCTTTCTTTTAAAAGTTTTTGTGTGATATTTTTAATGAGATTCCTTCTATTTTAATCATCTTAACTCATGCATTAAAAAGGTAAAGAAGGAAGCTTTTTGTTTTTTTTTTCTCTATAATGGGCAGTGTTAAAAATTCTTCTTGAGAGAAGTTTAAGAGAGACATTTGTGGAACTTTAAGAGTTTTGTAAGGATCCTAATGAATTTTTTTTTCAGAGATAGATTGGTCTCTTGCAGATTGAGTAGATGAATATATAGAGAGAAAAGAAAAATTGGATCAAGGAATTTTTTGCACAAGGATTATGAAGAATTTGAAAGATATTAGTTTTTGAAGAGTCATTTTTTTTACAGATGAAGATAAAATTGCTCACATAAGAATATCATTGTTGATCAGTTATTTTGAAAGAAATTTGATGCAGAGATGGAAGATGAAGTTGCTCAGTTTTTTTTACAAGGCATTGAAAGAGAAGATCAAGAGGTTTTGAAAAAGAGGATAATACAAAATGGTTTTGTGATTTACAGAGAGAAGGTGAAATGTTTTATTTGACAGAGAATATAAAAATAATGCAGAGTGATTATATTTTTGAGAAGTTATATTATGAAAATTTGTTTGTAGAAAAGGAGATGAAAATGAAAAGACTAAATATTCAAAGAGTTTTTTATTTTTCTCTTACAAGTCCTGATTGAAATGATAGAGAATATGAAATGATCTTGCCAATAATGTTGCAGAGAAGTTTGGTTGACAAATTGGTGGAGTTATTTTTGTAGATTGAATTTGCACGGGCAAAATGATTTTATTTTTGAAGGGGCAATATTGGAGATTCTTTTGCAGGAATATGAAGGATCATGCATGAAGGCATTTTGATGGAAGATGAAAATGAGGACAGAGATTTTTTTAACAGGGGCAAACTCAAAATACTTTATGATGAATTGTTTTTGCAGTTTAAAAAGAATACAGAATGGAGATCTATTTTCTTTCAGAGAAGATGAAAGGTTTTGATAAGAGGATAATGAAAGATATGTTTTGAAGCTGAAAGGACTTTTCAGATGCATTGATGCAAATATATATAAATAGACATTGATGAAACATAGATGATAATGAAGTGTTGTTGAGTGTATCCAGATGTAAGATTGATTTTGAATAGAATGGACATTTGACAGACACATGAGAGAAGAAATGTTTTGTATTGAAATAGAGAAACCCTCTGAATTCTTGTTTTTAGTTTGTTCTGTATTAGGGGTTGGTGCTCCTTGAAGCTGGTGCTTCTAAACAGTATGCCAGTGAGGCTTACAGGTCAGTGAGACCTTAACATTTGTCAGTGAGACACATATTGTAGCCAGTGAGGCATGTTTTATCAGTTAAGCCAGTGAGGCAGTTCTGGAGTGGTTTTTCTACCCCTGGAGGGTTTTCCACTCGTGCAATTCTTGTGTTTTGATTCATATTGATCATCTCTCTATGATTGTATGTTTTACTCATGAGTTTTGTTTATGTGTTTGACAAAGTTATGTGCATATGTGTTTGACAATTCAATGATAACTTTCTCACCTTTATGCTCTGCAAGTTAAAGTTTGAAAAAGATTTGAAAATTCACACAACACTGATTCACCCCCCCTCTGAGTGTTGTCCTTGATTCCTACACTGTCCTCTTACATTCCGAACCTATTTTTCTACCTTTTATACTATTCTGCTTTTATTCGCACTTCAATACTTGTACAACACTCCTTCACATCTAAATCCATCTTGTATATATCCACACTAGTGATTTCAACACTTTTCTAGTCAGCATCTAGAATAGTCAATATTATCTCAAACTCTGGTCTGTTGGCTGAATCCTTGCATACTAAGTAAATGCGGATCAAGAATATGCTTGTAGAAGTCTCCAATCATGTCAGCCAATCATGAATGATACCTCAAGAAACTTAGTCATTAGCAATATCTCTTCCAGATTTTAGTTTGACACTCTGCCGGTACAGTTCTTCCTCTGTCTACTCTGTCAAACAGGAACCCAACACTCAAGTGTTCATATCTCTTCACCCTTCCATCACTGAAGGCTAAATCCTTGGAATCTATTTGTTAAGGTACTCCTCTTGATTTCACCAAATCCGCACTTTACTGAAATACTTTCTCTAAGAGATCCAGACCTGACTGTCGAACCTTGTTGATTACTCTGTTCTTGCTTACCGGATCATAACACTTCTTCAATCTGACTTCCGGTAGAGACACATCATGTCTTGCAGATATGTGAGATAACCCTTGTTGCCATCAATGACAACATTCATGAATCTTTATAGTGTCTCTTGCCAATAGGAAGATCCTACAAAATGAATGAATATATTTGAGCCTTTAAGGATGCCATCATAAAATCTCAAATTTAGCATGAGGATGTGGCCTTTTGCCCTTTCCCATACACTTTGGATGAGGAGACATATGGATGGTACATAGGACTCCCTCATGTATCCATCACTAACTAGAGTCAATTGGAAGATGTTTTCTTAATCATTTTAGTGTTCCTATTGAACCATTTGTCCTTTATCATACTTTTACTACTTCTCGTAGGGAGCTAAATGAGACAATAAGCCAATTCAATGTAAAATTTTACATTCTCTACACAAGATTGAAGCCTCCTTACAATATCCATGAAGCCATGTTTTTTGAGACATACTTGAAAGTGCTTGACACTTTGGCTTCCATGTTTGTGTTGAAGTCATGGTAGGAGGTTCCAACAAAGGACTATCTAGTTGTGTGGCCAAACACAATCAACACATACAATAACATAAGATATTTTAGAGACAATGATCAATTATGAAATATTGGACAATTTTCCATGATTACAACCATAAATTTTATTAGAATGGGCCCTCTTACATGCTAAGTTGTAGCTATTTTATTAAATAAGAATACACAAATGGATATTCATCACAATGGGCTCCTAAATGCATAGACCTCTAACTATGGAAACACCACTTCTAGACTTATCACATGGGTTGCATAATGATAGTTCAGTTATAATATAATCTCATAATTCTACCACTAGACTACTATAACAACAACCACTACAATCCTACATGCCACATTAAATATTCGTTAGATTGTACTCCATATCATACTCCTTGTTACTTGACTCTATCTCTCAAACCTCACTCCCTTTCTATTGTAACTTACCTTCTATGCCTCTGCTCCATCCTACTCTTCTTCACTTGCCTTCAATTGATGCAAAACCTAATATGTATAACATCTCCAAGCTCTTCACATCATTTGCGTCAACCTTATGGTGGTGAAAATATTGAGACCACATGAAATGTGTCACCAACTAAAAATTACAAACTTACAAATTCTAATGATTAAATAGTGGAGAATCTCCATGCAATACACTACACGCCTCCACAATAGTTATTAAAACCCTCCCAACTATTCACCTTTGGTGCAAACCCAAAATAAACCTTCCACAAAAAATAGTTCCAACTAAACAACTATCAAATCATAGGTATTTTATGACCCAAATTACCATCTTTACTTATCCAATATCCCTCAAATTTCAATAGAAGATAAATAAATCATAATAGAACTACTACCAAAACCACAAAATCTAATTCATTAATGTGGTCAAATGTGCTAACTTCCTTTACCATAAACTGTTAACCACACACTTGTAGATACACAAACTACAAAACCAAACCAAAAATTCCACTTTCTTAGACATGAAACCAGATTTATATGATGCCCAGGGATGCACCTACATCAAACTCCTAGGGGAAATAAAAATAGGTCCATCATTTTCTAGGATAGTTTGCCCCTACTTAGATATTCCATCTTGTTTCCTCTTTAACTCATTCTTTCCATGTCCTTAGGTATTCTTCAAGTGATCCATCCTAAGCACTTCTATCACCCATGTTATTTATCACTTTAATCCACCAATCATCCTCCACATTACTTATCTTTGGCTTGTATTCAGTCATAGCTCACTTGCCTTTTCTATCAACTAGTCCCTCACATCTATCAACCTCTTTCCTAGATATTGCATACACTTCTATTAGGATCTCTACTATTGCAAGTTCCTTAGCACATCTCCTCATCCTCTTATTCATTTGTTATGTCCTTTGGGTAGTTTCGTTTTGGTGACATTTACTCTCACAACCTCTTCTATGTGCTACTTGTTTTGCATTTATGGTGTTGCCACATATTCCAACAATGTTACATACCTTTGGAAATAATCTATATTGTCCCTCCCCAATACACACTCCAACATTGTTGTAAAACTATCCCTATAGTTTCCTCTTTGACATAAATTTATGTGTTTATCCATCCTTTTCAATCATGTAGGTGTTAGTTGTTCCATCATACATTACTTCCCTATCAAACTACCTTGACCTTACCAATACGAGATGGCACACATCCATTGGTTCAATGTCACACAACAACTCATCATGGTATGCTCCTATGTAGAATCTCACCTAGCATTGTTCCTCTACCCAAATCTAGTCTACCTATTACAACCAACCTATCTGGTATGGGCATGGATGTTTCATCCTCCTTAGCCCCAACTTATCAACCAATTCCACAATCACAAAATTATACATGTTACCACTATCCACCACCACATCACAACATTTATCTCCCACCTTGCATTTGGTCCAGCTAAACAAGAACTTTCTTTGTGTTTCTACCCCTTATGTCACACCTCTAAGCTCTCCATGAAACAAATGAATCTCCACACTCAAGATCCTACTCTAAAGTAGTTGACCCCTCATCACCAAATACACCTCTTACATTATTGTGTACCCTCTTTCATCAGCACTTGAATGCTTGGTGTCCTTCCTTTCCACACTTGAAATAGGTTCTTCTAAAGGATTTATGCATTTTACTCTCATATCCTTCTCTACCTTGTTGGAAATATCTGAGGTTAAGGAAAACGTCAAAGGTAGAAAACACAAATGAAATGCATAAAATAAACCATTTATACCTTGAAATCCTCTTTCTCCTTGATAAGGTGGAGGAGCTTGCACCCATGAGCTCCTTGCTTTACTCAAGTTGATAGTTGAAATGTGGATTGTTCCTTGATTTCTCAACACAATATGACGAGGATAATGGATTTAGATAGAGATTGAGATGGGGATGACGATGAGAGATGGTTTGGCTATGGAGCTGAGGAATGATTTTATAGATTTTTGAGGGGGATTTTAATCCAATAGCTAGGATTCAAAGTAGAGATCAATGGTTGAGATGAGAAGATGAGATCAAGGTTTAAGATCTCATCAACAATATTTGATGGATGGGATTAAATGTGAATTTTAAATGCACATGGGGAAGGGTGATGAGAATTAAAATGAATTAAAAATTCATTTTGGGGAAGAGTTAGCATTAAATGAGATTAGATGGATGAGGAAAAATAAATAATTTTCTTAGAGGAAGTGGAATTTAAAATTCCACTTTATGTTAGATGTGCAAATCAAGGACACGTGTAATTATGGGTTCTTACACATGTAAGGAAGATGTGACCTTTTGAATAAAAATTTGATTTTTATTCAAAGTGTGTGGGAGGATGGGTTAATCAAGGTTTGACCAAGCTAATCAAGAGGATTATCTTAATTAATGTGGTTGGACGAAATTGGTGAGTGGGCTAATGAGAGGTTAAAATTAATTAAATAAGGGTTTCTTTAATTAATTTAGGTCTAGGGGATAGGTAGGCTAGGGTAGCTAATTAAATAGTTGCTATTGAATCAACTAGGCTAGGTTTAGGTTGATTAGTAGGGTAGATTAATCAAATAAGCATGATTTATCCAATTAATAAGGATTGGGGAGATGGACAAATTAACTAAATAAATATTGAAAATATTTATTTAATTAATGAGGGATAGTGTTGTAAGGTATAGGGATAAATTAAATGAATTAATTGATCACAAAGGATGGATAAATGATTAAGGGTAGATGATTAGGGATAAATTAATTAATAAAATGAATTTATTTAATTAATAGGAGGGATAATTGGTGGTGTAGAGATATGGTAAAATGGTTTGTAGAGCAAGTCAATTTTAGGTTTCTACATTTGCCCCTCTTTGAAATGGTGTTGTAGCTAAGTAACATTATTTCAAAGAAGTTAAAATATAGAGTTTAATTGGATAGAAAAAGATTGGTTTGGAAGAATAGGGTTAGGTAAGGGTGATGCCCCCTCGAGAGGATAGGTAGGTTGCAAGAACACAAGTGTGTTCTTGAAATGGATGAAATGAATTGGTTGAAGTGGTTTGGAGGATAATGATTGAGATGAAAGATTGATGATTTCGAGTAGATTGGTTGATGGATAATCATTGTGCTGAAAAATGATTTAGAGAAATCATAGGTTTGTTATAGAAAAGTGGATACTTTCACCAAGGTAAAGAAGACCAGAGTGATGATGTTTATCCAACATTTGCATGGACTAGACACATAGACAAAGGGATGATCCCATGCATGCCCAAGATAGTACAACCTTGTCTAGACAAGGGAAGGGGACTCATAGAATAAGCCCTTAATATACAAAAGGTATGAATAACCTTAGATGTATAAGGAGACTAATATGCTAGAACCCACCCTACGATCCAAAAGATATGAATACTAGCTTGGTGTAATGAGACCAACCCACAAGCACAATGTACGAAAGCAAGACTATGCCCCATTCTAGATGTTTTTGCCACATACCATGATATAGTGAGACCAAGGTAGTTTTGATGTGATCTTCGAATAGGACAAAAGATAAAAATCAAGAACCAAAAGACCAACAAACCAAACAAATAGCCATTGTATCTCTTGCCAAGATGGATGATGATTGATAGGTTCTACCTATTGTAGGAATGATATATCTGTTAAGGTAGGAACCACTTGATGATATTGATGGTTGATGTTGTTGGATTGGCACAAGATATGATGGTGACAAGTTGTGGTTGATGCTGATTTGATAGTTGATGATTTTTGTTAAGGGATGATGCTTTGATAGGTAATGCGATGCTTGGGATATTGTGTTTGGATCTAGTGTAAGCTTAGTGGATAGGGACCATCCAAGAGGGTTGGATGGGTGCATCTTATGTACCTGAGTACTAGAAACTTCCTTTGTATTCCACACTGTCTAAATACCCTATATCCATGGGATCAAGGCACATTAAGATGCGGGTGGTGATGATATGTAGTTCTAATTTGTGATGATGATGTGGGATGATGTTGTTTTTAGGATTTTTGTATTTTTATTTTGGTGTTTTTTGATTTTGTATTGTTTTTGGAATTTTGGGGATATTTTGATTTTTTTGGTTTTTTGCAATTTTAAAGGTTTTGGATGGGGTATGGTTTATTATGAGATGGTTGTATTGGATTGCATTTGGATAGCCTTTGTGCTAGATATGAATGACCAGGGAACACCAATTCTAGAGGAGAAGGTGGATAAAGTGATAGGATTAGATTGGATTGGTGATGAAAGGATAATGGATAAGATATTCAAGATAGATGGATAGAAAATGGAGATAAGGGATAGGATGGGAGGGCACATGATAGATGGATGGGGGGGTTTAGGATTTTCTCCAAGGGATAGTTTGCAAGGAATCATATGCCCCAATGCTTAGATTTTTGCATGATGAGTTCACATTTGAATGGATGGACTTTGTAGTAGATGGATGGAGGATATGCTTGGAAAGGGAGTATACCGAGAGGTGTCCAAAGCATGTTTTTGATATTTTGCCCCTTATATTTATCAAGATCTAAGGAGGAAGATATAGTAGATAGAATGGATGGGAAATGATAGCATAAATAGGGGGATGGTGTATAGGAATATGATTAGATAGATAAATGGATAGGATATGCAAGAGGATTATATGGATGTTGGTGAAGGATATGATTTTGCCACCAAGTGTAGGGATACAAAATGGATGGAGAAGGGATTGCACATGACACCCACAAGGGGTTTTCATCATGGTACTTGCCCAAGGTGCCACAAGGAGTGGTTTTCACCATTGGACAGATTTTTCTCTTTACTATTTTCTTAATTTTTTTAATTTTTACTTTTTTTATGGAATGGGGACTCTAGCATATGTTTCCATAGCAAGGAGAAGATGGTCCCATGTTGGATAGTGGTAAGGTATATGGAGATAGCATTATGTGCATGGATGTTGGTATATAGGAGGATGTGGAATGGATGGTGGATAGTGGATTGTGACATGGATTATGTGGATTATGTGGATTATGATGTGGATTATGTGGATTGTGTGAGGTTTATGCAAAAGCATGGACCATAGAGTTGTGATGGGGGAGATATGTAGGATAGTGGATGAAGGATGGAGAGATGGAGGTATGTGGGAATGTCATGTGGTGGAGAGGAACCAAGACTAACAGTTGCACATACCATGATGTATTTTGAAGCTTATATTTTGGATGGGGGTGGGTAGTAATGGGGATTGGGATATGAGATTTTTGGATGGCTGATTTGGGGTTTTAGGTACCCAAATGGACTTAGGGATTATGGGATTTTTGGATGGGGAGCAGGATGTTTGGGATTTTTGGGTTGATTGGGATGTAAATGCCTCATTAGAGTTCAGTGCTTTTTGTTTAGGGACCCACACCATTTTTGTGTTTTTCTTTTTCTTTTGATGGTGTGGGCTTTGATAGCCTTTTAGATTTTTGATTTTGCTTGGAATGGATAGCATATTTAGGCTTTTGTGCTTTATGAGTTGAGGCATTCAAATTATTATTTTTGAATCCCATGGATTTGGTGGAAGCTTCATGTTTGGATGATGTGTGCTTTTGTTGGTCTTGATTTGGAATTTTATGGGATTTATGGGTGGAAGGGTTAAAAGTGGATTTAAGGATAGGATTTGAGGATAGGGATATTAGGAGTTGGGAGGATGGGAGGATAAGATGATTTAATTTTAGGAGTTGGAAGGATGGGAGGATAAAGGGATTTGAGGATGGGGATGTTAGGGGTTGGGAGTAGTGGAGTTAAGTTTGATGGGGGGAGATGGTCACATGCTTTTACTCATGATATGAAGATGGAGGAGGAATGACGACATATGATTTGGGGGTGCAGTGAGATGCACCATGTTTTGGATTGGATGAATGGATTTTGGAAGGTGTGCGGATGGCACCAACATGTTTAGATTGTTTTCCTTGAGATGTATAGCCAAGGCCATACAAGGATGGATGGAATGTGGTGTGGTTGGGCTCCAAGATGCCTTGTTCGTGAAGGCCTAAGCCTTTGCCTTGATAGTTCATATGTTGGAGCATGCAACATGCAATGGGATGTTTAGTGCTTTGGAAAAAAGATGCGAGTCCATTATTTGTTTGAGGAGGATAGGTGGCTTATGGAAGTTGTTTACCTCCTACGATGGATCCACCGTGGATGAAGGTGCTTTTTCCAAGTGGATAAGGGGACGGATTTGGGGTGGGATTGGTAGATGGTGTGGGAGGATCATTATATGGGAGGGGATTAGGAATGGGATTAGATGGGATGGTTAGATCTTGATTAGGATAGGGGTTGATTCTTCAACATGCTTTGGATTTTTTTCTAGACATAGCTCATGTGTTTATATGGAAGTGGAAGTGATTTGGATAGATGTGGTGGGTGCTTGGATGGATGTGTTAGGTGCTTGACTTATGGGTTCTTGAACATGGATACATGATGGTTCTTGAATTATGATAGGAGATTGTTCAAGAGGTTTGGTGGGTGTTGGGTTGCATGAGGGTGTTTGATTCCTTGCTAATAGCCAATGGATGACATCCTTCATGAGTGTATGGGTTGAATAACAATATAATGGATGGATAGTAAGGGTGGATGGTGTAGGATTAGGATTGGGATTGGATAGGTGGGTGATGGGATTAGATAGTGACGGTTCTTGGATGGGTTCAAGGATAGGTGTTGGATTAGATGGCGGTGTTGGAGGTGTGAGGGATTTGGAGGACTCTCTAGATTCTCTCTTTCTTTAGAGAAAATCCCTCAAGGATTCATTGGGTGTTCTTGGATTAAGATTTGGAAGGTTTGATGGTGGATTAGATGGTGGATTAGATGGTGAATGGATGATAAGGATTGATGGATTGGGAGATACATAGGATGGTGGATTAAGGTCGATAAGATTGGAGGGATATTATGATGGAGTGATTGGAGGATGGGGATTAGAGGATGGGCGATTTGGATGGGGAAATCATTGTTGATAAAAGCTTTGGATTTCATCTATAATGGGTGCTAGATTGGTGTTCCCTTGGTCAAAGTTAGCATGACAAGGGTTGGGGGATGAATAATTTGAAGGTATTGATTGGTTGGATAGGTATGATGGCATGGATGTATAAGGGGATGATGATTGATATGAGGCTGAAGGTTGATATAAGGTTGAAGGTTGATATGAGGTTGATGGGGTGGATATGTAGGATGAAGGTTGGTATGATGAAGGTTGATATGATGTGGATAGGGATGAAATGTAGGGTGTTGATGGGGATGAAATAAGAATTTAAGAATCTCCCATGATGAGGTGTGCTAAGGGTATATCCCTAATGTCATTTTTGCATTTTTCCTTAGCATTAGGATCCATGTTCTCATAGATTTTTTTAAGTCTTTGTAATTGTTGCATTGCTAGATAAGGATCCATGTTGTTGGAGAGATATGAGATGAAATGAAGGATAATTGATTATTGTGATGTTGGGGATCAAATTCAAGACCTTAGGATGATTTGATTTGTTTTGATGGATGGTTCTCTATGCTTAAGATAGACTAATGATCTCAAGTAAGAGGGTTGACTGGGTTGATTCTCTATACTTAAGGTAGACTAATGACACTTAAGTAATAGAGTTGATTTGGTTTGATTTGATTGGATGATCAATTAAGGTCTTGATTTTTTGATAGGATTGATTTGAATTTAGATTTCGATTTAGATGTTGGATTTGTGAATGGGATTTTGGATGAAAGGGAGGATGAAGAAGACTAAGTCCTTAACTAAAGTTTGATTTGCAAAGGATGATTTGTTGATTAAGGATTAGGGTTTGGAATGTTTGGTTCGAATAGATAAAGGATGATGGATGATTGATGTGTTTTATAAGGATGACGTAGATGTGATTAGGATATGATTGGATTGAATGATTTGGATGAAAGTGATAGGTTGATTGAATGATGATGTGGATAAGATGGATGGTTAGGATGATTAGGATAGATGGGTGATTGGATTAAGATGAGGTGGATAAGAATGATTAGGATGATGAAGATAGGCTACAACTAAGGATGAAGTGGATTAGGATGAATTTGATTAAGCTGAAATAAAGGGATTGGATAAGCTCAATTGATGGGGTTTGATAAATGGGGGGGTGGTTTAGTGGTGTTGGGAGGAAAACCTAGCCCGACTTGAATTTTTTTTTAAAAAATGGACTTATTAATTGATGTTTTTGATGGGAAAATTTTATTTTTGGACATGGATGAAGAAGGTGCTAAAATAGATAGAAATGGTGCTGAAACAGAGGGAAATGGCACTAAGAGATAGGTAGATGATGCTAAACAAAGGAAAGAAGATGCTAAATGGGTGGTCTGATGTTGAATGTTGTTGGATTTGATTGGGAATTTAGATTTTTTGATGGTTTGATCTCTTGGCAAGAGATAATTCAAACAAGAAAGCACAATGGCCAAAGGTTTTATTGTGAAAATGTGAAAATTTATCAAACACTTGTACAACCTAAGGCTAGGAAAGGACAATACTTGTTGGATTCCCACTTGGATTTCTCCAACCACACTTACTCAAAGTGGATAACTTAGAAGCTTGGTGGCACTGGCTCTCCCTTACATGACACTCACTTCTCGGGTACACCAAGCTTTGAATTCCTTGAGACCTGAATATCCCAAGAAATTTGTTATCTCTACTTTGAACTATGAGAGTGTGGGATGGCTTCAGAGGTCTATCTTCTAACCCCATGTGCCAACAAATAGAAGGTTTTTGGCTACTAAAACAAATGGTGTTTAGTGGGGGAACATTCAGGGGATTGGCACGTTACGAGCATTCGATAAACCACTTAAGGTTTTGACTAGCTCTACTAGGAGTTTCATATACACTAGGTATGACTTCCTTTTGAGCTAGCACCGAATGGTAAGCACTAATACCAACTCAGACTTGGCTTTCACCTTATCCTATTTTATATAGCAGACTAAATGAAAGTATCACTTGGGGTCACCAATGAGTTCTCCTTGCGGATGTGTCTCAAGGGCAGGCCCACTCCTAAAAAGAAAAAGATAGTAAAACCATTTCTCTTCACCCAAAATCCTTTTGAAGGTGAGGGGAGAGGATAATTTGATTCTATCCCTTGGGTAAAACAAATGTGCAAGTGCACAAGACATGTCAAACAATTGCTAATGTTCTTTTTAAAGCCCAAATGAAATGTGCCTATGATTGTTTGTAAACAAGATTAATTTTATGCACCAAATTCAAATGTTTTCCAAGTTAAGCACACAATGTTCATTTTAGTGCACCAAAAGAAGATTTGTCTAAGCTATCAAAACCCTACAAAAATTGTTATATTTTTTTGATAAATGATGCTTTGACATGCATTTTTTATACCTACAAAGATGAGTTAGATTCCTGCACAAATCCTGAAAAGATGATATGAAAAAGGCATCAAAACATAGATAAAAAGCGTTAAAATAATAGATGGTGCCATAGATTTGGAAAATGGCACCCAAATAGAAAATGGCACCACAGCAGGAGATGGCACCAAACCAGAGGATGGCACCACAAAATGACAGGATGGCACCAAACCATGCTTTTACTTGTTTTTACCCCATTTGTTGAGTAGGATAGCACTAATCTAAGTGAGTTTAGCACCAAAGCAACATAGAATTTCAAAAAGGCTACAAAAAGGTTGTTAATGGAAAATATTGACTTAAGAGGACATGAAAAGGTTTCTTATCTTGTTCTCAAACACATATTGTTAGTTTTAAACACAAAAATTGTTAGTGTGAGACCAAACAAGATAAGGTTAGACAAAAAGATGTATTTTAAAGATCCTAGAGAGATTTTTCCATTATCTCCCCTTGTCCCTCTGTTATTACTGTCAAAATAGAGAGCAAGCTAACCTAAAAGCTTATAAAAATGTTAGAAAGGAATTTAAAGCTAAACTTCAAGCTTGAAAGTTAGAGGTAATGTTGTTCAAAAAAGGTGCCCAAATAGTCAGAAATGGTGCCACATAACTAAGAAATAACACCACTACAAGACAAAATGGTGCCAAACAGAGAGCTTTTGGTGCCAAACCTGTGAAAACACATCTTTTTCACCAAAAAATCAAACAAAGAAGGTTAGATAGAGATCAGGGGTCCCACCGGGCATGCCAAATGAGGTTAATAAAAACTTCAAAGGTAGAAAACACAAGTAAAATGCATAAAACAAACCATTTATACCTTGAAATCTTCTTTCTCCTTTATAAGGTGGAGGAGCTTGCACCTGTGAGCTCCTTGCTTTACCCAAGTTGATAGTTGAAATGTGGATTGCTCCTTGATTGCTCAACATAATATGATGAGGATAATGGATTTAGATAGAGTTTGAGATGGAGATTAGGATACGAGATGGTTTGGCTATGGAGATGAGGAATGATTTTATAGATTTTTGAGGGGGATTTGAATCCAATGGCTAGGATTCAAAGTAGAGATCAATGGTTGAGATGCGAAGATGAGATCAAGGGTTAAGATCTCATCAACAATATTGGATGGATGGGATTAAATGTGAATTTAAAATTCACATGGGGAAGGGTGATGAGAATTAAAATGAATTAAAAATTCATTTTGGGGAAGAGTTAGCATTAAATGAGATTAGATGGATGAGGAAAAATAAATAATTTTCTTGGAGGAAGTGGAATTAAAAATTCCACTTTATGTGTAGATGTAAAAATCAAAGACACGTGTAATTATGGGTTCTTACACATGTAAGGAAGATGTGACCTTTTGAATAAAAAATTGATTTTTATTCAAAGTGTGTGGGAGGGTGGGTTAAGTAAGGTTTAACCAAGCTAATCAAGAGGATTAACTTAATTAATGTGGTTGGAGGAAATTAGTGAGTGGGCTAATGAGAGGTTAAAATTAATTAAATAAGGGTTTATTTAATTAATTTAGGTCTAGGGGATAGGTAGGCTAGGGTATTAAATAATTGCTATTTAATTAGCTAGGCTAGGTTTAGGTTGATTAGTAGGGTAGATTAATCAAATAATAATGATTTATCTAATTAATAAGGATTAGAGAGATGGACAAATTAACTAAATAAATATTGAGAAAATTTAATTAATTAATGAGGGATAGTGTTGTAAGGTATAGGGATAAATTAAATGAAATAATTGATCACAAAGGATGGATAAATGGTTAAGGGTAGATGATTAGGGATAAATTAATTAAATAAAATGAATTTATTTAATTAATAGGAGGGATAATTGGTGGTGTGGAGATATGGTAAATTGGTTTGCGGAGCAAGTCAATTTTATGTGTCTACAATATCATTCAAGCTCCTCCCAATCCTCTCTATGGTGAGTATCCTCTACTCTTTCATCTTTGTGGTAACTTCCACCACCATCCCTACCTTTTCAATAGTTGCTTTAGTCCTCTCCTTTATTATCAAGATAGTTCATATCATCTTCCTTCTCTCCATAGTGGGAATTTTGCCCTTCTCTTTAACTACAATATTGGTTACTGCTCCCTTGACCTCTGGGGGTTGCACCCTTATCTCAACATCTCATTCTAGTGCTTTGGTTCTTCTCCTCTCTTCCTCTCTAGTAGTTCTTATTTTCCTCCTTTTTGGTTTAGTTTCTTCTTTGTGGTGAGGGAAAACTAGTAGGCCTCCTCTACTATATGGATATTCCACATGCCCAACTCCTCTTGGATGAATTGCCTCAATCCATTGATGTACTTCACCACTTTCTTAGCTGCTTCCTCATGATTTCCTAATCTAACTATCTTTTTGTAGTATTCCTCACTATACTTCTTCATAATCATATCTCTCTATCATGAATTGTGTAACTTCTTCGATAATTCCAACTAGTAATTTGTTGGAGTAAACTTCGATTTTATCTTCTACACCATCCGAACCCACTTTTCAATGCTAGGATTTCCCTTTCTATTCCTCTCCAACCAGACATCCTTCCACCATATCATTACATGACTTTTCAACTTGGTCTTTTCAAATTTTACCCTATCCTAGTCTAAAATGTCCTCATACTCAAAATATTCTTCTAGATTAGTGATCAAATCTATCAGCTACTTGGTGTCCAAGTTCCCAAAATGGTTCAGAATGTCTACTTTGGTCCTCTTATCAGTTTCAATTATGGCCTTTAGCATCCTCTCTTCCTTATCCTCTTTACTTCAAACTAATTCTATAGGATTTGCTTCCTACTCCTCATCACTTTCTTTATCCCTATGGTTAGCATTCCTCTAGCGATCTTGTTCAAGCACATCTATCCAGTTATGCATAACCTTCAACAACTCATACATCTCCTCCATTCTTCTGGAAACATTGATAATACCTCACCCTCTCTTTGGTGGCATCTTTATGAGAACTATGTTGGTGACATGTCCATAATTTTTCTTCTAAAATACCTCATAGTTGGTGCTCTATCTACAATCATCCATGGACAAACATTGCTCAAACTTTATTTAACTCTTGCAAATTATAAACATTAAATGCAATACAACTCGACTAGTTACACCTTCATTTACCTAACATCACCACCATAGTTTAGATTTCAATGAAACTCATTCTTAAGAAACTACAACAATTAGGTGCACTCATATCTACACCCACACTATATGATCCAACCTCTTGTTTAATACCAAATGATGCAGTCATAGTAGGAGGGTCCAATAAAGGACTATCCAACCATGCAACCTATTGGCACATGCCTCAATTTCTTTTACTGTTCCAAGTATATGCCTCTAAAGTGCATGAAAATTCTCCACCCATTGTTGATAATCGATCTAAGATATCCTAAGTGGGTTCATAGCATGTCAAAATCCAAGCAAGAATCCAAAATTTTCTAAGTATGGGAGTTTATGGGATTTTCCTTAGCCTTGTGTTTTTTTTTGTAGTTTTAGATTTTCCTGTACTGGCATGACATCCTTATCAGCTCTAAGCTCCACTTTGGTTCCTTGTACATTTGCCAACATTTTTTGAGATCTCAGTGTTGGCCTTGGTTTTCACTACCTTCAGGGAATATGTTTTGTAGTGGCCCTACTCCCTGATTCCTGATGTTACACATTTGTCTAAGTCTTTCAAGGTAGTGACATTAGGAGTTCTTGGTTTGCTTTACCTTCTAGGCTTGTGTTTTGTAATAGCCCCAACTCCTATCTTTGACACTTCATAGTTGGATATGTCATTCAAAATGTGATGTTTAGAGATGTTATTGTTCTCTTACTCAAATGGATATATGTTCAGTAGAGGTTTGACTACTAATGTTTGATAGGTTTTTTTACCTAAGTCTTTCAGACTTCAGGATGGTGTTCATTCTTCTCAAATGTAAAGTAGTTTGCTGGATTCCTAATTATCATGGCCTGATCGGTTCTTTCTTTAGGCTTAAAATATTGGGAATTCTCTTATTCCCATTCAAAAGAAGAATGGCATCTAGTGTGGGCCCAATCATTGAAGCCCCATTGATTTGATTTATCTTTGTGCTCTTTAGACTTCAGAGATTGGGGAGTTGGTCAATGCTCTTTTTCAAATGGCTAATGAATGTTTGATGAGGGCTCAAATGTTGATAACTGAGAGTGGGTGAATCAATTATCCTAATTATTTTAATTTTATGTGCTTTCTTAATAGTTAATGTAACATAAGATCAAATAAGCAAGCATAATCATGAAATGGAAATAACACCAATACACTTGACACAATGATTTTGACATGGAAACCCGGTTAAGGGAAAAACCACGGGGTGATTAACCAAAGATATTATTCTCTATTAGAAGAATAGAAGATACAAAATGGCACTTGCCAATTAGGGCTCACTGCCTGAGCACACTGCTCACAAGAGGCTCACTGCCTACAAAAGACTTACTATTTACATGAAGAAAACTTGAATTGATGAGAAGCATCCACACATGCTGAAGTTCAGTTCTGGTTAAGCTCAATAGACTGATCTGCTACCCTTTTACATTTCGAACCTGCTTTTCTACCTTTTGTTCTATTATGCTTTCATTCACACTTCAATTCATACACAACACACATCTTCACATCTAAATTTGTCTTATATATATCCGCACAAGTGATTTCAACACTTTTCTAGTCGGCATCTGGAATAGTCAATATTATCTCAAACTTTAGTCTGTCAGCTAAATCCTTGCTTCCAAGTGAAGTGGATCAAAAAGAAACTTATAGAAGTCATCTAATAAGTTGGCCAGTCATGAAATATACCATAGGAATCTTTATCACCATCAACATCTCATCCGGAATAACTTTTGATGCTCTGCCTATCAGTTCTTCCTCTGTCTGTTCTATCAAACCGGACCCTAATACTTGAATGCTTACATCTCTTTACTCTTTCATCATCGGAGGTTCAATTCCTAGAATCTATCAATCAAGGTACTCCTCTTGACTTTCCCAAGTCCGCACTTTCCAAAGATACTTCCTCTGAGAGATCTAGACCTAACTGTCAAACCTTTCCACATACTCTATTCTTGCTTACCAGACCACAACATTCTTCAACTTGACTTTCGGTATAGACACACCATGTCCTGTGGATGTGTGGGATGAACTTTGTTGCCATCAATGACAACATTCATGAATCCATATAGTGTCTCTTGCCAACAATCTCCCCCTTTGGTATTGATGGCAACACTTAGTGAAAAATGACTAAGTGTCACACTATACTCCCCCTTGGCTAATACTCTATTTTTATATACAATTTCTGCAGCTCCCCCTTAGCTAAATTCCTCATTTTTCACTATTCTTCACTCCCCCTTTGACATCAATGGCAAAGGGTAGGATCCGCAAACCAAAATTTTCAAAATTTCAACTATACTTGGCCACATAGGTATATACATATGGCATACATACAAATACTGAAGAATGTCTGCAAAAGTTGTCTTCAATTGGACAAATTCTAGTTCCTAACTTTGCTTCATTCTATCCAAAATTGATATATGACCGCTTAACAGGAATGCAAACGCATCTGTCCTTTTTAGATCAGTCAGATCACTGGTCTGGGCTGTGATTTGGGCTTCTTTTATGGCCTCATGCATGACCTCTAACTTAGGGATAATTATCCCTCTGAGTGCACCCAACCTGCTTATTCTATTTTTCTTTTGCTTCTCTAGCTTCTTGATTTCATTCAAGACTGCAATCGTCTGACATTCTTGATTTATTATGGAGGATGAGAGAGGATCAAAATTCTTTGATAGATTTGTCAGTTTGTCCTCCTATTCTTTTACTTTCTTCTCAATGTCCAATGTTGCTTTGGACCATGATAAACAAAATTTGTACATTTCTCCACCATCTTTAAGAGCATTTTCTAAGCTCTTTATCCCTATACTCATATTCCTCCTATCATTAGTTATTAACCCTTGTACCTCTGATAATCTTTTTGTCAAAAATTCCTTCCGGACCTTATCTTCTGCTGACTTCTCTAGGGAATCAAAATGTGTGCTAACACTATTTACTAGAGTTTTAAGATTCCCGGATAGGGAGGCTAAAGAATCTTTCTGAAAAGATGGCATAATCTTCTCTAACACTCCAAATGCAGCTGTTATAAGCTCATAGTCTTCCATGTGAGACTTCAGGAGTTTTTCTTTGGCCTTTGCATTAGCAAACGAAGCTATCTTCATTGTTTGTACCAGAGATAGAGAGTCAAAATCAAATGGCCCTTTTAGTAGTTCCGGTTCATCAATCTCCATAGTTTCTTTTGTCAAAAAGTCCTTGACTGATTCTGCAGTGTCTCTTGCCGGAGACAGATTCTTCTTTTCTTCTGTAGTCACAGAACTGTCTTTTGGAGCTTTCTCTCCTCCCACAGTCTTTGTACTGTTATCTTCTTTTTCCTTCACCTCTGCTTCTTTCTCCTTTATTCTTTCTTCTCCTTTGGATCTAGAGTCAGCAGGGGAAACTAGAGGAGTGATATTTGTCTATTCATGCACTTCCTTTTCTGGAACAGAGGATTCCAAGTCCTTATCCTTTTCTATACCAATGTCCATGATTTGGTCAGTGGATTATTTTTCAACACCTATGACCGAAGGATCAACACCCAAGTCCTCTATAATAGGAAGATTGAATCTTTTGAAGGCCTTCCTGAGGATCTCTTTTGTTTCCTTGGCTATCTTGTCAGTCTCACCAAGCATGAGCTGATTCATTCTGGCTTTGCTCTGAAATTCATCCTTGCAATCCTTGAAGATCATGTTCATTTGCTTTGAATCGACTGAAGGATATCGCTGAATGGCTATCTATTCTTGGATCTCAAGATATTTTGCCATGGCAGTATTCTTTCTTATTTCTAACTCTTTTTATAGGCTTTTGGGAATAAGAGATATAATTTCAATAAAAGCCTTGTTATATATGTTCAAATACTTAACTACTACTTCTTGCAAGATCTTTTGGTCAACTTCATTGTAATCATCATAGAATTTAGCCATTCGCTGAAGGTTTCCATCCACAGTGACTAATTTGATGACATTATCTAAAGACAGACTGGGATTTTCTACAAAATCTTCTTCCTTTTCTTCTTCACCTTGACTGGTAGAAGGTTCACCGAATGTTTTCTTCTTCTGCTTCTTCATTTTCTTTATCTCCTCATCTGATTCAGTTTCTTCATCATCCTTCTGACTGACATAAGACCTTGTGGCCTTTGTTTTAGTTCTTTTCTCTCCTTTGCCGGATGATTTTGCTTCCAGTTTTGATGTCCTTGAGCTTTTAGCAGTGACAGGTGTTGATCTCTTTGATGATCTTGTCTGGGTGGAAGATTCTACTGGAGCACTTTCCTTACTTCCCTTTTCTGCCTCTTTCTTCTCTTCCTCAGCCCTTTCCATCTTTCCCCTATTGGCATCAAGTGCCTCCTTTGAGATGCCTAAGCCTTTGGCAACTTCTTCAACTTCTTTTCTCACTTTCCTCTTTATTTTCGGTTGTCTGAGTTCCACATGAACTTTTACACTTAGCTCTTCAAAGGTTCCAAACCTTTCTGCCTTTGGATCCTTTGGCTGACTTAGCATGTGATGAACATGTAGCTCCACAATTTGTTCATCAACTTCATACCCCATAGGCATGATCCAAACTATCCTTGGCTCTACTACCTCCATTAGGCATTGATCAGTGTCTACCATGAAGCACACTGTATCTTTATATTTTTTAATCAATGATTTTGGGATTCTTTCTCTGATTTGCATAGTATTTTGGAAATTCTTAAAGTACCCCCACAGAGCTATATACCTTGCCTTGGCATCCCCAAGTTCATGCAAGTAATCTCTGATTTGAATTGCTACCGGTTTGTTATTTTGCCATACCCATCCATTGGATTCAGGCAGCTCATTCATGAAGCAGAAAAATTAACACAATATTAGTCCACCATATTTAAAGGAGTTCTTCTTGTCCTTTTTGATCTTTTGTATGTTCTCAATCAATTGACTTAGAAGAAGTTCACAAAGATCATACTCTACATTCTTTCTCAGCATCTCATAGGCAGTATACACTGCAGTTCTGGACACTAAATTCTCCCTACTGGAATGATATATCTTATACCTTATTATCATAGATGTAAACTTGATATCTGGGTCCGTGATATCTTCAATGGTCATTGCCCTCTTATCAAATTTTGATCTAGTGGCCTTAGTTACAATTTGGTTTTTGACAGATTTGAGGACAGGTATCCCTCCAGAGGAGTATAAGCCAATTACTGCCCTAATTGCCTCCTTAGTAATTTTGCAAGGTCTGTTCAACCATAGGAAGTTGTCATGCCTCCTACTCAATACATACCAAACCCATTCATCTTCTTCAAAGCAGGGGAAATGAATGAACTGATCAAAATGTTTCTCCTGGATGCCCTTATATTGAGGTTTAAGTTCAAAAGCACCATCTATCAATTGTTTATGATAGATATCTCTTAGTTTGAATTCCCTGAACTCTTCAATATTTGCGTGTATGTAAACCCTAATATCTTCTATATGCAACACACCATGCGGAACACTGGAAAATGCTCCTAGGGGATCTACTTCCAAGGATTTGTATGGATGTTTCTTGAATTTGGGGTGAGGCCTATCAAAGATCTTCACAATATATGGAGTACCCATCATTCAAAGATTTATAGAGAGATATTTGATAACGGAGAATACCTTTTGCACCTTTCAGTTTCACGGAGCTAGCCGGATCAATTTTTGGATGAATTGACTTTTGTAAATGATCTTTGATGAGCTTGATGAATTTTGTTGTAGAGCTTCTCTTTTCATTTCTTCTTGAATGCAGAATGAACAAATGCTTAATGAGAAGACCCTTATATTGCTCTGCAAACCCTAATGTCAAGTTGCAATAAATGTTCAACCTAAGTCATTCCAGTTTGCCTTATTTGGATGACTTGAAGAACCGGATCAATCTTGATCTTAAACATCTTGCGGATCTTCCAAATCTTAACCATAGTTTATTTGGATGTTTCTCTTATGAACCCTTTAATCTGTAACTCTTCTTGTGCCAGTTCTGGCACCAATTGACTGGCTGGGGGAACAAGGTTTTCTTTGTGTCTCCCCCTGAGCCAGAGCTCACTTTTTAATTTCTGGAAGGAATATCAGTACCAGAGTCTGGTACGGATCCATCCCCTATATTCTCTGCACTTTTCTTCACCCAAATCTTGTTCATCTCACTTTGAACTTCATCCGCATTCACATTTTGTTTTCCCTTATCTTGATTCTAATTATGATGAACTGGACCTCTTTTGTCCTGATTCTTGCTTCTACAGAAGTTTGCAAACAACATTTCTTTGCATATTTGATTGATATCCTCTTGATCTGCATTGATTAGCCATATGACCTATTCTCATCTACCATTGAATGATTTGTTCATTTGTATATTTTTGCATTCATGAGATTTGTGACCATACCTTTTGCAGTTGAAACACTGTCTGGAGAAGGCTGTATTAGTTTGATTCATTCTCTTTCTGCACTGATTAGCTTTATGACCAAAGTTATTGCAGTTGTGGTAGTATCCATTGAAGGATGGATATCTTTGAGCATTAGGCTGCCTTGCTGAAGGTCTTCTAGGCCCGTTCCTTGGATTTTCTGATCCAAAATTCTTCTGACCGGATCTGGAGCTTTCTCCTTTCTCATATCCCAAACCACACTTGTCATCTACCCTCTTTTGACTTTCAAGAAGAACTTCAAGTTGAGCAGAACTTATCTTGAATTTCTCTTTATATTCATTTGTTGTTTGAAGATCCCTTTTAAGAGAGACAATTTGATCCTCAAGTTTTTCTTCATTATCTTTAGCATCTTCAAGATCAGATTCAAGATGTCTAATAATTCTATCCATCTTGTGGCAATCTTCTGATTTCTCCTTGAGAGATTGTCTTAGATCATCTTCAATTTTTCTTTTCTCTTCAAGCTCTTGGGTAAACTTCATAACTTCTGATTCCATTTCATGTCTTACCATAATGATTTCTTTTGATAAATTTTCACATAACTTGGTTTTCTCCTTTAGATCTTCATTTGTATCATTGGCTTCTCTTTGACTTGCCAATTGCTGAAGTAGCTCCTTTCTCTTTTTCATAGAGAGACTTAATTTATCTTGTAGTTCTTTCATGAAATCATTAGCTGGTTTGAGTCTTTCCTTTAATTCATTGACTTCAGAGTTTGACTACTCAAGATCATCAAGGGCAGTCTTGAGTTGCTCCCTTAAACCATATACATACATTTGAATTCCCAGATCTTCCTCAAGCTGTTAGACTCTGTTAGGAGGAACTTGGCTCTAATACCAATTGTTGATAACTGAGGGGGGGTGAATTAGTTATGCTAATTATTTTAACTTTCTGTGCTTTCTTAATAGTTAATGTAACATCAGATCAAGTAAGCAAGCATAATCATGAAATGGAAATAACACCAATACACTTGACACAATGATTTTGACGTGGAAACCCGATTAAGGGAAACACCATGGGGTGATTAACCCAAGATACTATTCTCTATTAGAAGAATAGAAGATACAAAATGGCACTTGCCAATTAGGGCTCATTGCCTTAGCACACTGCTCACAAGAGGCTCACTATCTACAAAAGACTTACTGTATACATGAAGAAAACTTGAACTGATGAGAAGCATCCACACATGCTGAAGTTCAATTCCGGTTAAGCTCAATAGACTAATCTCCTGCACTTCATTCTTACTCTCCTTAAGTGTTGCTACCCTTTTACATTTCGAACCTGCTTTTCTGCCTTTTGTTCTATTCTTCTTTTATTCATACTTCAATTCATACATAACACACACCTTCACATCTAAATCTGTCTTATATATATATCCGCACAAGTGATTTGAACACTTTTCTAGTCGGCATCCGGAATAGTCAATATTATCTCAAACTTTAGTCTGTCAGCTGAATCCTTGCTTCCAAGTGAAGCGGATCAAAAAGAAACTTATAGAAGTCATCTAATAAGTCAGCCAATCATGAAATATACCTTAGGAATCTTTATCACCATCAACATCTCATCTGGAATAACTTCTGATGCTCTGCCTATCAGTTCTTCCTATATCTGTTCTATCAAACCAGACCCTAATACTTGAATGCTTACATCTCTTTACTGTTTCATCACCGGAGGCTCAATTCCTGGAATATATCATTCAAGGTACTCCTCTTGACTTTCCCAAGTCTGCACTTTCCAAAGATACTTCCTCTAAGAGATCCAGACCTGACTGTCGAACCTTTCCACATACTTTGTTCTTGCATACCGGACCACAACATTCTTCAACCTAACTTCCGGTATAGACACACCATGTCCTGCGGATGTGTGGGATGAACTTTGTTTCCATCAATGACAACATTCATGAATCCATATAGTGTCTCTTGCCAACATCAAATTCTAAAACATGATTTCTAGGCCCTCCCAATTAATGCATCCTCTATGCTTGTTAGAGTTATAGGGAGTTTGATACCCCTGATACAGAGGATGAGCATTTGGCAAAGGCTCAATTTGTTGGGGTCTAATGATTTTTCCTTTCTAGTCTATTTTCTTATCAGTACATGATGGCATGCTTTAGGGACTCTATTGGGCTACCATTAATGATCATTGTGAAGCCTGACTATGTGGTAGATGCAATTTAATGTTGATGTTACTAAGGTAGGTGGGGTAGGTGATTCCCACCTAAACCTCTATAGTGGAAAATAATGCTATATATACATGTTTTGAGGATGTAATAGGAATTATTCATTGATTCAACTGGTTGGTCATTGAACTAATTATATAGTCTGCAAGTAGTTCAAAGTGAATCTAGTGCATCAATAAAATCTAGTCTGGCATGCATATGGGTCAAATCTATTCTATAATTCAAATTATGGTCCTTAATGCATATTTTATGTATGGTATGTCTCCATGGCATTTTGTAATGATTCTGGTAATATGTAATCACAGTTGTGTATTTTCTTCACCACATTTACTAGTGTGATTGTAACTGAGGTTAGATGAATTAGAAAACTTCTAAAACAATACAAAGGTTTTGTATTGGTCTTTCCTTTGTTAAAAATGAATTGTTGAAATTATGTTAAGGATTACTAAGTAGGTATATTTTGTAAAATGTATCTTGGATTTATATTCACTATTTTTTTGATGGTTGTTGAATGTTTTCCCCCTTTCCTTACATCCTATGACTCTATTGCCTAATGGAGTAGGCACTAGTCTATATTGGTGAATGACCAATCATACTTCATAAATTTATCCCTCATCTTGGTGGTCGTAAGAGTAGAAATAAATTAGGGTTTACATGATATTCATGATTCTATATGATAACCAAGGATAAATATGAAGTGATATAAAACTATGACAATCTTTCGAAAATCATGTCATGTATGTCTTCAACTTGCCACTGTGTATGAAACATTAAATGAACTCATCTTATGAGAATATAATACACTTTATCTATGGGTCCATGTTTAAGATGATTAGTCAGCTTAATAAGAGGTTAAATGATGTAGCAAGCTTGTTTTATTCTAGTGACGGTCTTGGGGAATAAAACAACTTAGGTATCACTGCATTAGTGTAAACTAGATAGAATTTTGTGTTAATTCTAATCCCTATTAAGGGATACCTCTAGGAACACCCTCCTTGTCTTAGCTAAACCACAATTGAAGAGGAGACTACCCACTCCTATCAATTTCCCATGAATCATCCTATCTCATTGATGACACCCCTAGCCTAAGAGATCAGGAAATACACTAGAATTTTAGACCTACATTTTTCGGAGCCAACATAATGGTGCCATTACCAAGGAGAAGCTAAGGTTTTGAAGAATTTAAAGACTCTACTAGTAATTGGACCTAGAAAGTTTTTCAACCTTGATAGTTCACTCTGCTCTAGGGATTTCCTCATTTAGTGAGGTGGCAACTCTACAATGTTATTCAATGATTTAGTTGTTGTTGGTGTTAGTTGGTGGTGCAACAATTTTCATTCATTTGGTACAGTAGCAGGTTAAAGGTACTTAAATTTGTTTCTTCGTTTGCTCTTCAAGAAATTTTTCATATAAGGAGACATTTTGGAAAGAATATGCAGTCCTATTTTAGCATGATGTATGTTTTATAATCATGGATAATTGGTTTAAAGAGGAGGCAAAATCTAAACATTCATTATATTCATACTGGATCAGAGGCCTCATATATAATATATATGAATATGATCCTGACTACTATAGCGATACCTAATCAGAATGCACAAATGATTATGCATATAAATTTCAAAATGATACACCAATTGTGCATTCCTTTGACCCATCTGAACAAGAAATTATAGACTTGGTGAGCCACATAAACATGTTTGATTTAGGAACCAAGTAGTCCCATAGCTGCACTACATCTACAAGTGCTCAAGAGGTTACTACATCAGTGTTTGATGATGAACAAGATGATTTTATTGCTAATTTCAATGAGTTAGATGTGCATTTCTATGACTTTGATTCCCTTGTCTAATATTTGGAAAGACTTAGGTAGTAGGCTGGTGAATCATTTTCATACTTTCATAATAGGTTTTCTAATGCAATAAATAACCTTCCAGTTGAATGTAGACCTGATGAAAGTGTGTGCATAGACTTGTATTGTGAGACTTATTACCCTAGTGTAATTCAATTTCCCCTTGAATATAAACCAAGAAGTGTAAAGGAGGATTTTCATTGGGCCAATGCTGCTCAGTCAATAATTGATGTTGTTGTTTCACCTCCCAATGCTAAAGTTGGTATGTCTACAACTCTTGTTGTTTAGGTTGGTGGGTTAAATCATAAAAATGGTGGTGTAGGTATGGATACAACATGAGGTTAGTTTGATAGTGTGGTCAGGAGTATTGAAAGTGATGATAATGTAACATTGTATGCTAGTAATGCAAATGATGAGGCTAGTGTTTGCACTGATTTATGCTTATATGGGTTTGTTAGTGGTCATGAAATTGATGGTTGTTTATTAGATGAACTCCCATTCTTTGTCCCTCTTAACAGTGGTCTTGATATTGTTGAGGTAGGTAAGGAAGTTGAAGTGTAGCAATTTTATTTTTCTCTAGATATGCTTCCTTGGTTTGTTGAGGATAATGCCCACACCTTCATTGTTGCATGTGAGAATAGAGAATATGAAGGTGTGCATGATCTTACTTTTGTTCCAAGTCATGGAGTTTTAGATCTTGATGAATTTTTAGAACTTGGTTTGGAGCAATTATCTTCTACTGATGTGGACTGCATTTAGAACATGTTTTGGAGCTCATTGGTTGAGCCTGTTAATAGTAATTTTGTGTGTTCTCATGAGGATCAAATTACTTTACTGTTGGATGTGGAAGAAGAAGAACAAATCATTGGTCATTTTCTTAGTACTAGTATTTATATAGTGGGTTGCAATGGAAGATGTAAAACAAAGATGCAATTTCAAGATGATGAGTCTTTACTGTCCAAATGCCTCAAATTTATGATTTATATGTTGATAATGTAGAAATGGATTTGAATCAAGTTTTTGATTCAAACATGGAAGAATACATCAACATTTGTGATGCAATTGGGATGCAGGAGCTTGAACAATCAAATAACATTGCCCAACTTGAAGTTGTACCTGAAATTGACACTTTTCAGCTTGATGCTCAGGAAGATATGTTTCTTCTTGCTCATTTGTGTGCAGGTATAGTTATGCAACATTATATCAACGATCTTGAAAGTGAATATTTCTATGTGGGTCAGCATGATGATGGGTATTAGTATTTGTGGCTGCCATGTCATAATGATAGGACCACTTCTATTTCTAGCATGATGATAAGAACAAATGTAGTTTTCTTGCACATGCTGGGAAGAAGCCTCATTGGGCGCAACTGAATGAAGAATGTAATTTATGTTAGTGTAAATAGTGGCATTATCTAACTAGTTAGCTTTTAGCCTACCTAGTTGAAGTCCTATTCACACTATGCTTAAGTCTACTTAGGACTTTTAGGAGTTTGTCTCAACTCATATGGTTGACACATGTTTCCTCATCCTTTTGAGACACCTATTGCATGTTTACTTTCCACTTTCTCAAGTACTTGTCATGTGATATTACAAGTGTGCTACTTTTGGAGGGGTAGTCAGTCATTGTTTCCTACCTTCCTACATCCTCTCTCATGTCTATTTATACAAGGTATATTGTACATTTTTACTTAACTTTTAAATATTTGTTATTTGAATTTTTGTGCAATTTAGCTTATGGGAGTGATTCTAGTTCTTGCTAGCTGATCTTGGCTACTCCAACATGGTATCAGAACCATGCTAGCAAGACCCTTCCTGTATTGAGTGAATCCCACACCTATCTTAGTCAAAAGTTCATCGTGGAGCCAAACAAACGTCACTATTGAGTCCAAAAGGCCCAAGATAGTGAAGATAACCCTTCATTTAGTGAATTTTAGTAAAATCAATTTTTTGCAAAAATTTTTACCCTTAGTCCTAAGGTTTTGTGTGGCCTCCATTTCTGTACTTGTAGGATTTTTGTAAAATAATTGAAATTTATTTTTGTAAAGGGTGCTTTTCCCCCTACAAATTTCAATTTTGATTGATTTTCATTTGGATTGTGTAGGTTTCTTTGGCTAATTTTGTGGGCTATTAGGTCTCTACCAAAGGTTTTTTCATTCCAAGTTTTTTGGGTTCGGCCCACTTCAAGCTCTATCGATCTTGATCAACCCTCTACCACTTGTCTTTGGTCCTCTACATAGTGACAAGCCCCTATTTACATTGGGCCTCAACTTTATTTTAATTTCAGGCTAATCTTGAGCTCTGTTGCAATCACAAATCCTTTGTTCACTTGACCTAAGACTCCCTTCAGCCCAAATTAGGTGTAACCATTGTCATCAGCTGGATCAAGACCAAAGTTTGGATCGACCATTTTTAGGCTTGCATTGTATATGTTCAAACTATTTTTGGTATGCCCCAAGCCTTCAGCTCCCCTATCTAGTGTCCCTTCAAGGCCACAAGACCTTTGCAACAACCCATGACCTATTTTTTGATGCCTCTATGCCTTTGGTCTTCTTGGCCTCCACAACCATTACTATGCCCAAAGTCGGCCTCAAAACCAAACTCACAATTGGCACACAGACTCTAAGTGCTTTTGTGCCCCTTCTAGGCCCTACAACTCGGCCCACTTTAGTTATCCCACTTGCTCCAATAACTAGGGCTCAATGTCTTTGCGCTACTTCTAGCCTACAAATTGGCTCATCTAGCCCTGTTGGCCTGTATATGCCTCTTTAGGCCATAAATTCAGCCCATTCAGCCTAAGATCTAGCCTCACATGCTTGTTACAATGCCCCTACACCCTTTACTTAGCCCATTTGGGGCTCTGCCAAGATACCACCAAGGCACCACAGGCCATCCACTAGGCCACCACCAGCACCAAGCCACTACTAGGACTCCATGAGAGCACCACCTGCTCTACATTTTGTTCTACAAAGGACTGCTTTTTCAATTTTCTCTAGCAAATTTTTAATTGTTTTTTTTGCAAAATTGTAGTCCACAAAAAGCTATTTTCATCTACTTCACTATGGCAAAGTTAGTTTTAAAATTTTTTGTTATTTTGACTAGTTTTTAAACCTTTGAACTTCATTGTAAGTGTAATTTTTTATGAGGCATAACTTTTATCTTGATTATCAAAAATTCATAAATTTGTTTTTGAAAGTGATCAAAATTTTTTAAGGAATTCACTAGTACAAGTCAAATTAAGTCTTCGTAAGCCTTATTTCAAAATTTGTAAAAAAAATTGTCTTATAAACAGATGATTTGGCTTCCAAACTTGCCCAACTTGTAATTTTTCCTTGCATTTTCTTTTGGGGGGCCTATGTTATAGCACACGACATATAAAATGTTACTTTATGTATTAATCTTTAGGGTGGATTATATAGGCATTTTGTAATCAATAACTTAGCTAAGGGGATAATTTATCTAAGTCACTAAAAATGGGGATAACAGATCATCCATCTATCATTGCTTTTAAAAAAGGAAACTACAAGTCCTAGTGCAATGGCATCCTAAAACACTATCAATGGATCCATGTATTACCACATTTGTATGGGCTTATTCCTGAACCAAATACATTTTGGTAGAAAACTATATGGGGAAATAAAAATGATCATGTCTTAGGATTAATTGGTTTAAGTGTTGGGAACCACACATCATGGACTCTATCACATATTGAGTACCCTCACACTATTTGGACCACATGATGGGAAATGTATGTAGACCCCAATGAACCTCCACTCCTATATGATCTCGGTATGGGCATACTTCTTCCCCTTGATGATGTTGACGATCCTTTGTATGATGATGATATTGAAGACAAACTTGCTTATTAGGAAAGTCTTGAATGTGTTGATGACACAGAAACATATTCTCTTGCTTCTCCTCCTTCTACACCTCTAGTATTGGTAGCTATTTTGCCACCTCCACCTACTACTTTGACAAAAATGTTGGCTTTTCTACATTCTACTTCAGATTGTCTACAGTAGCTCCACACTTGTCTTCTTGATCAATGAGATATCATCTTATCAAACATCCATCATTTGTTTATAGAGCCTCACATTGCATATTTGGAAGGCACCATCGAGGACATTTGTCTTCTATTTGATGACAACTTCAATGAAGTTGCATCACCATTGTCCTATTCATATATTATTGCTCTTGCTTTGCCTACATCATCTTCTATTGTTATAGATTCTGTAGATATTCATTAGTCCACATATTTGACTCAGTCATCATCCATTTTGACATCCTTTGCAGGAGTATCAAATTCTTATTGGTCTAGTTGTTGCTTGTTATGTTAAAAAGTGTCCCCTTGGGGGCTTTTCCCTCTTAAGGTTTAGCTCCCGGGTCCTTAAATTGCACTTAGAGCATCTTGCATGATAATTTTGACTCCTGATGAGAAAACCCTGAAGTCTTATGGCAAATGGGACCTAGGGGGTGCTATTTTAATGATCACTGAACAAAAATAGGGGGTGTACTTGGGCACTAGCACCCTAGTCCTACCCTATTTTAGGTCTGCCCTAACTTTAAATGTCAATTTTATGACCTCTATTTAGGTCCTGTGTCTACATCTCAAGTTTGAATTATGAAATTCTTAGTAGGAATCTTTGTAGTTGCATATATAAGCATGATTAGGTTTCATTTGCAAACTAGATGGAAATTAGATGGACTTTATGCATACTTGTGATTATAGAGCATTCAAAATATTCATTGTGTTGCAGAGAAGAACATTGTTATTGTGTTTGTATTTGTAGATTTGAGTCCATCTCCTCATGGCATGAAGAGCATCTTCCTTCCATGAGATCTACACTTCAAGGCGATATCTATTATGTTTTCATTCATTTATCATTTGTATTTTTGTCTCTATCCCACAGAGATATGCACTCTTATCTGACAACGGTGTTCGAAAGAATTGAATGTATCTCTGGGGCCTGACCGAGGCAAGCCTCTAAACACCACAACCCCCTCCCACACTCCTTTGTGATTGCAAGTTATAGGTACCAAGTTTCACAAAGTGGAATTCCAGAAAGGAGGTTGTAGACATCAAAGATTTAGGATCTGACAAGCAAAGGACAAAGGTGAATATTTTAGGACAAGGGCGCTAGTCCCTATGTCCTCCATTTTTCCCCAGGTAGAAACGAAAGATACAATACAGATCAATGCCAGAAGAAGATTCATATTCTATGACAAAAATTGTACCTTGGACTAGGGTGTTAGTCTGAGTGTCCCCAACTGTTCCGCTTTCTGAACTTCAAAAAATAGTGAGTTAAATATCTTTGTCCTTCAGCTTGGTCTAAAAGGATTTGTTGTAATTTGATAATTTGCTTACTATTTTGCTTATTTAGTGTTTTAAGTGTAATTGAGCATTAAATTGAGATACTTTTTGATACATCTAAACTTCTACACAGTTCCAAGTGGCAGCCCAACCTGATAGGTGATTACTCTCCCTTAATGGAGATTCAACTCGGTTGATATGCCCTTGAATGTTTGTGGTGAAGTGAGGATTTGACTTTAAAACCTAACTAAACCTAAACCCTCTTTTTACCACTAAACATTTTGGTGAACCCATGTTTTTGGACTTTTTGGCACCTTGTTGAGTGTTGTGTGATAGATTTTCATTCATCCATCTCATTGCATTTGAAAAACAAAAAAAAATTGAAAAATTTTGAAAAATTTCAAAAATTTGGCATTCTAGGGTTTGCATTTTCACATAAATTGCATTTATTTAGTTGTATTTCATTTAATTTCTAATTTTTGCATTAAATCTAAAATTTATTTTTCATCATACTCTTATTACATTTGAAAAATTACAAAAAGATTGAAAAATTTAAATTTTTTTAAAAAATTGACATCTTAGGCTTGCATTTTAGCATAATTTGAATTAACTGGCATTTAATTTCATTATATTTCTATTATTTTCATTAGATTTGATTTAAATTACGTAAATTCATCATTTAGTATTCATTTTCATTTCATTTTCATGCTTAATTTGTCAAAAATTGCTTGAAATTGTGCTTTTCTCATAAAAACCTAGTTTTGCATTAGCTAGGGTTTGTAGTTAAAATCTTCTTTCATATTTTACTACCCTTTTCAAACACTTATTATGACTAATTTCTAATTTTAGTGTTGTGTCATAGTGGCTTTCTTGCAAAATTTCATGTCTAGGGTTTGAAAACCTTGCATTTTCACTAGATTTGGCCTTATTGTCTCTCTAGAATTGAATTACAAGCATGTTGTGAGGGATTTTACTGCATTAATTGACTAATATCAGGCATTTTATCTTTTTCCCCTCCTCAAATTCCTCACAACACCTTTCTCTTGGGCCTTTGCATTGAAAATTTGTGAAAATTTGCATATTTTAGCTACATTTTCACTAGGGTTTGACTTGTCAACTCTCTAGATTGGCACTATAGGTGTGTTGTGATGGATTCCATAGCATTATGTGGCTTATATTACTATTATAATCTTCTATCCATCACAATTTTCCTCACAACACCCTTTCTTTTACTCATTTGCATTGAGAATTGTTGAAAAATTGCATATTTTAGGTGTATTTTCACTAGGTTTTGACTTGTCATCACTCTAGATGTGTATCAAAAGAATGTTGTGAAAGATATTTCTGCATCAATGGAATGTTCTTAGGCATATTATTTTTTTCCCTCTTTAAATTTTTGACAACACCTCTTCTATCATTCATTTGCATTGGAAAAAGTTGAAAAATCAAGCATTTTGGATCTTAAACATATCTTTCTCCTAGGGTTTGTTCTATTAGTTTGTGCATGGAGTGTTACATGCTTTTGTATGAGTCATATAACTTTCTGCCCTAATAGAAATATCCCTTTAAGAAGAAGTAGGAGACTCATGGGATCTAGTACTCTTGAAGAAAATGATATCCCTACCTCTGAAAATCCATTGAATACCTTCTTTACAAAAGGAGAGACACAAATGTTGCAAGATACTATACCTCATACAACCACTATATAAGATCAAGTATTTCATGATGTTGAGGACACTATTTAAGTGGTCACACATGTACCTAATGAGCAAATAAACAAACTTGATAAAGAGCTAGCTGATTTTCAAGCATTTGTTGAAACTGAAAGGATAGAAGAAGAAACTATACCTGTGATTCACAACATAAGAGAATCGATAAAAGAAGGACAATATGGTATTAATGTTGTTCAAGGATTAACCCATATGGTACACAATAATGTCATGATGGTGACTGAATGTGCAAATGGTATTAATAATATGTCGTCACCGTCTCATATGCAAGTATCGATACCTATACCGACTACGGGAATATCTACATTTGCATCAACAATTTTAACTACCAATGCAAATGCTTGTAGTAATTCTACCACTGGTATTGGAGTATCTAATGGCACTAATTCACAAAATTATAGACCTGTGGGTTTTAACTATCAAAACTTGGTATCTAAGGCGACCTCTTCTATGAATAATTACTCTCAACCACCTCTTCATACCACCTGTTCTCAACCACCTATTACATACAATTATTCTCAACCACCTTCCACCTATCACTATGTCCAACCACCACTGAACTATTCACAGCCTCTGCTTATCACTACTTAGGCTCAATCACCTCCTCACTTTGGTTCCAATTCCTCATAACAAATCACATCTCCTAATGATGTCACCTTAAACCAACTTTTCCAAGGCATGACTTCCTTACAACAAAAGGTGACAAACTTGAAAAGTTCTTCACAACCTAATATACCAACTTATCATGTATGTAATCCCCTATCTTATGCAATCTTGAGAACTCCTATGTCTGAGAGGTTTGAAACTCCTCACTTTGAAAAGTATGGTGGAAAAGGTGATTCTAATACTCATGTGGCAGTGTTCACGGCTATGTGTTGTGATTTTTACTTTGAAGAAGATTTGTTAGCAAAAATTTTCCCATGATCTCTCAAGGATACAGCTCTAGAATGGTTTTTCTCTTTACCTCTGAATTTAATACATTTTTTTTGTAGTTAGTTGATCAATTTTTACAACATTTCCAAGCAAACATTAGACCTAAAGTCTCCTTGATTGGTTTAGTTCATTGCAAGCAAGGTCCAAAAGAGAAGTTGACTAAGTTTATTAGTTGGTATCAATCTCTCTATGTACAAATTCAATATCAAATGAAGGATGAGGATGTTCAGAAGGTGTTTATTACAAATTTACAACCTAACATCCATGATAAGATTCTCCTGATGAAGTATAACTCCTTTCAACATTTATGTACTGCCCTTTGTGATTATCAACTTTCATCTAGTCGGTATGAAAATCAGTTTTTATTAGCTCAAGTTGGTCAATCCATAGGTGGGCCTTCACAAAAAAACTTTAAGAGGAATAATAAAAATTTCATAAAGGTTAACAAACAAAATTCAAATAATTTTTCACACGTGTCTGCTATCACTAATCCAAAGAACGCACCTTATCAACAAAGAAAGTTTACTCTGATATCTGAATCCTATCATTCTATCATGAATCAGCCTATGAGTAATAACCTCATGAAGCTTCCCTTGATTAAAACTTTGGATCCCAGTACAATGCAAGGACATTATTTTGATGCTAATATCTTTTGTCATTTCCATCAACAAGGGCATGATATTGAATGATGTATGCATCTTAAACATAAAATAGAAGACCTCATTGACTCGAATATTATACAGGTATCGGGTGTGAATGATAATGGAAATAAGTCGGTTGCTCCACCGAATCAAAATTTACAAATCATTACTAATCCTTTCCCTAAGCATACCAATAATAACATGATGGAACAAAATACACTTGAAGTAGAAGATGACTATCTTAACTATGACAAGATTATTGCTACAATAGAAGTGGATAAGGAAAATATTGAAGTATCACTTCATCCATGAAGGAATGGTATTTATGCTGAGGTTCCTCCTCCGTTATCCCTTCAAGGATTGGAAGATAACCAAAACACATCAAAAAGACAAATAGAACAACTGAATCAAGAGACTCTAACAAATGAAAACGTTGAGATAGTACAAGATAGTCCTTGTCACTATGGTAGACAAACTCAACAAAGAAAGCTAGCTAAAAATAGGAAGAGTAAGACGATTATCATCAGTTGGAAATAATACTGGTTCTTCTCCTCACAAGCAACAAAAGATCTCACATGCACAAAGATTTGAGAAATAAGCATTGCATGGACTTCCTGACAACAAACAAGACTCTCATAAGAATCACTCAAGCTTCACACAAAACTTGGTAGAGTATCTCTCCAAGAGGCTCGCAAGTTTCACATTTTAGTATAATTATACTAGAAGGTGAGTATTTCTAACCCTTTACCTTCATGTTGTGTTTCCCCTGTGATGTGTTATGTGTTGTTTAGGCCTCCTAGGATGACCCTTGATACTCTCGTACGGTCAAGGATACCAGGGTACCACCTCTGTTGTGACCCTTCTTCTATTTGTGTTATCATTCTTCTATAATGTTTCTCCTTTATTTTCATTGTTGTGTTGTGTCTAGCAGACATAGCATTGTGGTTGGTGACTTGGGGCACCCTCCTACATGACTGTCCCTAAGACACTTGTTTCTCCTCTCTTGATTTATTGTTTCCCTTTCTCTAATGATTCTATCTAGTGGGCAGATGATGAAAAACATATTATACTGATGCTGACTAGTGTCCCTTCAGTGAGAAATCAAAAAATGGACCTAGTCCATGCATAATGACATGGTTGATATATAGTATCTGATGCTTGGCTAGTAGAATCACTCCGTGTGATTTTGATGTTGTCTTATCGTACTTACAAAACATAACAATACTGATGCTCCATGCACTTTGTCTATCTTGGATCTTGTTTTCCTCTGTTCTTTATGTGAATGATTATTTGCATGTTGATTATCATGATTATATGGATACTAACACCTTTCTTTGTAGGAAATTGTGTGTTTGTGGGAACATTTGGTGATCGTAAAGTACATGTCACCTCTGGGGGGCATGGGCTTTGTGAGAGCTTGTGTTCCCTTGTGTGTTTTCTTCCTACCTTAACATGCTTGATATTAGTACATGATATCAACCACCTTAAGGTGGGGGCATATAGAAGGTAAGTTGTCTGATTTAGGTGCTAGTAAAGTGTCTTTGTAAAACTTAAATCTATTGCAATCATTTAAGCCCTCTGTGGAGGTAGGATATCGCATATATCATTTTATTCTTAAGCCCTCTATGGAGGTAGGGATGGTGTATTTCTCAAATAGATTGTACATCCTATCATTTTCTAAAAGTCCTCTATAGAGGCAGGGAGCATATCTGAGACTATCTTAACCCATAAGCGTGTCTTCAGTGATTGTTGTGGTGAAGCCCAATTGTCGATGTGTGCCTGTAATGTGTTTGAGATGGCTGTGAACCTAGAAATAGGTTTCTTCCACCATTTTTTTGCCATATTTTCTTCGTGTCTTCCATATGTGTGTGTATTTGTTTCCAAGCATAGTCTAAAGACTGGTCGTGATGAGTCCCTCCTATGCTTTGGGATTTGTATGGCATGTTTGTTCTCAAGTACAGTCTAAAGAATGGTAGCGATGAGTCCCTCCTACACTCTGAGATTTGTATTGTGTGTCTATTTCACCATGTACAGTCTAAAGACTGGTGGCAATGAGTCCCTCCTACACTATGGGTTGGGTATTTACTTTTCTTGTACTTGCATTTGCATTCATATATGAGAAAAAGAAAAGAAAGAAAATAATCACTGCATTCACTATATTCACTATGTTTTGTGTGTCCTCAATGTTGTCTTCTCCATGTTTTACATGACTGTAATTGTCTTCTCCATGTTTTGCATGTCTGCTACTGCCTTCATTGTGTTTGGCATGTCTTCACTGTGCTTGGTGTGTTTGTTGTATTTATTGACCTTACTTTAATGCATGTATTGGCCTTGCATTTATACATACATTAAAGTGGGGGCTAAATGTTATGTTAGAAAATGTCCCCTTGGGGGATTTTCCCTCTTAAGGTTTAGCTCCTGGGTCCTTAAATTGTATTTAGATCATTTTGCATGATAATTTTGACTCCTGATGAGAAAACCCTGAAGTCTTATGGCAAATGAGAACTAGGGGGTACTATTTTTAATGATCATTGAACAAAAATAGGGGTGGACTTGGGCACTAGTACCCTAGTCCTACCCTATTTTGGGTCTAACCTAAATTTAAATGTCAGTTTTATGACCGTTATTTAGGTCCTATACCGACATCTCAAGTTAGAATTATGAAATTCTTAGTGGGAATCTTTGTAGTTGCATATATAAGCATGATTAGGTTTCATTTGTAAACTAGATGGAAATTAGATGGACTTTATGCATACTTGTGATTATAGATCATTCAAAATATTCATTGTGTTGTAGAGCAGAACATTGTTATTGTGTTTGTATTTGCTGGTTTGACTCCATCTCCTCATGGCATGAAGAGCATCTTCCTTCCATGAGATCTATACTTCAAGGTGATATCTATTGTGTTTTCATTCATTTATCATTTGGATTGTTAGCTCTATCCCATAGGGATATGCACTCTTATCTGATAATGGTATTCGGAAGACTTGAATATCTCTTTGGGGCTTGATTAAGGCAAGCCTCTAAACACTACAACCCCCTCCCACACTCCTTTGTGATTGTAGGTTACAAGTACTGAGTTTTGTAGAGTGGAGTTACAAAAAGGAGGTTGCTGACATCAAAGATTCATGATCTAACAAGAAGATGACAAAGGTGAACATTTCAGGACAAGGGTGCTAGTCCCTGTGTCCTCCACTTTTCTCAGGGTAGAAATGGAAGATATAGTGCTGATCAATGTTAGAAGAAGATTTAGATTTTGTAATGAAAATTGTACCTTGGACTAGGGCGTTAGTCATAGTGTCCTCGAATGTTCTGCTTTCTGAACTTCAAAAAATAGTGAGTTAAATATCTCTGTCCTTCACCTTGGTCTGAAATGATTTACCATAATTCAATAATTTGCTTATTGTTTTGCTTATTTAGGGTTTTAAGTGTAATTGAACATTAAATTGAGATATTGTTTGATACATCCTAACTTTTGCATCGTTCCAAGTGGTAGCCCAACCTGATAGGTGATTTCTCTTTCTTAGTGGAGATTCAACTCAGTTGATATGCCCTTGAATGTTTGTGGTGAAGGGAGGACTTGCCTTTGAAACCTAACTAAGCCTAAACCCCTCTTTTTACCACTAAACATCACCATACATCGATGGTCCCTGTTTATGAATATTTTATGGTACTTGATTCATCTTATCAGTGTTTTTTACACAATAGCATTGGCTTGGATATACTTGAGCATCATTCAAAGACATCATGGGCATCATCTGCATCTTTGGATCATGTACAAAATTTAGAGACTTTCATCCTTCTTCCTGCATGTTCCTATCTAGAATGGGAAGATCATTTGTACACTTTTGTGTTTCTTTTTCTTCCTAAGGGGAGAAATATGATTCAATATTCATGGATCATCTTCAACATATAGTGTTGATATTCTACTAGCACTACAAGATGAATTTTGAGGGGAGGCTACACAATTTCTCTTCTCATATCACTTTTGGGAGGAAGTATTTCTTCGCATGGAATTTATTCCTTCACATTTTCTAGGGGGTCACATAGACCTTCTCATCTTTTCTCTCCTATGGAGGAATATATATTGTACATTAGTGTTAGAAGTAGTTCTTGGGGGTCATGTTGAGTCCTCCTTCTTATTCACTTGTACAATTTTATCATGTATCATTTCTCTTTTGGAGAGGAGTTTTATTTTCCATTGTGTTTTCTCCTTTACTCCACTTATGATAAAATTGTTTGTATATGGGTATCTAACATGTCCTAGTAGCCATGACCCATCATCTTTCTATCACTTCTCCCTAATTTTCACTTAAAGGGGGCGTTAGTGTAAATAGTGACATTATCTAACAAGTTAGCTTTTAGCCTACCTAGTTGAAGTCCTATTCACACTATGTTTAAGTCCACTTAGAGACTTTTAGGAGTTTCTCTTAACTCATATGGTTGAGACATGTGTCCTCATCCTTTTGAGGCACCTATTGCATGTTTACTTGCCACTTTCTTAAACACTTGTCATTTGATCTTACAAGTGTTGCACTTTTGGAGGGGTAGTCAATCATTGATTCCGACCTTCCTACCTCCTCTCTCATGCCTATTTATACAAGGCATATTCTACACTTTTACTTAACCTTTAGATATTTTTTCTTGGCTTATTTTGTGCAATCTAGCTTGTAGAAGTGATTCTAGTTCTTGTTGGCTGATCTTGTCTACTCCAACTATTTCAATCTAAGAATACTAAGTTCCTTCTTCAATATTGTCTTTGACAAAGGTCAGATATTTGTAGCAGATTGTCCATGGCATTATGCCATGGATCTTCTTTGTAGGGTCTAACTTGTAAGTGTTCTAAATTTTGTTTACAACCATACACATTTCCCTTTATGTTTCCATGTCATTGGGTATAGTTGTTTTGTACATAATTTTTGTGTTATTGTTTTTTCTTTTACATATGTTCCTTGTGTGATTTCCCTACCCTCCCTTCCTCTTTTTTCTATTTTGGTCTTCCTGTAGAGATAACTAGATTCTCACTATGCCTGCAAGAGGCACGTGTCCCCAACTAGAGCCAATGTTGGCACATGCCTCAGTTTGTTTTCAAGTCTCAAGTTTATGCATCTAGAGTGCCTAAAAATCCTTCAACCATTTTTTATAACCAATTTCAGGTATCCTAAGTGGGTCCCTAGCATGTCAAAATGCTAGCAAGAATCCAAAATTTTATAAGTATGTGATGTTTATGGGATTTTCCTTAGCCTTGTGCTTTTGTCATAGCTTTGGAGTTTCAGAGTTTCCCATACCAACATGCCATCCTTATCGGCTTCGAACTCTACATTGGTTCCTTCTATATTTGCCAAAGTTTTTTTGGATCACAGTGTCAACCTTCCTTAGTTTTCAATACCTTTTGGGCATATGTTTTGTGGTCACCCCACTCACTGATTCTTGATGTTATACATTGTCTGTCTTTTGGGATCACGACATTTGGAGTTATTGCTTTTCTTTACCTTACGAGATTTTGTTTAGTGGTAACCCTTACTCAGATCTTCAATGTTTCATAGTTGCCTCTATCTTTCAGAATTTGGAGTTCAGAGATGTAATTCTTCTCCTATTCAAATGGATCTATGTTTAGTAAAGGTTTGATTGTCGATGTCCAACAAGTTTTCTTTACCTAAGTCTCTTAGACATTAGACTTTGGGATGGTGTTCATTCTTATGTAAAATAGTTCACTAGATACCTAATTACCAAGGACCAATAGGTTCTTTCTTTGGACTTCAGAGAATGGGAAGTCACTTATTCCCATTCAAAAGAAGAATGATATCCAGCATGGACCCAATCACTGAAGCTCGACTGGTATGCTTTGTCTTTGTGCTCTTCAAACTTTAGAGATTAGGGAGTTAGTTGATGCTCCCATTCAAATGATCAATGAATGTTTGATGAGGGCCCAATTGCTAAAACCTGATTTCTTTGCTCTCTTGATTAATGCATCCTTTGTCCTTATCAGAGTTGTGGGGAGTCTGATGCCCTTGATAGGAAGGATGAGCATTTGGCAAAGGCTCGATTTGTCTAGGTCCCACATTTTTTTTCCTTCATAGTCTATTTGATTATTAGTACGTAATGGGATGCTTCAATGACTCTATTGGGCTGCCATTAATGATCATTTTTGAAGCCCATCTATGTGGTAGATGAAATTTAATGTTGATGTTACTAAGGTAGGTAATGTAGGTGATTCTCTTCTAAACCACTGTAGTGGAAAATAATGCTATATATACATGTTTTGAGTATGTAATAGGGGTTGGTTGTTGATCCAACTAGTTTATCACTAAACCAATTGTCTGGTCTGCAAGTGCCTCAAGGTGAATCTAGGACATCAAACAAAGCTAGTCTGGAATGCATATGGGTGGAATCTATTCTACAATCTAGAGTACGGTCTTTAATACATATGTTATGTAATGGTATGTATCCATGGCATTTTGTAATGATTCTAAGAATATATAATCATATTTTTTTATTTCCTTCACCACATTTGTTGGTGCTATTGTAACCGAGGTTAGATGAATGTGATAACTTCTAAAATACTACAAAGATTTTGTATTGGTCCTTCCTTTGTTGTAAATGAATTGTTTCATTTATGTAAAGGATTAATAAGTATGTCTATTTTGTAAAATGTATCTTGGATTTATATTCATTGTTCTGTTGATGGTTGCTAAATGTTTTCCCCTTTTCCTTGTATCCTACAACTCTGTTGCCCAATGGAGTAGGCACCAATCCATATTGGGGAAGGATCAATCATCTTTCATAAATTAATCCCTCATCTTGTTGGTTGTAGGACTATGAATAAATTATGGTTTATATGTTGTTCATGATTCAATATGATAACCAAGGATAAATATGAAGTGATGTAAAACTATTTCAATTTTTCTTGAACCATGTCATGTATGTCTATAGCTTGTCACTATGTATGAAATGTCAAATGAACTCATTTAATGGGGATATAAGATGCGTTATCTATGGGTGCATGTGCAAGATGTTTAATCATCTTAATAAGAGGTTAAATAGCCTAGCAAGTTTGTTTTAGTCTAGTGATAGTTTTGGGGATTAAAACAACAACCTAGGTATCACTGCACTGGTGTAAATTAGATAGTATTTTTTTATTCTAATCCCTATTAAGGAATACCTCTAGGAACACCCTCCTTGTCTTAGCTGAACCAAAAGTGAAGAGAATATTACCCACTCCTATCAATTGCCCCTGAATCATCCTTATATTGTTGATGAGCCACTTTCCTATCTCATTGATGACACCCCTAGCCTACGAGACTAGGAAATACTCTAGGGTTTTGGACCTATGTTTTTGGGATCCAAGATAGCCAAACACAACCAACACCCATAGTAACATAAGATCCTTCAAAAGAAATAATCAATTATAAAATCTTATACAATTATCCATGATTGTAACCATAAATTTTATTGCAATGCACCATCTTACATGCTATGTCACAACCATTCGATTACACAAATGGATACTCACCATAATGGACTCCTACATGTACATACCTCTAACTATAGAAACACCACTTCAAGAATTACTACATGGTCTGCTTTATGATAATTCAATTATAATATAATCTCAAAGTTATACCACTAAACTATTGTAGTAACAACCACTACACTCCTACATGCCACATTCAATCTTCCTTAGATTGTAGACCACATTATACTTCTTGCTACTTCAATTCGTTGCTCATACCTCACTCCCTTGCTATTGCAACTTACCTTCAATGCATCTACCTATCCTAGTCTTCTTCACTTGCCTTCAATTGATACAAGATCTAATATATAAAGAATCTTCATGCTCCTCACATGATCTATGTTGGCCTCATAATGGCACAAAGCTTGAGACCACATGAAACATGTAGCTAACTAAAAATAAAAATACTTACAAATTCCAATAGTTATATAGTGGAGAATCTCCATTTCATACACTACACACCTCCATAACAGTTATTACAACCTTCTCAAATATTCACCTTTGGCACAAACCCAAAATAAACCTTTCGCAAATAAAAATAGTTGCAACTTAACACACTATCAACTCATAGACACTTTATGATCCAAATTAACAACTTTACTTATCCAATCACCCTCAAATTTCAATAGATTATAAATAAACCATAAATAAAACTACTACAAAACCATAAAATCTAATTCCTTAATATAGTGAAATGCACTAACATTTTTTCATATAGAATATTAACCACAAACTTGTAGACACATAAACTACTAAACTAAACCACAAATTCCACTTTCTTAGACATGATACTACATTTACATGATTCCCAAGGATGCACCTATATTAATTTGTTAGGAAAAACTTCCCAAATCATATTCCTCCAAACAATCCTATAACACTTTCTCAAGTATACACAAGGACTTGCAAGGTGGGAAAATATGGCACCACAAAATTACAACCTTGCTCTATAACCTTCATTTGAGCAACTGGCAATAAAAAACTAAATTATGGTTATAAACCAAGATTTAATACAAGGTATCCCTCTATTCACCCTATGCCTAATGCTTATCATTCCAATCAACAAATAAAAATGGTGCCAATGGTCCATGTATACCAACAAGTGGGTAATCAACAACAAATACCTACATATTATGTAAATGTGGTTGCCAACAATCCTTATAACAGCACATTTAATTCCCAATAGTTTAATCTTGCCTAATTCAAAATCCCCACCATGGGTATTAATGTAAGAAATCAAAATTTGTCAATGGAAAAAATGTAAGGAGGATCATTCTTTATCAACAATATGGTAGCCAACAATGCCAACAACTCGGCTACTCATGTGAACAATCAACAAGTTGGATACTCCTTTCTCAATAATTCAGCTAGATAGGGGCCCTTACCAAATACAACCATGGGACAACAAGGGTATCCTTAGGCAATGAACAACAATGCAAAACTTGAGAGTCTAATAAATAAGTTAGCAAATTAAATGAAGTCACTTCACCAACAAATAATTTAGAATCAAATGGTGAACAATAGTAGTCAAGGAAGAAGTTTCAACCTTCAAAGGTCCAATTGAATATGTAATACTAGACTAGATAATGGTAATGTACCATCACCTATGGACAACAAATCTAGCACCACTCAAGTGAATATTGTTAATTTGGTAGACTTAGCACTTCTTAATTGGTGCATGATAAATGACACTATTGATGAAGAACTAAATTGTCCTAAATTTTCTATTGCACTCAAAGTTGTACAAAAGGAGATTAACAACATGGAGATTGTAGCTTCTCCTAAAAATCCAACAAACACCAACCAAAACTTAGGGACTACTTTGAATTTCTAAGTTTAAGAAATTCCCCATTATGATGAAAATGAGATTGACCAAACTTTGGAAGAAATCAATGTGGTTGAGAAATTAACTAAGGGGAGTTCATATCTCCTAAGGAGTAACACTAAAAGACCATTCACCACATGAAATACACTCCTCTCGACCCCAATGTGAGAAACAAACCCTATCCACCTAAGGGACCTAAAGGATCATCCTAATCAAAGAATGCTCAAAATCCTTTAGGAGGGGACAAACTTTTAGAACTAGAAAAATCAAGCTATAATTTGATTGAATATCTCAAATAGACAAAGGCCATTATGTCATTATATGATACAATTCAGTTTAGTGGCCAAAATGATTTACTTGTTAAATATTTTTCCAACCTAACTCTTAATGATGAAATAAAAGTTATGGATGCTAACATTTCAATGTATAAGGAAAGATTGAAAATCCTCTATTTTTACTTTCTATCCAAATTTGTGGAAAGAACTTATATAATTGTCTGGTTGATTTAGGTTCATCTAGGAATATCATGCCATACTCAATATACTGAAAGCTTGGAATGATCCTAGTGAAGACCAAAAAAAGAGTCATGTAATTATACTAGTCATAGGTCAAAATAATCAAAGAAATTAATAATGTTCTGATTTACTTAGTTTTATATCCTAGGATCTAGTAGAGCATCGACATTTAAGTGGTAAATATCCTAGAAATAAATGGGATGTTTTTAGTAGTGAATAGTGAAAGAGCCTCAATGGATACATGACCACTAATTTTTCTCACATGTGGTTTCCATATAAATTTGTAGCCATTCCTATTTGAATCTAAAGTGAGGTAAGAAGTAAGCACATCATTATTGAATACAACAATCCCAATGAGATAGCATATGTGTAGCAGGAGTTGGGAGTGTACAGTTTAGAGGTAAACAATGAAGACATAAAGCTAAAAAAGGATATCAAAATACATAAAAAGTAAATTATCAATATTATGGACTCTCAAATCCAATGGCTCTAAATCCAAGTAATGGTGTGGAGCTAGTGTGGAACTGGTAAATCTAAATGGGAAGTTATTTTAGTGGCTTATTAGCTATAGTTTAGTTTCTCCCATAATGTAGCTAAATATGAGGCATTGATTCATGGAATCAACTTGGCATAAAGAAGAAAGTAAAGCATGTGTAGCAACTTAGAGCGTATCATCAAGAAAATTCATAGTGTATATTATTGGTAACTGAGAGGGGGGGGGTGAATCAGTTATCCAAATTATTTCTTCTTTTGAAACTTTCTTATTAATCAATGTAGCATTAATTCAAACAAGCAAACATAACCATGAAATGGAGATACACATGACACAATATTTTTGATGTGGAAACCCTGTTAAGGGAGAAAACCATAGGGTGATTAACCCAAAGATTATTCTGTGTTAGAAGAATAAGGAATTACAAAATGGCACTTGCTAATTAGGGCTCACTGCCCGAGCACACTTCTCATAAAGGAGGCACACTGCCTACAAGGAGACACACTATCTACAAAAGAATGTTATACAATACTTGAACTGATTGGAAGCATCCACAAATGCTAGAGTTTAGTTCCGGTTAGGCTCAGTACATTGATCTGCTGCACTTCATCTTTCCTCTTCTCTTATACTACTTTCCTTTCACATGCCAGACCTTTCTTACTGTTTCTGCTCTGCTCTGCTTTTATTCACATCCCACATAACACCACACCACTTGTCACAAATAAATCCATCATGTATATATATCCACACAAGTAATTTCATCATTTTTCTAGTCGGCACTCAGAACAGTCAATCTTTTCACTAATTCTGATCTGTCGGCTGAATCCTAGCACATCAAGTAATGCGGATCAAGTATATGCTTGTAGAAATCATTAATCATATTAGCCAAACATGATTCATGCCTTCATAACCTTTAACATCATCAGTAACACATCTGGAAAGTAGTTTGATGTTCTATCAGTCAGTTCTTCCTCTGTTCACACTATCACTCAGGAATCTGGTACTCAACTATTCATATCTTTTCCTCATCTATCACCGGAGGCTAAATCCTTGGAATATACCACTCAAGGTAGTCCTCTTGACTTCCCCAAATCCACACTACACCAAGATACTTCATCTGAGAGATCTGAACCTGTCTGTCAAACCTTGCCACATGCTCTATTCTTATTTACCAGACCGCAACATTCTTCATTCTGACTTCTAGTATAGACACACCATGTCCTGCAGATGTGTGGGATGAACTTTGTTGCCATCAATGACAACAATCATGAATCCATATAGTGTCTCTTGCCAACAATCTCCTCCTTTGGCATTGATGGCAACACTTAGTGAAAAATGACTAAGTGTTTACACTAGGTTCCCCCTTGGCTAATGCTCTATCTTTATATATTTTTTGGAGCTCCCCCTTAGTTGGATTCCTCTTTTTTCACTGCTCTTCACTCCCTCTTTGACATCAATGGCAAATGGTAGGGTCGGCACACCAAAATTTTCAAAAAAATTTACTATACTTAGCCGCATAAGTATATACATATGGCATACTTACATATACTTAAGTATGTCTGCAAAAGTGTTCTTCAACTGTACAACTTTTGTTACCCAACTCTACTTCATCCTGTCCAAAATTGAGATATGCCCACTCAACAAGAATGCAAACGCATCTGCCCTTTTTAGATCTGTCGGATCATTTGTCTAGGCTATGATTTGAGCTTCACTTATGGCCTCATGCATGGCCTCTAACTTAGGGATAATAATCCTTCTAAGTTCACTCATCTGGTTAATTATGTTCTTTCTTTCCTTCTCAAAATTCTTTATTGCATTTGTGATTGCAATAGTCTGACATTCTTGATTTATTATGGAGGATGAAAGAGGATCAAAACTTTGAGACAAGCTTAGTAGTTTGTCCTCTTGCTCTTTTATTTTCTTCTCAATTTCCACTATTACCTTGGACCAGGAGATACAAAATTTGTATATTTCACCGCCATCCTTAAGAGCATTTTCTATGCTCTTTATCCCAATGTTCATGTTTCTCCTATCATTAATGATCAAACCCTATACCTCGGAGAACCTTTTATCCAAAAACTCCTTCTAGACCTTTTCTTCAGCTGATTTTTCTAGAGAATCAAAATGTGTACTAACACTGCTGACTAAGGTTTTGAGATTATTAGAAGGGGAGGCTATGGGATCCTTCTGAAAAGATGGCATGATCTTTTCCAGCACTCCGGATGCTACCTCCATAAGCTCACAGTCTTCCATGTGAGACTTTAGTAGTTTCTCTTTGACTTTCTCATTTGCAAATGAGGCTATTTTCATTGTTTGCACCAGTGACAAAGAGTCAAAATCTAATGGTCCTTTTAGTAGGTTTGGTTCATCAATTTCTATAGTGGCTTTTGTCAAGAATTCTTGAACAATTTGTGCAGTGTCTCTTGCTGGAGATAGATGTTCCTTCTCTTCTGCAAGCTTAGCACTGTCATCTTCTTTTTCTTTTACCTCTACTTCTTTCTCCTGTGATTTTTCTTCTCCTTTAGATCCGGATACTGTAGGGGAAACTAAAGGAGAAATGTTAGTCTATTCGGGGCCCACCTCTTCTAACATTTTCTCAAGAGTTTCTTCTGCAACATTTGCAGTGGAGGGATCAGTACCCAAGTCCTCTATAATAGGAAGATTAAATCTTTTGAAGGCCTTTCAGAGGATCTCTTCTGTGTCCTTGGCTACCTTGTTAGTTTCACCAAGCATAAGTTGATTCATCCTTGCTTTGCTTCTAAACTCATCCTTACAATCTTTGAATATCATATTCATTGTCTTGGGGTCGATTGAAGGATATAGCTGGATTGCTATTTGTTCCCAAATTTCTAGGTCTTTAGCTTGGGCAGTGTTCTTTCTTGATTCTAGTTCCTTCTCCAAGCTTTTAGGGATCACAGATATAATTTCAATAAATGCTTTGTTGTAAATATTTAGATACCTGACTATGGCATCTTGCAATATCTTCTGATCGGCTTCACCATAATCATCATAAAACTCAACCATTGGCTGAAGATTTCTGTTCACTGTGACTGATTTGATTATGTCATCAATGTGAAGAGTGGGTTTTTCAACATATTCCTTTGCCTTTTCTTCTTCCTTCTATCTGGTAGAGGGTTGACCAGATGTTTTCTTCTTTTTCTTCATTTTCCTGACTTCTTCATCGGATTTAGTTTCCTCTTCATCTCTTTGACTTGTATAAACCCTTGTGGCTTTTGTCTTTGACCTTTTCTCTCCTTTGTCGGATGCTTGGACTTCTAGTTTTGAGCTTTTAGTAGGGACAGGTGCTGGTCTCTTTGAAGATCTGGTCCGGGTGGAAGTTTCTACCGGAGCACTTTTCTTGCTTCCTTTTTTTGCCTCTTTCTTCTCTTCATTAGCTTTTTGTCTCTTTTCCCAGTTGGCATCAAGTGCCTCCTTTGAGATCCCAAGGCCTTGTGCAATATGTTCTACTTCTTTTCTCACCTTCCTTTTCATCTCTGGTTCTCTGAGTTCCACATGGATCTTTACACTCAGCTCCTCAAAGGTTCCAAACCTTTTTGCCTTTGGATCTTTAGGCTGACTCAGCATGTGTTGAACATGTAGCTCCACAATCTGTTCATCCACTTCATACCCCATGGGCATGATCCAAACTATCCTTGGTTCTACTGCCTCCATTAGGCACTAATCAGTCTCTACCATAAAGCAGACTGTGTCTTTGTATTTCTCAACAAGGGTCTGGGGAATCCTTTCTCTTGTTTGCATCATGTTCTGAAAGTTCTTAAAGTATCCCCACAGAGCTGTATTTTGTGCTTGGTTATCACCAAGTCCATGCAGATAATCTCTGATTTGGATAACTACTGGCCTATCACTCTCCCATACCCAACCATTAGATCTGGGAAGCTCATTCATAAAGTAGAAGAATAAGCACAAAATTAATCCACCATACTTGAATGAATTCTTTTTATCTTTCTTGATTTTCTACAGATTCTCTAAGAGTTGGTTTAGGAGAAGCTAACAGAGATCATAGTCTGCATCCTTTCTTAACATTTCATAAGCTGTATAGATGGCTGTTCCAGGTACAAAATTTTCTCTGCTAGAATGATATATCTTATATCCAATGATCATGGAGGCAAACTTGACATCCGGATCAGTGATGTCATCTACTATCATTGCTCTTTTGTCAAACTTAGATCTGGTAGCCTCACTCACAGTTTGGTTCTTTATAGATTTTAGAATAGGAATCCCACCGGATGAGTGTAATCTGGTAACTACCCTGATGGCATCCTTAGTGATCTTGAATGGTCCATTCAACCACATCAAGTTGTCATGTATTCTGCTCAGAATGTACCTAACCCATTCATCCTCTGTAAAATAGGGGAAATGTATGTATTGTGCAAAGTGCTTGTTCTGAAGGCCTATGTATTGGGGTTTGAGCTCAAATGAATCATCTAACAGTTGTTTTTGATAGATATCTCTTAGTTTGAATTCCCCAAACTCTTCAACATTTGCATGTATATAAACCCTAATATCTTTAGTGTGCAACACACCATGCGGAACACTAGAAAATGCACCTAGGGGATCTACCTCCAAGGATTTATATGGATGTTTCTTAAATGAGGGCTGAGGTCTATCAAAGATCTTTACTATATTCAGAGTAGCCATCATCAAACAATCTTACTGAAGGATATCAAGAATGATAAATACCTTTTATGCAAGTTAGGACACATGAAGAAATCTGAATAGAGCTATATGAAGAGTTGCCTTGATCTTTTGGGAGAAGTTGTTTGCAGAGCTCCTTTTCTTTCTTCTTTGAATTAAGTGTACAAGTGTGTAAATGACAGACATATCAACTCTTTTAATCCAAGAAGCCCTAATTTTCACCCTGCAATAAATGTGCAACCTAATTCATTCTAGTTTGCCTAGTTTTCCTTGTTCAAGGAGGAAGAAACTCATCCGGATCATTATGATTCCCTTGTGATTGATGTTAATGATGAATCATCATATCCACTTGTCCTTCTAATCATCTTATGTATCCGTAGATCAAGCTATATCAATTTGGATTCATACTCGGCCAATCTTGTGAGAAACCTATTTTACCGGAAGACTTGCTTAACAGGACCAATTCTGAAGGAATTAAACTTTTTAAATTTTCTTGCGGATCTCTCAGATCTTTACCTGACCTTCTTTACATGTTTCTCTAGAAACCCTTTGATCCGCAGCTTCTCATGTGCCAATTTCAGGCACCACTTAACTGGCTAGGGGAACAAGGTTTTCTTTGTGTCTCCCCCTGAGCCAGAGCTCACCTTTTAGTTTCTGGAAGGAATATCAGCACCAGAGTCTGGTACGGATCCAACCTCTACATTCTCTGAACTTTTCTTCACCCAAATCTTGTTCATCTCATTCCTAACTTCATCCGCATTCACCTTTTGTTTACCCTTATCTTGATTCTGATTATGATATACTGGACCTCTTTTCTCCTGATTCTTGCTTCTACAAAATTTTGCAATATGACCAGATCTATTGCAGATTTGGCAAACAACATTTCCTTGTATCTTTGATTGACATCCTCTTGATCTGTATTGATTAGCCATATGACCTATTCTATTGCATGTAAAGCATCTACCTTTGAATAATTTGTTCATTTGCATATTTCTGCATTCATGAGATTTGTGACCATACCTTTTGTAGTTAAAACATTGTCTGGAAAAGAATGAATTTGTCCGATTCATTCTCTTTCTGCACTAATTAGCTTTGTGACCAAAGTGATTGCAGCTGTGGTAGTATCCATTGAAGGATGGATATCTTTGAGCATTGGGTTGTCTTACCAGAGGTCTTCTAGGCCTGTTCCTTAGATTTTCTGATCCAAAATTCTTCTGACCGGATCCAGAGCTTTCTCCTTTCTCATATCCCAAACCACACTTGTCATCTACCTTCTTTTGACTTTCAAGAAGAACTTCAAGTTGAGCAGAACTTATCTTGAATTTCTCTTTATATTCATTTGCTATTTGAAGATCCCTTTTGAGAGAGACAATTTGATCCTCAAGTTTTTCTTCATTATCTTTAGCATCTTCAAGATCAGATTCAAGATGTCTGATAATTCTATCCATCTGGTGGCAATCTTTTGATTTCTCCTTGAGGGATTGTCTTAGATTATCTTCAATTTTTCTTTTCTCTTCAACTTCTTGGGTAAACTTTATAACTCCTGATTCCATTTCATGTCTTACCATAATGATTTCTTTTGATAACTTTTCACATAACTTGGTTTTCTCAGTCAGCTCTTCATTTGCATTACTTTCTTCACCTTGTCTTGCCAATTGTTGAAGCAGCTCCTTTCTCTTTTTCATAGAGAGACTTAATTTGTCTTTTAGTTCTCTCATGAAATCATCAGCCTGTTTGAGTCTTTCCTTTAATTCATTGACTTCAGAGTTTGACTGTTCAATATCCTCAAGGGTAGTCTTGAGTTGCTCCCTTAAACCATATGCATCCATTTGGACTCCCAAATCTTCCTCAAGCTATTAGGATCTATTAGGAGGAACTTAGCTCTGATACCAATTGTTGGTAATTGAGAGGGGGGGTGAATCAGTTATCCAAATTATTTCTTCTTTCTAAACTTTCTTATTAATCAATGCAGCATTAATTCAAACAAGCAAACATAACTATGAAATGGCGATACACATGACACAATATTTTTGACGTGGAAACTCTGTTAAGGGAGAAAACCACAAGGTGATTAACCCAAAGATTATTCTCTGTTAGAAGAATAAGGAATTACAAAATGGCACTTGCCAATTAGGGCTCACTGCCCGAGCACACTGCTCACAAAGGAGGCACACTGCCTACAAGGAGACACACTGTCTACAAAAGAATGTTATACAATACTTGAACTGATTGGAAGCATCCACATATGCTGGAGTTCAGTTCCGGTTAGGCTCAGTACACTGATCTGCTACACTTCATCTTTCCTTTTCTCTTATACTGCTTTCCTTTCACATATCAGACCTTTCTTACTGTTTCTGCTCTGCTCTACTTTTATTCACATCCCACATAACACCACACCACTTCTCACAAATAAATCCATCGTGTATATATATCCACACAAGTAATTTCATCACCTTTCTAGTCGGCACCTGGAACAGTCTATCTTTTCACTAATTCTAATTTGTCAGCTGAATCCTAGCACATCAAGTAATGCGGATCAAGTATATGCTTGTAGAAATCATTAATCATGTTGACCAAACATGATTCATGCCTTCATAACCTTTAACACCATCAGTAACACATCCAGAAAGTAGTCTGATGTTCTGTCAGTCAGTTCTTCCTCTGTTCACACTGTCACTCAGGAATCTGGTACTCAACTATTCATATCTTTTTCCTCATCTATCACCGGAGGCTAAATCCTTGGAATATACCACTCAAGGTAGTCCTCTTGACTTCCCCAAATCCACATTGCACTAAGATACTTCCTCTAAGAGATCTGAACCTGTCTATCAGACCTTGCCACATGCTCTATTCTTGTTTACCGGACCACAACATTCTTCATTTTGACTTCCAGTAGAGACACACCATGTCCTACAGATGTGTGGGATGAACTTTGTTGCCATCAATGACAACAATCATGAATCCATATAGTGTCTCTTGCCAACATATATATGTGATGATAAGTGATTATCTCACTATTGTAGCAGAGTGCTGAACTTGATAGAATAATTTAATTCCTTCAATATCAAGGCAATCCTAAGAAAGAATAATTGTATGGTGGATGCCTTGGTAGCTATTGTGAGTACATTAGAAACTATGACACATTCTAAACTAAATATATTTTATGTTGAGTTAATATTTGTTCCTTCAATCCTAGACAATGTGAAGAATTTCTAAGTCTTTCATGATGGAAAGCATATTCTTTATTTTATCAACAACTCAAATGTCTTTGAAGATTAGATAATTGATGAAGATGAATAGGATGATGGAGAGTGGGATGAAGGAGTAGTAAATTTGAATACCAATACCATCCTCAAAGGAATGGTGTTAGTGGAAAACCTTTTTGACATCAGTAGCCAAGAGTATATTTCATATTTTAAGAAGATAATGAATTCCTTGGTTTATTCCTATTATTTGGATGATAGGAATAAGAAAAAATAAGTCTTCATTGGCAAATCATGTATAGATATAGAGTGTGAAAAGTTGTTGTAACCTCTTAATAGTTTTTTCAAGGTTATAGATAGATGATATGAAGATTTGAAAGAATATAATCCCTCAATAATCACTCATCTACTTCCTCGTAAACCATGGGAAAAGCAATTCAAGTAGAAAAAATGACTGGTAAACCCATTGTTTGAACCACTAATCTTTAAGGAAGTATAGAAGCTCTTATTGGCCTAAATTATATTTCCTATAAGACACTCTACTTAGGTCACTAATCTTTTTCCAATAAGGAAGAAGAATGGAGGAACAAGACTTTGTGTTGACTATAGAAATTTAAATAGGTCCTTAGAAAAGGACAATTATCCCTTTCCCTCTATAGTTGAAGTCTTACATCTAGTCAACAGATTGTAGATGATGTCCTTTTTGGATTGTTACTCGGGGTCTAACCAAGTTATTGTGGATCATCATGGAAAATTAAAAACACCACAAAATGGGGAAGCTTTGCTTATGAGAGAATATAATTCGACCTAATAAATGCAAGGGATACTTTTCAAAGGGCCATTGACATAGCTTTTAAATACTTATATGGGAAATACATAGTCCTCTATATGGACAATTTGACTATGTTTTCCAAGAAGTGTGGTGACCATACTGATGATCTAAGGAAGGTCTTTTAGATATGTCAAGATCATGGGATATCTTTAAACCCAAAGAAATGTCTCTTTGTAATAAATAAAGGAAAGCTACTTGGCCATGTGATCTCAATAAAATGGATTTAAATTGATCCTAAGAAGATAAAAGAAATTCTAAAAATCCTTCTTCTTTGTAGAAAAAAGGAGCTAAAATCTTTCTTTGGGAAGATTAACTTCATCAAGAAATTTATATCCTTTTTTTCTAAGATCATCAAACCCCTAAATTCTATTCTTAAGAAAGATGCAAAGATTGAGTGGATTTTGAAAGAAAAAAGATCCTTCAAGGAAATCAAGTAGGCTATTATCGACGTGCCCATATTAATCAACCCAAATTACATTCTACCATTTTACATGTATTTTTTCTCTTTAGAGCATTAAATAGCCACTATACTTACTCAAAAAAAGGATGAAGACATATTTCCTTCATGAGTTTGTTGAAAGTATGTTCCAATGATAGACATCAGATTTCCACAGTCCATAATGAAATAGTGAACAAGTGCTTTAGGATTTGACTGTGTGCATATTATTTTGTCTCAACGTTTCGGATCATACTCAATGATCCATCATCAGGAGAAGAGAGCAAGAGAATAGAAGAGACAAAATAATATGCACACAGTCAAATCCTAAAGCACTTGTTCACTATTTCAGTATGTTCCTAATCGATGTAAAATGAATATCTTTACCTATAGATTGGAAGTTATTTAGAAGCCTATCTAAAGATGTTATATTCTGAGTTTGAGCCTCCGATATGAAGAATTGGGTGAGATATGTTCACCAGAGTGAAAATAGATTTTTCTGTGTTTGGTGGTGATAGAGAGAAAGTGTTTTGCTCCACATTCCTCCACATTGAAGTATTCTAGTCTGTGGTTCTAGAAGTAAGTCTATGTTGATGTTAAATGCCTTCAAGTGTAATGGTTCATGATTTGGTGGTCTGCAAGCTATCTTTTACTCATGACAGTGGCTGGCAATGTTATTCTTGTGCTCCAGTTTAAAGAATCTTGTTGATAGAGTTGTTAGAGATCGTGTGGTTGTTCTCGGTGATTATAATGTGCTTGTGGATGTCTCTTGATTACAATCCTACATTTGGATTGGTCTACAAGGTGTAATTCAAATTGTGCATGAAGCATGTTCTTAAGAATACTTGTGTTAACATCAATCTTGGCCAATCTGATTGAATTCATCACTTGCGAAGATGCATCGAAGATTGTGATAGCATGTTGTAGTGTGGAAGATTGTTTTTGAGTCCTAGCTAAAGCATGGTGTGATCTACATACATTCTTACATCTTTTCCTTAGCCTAATTTGTATTAGGTCTAGACCTATTTTATGTATGATTGTAATGTCAACCTTGGAGATTGTTCCAACGGTTGATGATTGTAATGCTGACCTTGATGATAATTCCAAGGTTGATGTAGTGTATAAATACTTGTAATTGAGTCTTGAAAATGCATCAAAGGGTGAAGATGCGAAGATAAAGTGAAGTAAGGTAGCAGAGTAGAGCAGAGGTGTTTGTGCTTCAATGGAACTAAACTTTGGCATGAAGTAGATGTTGTTATCTTAGTTCAACTGATTGGCAGTGAGCCTTCTTTTGGCAGTAAGCCACCCTTTGGTAGTGAGCCATCCATAGGAAGTGAGCCTTTCTTTATAGTGAGCAATTTGGGCAGTGAGCCCTTTAGGCAATGAGCCTCTATTTTTTGGTATTGATATAACTTATATATTTATGTGGGCTAACACCCACCATGGTTTTTCCCTTTTAGGGTTTTCCACATAAAAATCTAGTGTCATCTTTGTTGTTTATGCTTTTGTGTTGAGCTTATCATTTGATGCTTTCATGGTTGTATCTGAATATAAGTAATTGATAAATTGATGATCATATTTGATTAAAAGTTTTAGGACAACTGATTCACCCCCCTCTCAGTTGTCTGGTGTAGTTCAATAGGGTTTCCCTCTTTGTGGAGAAAAGGTTAGATATTTAATGATTAACAAAAAAGATTTTTCTCTAGACAAAGTATTTAGAAAGTTTAGGCACATGTTGCAAGTATGTGCTTACTAGTGTTGTCTTGTTGTCAACATATTTGTGTTGTCATTGGTGTCAATTGTGCTCTTGTTTTGATGTTTAATTATGTTGAGTTATGTTAGGAACCTATGTTTAACTCTTCTCTTTACTTTGTTAGTATATTACATTTGGATGCATCTGCTTTGTAAGTCATCTCGTGAGCATATTTTATTATCCCACATTCATGGGAAGTAATAGTTGTTTAGATTAGACTTAATATATAAGTATGTGTTGAGGCTAATGAAGGCATCCATGAATTTATTGTATTGAGCTTGCTCAAAGGAGGTTGCCCCCTCGAAGTGGCCTGTGATCAATAAATTCCTTCTATGTTTCTACTATTTCAAGTATTTTTCATTATATTGTTGTAAGAGGTTCCTCTCATCTGGTATCAGAGTGCTTTCTTGCGCTTGCTGGGTGGAATTTTTGCCAAAAAAATTTCCACAGTGGCCTCCAGGTGCTATTTTTTTTGCAGTAGTTCTTTCTTTTTTGCATTTGTATTATTCATTTAAATTATAGGTTCAGATTAGGGAATAACCCTATCTACATAATTGTGGGAAGTGCCTGGGCATAGCCCTAAAACTCATTATGAGGAGTACCATAGGAACCCCGAAGTAGCTGGCCCATTGAGAGGACCTACCAGCAAAAAGGGCAATGGCCCCTACCCAATTGACTAGTTCCCATCCATAAGGTAAACCAAGAGCCATCATTTGTGGTAAAGCAGTTATCAATTTTACCTAAGTCGTGGAGTGAGGGGTACTGCCCCAGTACGCAAGTCGTTAGACAACATTGGTGGCCAAGTGACTCCCTTGAACATTTAAGAAGCTGATCATACTTGGGGCCCATATCTATTAACAGTAGGCAAATCACAGCTTGAATCTGTCTAGAGCAATTGTAGATCATTTCCAGAATTTTTTTTTTCCATTTTTTGGCCATATCTTCCTTGCTTTAGCTCCGTTTCCTCTCAAAATTCACTAGAACCCCTAAAATTTCATTCTGCATATTTCCTTCCTTGAGGACCCTATCCTAAATTCCACTTATCAAAGCCAAAAATCCTACATTTGTCTATTTGTAGGGTTTTCCATAACTTCTTTGATTCTCACCCAATAGCCTTCAAATTTTACCACCGTGTTCATTTCATCTTTCTGCACCTTTGTCCCTCTTGGACAAATTTTCCCATTCCTTCACCCCGCTTCTAAAAACCCCATTTTCTATTTCCCTTTCCCTCAAAAAGTGTCTAAAACCTAGTCAAACCCCAATTACCCATCAGATTTTTTTGCAAATCCAAATTTTCCTTTACTAAAAAAGTTTTTGTTTTTGTTCTACACATGCCCAAAAAAAAAATCTCCTAGTTATGGTTGTCACCCACCCAGGAGCAAAAAAAATGGAGGATGAACTTGTAGCCCTCAAGACCAAACTCCAAGATCTAGATGAAAAAGTTCTCAGCCTCAATCTTCAGTAGTCAGCCATGAATAATAGACAGTAGCTAGAGTCTTCTGCAAACACTGGGTTTTCTTCTTCTAGCAATTTTTGTGGGCCGAAGCTTGATTTTCCTCACTTCAATGGTGATGATCCGACTGGATGGATATGTTGACAAGAGACACTGTGTGGCTTCATGAGTGTTGTCATTGATGGAAACAAAGTCCATCCCACACATCCGCAGGACATGGTGTGTCTATACCAGAAGTCAGATTGAAGAGTATTTTGGTCCGGTGACCAAGAACAGAGCATGCAGTAAGGTCTGACGGTCAGGTTTGGATCTCTCAGAAGAAGTATCTCAGTAAAGTGTAGACTTGGGGAAGACAAGAGGAGTACCATGAATAACACATTCCAGAGATTGAACCTCTGGTGATGAAAGAGTGAAAAGATATGAACACCTAAGTGTTGGGTTCCTGTTTGGCAGAGTAGATTGAGGAAGAACTGACCGACAGAGCATCAGACCTTAATCCAGATGAGATATTGATGGTGATCAAGTTTCTTGAGGTATCATTCATGATTGGCTGACATGATTGATAACCTCTATAAGCATCTCCTTGATACGCATCACTTGATAAGCAAGGATTCAGCTGACAAACTAGAGGTTGGGAAAATATTGAGTATTCCAGATGCCAACTAGAAAGATACTGAAATCCTTTGTGTGGATATATATACCAGATGGATTTCGATGAGAAAGAGTGTGTGGTGTATCCTGGTGTGCAAAGAAAAGTAGAAAGCAGTGTAAAAGCAATAATACAGGTCCGGTATGTGACAGGACAACAGCACCAAAGAAGAGAAAGAATGAAGTGTAGTAGATTAGTGTATGGAGCCTAACCGGAACTAAACCTCAGCATATGTGGATGCTTCTCATCAGTTCAGGTATCTTGTTACATTCTTGTACATTGTAGGCAGTGAGACTCTTATGAGTAGTGTGCTCGAGTAGTGAGCCCTAATTGGCAAGTGTCATTTTGTACCTCTATTCTTTTAATAGAGAATACAATCTTGGGTTAGTCACCCTGTGTTTTTCCCCTTAACAATGTTTTCCACGTCAAAATCATTATGTTATGTGTATTGACTTTGTTTCTGCTTTCATGGTTATGGATGCTTATTTGTTTTGATGCTGCACTAGTTATTAAAAAGAACAGAAAGTTAAATAATTAAGATAACTAATTCACCCCCCCTCTCATTTATCAACAATTTGTATTAGAGCCAAGTTCCTCCAAACATAGCCTAACATCTTGAGGAAGATCTGGGAATCTCAATGGATATGTATGGTATGAGGGAACAACTTCAATCTGCCCTAGATGATCTTGAGCAATCTCACTCCGAAGTCAATAACTTGAAGGAAAGACTTAAACAGGCTGATGATTTCATAAATGAACTAAAAGAGAAACTGAGTACCTCTATGAAAAAGAGAAAGGAACTACTTCAACAATTAGCAAGTCAAAATGAAGCCAATAATACTGATGAAGATCTAAAAGAGAAGAACAAGTTATGTGAGAAGCTATCAAAATAAGTCATTATGGTAAGACATGAAATGGAATCAGGGGTTATGAAATTCACCCAAGAAATTGAAGAGAAAAGAAAAATTGAAGATGGTCTAAGACAATCACTCAAGGAGAAGTTAGAAGATTGCTACAATGGATAGAATAATCAGGCATCTAAAATCTGATCTTGAAGAAGCTAGAGATAATGAAGAACAACTTGAGAATCAGATTGACACTCTTAAAAGGGATCTTCAAACAACAAATGAATACAAAGAGAAATTCAAGATAAGCCCTGCTCAACTTGAAGTTCTTCTTGAAAGCCAAAAGAGGGTAGATGATAAGCAAGGCTTGGGGTATGAGAAAGGTGAAAGCTCTGGATCTGGTCAGAAGAACTCTAGATCAGGAAATCCAAGGAATAGGCATAGAAGACCTCTGGTAAAGCAACCAAATTCTCAAAGATATCCATCCTTCAATGGATACTGCCACAATTGTAATAACTTTGGTCATAAAGCAAATCAATGCAGAAGAAGAATGAATCAGACTAATTCATCCTTCTTCGGATAGTGTTTTAATTACAAATGGTATGGTCACAAATCTCATGAGTGTAGAAATATGCAAATAAACAATTCATTCAATGGTAGATGCTTTGCTTGCAATAGAATGGGACATATGGCTAATCAGTGCAAATCAAGAGGATATCAGTCAAATATGCAAAGAAATGTTGTTTTCTATAATTGCAATAGATCTGGTCATATTGCCAAATTTTGCAGGAGTAATAATTAGGACAAAAAGGGTCCAGTGCATCATAATCAAAACCAAGACAAAGGAAAAGGAAAAGTGAATGCAGATGAAATACAAAGGGAGATGAACAAGATTTGGGTGAAGAGGAGTACAGAAAATGTTGAGGATGGATCCACACCAGAATTTGGTGTTGATATTCCTTCTGGAAACTAAATAAGATGAGCTCTGGCTCAAGGGGAGTCAAGAAGGAAAATAAATTTCCCCAGCTAGATAATTGGTGCCTAAAATTGGCACAAGGAAAGTTACAAATTAAAGGGTTCTTAGAGAAACTTCTAAAGAAGACTTGGTAAAGATATGAAAGATCTGTAAGAAGATTTGAAGAGTCTAATCTTCCAAGTGATCCGGTTTGACAGTTTTCCAGTATAATTTGGATTTTCACAATTTGATCCGGTGTGATTCTAAACTGAGACATCTTGATCTGTGGATAAAGGGGATGATTCAAGGAAAGTAGATACATTAAAATTAATCACTAAAAATAGATCTAAGTACATCTTAGTGATCTAGAAAGATCTCTCTCATGATAAAGCAATTGGAATAACTTAAGTTGTTCATTTATTGCAAAATGGAATTAGGGTTTGCGTAGAAATAAAAGGGTTCTTTTGTTCATCATTTGCACATAAAAGGGTTCAAGAAAAAGAGAAAAGGAGCTCTGCAACAAATTGTCTCAATCCTCTCAAAGATCAACTACAAAAGTTGATTCTTCTAGCAATCCGATCCAGCTCATATCATGAACCCTAGAAGCGCAAAAGGTATTTTCTACTCTTGAAATCCTCTCTCTAAATCTTTGAAAGATGGCTACTCTGAATGTTGTGAAGATCACTGATAGGCCGCACCTAAAATTTAGAAAACATCCCTATAAATCCCTAGAAGTTGATCCCCTAGGCGTATTTTCTAGCATTTCGCATGGGGTTTTGCATGTTGAAGACATTAGGGCATACATTCATGTGAATATTGAGGAATTCGAGGAATCCAAGTTGATGGACATATATCATAAGCAGCTAATAGATGAATCATTTGAACTCAAACCTTAGTACAAAGCCATTAGGGACAAGCATTTTGGATAGTACATTCATTTCCCCTATTTTACAAAAGATGAATGGGTCTGGTATATTCTAAGCAGAGTGCATGACAACTTCATATGGTTGATAATGCCATTTAAGATCACAAAGGATGCCATTAGGGCGGTGACCAGATTGCACTCATCTGGTGGGTTACCTACTCTCAAATCAGTCAAAAACCAAACTGTGAGTGAGGCTACCAGATCTAAATTTGATAAAAGAGCAATGACAATTGAGGATATCACAGATCCAGATATCAAGTTTGCCACCATGATAATTGGCTACAAGATATATCACTCAAGTAGAGAGAATTCCATATCCGAAATAGCAATTTATACTGCCTATGAGATGTTAAGAAAGAATGTTGACTATGATCTCTGTGAGCTCCTTCTGAATCAACTTTTGGAGAATCTACAAAAGATAAAGAAGGATAAGAAGAATTCTTTCAAATACGGTGGCTTGATACTCTGTTTATTTTTCTATTACATGAATGAGCTACCCAGATCTAGTGGCTGGATATGGCAAAATGACAAACCTGTTGCCATACAAATCAGGGATTATTTGTATGGGCTTGGTGATGCCAAGGCACAAAATACAACACTATGGGGTTACTTCAAAAAATTCCAAAGCTTGATGCAGTCTAGAGAAAGAATCCCCCAATCATTAGTTGAGAAATAGAAGGATATAGTGTGCTTTATGGTAGACACTAATCAATGCCTAATGGAGGCAGTGGAGCCAAGGACAGTCTGGATCATGCCAATGGGGTATGAAGTAGATGAGAAAACAGTAGAGCTACATGTTCAACACATGCTAAGTCAACCCAAGGATCCTAAGGTAGAAAGGTTTAGAACCTTTCAAGAATTGAGTGTGAAAATTCATGTTGAACTAAGACAGCCTGAAATCAAGAGAAAAGTAAGAAGAGAAGTGGAAGAATTTTCCAAGAAACATGGAATATCAAAAGAGGCAGTCGATGCCAACAAAGAGAAGATGGAAAGGGCAGAGAAAGAGAAACAAGATGTAGAAAAGGAAAGTGATCCGGTGCAAGCCCCTTCTTGGACCAGATCCTCCAAGATCTCTGCATCTACCACCTCTAAGAGCCAAAAGGCATCAAAACCTGAAGGCCAGACATCCGAAAAGGGGGAGAAAAGAACAAAGAAAAAGGCAACAAGATCCTATACAAGTCAGAAGGATGATGAAGAAATTGAAACTGATGAGGAAATCAAGAAAATGAAGAAGAAGAAGAAAACATCCAGTGAACCCTCTACCGATCAAGGCAAGGAAGAAAAGGTAGAAGAATTTGTTGAAAAGCCTACTCTCTGCATTGATGATATCATCAAATCAATCACTGTGGATGGGAACTTGAAACTAATGACTGAGTTTTATGATGATTATAGTGAAACTGATCAGAAGATCCTGCAAGAAGCTACAGTCAGGTATTTAAACATCTACAACAAAGCATTCATTGAAATTATATCTTTGATTCCTAAAAGTCTAGAAAAGGAACTTGAAATAAGAAAGAACAATGCCATGGCAAAAGACCTAGAAATCCAGGAGTAGATTGCTATCCAACTTTATCCCTCCATCAGTCCAAAGAAAATAAACATGGTCTTCAAAGATTGCAAGGATGAGTTCCAGAGGAAAGCCAGAATGAATAAGCTTATGCTCAGAGAGACTGATCAAGTCGCTAAAGAGACTGAAGAGATCCTTAGGAATGCCTATAAAAGATTCAATATTCCTATTATAGAGGACTTACGTGATGAACCCTCTGTCATGGATGACAAAGGAGAAACTACTGAGATAGTTGCAGAAGAGACAAAGGAGACAAGTAAAGAGAAAGCTAAGGACTTAGATTCCTCTATTCTGGAAGAGGAAGTTCATGGACAAGAAGACACCTCTCTTCTAGATCCCCCTGTAGACTTCAGAATTGAAGGAAAAGATAGAAAAGAGGAGAGCATCAATCAAGAAGAAGAAGTGAAGGGAAGAGAAGAAGGTCAAACAGAGAAGACCACAAGTGACAGTGTTGAGGCCACAGAAGGAAAGGAAACTCTGTCTCTGGCAAGAGACACTGTAGAAGCTATCAAGGACTTCCTAACAAAAGAAATGATGGAACTGGATGAACCGGAGCTACTTCAAGGACCATTCAATTTTGATTCCCTCTCCCCGGTTCAAACTATGAAGATAGCATCCTTTGCTCAAGCAAAGGTAAAAGAAAAACTTTTGAAGTCTCACATGGAAGATTGTGAGCTAATAGAAATTGCATCCGGTGTGCTAGAGAAAATCATGCCATCCTTCCAAAAGGATCCTTCGGCCTCCACATCTGATAATCTAAAGTCTCTTGTAAATTTTGTTCATACACATTTTGATTCCTTAGAGAAGTCAGCAGAAGAAAAGGTCCGGAAGGAGTTTTTAGGAAAGAGATTCTCTGAAGTAAAAGGACTAATAACCAATGATAGGAGAAATATGGATATTGGGATAAAGAGCTTAGAAAATGCTCTTAAAGATGGAAGAGAAGTATATAAATTTTGTTTATCCTGGTCTAAAGTGACAAAGGATATTGAGAAGAAAGTGAAAGAACAAGAGGATAAACTGTCAAGCTTCTCTCAGAATTTTGATCCTCTCACTACATTCATAATAAACCAGGAATGTCTGACTATTGTAGTCATAAATGAGATAAAGAAGCTTGAGAAGGAAAGGAAAAATATAATAAGTAGGATGGGTGAAATTAGAGGGATGATTATCCCTAAATTAGAGGCCATGCATGAGGCCCTATCTGATGCTTAGACCACAGCCTGGACTAGTGATCTAACAGATCTAAAGAGGATAGAAGCTTTTGCATTCCTGTTGAGTGGTCACATCTCAATTTTGGACAGGATGAAGCAGAGTTGGGCAACAGAATTCATCCAATTGAAGACAACTTTTGCAGATATACTTCAGTTTATGTAAGTATAACATGTATATATACTTATGCGGCCAAGTATAGTTAGATTTTTGGGAATTTTTGGTGTACGAATTCTACCCTTTGCCATTGATGTCAAAGGGGGAGTGAGTAGTAGTGAAAAATATGGAATCTAGCTAAAGGGGAGCTCCGGTAAAGTGTACACTAGAACAGAGCATCAACCAAGGGGGAGTGTAGTGTGACACTTTGTCATTTTGTCATTTTTCACTAAGTGTTGCCATCAATGCCAAAGGGGGAGATTGTTGGCAAGAGACACTGTGTGGCTTCATGAGTGTTGTCATTGATGGCAACAAAGTCTATCACATACATTCGCAGGACATGGTGTGTCTATACCAGAAGTCAGATTGAAGAGTATTTTGGTCCGGTGACCAAGAACAGAGCATGCAGCAAGGTCTGATACTCAGGTCTGGATCTCTTAGAGGAAGTATCTCAGTAAAGTGTGGACTTGGGGAAGACAAGAGGAGTACCATGACTAACACATTCCAAAGATTGAACCTCTGGTGATGAAAGAGTGAAAAGATATGAACACCTAAGTGTTGGGTTCCTATTTGGCAGAGTAGACTGAGGAAGAACTGACCAGTAGAGCATCAGACCTTAATCTGGATGAGATATTGATGGTGATCAAGTTTCTTGAGGTATTGTTCATGATTGGTCGACATGATTGATGACCTCTATAAGCATCTCCTTGATACGCATCACTTGGTAAGCAAGGATTCAGCCGACAGACCAGAGGTTGGGAAAATTTTAAGTATTCTAGATGCCGACTAGAAAGATACTAAAATCCATTGTGCGGATATATATACCAGATGGATTTTGATGGGAAAGAGTGTGTGGTGTATTGTGGTGTGTGAAGAAAAGAAGAAAGCAGTGTAAAAGCAATAATACAAGTCTGGTATGTGACAGGACAGCAGCACCAAAGAAGAGAAAGAATGAAGTGCAGTAGATCAGTGTATGGAGCCTAACTGGAACTGAACCTTAGCATATGTGGATGCTTCTCATCAGTTCAAGTATCTTGTTACATTCTTGTACATTGTAGGCAGTGAGCCTCTTGTGAGCAGTGTGCTCGGGTAGTGTGCCCTAATTGGCAAGTGCCATTTTGTACCTCTATTCTTTAACAGAGAATACAATCTTGGGTTAGTCACCCTGTGGTTTTTCCCTTAATAGGGTTTTCCATGTCAAAATCATTGTGTTATGTGTATTGACTTTGTTTCTGCTTTCATGGTTATGGATGCTTATTTGTTTTGATGCTACACTAGTTATTAAAAAGAACAGAAAGTTAAATAATAAAGATAATTGATTCACCCCCCCTCTCAGTTATCAACAGGATATACTAGGCAAAACAATATTTTAGTCTACATAATACTTTTGATGTCAACAAAGTCCCACTTGCATCATTTCATTTCAAACATGAACCCCTTCAATGGTTCTGTTGGTACATCAAGGCTCATGAAGAGCCAAAATGGACATATTTTTGCAAACTTATTTTGCAACAATTTGGCCCTAGTGCTTTTTATGACTTCATAGGAGCACTCACTAAACTGCGCCAAATAGGCACTGTGAGAGAATATCAGACAAAATTTAAAAAACTGGCCAATCACACAAAGGGATTGTCTGATGAATTCTTTAGGAATTGTTTTGTCAGTGGTCTAAAGGATGCAATTCATTCTGAAGTTAAAATGTTCCATCCCATCACAATGATGGAAGCCCTAGGGTTAGCTAAGTTGGTGGAGGACAAGATCATAGCTAAACATCGATCCAAATCCAATTTTGTTCCATTCAGAAATATGGCTTCCCAATGACCTCAAATAATGCCAACTCCTAGAATAACTCCTATCAAGCATTTGACTAAAGCAGAGATGCTGGTACGTAGAGAAAAAGGGATTTGTTATAATTGTGATGAGAAATTCACTTAGGGACATAGATGTGTTGAGAAAAAGCTCTATCTCTTGGATGTGGATTGTCCACATGAAACTAAAGTTTATGCAGATTCTCAAGATACAGTGGATGATCAAGTCGACACTCAACAGTTGCTTGTTGACCCTACTTCTCAGGAAGACCACCCAGAGATCTCTCTCCATGCTTTAGAAGGAGTCACCACCTCACAAACCATGCAGGTCAAGGGTTACTTCAAGAAGCTCCCTCTTACAATACTCATTGATTTTGGTAGCACTTATAACTTCATTAACCCTCAGATTGTGTCATGCCCACATTTCCCATGTGGTCACAACACACAAACACACGTGTCATGTCCACATGCAACATGTGGTCATGATACGAACTATCAAAAATTTTCCTTTACTACTTGTAATTTTCCCCTTGCACACGTAAGCGTGCTCAGTTTACTGGACCTACAATTTGCTTGAAAGGTGCTCTCTACATTTGTTAATTTGTTGGCCTCTATTGGTTTCCTCAGTCTATTTATTACTGCCTTGCATTATTTGTTTACTCCTCTATCAATTTGATTTAAATAGTTTTTTGGTTCACTCGTTTACACTTTTCTCTATTTACTTATTGTATTTTTATTTTAATTTAATACGTTTATTTAAATTCATTACCTTGGTAATTCATTTGGAAAATTTACTAAACCTGAAGTCACGATTACTTTACAAGCGAATTAATGTAAATAATTATTAGAGTAATAACATTTTCCCCATTAATATTGCCCAATTATATATATATATGTATATTCATTTATATATATAAATTTTTTATTTTTTTTTAAATCATAATAGTGGAAACTCCACTCATACTTTTACTAGAGTATTTATAAAATCCAACTCATAGTATTCCCATGTATTAGGAAGAGTATATATATATATATACTTATGAAATATCCCTTTAAAGCAACCTTATTTTTTTAACAATTAATATATATAAATATACGTATATATAGTTATTTATATATATATATATATTTATAATTGTTTATTTTATCATGACAGTGGAAACTACACTCATAATTTTATCAGAGTATTTTTTTTAAGTTCCAACTCATAGTAGTGTAATAGAAATAACCCTAATTTTATTGCTTGTGAGGGATATGTTTTGTAGGGTAATGGAGGCAAGGCAGTGACGGTGGTGGAGGGCGGCGCTGGTCGCAGGGGAGGATGGCCGCACAGGAAACGACGGTCGAAGGGCATAGAGGGGGTTTTGGGTCCACGCAGGAGGCGGTGGGTACACAGTCAGCAAGGAGGTGAGGAGGCTCAGTGGAGGATGGGGTCACGGCCATGACGGAGGTGAGGGAGTTTGTTGGCAGTGGAGGGGTGAGCGGTGGCTCGCAAGTGTTAAGGCCTGTGCATAGGCTGCGGAGGGTTAAGGCATGGCGGGAGTGTGGGGAGGGGCAGAGCCCCACCCACACCCCACTTCATGGGGTGTGGGTGGGGCTCCACCCCTCGCCACACCCTCTTTGCTATTAAGTTTCGGTGGGGGTTTAAACCCCCACCATATTTGATGTTTGCTACAACTGTGTATTCCATGGTTACTGCGAATTTTCACAATGATTTGCTATTTCGTGAATTTTTTTAAATAAAATTAAATATTTATATATATATATATATATGTATACAATAAGATCTTAATTTACAATTAATTAATTATATATATATATATATATATATATATTTCGTACAAGATGTTCACAATGTATATAATTCACAAATTCTCAATTTAATTATATATATCTAAAACTAGTTATATATATGATTATATATATATATATATATATATATATATAAAAGTTTCGGTGAGGGTTTAAACCCCCACCATATTTGATGTTTGCTACGACTGTGTATTCCATGGTTACTGCGAATTTTCACAACGATTTGCTATTTCGTGAATTTTTTTAAATAAAATTAAATATTTATATATATATATATATATGTATACAATAAGATCTTAATTTACAATTAATTAATTATATATATATATATATATATATATATATATATATATATATATATATATATATAACCATGTCATAGGAACTTTACAAATTCATAATTTTCTTCAGCATTTCAGTTTATATAAGAAACAAATTCTTGAAATAAAATAGAAACAAATATAGTTTCCAATCTTACAATTGTCAATTAAAAATTCATCTTTTCACATGTACTTTCCAATGCAATGTAAAGAAGAATTCAAGAATAAATACAGAATAATTATTAAATCTTTCACTTCTAAATTTATTATAGCAAAAATGTAAAATGTTTTTGATGAAAATTCTATTACACAATTAAATCAATCTTAATCCTTTTCCAAGAGACAAATTTTACTTTTTATAAAAATTTAATGGATGTATCATTTCTACTAACCATACAATGGATAAATCTTAACAACTTGGCATACATCCAAAACTAATTTTCACAACTTTATAACTATATATTTGCAAGAAAATAGACAAGTCTACTCCTTGGATAAAATAAATTTCTCTTCTTTCTACTCACACAATTGATATAATGAAATAAACAATAAAAATCACAACTAACAACATAATAAGGGAGGATTTTCTCTCCACTTCCAGAATAACAATTTTTACAACAATTTCAGAGAGAGAAGTTCTCTCCTCTAAAACTCTTACAGGTTGAAACTTTAAGAGACCAAGCTCTCTTTACAAGCAAGGGAAATGGACATTTTATCTATACAAGATAAACTCCTTCAATCCTCTCAACATGCTCCAAAATAAACCTACATGACAAACAAGGAAGAATACACCACACAACAAGCTCTCCTCCCTACCGTAGACCCACAAGAGGGTCACCCCCGAGCTAGGGAGATCATCCACACACCCAGGAAGAATAGTCCAGTACACTTCACAACATTGAATAACAACAATCAAAGCAAACAACATTTAAACTCCCATGGTTTTACACACAATACAAAGACTCAGCTGAGGTGAGTTCAAAGGGAGTAGGGAAGTAGACTCTCTCTACTCCAAGGTGTCATTCTTCTCAAACAATTATCATATCTTATCTCATGGCCTCAAGACAACAAAATTATTCTTTCCCATGGCTTCAAGCCATCCAAATAATAAAAATCATAGGGATATCCCAAATAGGCTCTCAAGCCTTATAGCCCTCTAGGCTCAAAATTACCAACATGCCCTCAAGGCTTCCATATACCAAAACAAGAATACACCCGAGGAGGTTCACACCTTCCCTTCCCCATACATGATGAGCATTGTCTTCCAACTAGAAGAAGCTCTTTCATACACCCAACACAAACCCAAAATAGCCAAAATAACACATAGACAACCATTACAATTCCACATTCATCAAACAAGAACAAAACATACATAGGTGAGTAAACTAGCTCACTAACCTTTTCTAGCCCAATTATGGAATGTAGTCAAAGAAGAGCTCCAACCTTAGTCTCCTCCTCTAAGTTCTCCTTCTTTCCACAATAATCCAACCCCCTTACCCTCTCCCTCCTCTCCTCTTTAAAACAAATTCCCTCCATTATCTCTTATTCCCAAGTGGCATTAAAAAACTAAACCCACTCCTTCTCCATTATCCTAATGGACTTAAAATAATTAACCCCACTCAAGAGGTTCCCCACTATAGCCCTTTTCCAACACATGGAGGAATAAAATATAATAAGAAAAATAGAAATAAAAAGGAAGTGGATGACACACCACCCTTTTTATGGGGTCTCCCACCAAAAGAGAGGCACAAAGAGACAAGCACTCCATTATTGGTGGATCATGGAGTCATTCCATGACTTGGAAGTGGGTCTAAGTGTGGATTCCACTCATCCCATTATCCCCATGCTCCCAAATTCATCACTTAACTTCACCATGAAGTTGAAGTGACCATATGGAGGTTATCCCAAGGTTATCCTAGTCAAAAGGGTCCCTAGACCCATGGGGTATAACCTAGGGTTGATTTTAACCTTTAGAACTCCCAGAGTCAAGTAAAAACACAAGAAGGGGTCTAAAAGAAATAAACTTAAACAAGACTCATAACAACATTTCTTACAACACATATCACAATACAAATAATTCAGAGGGTAGACCTAATTCCCTTGACCCCATGCAACATTACAACATTACAACATTACAACATTTCCACCATACATGGAGTTGATCTTAGTTCCTCGTGGAACTAGGTCAGCTCACAAGGGATACAACATAGGGTGTGGAATGATCTCCTGTATTTGTGGTTTCGTTAGCAATACCTACACACTCGATTTCGAAGTTAATAACACATAAAGATATCATAGCTGAAGCAATTTAAATACAAGCATAACTAAACATTCTACCATATAAACATACTAAAATCACATTAAAGTTCCATTTCTAATATTATCCATTCATCATTTTCTTAAAAGCAACATCTAATTATCATTGCGCAATTATTTTCTTAAAAATCAATTAGGTTTAATAATCAAGATTCTGGGATCAATAGTCCCCCAATCATAAAAGTAATAGCAAAAGTACTTTAAATAGTCTCATGAATAGAAGTGAAAAAGGTAGGCCTCACATCCTCCCCCCTAAGATTGTACTTCCTCCTGGAAGTCATCAAAGAGGTGAGGGTAAAGTGTCTTCAGTCTGGTTGCATCTTCCCATGTTGCAGTGACCTCATCATACATATCCCACTGGACCCTAACCTGGTCCAGCTCTCGACCTCGAAGGCCCAGCGTCTGACGAGCCAATATGTGTATTGGCTCTAAAGCTAGCTGTTCGTCTGCCTCTACCTGAAGAGCAGCACTCCATCTAATACGTGGGATAAGTCAGAAATATAACGACATAGAACTGAAACATGAAAGACATCGTGGATACGAGACATGCTAGGTGGCAGGGCTAAATGATAAGCTACAGGTCCTATCCTCTCCAAAATCTTAAAAGGTCCTACAAACCAGGGTATGATCTTAGAGCCTTTTCCATAACAGATTAGACTCTTATGCGGTCACACTCTCAAGAATACCCTATCACCCACTGAGAAGTTTTGATCCGTTCTCTTCACATCGGCATATTTCTTCTGTCTATCTTGAGCTTCCTAAAGTCTCTGTCTGATCAATGTGACCTGCTGTTCCATATCCTGAATTATTTCGGGACCAATGGCAACTCGGTCCTCTAACAGATCCCAACTCAAAGGCATCCTGCAAGGTCTACCATATAAAGCCTAGTAAGGAGGCATACCCAACAAGCTGTGATACCCATTATTGTAGGCGAACTCAACTAGATATAGGTACTCCTCCCATCTAGACTGATGATCCATAACATACATACGAAGCATGTCCTCTAACACCTGATTAACTCTTTCTATCTAGTCGTCGGTCTTAGGATGGTAAGTGGAACTGAAGTTGAGCTGTGTGCCCAATGCTTGATGTAAGGCTCTCCAAAATGATGATGTGAATACGGAGTCTCTATCAGATATGATGCGGTGAGGTACTCCATGTAGTCTGACAATCTGATCTAGAAACACTCTCGCCACCGATGGTGCATTGTACATTGTGCGTACCAGTGAGAAATGCACCACGTTGGTCAACTTGTCAACTGTCACCATGATGGCATCATGGCATCGTGATGACATAGGTAGACCAACAATAAAGTCCATGGAAATGGTGTCCCACTTCCATTCAGGTATCTCGTGAGGGTATAAAAGTCTTGTTGGATGCTGATGCTCGGCCTTGACCCTCTGAAATTCAAGGCATCGAGCAACATACTCTACAATGTCACATATCATCCCAGCCCAATGATATAACTGCCACAAATCCGCATGCATCTTCTTCACTCCTGAATGAGCTACATAGGGTGCTCTATGAGCCTCAGAGAGTATCACTGTATGTAGGTCACCTGCATAGGGTACATAGATGCACTACCTATGTCTAAGAAATCCATCCGACTCAAGGGAATATCCTATGAATTTGCCCTTCAGGACCCTCTGATTCTGGATTTCCTGTTGCACCTCTAAAAACCACTCATCCTCAAGCAGATGCTGTAAAATACGTCCTCTCAAATCTACTTTCAAAATTAGAGTCAGGATCTCATGGCACCTTCGACTCAAAGTGTCAGTGACCACGTTCTCCTTTCCTTTGATGTAATGGACATCAAAGTCATACTCACACATGAACTCCATCCAACACCGCTGGTGGGCGTTCAAATTAGGTAGAGTGAAAATGTACTGTAAGCTATGATGATCCGAATGGAGCTCAAAACGTCAACCTAAAAGAAAGTGTCTCCAACGAACAAGAGCATGAATAACAGCTACGAGCTCTAAATCGTGAGTAGGGAAGTTTAGCTCATGTGATTTAAGTTTTCGCGATTCATAAGCAATCACTCTACCACCCTACATAAGTACAACTCCCAATCCCTCTAATGATGCATCTGTGCAAACAACAAAATCTTCTGCCAGATCGGGAATAGCTAATATGGGAGCACTAGTAAGATGTTCCTTCAGGATCCCAAAGGCCTTCTCACACTGCTCAGTCCAAGTGAAACCTTTCCCTTTTCGCTGAAAGGAAGTGATAGGATGTGCTATCCTAGAGAAACCTTCAACAAACCTACGATAGTAACCGGCTAGTCCCATTAAGCTCCTTACCTCTATTACATTGGTGGGTGCTAGCCAATCCTGAATTGCTCTGATCTTCGATGGATCTATGGATATACCATCGCCTGATAATATGTGCCCCAAATACTGCACCTCTGACCTAAAAAAGGCACACTTCACCAGGTTGCCATAAAGTTGATGCTCATGTAAACACTGCAATACCTGACGCAAATGGTCCACATGTTCCTCCTCGATCCGTGAATAGATCAAAATGTCATCTAGAAAAATGATCACGAATTGATCTAGGTAAGTGCGGAACACCCCGTTCATGAGGCTCATGAACACTACAGGGGCATTTGTCAAACCGAAAGGTACCACTGTAAATTCATAATGGCCATATCTGGTTCAGAAAGCAGTTTTGTGAATATCTGCCTCAATGATTCGTAATTGGTGATACCCAGATTTTAGATCAATTTTTGAAAACACTTTGGCCCCCTGCATTTGGTCAAAGAGATCATCAATCCTAGGCATAGGATATTAGTTCCTCACCGTCACTTTGTTCAATTGTCTGTAGTCCATGCATAGCCGAAGAGATCCATCCTTCTTCTTTACAAAGATAATTGGTGTGCCCCATGGTGAAACGCTAGGTCAGATGTGTCCCTTCTCTAATAATTCTTCTAACTATAGTTTAAGCTCTGTAAGCTCATGTGTAGTCATTCTATAAGGTGCACGAAACACTGTTTCTACCCTTGGTACCAAATCAATGTGGAAATCAACTTCCCTGCGTGGAGGCATACCCAGTAACTCTGGCGGAAAAACATCAAAAAATTCTCTCAGGATAGGGTGTTCATCTAAGGTAGTCTCAGGTTCATCCCCTGATCTATCACTGACTGTGATAGTAAACATCTGACAACCCTTCCACATGCAGCACTTAAGTTGCTGAGCGGATGTCGTACAAGCAGTCATGGGCTTCTGTATGCCCACTATCTCGACTGGTGTGACATGATCGTCTAAACAACTAATCATCCTCTGGTGACAATCTAGCTTGGCTCTATGAGCCACAAGCTAGTCCATACCAAGAACTACGCCGTAGGACCCTAATGGCATAACCCTAAGATCACATGTTGTAATGAAAGATCCCAAGGAAATCTCACAATTTCTAACAACAGTATCAACTAAAATCCTAGCCCCAAAGGCCAACTCGACCTCCCACCTAATGTCCTACCTAGAAGCCACCAGCCTGCAATGTTCCACTAACAATGTAGACATAAAAGAGTCGGTAGCTCCGGAATCAAATAGGATATAGATGGGAAAATCTCCAATCGTACTTGTTGTCTCTATGACTAAAGCCTGGAAATCAGCCTGGTAATTTTCAACCACTGCAAACATATGGTGGGATTTACCCATATCACCCACAGTTTGCTTGGATCCTCCTGCACGATGTTGTCCCCCTACTGTAAAACCCTGTGGGCACTCTCTAGCTAGGTGTCCAACTTCACTACAAACATAAAAAGGCCCCTTAAACTGTACCTATACAGTCTAAGTCCTACTCGACTGCTGTTGTCCTGATCTACTAGTGGACCCCTATGAGCCCCTATATGACTACTGCGACCTCACGGGTCCCGTAGGTGGTCCCTGCTGTCTTTGATCCCTACGCAAGCCCTGCTGCTACCAACCTCTATTATTTCCCCCATGTGACCTCGGCTGTGTTCTAGCTCTCTGCTGCTGCTATGACTTGTTGTTGTGGGGGCCTAGGAGGTAATGATGATGTACTAAATCCTCCTCTAGAGGGTGGCTGTGATGATCTACAGAAATTTTGTTGATGCTACTACTATCCCTGATCCTGGAACTGAGGGCGAGAACTTTGCCCTCGTCCCTGAATCTCCTCAGCAATATAAGCCTTCTTGGCAGCATCACTCAAAGTCTGGGGATCTACCATCCGAACAGGTCCTACTATACTGTGGTTTAGTCCTCTGATAAACTTATGCACAGGAGTTTCTCATCATGGAGATACTCCGCATATCTGGATAACTCTGTAAACCTACTCTCATACTGTGCCACTGAGAGTCCCCTCTGCTGTAGGTCATGGAACTCGTCTATTTGACGCTGTTTGTAATAGTCTGATAGGTATCGCACATTGAAGCACTCAATAAAGGTCTCCCATGAGCAGGTGTCTAAGGAGAGGCAACGCTTGCAATCCTTAGTACGCCACCAAGTAGCTGATGCGTCTCGTAATAAGTGTACTACCACACGGGCCTTCGTGTTGCCCTCGAAAGGACGCAACATGAAGCACCTATCTAAACTGACAAGCCAGGCCTCTGCCTCAGCTCCCTCTGTGGTTCTGATGAAAGTAGGAGGGTTCAACCTCAATATGTCCCTGATGGAATCTCCTTTATCTCTGCGCCCCCCGATAGGCTCATCTATAGGATAATCATAAAGCCTGGGACCTAATTTCTCTACTCGCATCGTCTCGTCATACCTGGCATGATGTGTGGGGCTCCTGCTATGGGCCTTGTCAGCCGAATCAACCTCCTCTGTATTAGGCAACTTGACATAAGGCTCCACACATGGTACCCCTTGTAGCTCTACGCGGGGCTCCACACGTGGCTCGACATGAGTCTCAGCTCATGGCTCCATGCATGGTTCCTCTCGCAAAATATCGCGGGGCTCAACACGTGGCTCTACGCGTGGCTCAACTGTAGCCGATGGAAGCCTATCTAAGATAGCCTGTAAGGCCTGTAATATCTATGGTCCCATATCAGGTGAGGCCGGTGGTGCCTACGGTACCTGAGGAACTGGTTGTGCCTGTAGAACTCACTAAACCTGTGGAACTAGCTGTTCTGGTGGGACTGGCTGATCCAGTCCCATAGCTGAAGAATCAGTGCGCACCTCAGTGGGTGGAGTACAGCGGGTTAGTATTCACCGAACTCATCTAGGAGGCATCCTACAAAATGAGGTAACCGCCAGTCATTTTGATCACGGAAGTGATAATGTGCCTAAACAAGCCTAGTGTTTAAAACAACTGTGCTCTGATACCAAATGTCATGCCCACATTTCCCATGTGGTCATGATACGAACTATCAAAAATTTTCCTTTACTACTTGTAATTTTCCCCTCGCACGTGTAAGTGTGCTTGGTTGTGGATGTTTAAGTCGTCAAAGTTACTCTTATTATTGGAAGGATTTCACATTCGAGAACATTCACTTTACTAGACCTACAATTTGCTTGAAAGGTGCTCTCTACATTTGTTAATTAGTTGGCCTTTATTGGTTTCCTCAATCTATTTATTACTGCCTCGCATTATTTGTTTACTCCTCTATCAATTTGATTTAAATAGTTTTCTGGTTCACTCGTTTACGCTTTTCTCTATTTACTTATTGTATTTTTATTTAAATTTAATATGTTTATTTAAATTCGTTACTTTGGTAATTCATTTGGAAAATTTACTAATCCCGAAGTCACAATTCCTTTACAAATGAATCAATGTAAATAATTACTAGAGTAATAACAATTGCCCCATTAATATTGCCCAATTATATATATATATATACATTCATTTATATATATAAATTTTTTTTTCTTAAATCATAATAGTGGAAACTCCACTCATACTTTTACTAGAGTATTTATAAAATCCAACTCATAGTATTCCCATGTATTAGGAAGAGTATATATATATATATATACACTTAAGAAATATCCCTTTAAAGCAACCTTTTTTTTTTAACAATTAATATATATAAATATACATATATATATATATATAATTGTTTATTTTATCATGAGAGTGGAAACTCCGCTCATAATTTTATCAGAGTATTTTTTTTAAATTCCAACTCATAGTAGTGTAATAGAAATAACCCTAATTTTATTGCTTGTGAGGGATATGTTTTGCAGGGTAATGGAGGCAAGGCAGTCACGGCGGTGGAGGGCGGCGCTGGTCACTAGGGAGGATGGCCGCACAGGAAACGACAGTCGAAGGGCGCAGAAGGGGGTTTTGGGTCCACGCAAGAGGCGGTGGGTACACAGTCGGCAGGGAGGTGAGGAGGCTCAGTGGAGGACGGGGTCACGGCTACAGTGAAGGTGAGGGGGTTTGTTGGTGGTGGAGGGGCGAGCGGTGGCTCATAGGTGTTAAGGCCTGTGCGTAGGCCGCAGAGGGTTAAGGCACGCTGGGAGTGTGGGGAGGGGAGGAGCCCCATCCACATCCCACTTCGAGGGGTGTGGATGGGGCTCTGCCCCTCCCCACACCCTCTTTGCTATTAAGTTTTGGTGCGGGTTTAAACCCCCACCATATTTGATGTTTGCTACAACTATGTATTCCAAGGTTACTATGAATTTTTACAATGATTTGCTATTTCGTGAATTTTTTTAAATAAAATTAAATATATATATATATATATTTCGCACAAGATGTTCACAATTTATATAATTCACAGATTCTCAATTTAATTATATATATCTAAAATTAGTTATATATATGTTTATATATATATATATATATATATATTTTTTTTTTTCTTATAACCATGTCATAGGAACTTTACAAATTCATAATTTTCTTCAGCATTTCAATTTATATAAGAAACAAATTCTTGAAATAAAACATAAACAAATATAGTTTCCAATCTTAAGATTGTCAATTAAAAATTCATCTTTTCACATGTACTTTCCAATGCAATGTAAAGAAGAATTCAAGAATAAATACAGAATAATTATTAAATCTTTCACTTCTAAATTTATTATAGCAGAAATGTAAAATGTTTTTGATGAAAATTCTATTACACAATTAAATCAATCTTAATCCTTTTCCAAGAGACAAATTTTACTTTTTATAAAAATTTAATGGATGTATCATTTCTACTAACCATACAATGGATAAATCTTAACAACTTGGCATACATCCAAAACTAATGTTCACAACTTTATAACTATATATTTGCAAGAAAATAGACAAGTCTACTCCTTGGATAAAATAACTTTCTCTTCTTTCTACTCACACAATTGATATAATGAAATAAACAATAAAAATCACAACTAACAACATAATAAGGGAGGATTTTCTCTCCACTTCCAGAATAACAATTTTTACAACAATTTCAGAGAGAGAAGTTCTCTCCTCTAAAACTCTTACAGGATGAAACTTTAAGAGACCAAGCTCTCTTTACAAGCAAGGGAAATGGACATTTTATCTATACAAGATAAACTCCTTCAATCCTCTCAACATGCTCCAAAATAAACCTGCATGACAAACAATGAAGAATACACCACACAACAAGCTCTCCTCCCTATCGTAGACCCGCAAGAGGGTCACCCCTGAGCTAGGGAGATCATCCACACACCCAGGAAGAATAGTCTAGTACACTTCACAACATTGAATAACAACAATCAAAGAAAACAACATTCAACCTCCCATGGTTTTACACACAATACAAAGACTCAGCTGAGGTGAGTTCAAAGGGGGTAGGGAAGTAGACTCTCTCTACTCCAAGGTGTCATTCTTCTCAAACAATTATCATATCTTATCTCATGGCCTCAAGCCAACAAAATTATTCTTTCCCATGGCCTCAAGCCATCCAAATAATAAAAATCACAGGGATATCCCAAATAGGCTCTCAAGCCTTATAGCCCTCTAGGCTCAAAATTACCAACATGCCCTCAAGGCTTCCATATACCAAAACAAGAATACACCTGAGGAGGTTCACACCTTCCCTTCCCCATACATAATGAGCATTGTCTTCCAACTGGAAGAAGCTATTTCATACACCCAACACAAACCCAAAATAGCAAAGATAACACATAGACAACCATTGCAATTCCACATTTATCAAACAAGAACAAAACATACATAGGTGAGTAAACTGACTCACTAACCTTTTCTAGCCCAATTATGGAATGTAGTCAAAGAAGAGCTCCAACCTTAGTCTCCTCCTCTAAGTTCTCCTTCTTTCCATAATAATCCAACCCCCTTACCCTCTCCCTCCTCTCCTCTTTAAAACAAATTCCCTCCATTATCTCTTATTCCCAAGTGGCATTAAAAAACTAAACCCACTCCTTCTCCATTATCCTAGTGGACTTAAAACAATTAACCCCACTCAAGAGGTTCCCCACTATAGCCCTTTTCCAACACATGGAGGAATAAAATATAATAAGAAAAATAGAAATAAAAAGGAAGTGGATGACACACCACCCTTTTTATGGGGTCTCCCACCAAAAGAGAGGCACAAAGAGACAAGAACTCCATTATTGGTGGATCATGGAGTCATTCCATGACTTGGAAGTGGGTCTAAGTGTGGATTCCACTCATCCCATTATCCCTATGCTCCCAAATTCATCACTTAACTTCACCATGAAGTTGAAGTTACCATATGGAGGTTATCCCAAGGTTATCCTAGTCAAAGGGTCCCTAGACCCATGGGGTATAACCTAGGGTTGATTTTAACCTGGTTAGGACTCCCAGAGTCAAGTAAAAACACAAGAAGAAGGTCTAAAAGAAATAAACTTAAACAAGACTCATAACAACATTTCTTACAACACATATCACAATACAAATAATTCAGAGGGTAGACCTAATTCCCTTGACCCCATGCAACATTACAACATTACAACATTTCCACCATACACGGAGTTGATCTTAGTTCCTCATGGAACTAGATCGGCTCACAAGGGATACAACATAGGGTGTGGAATGATCTCCTGTATTTGTGGTTTCGTTAGCAATACCTGCACACTCAATTTTGAAGTTAATAACACATAAAGATATCATAGCCGAAGCAATTTAAATACAAGCATAACTAAACATTCTACCATATAAACATACTGAAATCACATTAAAGTTCTATTTTTAATATTATCCATTCATCATTTTCTTAAAAGCAACATCTAATTATCATTGCACAATTGTTTTCTTAAAAAACAATTAGGTTTAATAATCAAGATTCCGGGATCAACAGTCCCCCAATCATAAAAGTAATAGCAAAAGTACTGTAAATAGTCTCATGAACAAAAGTGAAAAAGGTAGGCCTCATAGATTGCCAAATAGGTTGATTGTTTTGTCCATCCTTGCTTCGGCTTTGAATTCATGATTGCCAATGGGGGCACATTACCTTACCAAGGGAAGTGTTGCAATGTGCGTAACTCTATGGGAGATTATAACCTATGCTCTAACATGTTTGCCTTTCCCTTAGGTGGATGTGATGTGGTTTTGGGTGCCCAATGGTTACGCACACTTGGACCCATCTTATGGGATTTTGCTAAACTTTGGATGTTGTTTTCAAACAATGGGAAAAACACACATTGAAGGGCTTAAAACCAGAGTCTCTCAGCATCATAAGTTCACATTGCATGGAAAATCTTCTTAAGAAGACTTCACATGGTGTCATTTCTCACCTCCATTCCATTCAGATGCAATCATCAGAATGTAATGTCCCCTTCTAGCAAGCCAAAATTTTTGCACCCTTGCAAACAATTTCAACTTACCAAAAGAGAACATTAGTATTACATTTTTTATTTCCTTTTAATCTCTATGATAATCATAAACATAACCCTATACTATTTGCTATTTCATAAATCCATTTTTCCATACATCATGATTCTCCTTGGGTGAGATAATCCTTAGGCCTTTTATTAACCTCACCTTCCACCTTGTGAGAGAAGATTTGTTGGGTAGGTGATGTCATCTCAATCCTATGGGTCCATTAATATTATTCCTTAGTTTGTCAACCAATGCCCATAATTCCTTAGTTCGTCAACTAAGGCCTATAATTCCTTAGTTCATCAACTAAGGCCCATTCCTTCGATACTTAAATCGAAGGTCCATAGTAATATCCTTGATTCGTCAATCAAAGCCCATTCCCATGGAATGATCAATACCTACCATAACTATTTACCCCACCTTCTTAGTGTTAGGGGTTAATTAGGAAGTCTCGTATCTACCCTTAGGAATTCATGCCTTTATTAATCTTTAGGTTTTACCCTAAAGCCTTCATTAATCTTTAGGTTTTATCCTAGAGCCTTCTCCCTAGGTTTTACCCTAAGGCCTTAATTAATCTTCATCTATACATATACATACTTGTTATCTCTCATACATCATTTATTAACAACTTATGTGAAATGAGATGAGAGTTGCCATTGTCCACCATGGGGCTATAATGTCTCCCATCCTTACTCAAGAAGTACCTTTGTACTCTTGGAGCTAAGGCTTCTGTGAGACTCCTTGGTACTCTAGGTAGCCAAGGCCATTAATTCACAATCCTTGCACTATGGATACCTCATACCTCATGTGACAAGGCCTCTATGTGATAAATATCCATGAATGGCCTCTTGGCACTTTCTACTCTTTCCCACATATGGTGTTAATAAATCACTTATGAATTCAAATCATACAAGATACATATTTAAAATATAAATTTCAGACAGAAATGTATATATCACATATATCAGTTTCTACTTAATAACCTTATTATTTATATCTTTCAAGTTATAAATTGAACAAGTACTTATAAATTCTTACAAATCATAAATTGAATAAGTAAATATAAATACTTACTTACCTGCTTTACCAGGGATTCCTTACCTATGTTGCGGTAATATAGTCTTTATTGTATTACTGTTATAAAAATGCAGATCTAAATATATGTATTTATCCCATACTCTTTTTATATTTTCTCTCGATGATCCTTTTCCTTGGCTGCCCTCATGTCTTCCTTGTGATATTTTCTTGTTGTGTCTTTGATGAATTCAAATGATGTTTCTTCTTTATTACTTTTTTTGAATTCACAGCTATTTATTTGTTTCTTTTTATTACTTCATTCTTTCGATGATGATTTCCTTCTATCTCACAACTTTATTTATTTCCCTTTCAAGGGATATGTTCGAAGAGGTATGTCTCTTATTATTTTTATTACTTTATATTAATTCCCTTTTGTGGTAAAACTAGTTCTAACCATATGTAACTCCCTTATCATAAGAGGTTAGGTTAAAAGATGTTTATTATTATTTATTTACCTTATTTGTATTTATATTATATCATTATAATAAATGATATATTATTTATATTTATATTACAATATAAGATAATAATAATAATAATATTTGTATTTATATTATTAGATATATTTATAATATATTATTTATTAATGTGCTGCACTTATAAATATCTTCCTTTGACCTCCCCTTAATCTTTTTAAAGTACATTATTTATATAATATATATAGTATAAATAAATACTTTTGTCATTAAGTACGGGAGCTCTTTTATTTTATTTTATTTCCAAGCATATAATATGGTGGGATAATGTTTGTCTTATTAAACTTTTATTTTTATATGATTTTATTTTGAATTTAACCTTTTGTTTAACCGTATTACTTTGTCTTATTCCAAATTCCTTTACTTTCTAAATTACTTTACTTTCTAACTTTAATAGGTAAGACTCGTCATAATATTTATTTTTTATATATAATAATATATCTTATTAATTACTCACATAAATATTATATTAAAATATTTATATTTATAATATATCTAGTTAATTAAAATATAAATATATATATTTCATATATTTTATAATATTTAAGTTATATTAAATTAATAATATTTTTTATTAAATAATACATATTAATAATATATTTTAAATAAATATATTATATATTTAGTTTATATAAGGCTAACTTATTATTTAAATAAACAATTCGATTATAAATCAATATAGGGACATGACAACCCTCCCCACTCAAGATTGCTTGTCCTCAAGCAATTATAATTAGGTATCCTAAAGTAACATTTAATAACATTATATTTTATTAGCTTTCCTTATATAAAATAAGGTTTCACTCACCAATAATATAAAATAACCTCTAGAAAATGTAACAAATTAATATAGCTAATAAACTATAGTGCTATAAAAAATATAGGGGCCTAAAATAATAATTTATAAATTTGGGTTTACCCTTTTAATAATAATAATAATATTATTATTATTATATTTATTTATTAACTTGACTACTATTACAATATATATATTCAATAAACTAAATTTGCATAAAGGCATTTCTATTTATTTAATTATCAAAAATGTTTTAATGACTACTAATATTATTTTAATGCCATGATTAACCAATAGCATCAAATGAACAATCCAAACCAAATAACTAAATGTCAAACATACCTGACACAACCAAAGTGAAAATGGAGGGGCACTACATTAGTGGTCTCCACTACTCCTTCAGATCTACAATAAATTTTGGAAAGGTATGCATGTGTCTTTGCCAAACCAGTGGGATTGCCACCTTTACGACTAGAGGACCACCATATTCAGCTTCTTTCTAGTAACATTCCTCCCAACATCAGGCCCTACCGCTACCTATTTCACCAAAACACAAAGAATGAGATGCACGTTCGAGACTTACTGAAGCAAGGTATTATTCACCCTAGTACCAGTTCCTTTTCTTCTTCATTCCTTCTTGTCCAAAAAAAAGATGGGTCATGGCGCCTCTGCATTGACTTTTGAGCACTTATTCACATCACAATCAAGAATAAGTTTCTGATTCTAGTTGTGGATGAGCTTCTTGATGAGCTTTATGGCACTCATTTTTTCTCCAAGTTGGATCTTTGTTCTGGGTATCACCAAATTCGGGTTCATAAGGATGATATCCCTAAAACAGCTTTCCGCACGCATGATGGCCACTATGAGTTTTTAGTCATTCCCTTTGGCCTCACTAATGCTCCTTCAACATTCCAGGCATTGATGAATAAAATATTGTAGCCATACCTGTAGAAATTCATTCTAGTCTACTTTGATGATATCTTCATTTAGTAAAACATGGGCTAAGCATCTCCAACATCTGGATCTTGTACTGCAACTTCTCTAATCATCATCTCTGTGCAAAAAAATCTGAATGTGTTTTTGGCCAAGAGGAAGTGGAGTATCTCGGGCATATTGTTTCAGCCCAAGGGGTTCAAGTAGATCCTATAAAAATAGATGCCATGAAAAATTGGCCGCATCCTTAGACACTCAAGAGTCTTCATGGTTTTTTGGGGCTAACTAGCTACTATCGCAAGTTTGTCAAGGATTACGAGAAGATTGCAGCTCCTTTAATAGCTATGTTAAAAAAGGATACTTTTATCTAGACACATGGTGCTGAGTGTGCATTTGAAAAATTGAAACAAGCTATGTGTACTACACCTATTCTAGTTATGCCAGATTTTTCCAAGACCTTCACCATTGAGAGTGATGCTTACGGCAATGGAATTGGTGTTGTTCTCCTGCAGTACGGAAGTGGCGGCCATACCTACTAGGGAATATTTTTGCATCAAGACTAATCACTAGAGTCTAAAATATTTCCTGGAACAATGGGTCTCCTCCCCAACACAACAGAAATGGGTCAGAAAACTCATGGGTTATGACTATGAGATCATTTACAATAAGGTTAAGGACAATATTGTGGTGGATACTCTTTCTCGCACATTTGATGACCAAGCTTCCCTTTCAACTATTTCCATGCCTATTCCAAATTGGTTGGAGACTGTCCAATAGGGCTATGTCAATGACTCTTCAGTATCTCAAATCATTCAATAGTTGGCCACTAAGCCCTCTGTTATACCGCATTACTCTTGGGATAGTGCTTCTCTACGGTACAAGGGTCATCTAGTGCTTCCCTAGAGCACAGATCTTCAGCAAGCTATTTTCTATGAACTCCATGCTTCTCCATCAGAAGGGCACTCTAGGTTTCTCAAAACTTATGAGCGAGTATGACGTAACTTCTTTTGGAAGAGAATGAAAAGGGCAATTCAATAGATGGTGGCTGAATGTGATACCTACCAATGCAACAAGGGTGAAACGACACTCCTTCTTGGATTGCTTGAACCCTTGCCCATCCCTACATGGATTTAGACAAATATTTCTATGGATATCATTGAGGGGCTCCCTAAATCTAAAGGAAAGATATTGATCTTGGTTGTGGTTGATTGCCTCTCCAAATATAGTCATTTTTTTGCCCTTAGCCATCCCTATACAACCTCCTCAGTCACACAAATTTTCATGGACCAAATCTTCCATCTTCATGGCATCCCTTCTTCCATTGTCTCAGATCGTGATGCAACTTTCATTAGTCATTTTTAGACAGAACTATTTCAACACACTGGCACCAAATTGAAGATGAGTTCTGGGTATCACCCACAAACAAATGGTCAAACTAAAATTATCAACAAATGTTTGGAAACTTATCTTCATTGCTTCACCTCAGAACAACAACATCAGTGGGTAAAGTGGCTCCCTCTCGCTGAATGGTGGTACAATACCTCCTACCACACTACATCTAAAATGACTCCATATGAAGTAGTCTATAGTCAAGCACCACCAGTACTCCTTCCATACACCCCCAGTAGTTCACTAGTTCAAGCAGTCGACATGGTTCTCCAAACCTGGGATTAGATTCTTCGCATCTTGTAGGACAATCTTCACATGGCAATAAATTGAATGAAACAACAAGATAATCAGTACCATTCTAAGCACACTTTTCAAGTAGGTTCTTCATCTATAGCCATATATGAAATCATCCCGAAACTCAAAGGGCATCATAAGCTAGCTCCAAAGTTCTATGGGCCATATAAGGTTCTTCAAAGATTGGGTCGGTTGCTTATAAATTGGAGCTTCCTCATTCTTCCCATGTTCATCCAGTATTTCATGTCTCTTGTCTAAAGAAAGTTCTTGGCACAAACGTCAAAGCACAAACTATTTTTACCAAAACTGGATAATGAAGGATCCATCATTTTGGAGTTGGAGGCAATCCTCAACAGATGCACTCATCAGCTTCAATCCTAATCCATCACAAACATTTTAATTTAGTAGCACGGAATACAACCAGAGGATGCTACATAGGAACCACTCCTTCAAATTTAGTAACAATTTCCATATCTTAAGCTTTGAGGAAAAAGCCTTTTTAAAGAGGGAGGGGATGTTAGGAACCTGTGTTTAACTCCTCTCTTTACTTTGTTAGTATATTACATTTGGATGCATATGCTTTGTAAGTTGTCCCGTGAGTATATTGTATTATCCCACATTCATTGGAAGTAATAGTTGTTGTAAGTACATGTTGAGGCCAATGAAGGCATCTATGAATTTATTGTATTGAGCTTGCTTAAAGGAGATTGCCCCCTCGAAGTGGCCTGCAATCAATAAATTCCTTCTATGTTTCTGCTATTTTTGTTATTTTGTGCATTTTTCATTATATTGTTGCAGGAGGTTCCTCTCAAGTTAGTTTCCTTGCATTGACTTACATAAGTGCTGAAGATAATAAGGAAGTGTTTTGGATATTAAGTTTCCAAGTGCTTTTGAGAAAATTTTCTCTCCTAGTGGAAACAGTGTGTTGCAGAGTTTACTGGCTTGCAAAAGTACAGTGTACTATTTTGCTCCACATATTCTGTATACTAAATATCTTTGTTTGTGGATTGAAAGTTATGTTAACCAATGTCTATAGATGCCATGTTTCAAGATTGAGCCTCCAGTATGAAGATTTGAGTGAGTTATGATCGCCAGAGTGAAAACTATTTTTCTGTACATTTAGTGATGATAGGGAGAATGTATTCTGCTCCATATTTCTCTGCATTTAAGTCTTACATTTTGTGGTTCTAGAATTAAGTTTGTAATGATGTTATGTGCCTTCAGTTCAAATGGTTCATGATTTGGTGGTCCGCAAGTGATCTTTTCTTTATGACAGTGGCCGACAGTGATGTTCAAGTGCTCCAATTTGAAGAATCTTATGGATAAAGTGTTTAGAAGTTGTACAGATGTTCTTGGTGATTGTAACTTGCTTGTGGATGTCTTTAGATTGTGTTCCTCCCTTTTGATTGGTCTGCAAACTATAATCCAGATCATGCATGAAGCATGTTCTTAAAGGTCTTAGTGTTACCACCAGTTTTAGCTGACTTGGTTGTTTTCACTACTTGTGATCATGCTTTGGAGTTTGTGATGGCATGTTGTTGCATGAAAGATTGCATTTGAGTCCCAGCTAAGGAGTCATTTGGTTTACATTCATTCTTTCTCTTTCATTAATTTGTTTAGGTCTAGACCTATTCTAATGTATGTATGTTTTTTGACCTTGGAGATTGTTCCAAGGGCTGATGATTGTAATGCCAACCTCGATGATCATTCCAAGGTTGATGAATTGTATAAATACTTGTAATGAAGTCATGAAAAAGGTGTCCATGTGTGAAGATAATTATGAAGTGAAAAAGTAGAGCAGAGCAAAGGATGTTTATTGTGCTTTAATGGAACTAAACCTTCACATAGTGTAGATTCTACAATCTCAGTTCACCAACTCTGGTAGTGAGCCTCTTCTTTTGTAGTGAGCAATTTGGGTAGTGATCCCTAAGGTAGTGAGCCTCTCATTTTTGGTATTGTTATTACATATTATATTGTGAGCTAACGCTCACCATGGTTTTTCCCTTATTGGGTTTTCCACGTAAAAATCTAGTGTCTCATGTGTTGAATGTATGAATGTGTTTAATTTCCTGATTTCATGCTTTCATGATTAAATGTAATAACAATGATTAAGTGGATGATGTATTCATGTTTTGAAGTATTGGTTATGTTGAAATGCACAAGACAATTGAGGGGGGGATGAATCAATTGTCACAAAACTTTAACCACTTATGAACATCAACACATCCAATTCTTAATCATTGTTATTAAGATTAACCATGAAAGCATAAAACATGAAGCTCAACACAATAACACATTAGACACTAGAATTTTAATGTGGAAAACCCTATAAGGGAAAAACTATGGTGGGTGTTAGCCCACAAAAATAAATAAATTATATTAATACTAAAAATCAGAGGCTCACTACCTTAGGGCTCACTACCAATGCAAGATCGGCTCACTGCCAAGGGGTGGCTTACTACCAAAGGTTGGATCACTGCCAAGATTAGTGAACTAATTTGATAGCATCTACTCCATGCTTGGGTTTAGTTCCTTTGAAGCACAGTACATCTCCTTTGTTCTACTCTTTCACACCTTCACACTTATCTTTTCATTTTCACACTTCCACACACTTTTCACAACTACATTACATGTTTTTATATAACTCATCAACCTTGGAATGTACATCAAGTTTGGCATTACATTCATCAACCATTAGAACAATATCCAAGGTTGGCATTACAAATATACATAGAAAATAGGTCTGGACCTAATACAAAAATTTGCTAAGGGAAAGATGTAAAGGTGTATGCGAATCACACTACACCTTAGATAGGACTCAAATACAATGTTCCATGCCACAAAATGCTACTACTATCTTCAATGCATCTCTGCAAATAGTGAAAACAACCAAGTTGGCCAAGACTGGAGTTCACATTAAGACTTTCAAGAACAGCCTTTATCTACGTTCCAAATTTCTCTTTGCAAACCAATCAAAAGGTAGGAACATGATCATGAGACATCCACAAGCACATTAAAATCATCAAGCACAACTGTACAACCTCTAACCATTCTGTCAAAAAGATTCTTCAAACTAGAGCTCATAAGCAACACTGTCAGCTAATGTCATAATGAAAAGATTGCTTGCAGACCACCAAATCATGAACCATTAGAGTTGAAGGAACATAACATCATCTTAGACTTAACTCTAGAACTTCAGATCAAAATACTTCAATGCGGAGGAATGCAGAGCATAATATGTTCTCCCTATAACCACCAAATAAGTAGAAAAAGTTATTTCCATTCTGGTAAACATAATTCACTCAAATCTTCATACCGAAGGCTCAAACTTGGAACATAGCATCTTCAGACAAGCCTCTAAATAACTTCCAATCCATAGATAAAGATATTTATTCTATAGAAAATTTGAAGCAATATGTTGGACTATTCTTCTGTAGACAAAGATATCCTGCAACATACTATTTCTATTGGAGGAGAAAAGTTTCTCAATATCCTCAATATCAGGATTTCCAACACTTACATAGGCAAATACAAAGCATCTAACTCATTACAAGAAATCATGAAAACAAGAGCACAGTTGACACCAATGACAACACTAATATGTTGACATCAATGACAACACTAGTTAGGCACATACTTGCAACAATCTCCCCCTTTATCATTGATGGAAACATATGATGTGAAAAACTTTAAAGACCATCAAGACAAGATTCTCCCCCTTTCAATTGACACATCTACACTCTTTCTTCTCTAAGTTTTTCACATTACTTCTCTCCCCCTTTGACATCAATGGCAAAGGGCACATACTTGCATTATGTTGCTCTGATCCAACTAAACTTTCTCTGTTATCAATACTTTCTTTATCAAGAACTTATACGGGTTACATCTAGCTACTCCCCTTAAGAGGTAGCTCTCAAAACATCAATCTAGATTAAAGAATGAGACTTTGAGCACTTTTGGACTGATGCATTCCTATGCATCTTAGCTCAAACCAAGAGGGGTAATGACCCCTAACTTTTCTCTGAAATACTCAAAAGTATCCTTAGGCATAGGATGAGTGAAAATATTGGCAATCTGATCCTTTGTGGACACATATTCCAATTTTACTTCATTCTCTGTCACTTTTTCTCTTAGAAAGTGATACCTTATAGATATAGGCTTTGTTCTTGAGTGCATCACTTGATTCTTTGAAATGTTTATAGCACTTGTATTATCACAGAAGATTGCAACTGGATCTTCATACACAACTCCTATGCCCTTCATTGTCGTCTTCATCCATAACACTTGAGTACAACAACATGTTGCTACAATATACTCTGCTTCTGTAGTTGACAAAGAGATTGAATGTTGCTTCTTGCTCAGCCATGAAACCAATCTATTACCCAAAAAGAAAGCACCTCCAATTGTACTCTTTCTATCATCAACATCTCTGGCCCAATTAGCATCTATATAAGCACTAAGAGTGAAATCATTATCCTTTGGATACCATAAGTCATGATCTGGTATGTCTTTTAAATACCTCAAGATTCTCTTTACTACCATCACATGTGACTCTCTTGGATCTTCTTGAAATCTTGCAATAAGACAAATTGCATGCATAATATTAGGTCTGGTTTGAGTTAGATAAATCAATCCTCCAATCACAGATCTATACTTTTTCTGATCAGTCTTGGGTGATTCATCAAATTTGTTCAACTTGCAACCAGTTACCATGGGAGTACATACCAATTTAGAGTCTTCCATCCCAAACTTCTTCAACAACCCTTTCACATACTTAGACTGAGATATGAAGATTTCTTTATCTAATTGATTAATTTGTAGACCCAAAAAGAAATTCATTTCACCAAACATAGACATCTCAAACTCATTTTGCATTTCACCTACAAACTTCATGCACATACCTTCATTGCCTCCAAAGATAATGTCATCAACAAAGACTACAACAATTAGGATTTGATTATCATTGATTTTGAAATATAGATTATTGTCAATAGTGCCTTTACTGAACCCTAATTGCAACAAATATTTGTCTAACCATGCATACCAGGCTCTGGGTGCTTGTTTTAGTCCATACAAGGCCTTCTTCAATCTGCACACCATATCACCTTATTTTGATAATTGAAATCCTTCTGGTTGCTCAATGTAGACCTCTTCTTCCAATTTACCATTCAAGAATGTAGACTTAACATCCATCTAATACACTTTGAAGTCTTGGAATGCTGCAAATTCCAAAAACATTATAATTGCTTCAATTCTTGCCATAGGAGCATAGGTCTCTTCAAATCTATTCCTTCAACCTAAGAATATCCTTTGCATATTAGTCTTATTTTGTTCCTTACTACTTCACCATTCTCATTCATCTTTTTTCTAAAAACCCATTTGGTGCTAATCACATTCTTATCAGCAGGTCTAGGAACTAGTTCCCAAGTTTAATTCTTTTCTATCTGCATCAGCTCCTCTTCCATAGCTTTTACCCAATTTTCATCATTGCAGGCTTCATTCACATTTTTAGGTTCAACTTTTGAAAGAAAATAGTAATTCACTTGTTCTTCTATAGCTCTTTTTCTTGTTAATACCCTTTTGCTTTTGTTTCCTATAATCTGATCTTCAGAATGATTGATTCTTACATACCTGGGAGTCTTGGCATTACTTTTCAGAGCTTTTTCTTCTTCATCTTGGTTGTCTTCCTGATCAACTTTTTCTTCATTTGTTATAGCAGTAGGCTCATCTGATTCATAGCCACTCAGATCTAAAATTCTACCTTTGTCTTCATCCACCTTCACATTTGCATTCTCAACAATCTTTTTCAGCCTTTTGTTGTAGCACCGGTGGGCCTTACTCTTGGTAGAGTATCCAAGAAAAATTCCTTCATCACACCTTGCATCAAACTTCTCTAGATCTTCATCTCTTCTGATATAGCATTTTCTTCCAAAAACTTTGAAATATTTTACTGTAGGAATTCTTCCGTACCACAATTCATAGGGAGTTTTAGTACCATTACCTTTTACTTGAACCTTGTTTTGAATGTAGACAACAGTATGTATATCTTCTTTCCAGAAAACTTTTGGCAGATCTCCTTCCTTCATCGTTGTCCTAGCAGCCTCTTGAACTGTCTTGTTCTTCCTTTCCACATCTCCATTCTATTGAGGAGTCCTAGGTGTAGAAAGTTGTCTCTTTATCCCTAGCTCTTGACAAAAAAAGTTGAATTCATTTGATGTGAATTCACCTCCTCTATTAGACCTCAAGCATTTGATTTTTAGTTCTATTTCATTCTACACCATTTCCTTGAAAGATTTGAACTTCTCTAGGGCTTTTGATTTATCTCTTAGAAAAGTAACCCAAGTCATTCTAGAATAGTCATCAATAAGCAACATAAAGTACCTATCACCTTGTAGACTTCTCACCATTGTAGGACCACAGAGATCTGTATGCACTTGATCTAGCAAACTAGCAGAAAATTGCTTTTTGCTCTTGAAACTTGTCCTTGGCTACTTCCCTAACTGACATTCCTTACAAATGGTATTTGTCGGTATCACAAGCCTTGGTAAATCTCTCACAACCTGACCTAAACTTATCTTCACCAAATTATCAAAGTTTATATGACACATCCTTCTATGCCACAACCAACTCTCATCTGCTTGGGCCAATAAACAGTAGTCATTTATTTCTCTTAACTAGTAAATGTTACCTCTAGTCTTCTTACCAATAGCAATCACTCTCTTGAAGCTTTTCATGATCTTGCACCCATTGTCTTTGAATCTCAGATCATAACCTTTGTCAGACATCTGACCAACATTCAAAAGATTATGCTTCAAACCCTTCACATATAGGATATTATCAGTATTGTGCTTTCCATCAAATGAAATAGATCCTTTTCCACAAATCTTACCAGTTGCATTGTCTCCAAACCTAACTAGTCCTCCATCATACTTTTCCAAAATCACAAACTTACTTTTGTCACCAGTCATGTGATGTGAGCATCCACTATCAATAATCCATTCATCCTTATCTTTCTCAACATGGATAGCCAAAGCACTTTCTTCCACTGGTTTTTTTTCCTTCACACAACTATCAAGATTAATAGACACAGGTTCTTCTTTAATAGAAACAAACAAGGATTTTTTTGCACTAGTACTAGCATCATCAGATTCATCATCAATCACACCTTCATCATCAAGATCCCTAACATAGTAGCATTTCTTTGGAGCTCTAGGCCTGATCTCAAATCTTTTTCTATTCCTTTCAATTCTTTCAAGATATCTAGAAGCATAATGACAAACTTTACCACATGAAAGAATTTGAAAGGTAATTTACCTTTGAACTTACCTAAACCTCTTTGCAATCTATCAACAAAGTTAGCTTCAATTTCATCAAAGTCATCAATAGGCTCCACTTTGTATTTTTCAGCTCTGGAGATCTTTTTAGAAGTACTGTCTTTGAAAGCAATCTCAATTTTTGGCAGAGCATCACCAAATTCCCTCATCTCAAAGGCTATAAGCTTTCCAAGTAATTGATCATTGTCGACAATTTTTACAGTCATTAATTCTTCAATTGCGGCTTCCTTACGACTGTAGGATTTTGGTAGTAAGAATTTTCATCACACCCCCTTCTCACCAATAGTTCCTCCCATACCTTTTATTCCATTGACAAGTTCAACCTTTTGCATGAAGGCTGTTATGTTTTCATCTTCATTCATCTTTAAACCCTCATATTTTACTTTCAGACCCTACAACTTGGCTTCTTTTATAGAATCATCTCCTTCATGTAGATTTTTGAACTTTTCCCAAACTTCATTTGCAGATTCTAGATCCATGACTTTTATCAACTCAGTGTCATTCAAGGCACTTAATAGGGCATCTCTAGCTTTTATATTCAACTCATATTCTTTGATTTCATCCTCAGTTGTCAAACCATTTTGAGGCATGGTATATTTTGTTTCTACAGCTTTCCACACTTTATAACCAAGACAAAGGAGAAGGCTTTTCATTCGTACCTTCCATAGAGCATTATTTGTCCCATCAAACTATGGAGCTTCCTTCTTAAAAGACATCCTGGATCTTCCTCAAGCTATTAGGCTTTCTTTTGAGGAACCTACTCTGATACCAATTGTTGAAATGCACAAGACAACTAAGAGGGGGGAGGTGAATTAGTTGTCACAAAAATTTAACCACTTATGAACATCAACACATCCAATTCTTAATCACAACTTGGTTCAATGATTCAGATAGTGAAAATGCTGTTTTTGATAAGTATGTGTTTTGATGGTAATTTGGAAGTACGGGGTATATGATGAGATGAGAATTTATTTTTATGTGATGAGATGAGATGTTGTTGTGTTTGTGTATGGAAGTATGGAGATGTGTGGAGATATGGGTGTTGTGTATTTTATGGAGAGTTGGTGATTTATGATGTATGGAGATCCATATGGTGATATGTGGTGATTGTGATTATGATTTGGTTTTTCCGCAAGAGGGAGGATTATCCCCTCTCTCCCCCTATTTTGGATCCAAGAAGGATTCCTTTGTGAGTGAGTCAATGCATGGGAAACTTGTTGATTTTGTTGCTACTTGGATTTTATGTTTTTGCAAGTTGATGCATGTTTTTGTGAAACCGGTTTATGGAGTTCTCCTGCTCAGGGATGGGATGTGCTTATGCAATCCTTATGGTAGTGTGGAGAGTATGACTTGGCCACCTATTTTTGGCCTTCTCTATGTGTGCAGGTTGAAAAGATGCATTTGTAAAAGTTGGAATTGGAACAAGTCTCCATGAGTGTCTAAGAAAAATATTTGAAGAGTTTTGCAATTTAGACAAAAGTGCCTCAGATATGATTCCCATTGGAATCCATTTGTGTGTATATGAGTTGTGAGAAAGTAATTTTTTTGGGTGTGAGAAAACCCCTTTGTTTGATGTGAATATGTGGTTAAGTTTGAAAATGTTCTTGTGCAATAAATTTTTTGTATGTTTTATTTGGTTATTTGCCATAGCTATTTGGTTACAATATTCTCCATTAAATCTAAAAAAAGATACAATTACCCTATTTTGTGCATTTTTGTGCTATTATGATTATTCAAAAAATTGTTTTTTCTAGTATTGTGAATCAGTCTGAGAGGGAAATTTTATAATGTATTTAGTTATATCACTATTGGTTGTTTTAAATTCTATATATACTTTCCTTGAAAGCTAACTATTATTATAGTTATGAGATTTGCATATATATATATATATATAACAGAGATAAACAATAGTGAAATTTAATAAATTTTATATCAAAAATTACAATCAGCAAATAAAATTTTTGAATGATTTTTAGTTGAAATGACTATGGTAAATTTTATTGAAAGATTGTTGTGTTTAAGTAGGGCAAGGCACGTGGGAGAGACCATGGCCTGTGGGGAGCCGTGGGCTCCCCATAGTGCCCCCCCAATGGGGAGGCGCTAGCCTTAAGGCCATGCCATTCCTAAAGGGAAGGTAGCGCCCCCTTATTACTATGAATTCACACTTTAAAACCTTTCATTGCCTTCTTTCGAATTGTTGTCCATGACATATTTAAAATATGTTGTTTGTTGTTTCGCCTGTAATAAATTTTAAGCACTACGAAAATTATAATATGTTGTTCACTACTTATATATATATATCAGTCTATTATTTTTATAAAATGGCTTTGTCTCTGGTATAGAGTAACATAATTATATATATATATACACATATACACGAACATATATATATACTTTTAGATGGAATTATTAAATAGATATAAAGTTTATAATGCGTTTTGTTGTTTAATTATTTCCATAATAGAAAAATATGTAAATCAGTTTTATTTCCTAATTTTTAGAATGGAGAAAAGAAAACTTAAATTAGAAAGAGGAGTTTAATTCTTAGAATATTAAAAAAAAAAGGCAAGTTATATTTAGAATTCTATTGGAGAAAGTTTCTTAGAAAGATTTCATAAAAGAATAAATCTTATCTTTATTTTCATATATTTAGGAAAAGTCTTTGTTTAATTGAATTGAAAAAGGGAAAAAGATTGTTATTAAGATGTATTTCTAATTAGAAAGTTTATAAATTTTATATTTAATTTTAGAAAGGAAATTTAAGTTTATTAGTTTTATATGGGAGATAATTGATGTATTTAATTGAGTTGTTTTAATTTAAATTGCAAATGGAATATTATTTATCAGTGTAGTTTCTTATTTAAATTACAGTCTATTTGATTTATTAAACTTATTAAAGAGTGGAATTTAGTTTAACAATGATAAAAATGACTTGCAAATGATCAAACAATGAATTATAGTGAAATTATTTAGACTTCCTTATCATTCTAAACTTTACATTTTGATCATTAGGACATTGCAACAAAAGTCAAACTTCATCCTAACCCTTCGGGAGTTGTCATCAATAGTGAAACTATAGGTAAAATTATCCTTCAAGTTCACTTTTACACTTTTAAACTTAAAAAAAATTCCTACCTTTTTTTCCCTCTTGTATGATGACATACAGGAGGGCTCGTCATGGGCATGACATTTGGTATCAAAGCCTAGGTTTGCACACTTTGGGAACTCTGGGGAAATTTAAACTTGTGAAACTAAAACCAAGTAATTGTTTGGTTCATCAAGATGCCTCCCAAACATAGATGCACTCATTCAAATACTCAGTCTCAATCTGTTCATCAAGATATATCGAGGATCAGGGCCCCTAGATTCTGCAAGTGTTACGATAGTTAGTGGATGTAGTACAAACTAGGATACCACCACCACCTCCACCAATATCTTCACCTCCACCAGAGAATTTGTCTCATCCTAATTATGAGGAGCATGGTTTAGCTCGCAAAGAGCACAGTAGGAGTCCCACTGTTAATAGAGAAGAACATCGTGAGGAAGGGGTATGAGACTAGGGACACCATGTCCTTTCACATGTCAGTCAGTGTGAACACTTTGTGCTACCTGAGGCACCTATTGATACAGATAGACAGATTAGAGAATTCATTCACCTATAGCCCCCACACTTTTCTAGTACATCTAAAATTTTATGAAAGCAATCTCAAGGCTAGGTTGGCTATTCATTTTCTTAGAGGAGAGGAAGAGCCGCATAATAGTTGACACTTTGACCTGGGAAACCTTTCTAGAAAAATGATGCAATCAAGGTAGAAGGGTCCAGTGAGGGATTGTCCAACCTTACAGCCTTAAACAACTAACAACATGATCATAATGGATATGCAATGGAAGCTAACAACTAATCAATAGAAAGTTAAAAGATATTCATGAACACATAACACAAGATATATCCTGGGAAAACCCTAATAGGGAAAAACCCAACCTTCAAAGCGCATTCCTCATATATTATAACTTCAAATCAAATTACACATGCCTCATGGGATTTATAGATGCTAGGCCATAGTCCAAGGATTACAAAATATTCATACAATAGTATTCTTCCATGATTTCTTTCTTTTACATCTCACTTCTCTACCCATATAACTCCTTTTGCTTCCTGCTCTACCTTCTACACTGTTCTACAACTTAATTAGATCCAAAACAACTTAAGATCTTACTACATATCTTTGTTCTACTGATCTCTACCTAGAAACAATCCTTTATCTCTTATTTATATCCTCTACAAGCTTTCAAATCATTATCAAGTCAGCCTAATTGCAACGGCTAGTCAGGTAACATGTGTACATGGATAGGTTGGACCTAAACATAAAGCATTGCTCCGCTGGTGCTTAGAACTTCGTGTAGATCTCAATGAAGGTTAGTCAGGTCCTATACTTCATTGAATAATGTTTCTTTAGGCTCCTCAAGCCACAGATTTGCTCTACAAGCCAATTGGACTTCACTGAATATTGTCAGCTCTACTTTGTGAAAACAGATAAAATAGGTAATCTTTTGATAGCGATATCTCTTCGGAATCAAACCCAAATGATTTGAATTTTGAATATGATGTGGATGACTATATCTAGATGTTAAGTCCAGATCTACAACCTCTAATATGCAAATGTGGTAAAATGCAGAATTCTCCAAGGTCGCTCTCTCTACAATCTGTAACTTCACTGTCAACTATCTCAATTGTTCTAAATTCTTCCAGATGCTCTTGCATTAGACTCTTAGGGTTATTTAAAAAGTGAGCCCCTTCACTTTGGTTTATATTATGTCAAATTCAATGTGATCCCTTAGGATAGATTCATCAGTCTATTTTTAGGTACTTGCAACTGCCTCAAGGTCGGCGGTCTATTCAAGTCCACCCTGTAAAACTACCTCAAGTGTAATCTAGATTCAACGTTCTACTTGCAAGCCTTGCACTACCTCTATGATCATTGATTTGAGCAAGTCTTCTTCGCAAGTTGCCTCAAATTCCTCATGTCATGGTACTCTAGGTTCGGCAGTATACTTGCAAGCCTTGCATTGCCTCAATGATCGGTGGTCTGAGCAAGTCTTCTCTGCAAGTTGCCTCAAATTCCTCATGTCATGGTGTTCTAGGTTTGATAGTCTACTTGCAAGCCTTGCACTACCTCAATGATCAAAAATCTGAGCAAGTCTTCTCTGCAAGTTTCCTCAAGATCAATGTCTGCTTCAATCAATTAAGAGTCAATAAATACATACTTGCATCCTCTAGAACAATCAGTTACTTCCCTTGATTCTATCAATACATTCATGAACTTCTCTACAACGCTTTATGATCTCTGGTACTCAGATACAATTTCCTTAGCAGTCATCAAGATCTCACAGTTTTCTTTCTGTATACACTTCTCCTCTACTATTCTATGTTTCCTTATCCACATTTACTTTACTCCGGTACACAAAATTTCTCCTCCGGTAGAATATCTTGTCATTCCCTCTTTCTCTACCACATGAACTTCTCTTTTCTGATATGTGTCACACTTTCTCTTGCACTATTTTAGATGATGATTCTATAACAAAATTCTTCTCAAGGTTAATGCTTCACCTTCTTCTAGTTTTTCTATCAAATTTGATGTCTCAAAAGGTTCCCCTTCCTCTGCATAAACTATCTCTATATCAACAGGCTCTTCTTCCTCTGCATAAATTATCTATGTCAATAGGCTCTTCTTTTTCTTCTGCACAAACTATCTCTGAATTATTTACTACTTCTTTCTTAGCTTCTTGTATAATAAGTGTTTACTAACATTCACTGCTTGATTCTTTTCTCCTCCAAACTTGAAAACAGGTTCTTCTAAATGGTCTTCTTTCATCTCTTCTGTATCCTGCACTGTGATAAGAATTGTGACTCCTATCATCTCTCCCTCTATAGTTTGAATTATTGTTCTTGTTCTACTCTGCATAAGGTCTTTTGTCTCTATATCCTGATCCTTCATTTCTTCCAACATATGAATGCTTCCATCTATACAGTCTTCTCAACATATAAGTGACATGTTTCCATTTTGTTCCATCAATCCATCCATAATCCATCCTCCTTATTTTATTCCAACACCTCTTTTTAGAATGATTCCTCAATCCACAAAACTTACAAGGGTGTAGATCCCAACACATTTCCTTCTCATGTCCATGTCTATTACAATGTGAACAATACATACCTCTTCTTCCCTAATTTGGTTTGTTTGAATTTGCCATAACATCCTTACCTCTGCCATATCCAAGGCCTTCACTTCTTGATCTGATTACTAGTTTAACAGGTTCAGTAATTTCTTGTTGATGTTTTCCCAATCCTTGTTCTTCATATCCAATTCTTTGCATGATTTTGAAACCAATACCATCACCAACAACTATAGGTTCAGTTACACTATCATCTTCAATCTCACTTTCTAAAGAAACTTCTGCATCATCACACAAATCATTACTATCACAAGAAACATCACAAAATTTAGGCTTAGATCTCAGACTTTCATTCTCTTTTTTGCATACTACAAGTGACTATTCTAACTAATCCATTTGTTCCTTCAATTCAGATATCTCCTTTTTCTGTGGACTATTCTCCTTTTTCAATTCTTTCAAATCTTCTTCAAGATCTATGTTCCTCTTTTCAACCTTATCAAATAGTTTGAAACCTTCTTCCAATTCTGCAAATCTCTTTTCAACATCTTCAAACAACTTCAACTCTGCTTCGAGTTCTTCATTCCTCCCTTTGACATTTTTTAATTCTTCTTCAAGAGCATCATATCTATATTAGATCCTAGTTCTTTCATCCTTTCCAACAACTCTGAAATACACTTCTTGATTTCACACAATTCTTCTTCTAAAATATCCTTTTCGCACATTAGGGTTTCATTTTCTTTCTTCATCTTTTTTCCAATCTTCCCCATTGAAACAAATTAGATAAAAAAATTTAATTTGAGATGCTTACCAAATCTTCCCTACCTTGATATTCTTCAACGATGACACTTGTTACTTCTAGGGTTTCATACAACACTTTATCAGATTCACCACCTTCTAATAGATTCACAGCTAGCCCAACAGATTTGAAACCAGCTTTGATACCACTTGATGCAATCAAGGTAGGAGGGTCCGATGAGGGACTGTCTAACCTTGCAGCCTTAAACAACTAACAACATGATCATAATGGATATGCAACAAAAGCTAACAACTAATCAACGAAAAGAGAAAAGATATTCATGAACACATAACACAAGATATATCCTGGGAAAACCCTAATAGGGAAAAACCCAACCTTCAAAGCTCATTCCTCATATATTATAACTTCAAATCAAATTATGCATGCTTCACGAGCTTTATAGATGATAGGCCATAGCCCAAGGATTATAAAATATTTATACAATAGTATTCTTCCATGATTTCTTTCTTCTACATCTCATTTCTCTGCCCTGCAACTCCTTCTGCTTCCTACTCTGCCTTCTACTCTATTTTGCAACTTAATCAAATCCAAAACATCTTAAGATCTTGCTTCATATCTTTATGCTACCAATCACTACCTATAAAAAATCCTTTATCTCTTATTTATATCCTCTGCAAGCTTTCAAATCATTATCAAGTTGGCCTAATTGCAACGGCTTGTCAGGTAACGTGTGTACAGAGATAGGTTGGGCCTAAACATAAGGCATTGCTCCGTTGGTGCTTAGAACTTCATGCAAATCTCCATGAAGGTTGGCTAGGTCCTATACTTCATTGAATAATGTTTCTTTAGGCTTGTCAAGTCATGGATTTGGTCTGCAAGCAATTTGGACTTCACTAAACATTGTTGGCTCTGCTATGTGAAAACAAATAAAAACAGGTAATCTTCTGATAGCGATATCTCTCCAGAATCAAATCCAAATGATCTAAATTTTGGATATAATGTGAATGACTAGTACTAGATGTTAAGTCTAGATCTACAGCCTCTAATATGCAAATGTGGTAAAATGTGGAATTCTCCAAGGTCGCTCTCTGTAATTTGCAACGTCACTGTCAACTGTCTCAATTATTCTGAATGCTTCTAGATTCTCCTACATCAAAAAAAATTAGGAAAAGATACATCTCTGAGCACTTTAGACAGAAAAAGATAGATGAATTTCATGACTTATTATAGAGGGGTCTCTTAGTTACATAGTATGAGAACAAATTTCTAGAGTTACTTCCTTATGTGGACTATATTCAAGATGAGAAGTTAATGGTTAATAGGTTTGTTAGAGGACTTAATCATGGCATAGCAAACCAGTATGCTTGGTATAACCTAAGACTATTCAGGAAGCTATAGAAAAGGCTCTTATTGTAGAAGAAATCCTTCCTAGAAACCAGGGTAACCGTGAGTAGTTCAAAATCCATGAGCAAAACCAATAGAACAGAAACTTTTCTAGGCCACCTACACCTCAAGGAGGTGGATTCAAGAACAATGATTTGCCACCTAGACCCCCTCAACAATAGAAACAATAACAGCAACAAAATTAGGGATAGAAACCTAGGAACAATCAGGGGACACAATCTAGGACATGGTAACCTCAGCCTCAGTGTAGAGACCAGAGGCCTTAGACCCAGAATGCGGGACCATCCTATACTCAACAGAACTTTAGGGGTAGTTAGGCTAGTTCCACTAGACCACTATTTCAGCAGCAGTCTCAAGCACCTACTAGAGATCCCTGTTACACTTGTGGTGGCATGGGAAATATTGCAAGAGATTGTCCTCATAATTTCTCCTTAGCAGGAGGTCAGCAAGTAACTTATTCAGAGCCTACAGTTAGAGATGTGGGTAAGTCCCACAAATTTTTTACAACAGTTGATAACCATTGGGCAGAACATCGGGCTATGGTAATTGAAAATCAAGTTAGAATTGGCAACATTTACATATCTATACTTTTTTATTTTGGGGCTATAGATTATTTTGTATCTCCTCCTATAGTGAAGTGATGCGGGTTAGTGGCAACTAGGTAGCAAGTCAACTAGGATGTATAATTGGCACAAGGGCTAAGATGTCGGTTAACTCTTTGGTTCAGGATTGTCAGTTAGAGCTTGGAGATTTCACTACTATAGTGGATCTTCAAATCCTTCCATTAGGATCTTATGATGTTGCCCTACGCATGGACTACCTTAATGCACGTAATGCCAAGTTAGATTGTCGAAGCAAGGTGATTGAGTGTCTTGACAGTGAGGGTAATCTGGTAAGGATTTTAGGGGTTTAGAGGATAGTGTCATTAAAAATGATTCCTACAAATCAACTCAAGTAGAGTATGCACAAAGGTTGTCATCTTTTCACCATATCCATTAGTGAGAGATCATAAGAAGAACTAGGTACCACTTTAGATGATCATTTTATCTTGTGAGATTTTGTGGATGTGTTTCCATTGGAGATTTTAGGAATGCCTCCTAAATGAGAGATAGACTTTCATATTGACCTAGTGCCAGGAGCACAACCTATTTCTACAACTCCTTATTGTATGACCACTCAAGAGCTTTAGGAGCTCAAAATCTAGTTGGAGGAATTATTGGAGAAGGGCCATATATTCCCTAGTGTCTCACTGTGGGGTTCACCTATTATCTTCATCAAGAAGAGGTATGGGTCACTTCGCCTTTGCATTGATTATAGGCAATTGAGCAAGCTTACAGTAAAGAATCATTATCCTTTGTCTAGGATAGACAACTTGTTTGACCAGAATCAGGGAGCTAAGGTTTTCTCTAAGATTGATCTAAAATCATACTATCATCAATTAAGGATTGTGGAAGCAGATGTATTTCGTACCTATTATGGCCATTATGAGTGTAGGGTAGTCCCTTTTGAGCTAAACAATGCACCAGTAGTGTTTATGAGCCTTATGAATGGGGTATTTCAAACCTTTCTAGACAAGTTTGTGGTAATCTTTCTTGATGACATATTGATATATTCATGCACAGAGGAAAAACATGAAGAGCACTTGAGGATGGTGTTGTATTGTTTGAGGGATAATCAATTATACATAAATCTAGCCAAGTGTGATTTCTTTGAAAAGGAGATTCAATATTTAGATCATATCATCTCAGGAGATGGTATTACAGTTGATCTAGATAAGATCAAGGCTATTTGGAATGGCCTACTCCAATGAAAGTAACTAAGGTTAAGAGTTTCATGGGGTTGGCTGGGTATTATCGAAAGTTTTGTTAGGTCTCAAAAATGCAGGTTGTTAACCCTAAGAGGTTGCCAGACTCTCTTGACATTTTTGGCTAACTGACACGGGGTAGATATGGCTAAACCCACTTCACTTTAGGCTCTGCCAAACCTAGGTAGGTAAACCTCTAATTAACAAAGTAGGTAAAAAGATTATCACTACTTTAATCAAAATTAATCTAACTATTGATAATGGCACAAATTATAAAACAGATGAAAAGACAACAAGTTAATCCTAAATGATCTAAATTGTAATGCTAAAACAATAATGCAATTTAACTAAGTAAATCTAAAATGAATTTGTATAAGTGAAAATGAAAACACTAGACTAGTGCCTTATTGAATATAGAGTTAGTATGATCATGAAATAAATGACTATTTGTTTGGTAAAAACTCAAACTATCCGGCATGAAAGAATAGGTATGTAACTTATACAACCCTGCAAAGAAATAGTTAATATTCCATACTTATATATATCCAATTGATAAAATCAAATTACCTGCATTCATCTAAAAGGATTTAATCCCTACTTGAAGGAACCTATCAGAATAATACTGCAATTGTAACAGATTCATCAAAAACTGGAGACATAATATAAACCCTAAGCATATGACTCTTCTTACAGATCCATGACAATGTCTTCACAATTACTGTGACAGATTTAAAGGATTTAATTCTGAAAGCATAAACCAATTAATCTTATCACACTATAACAACAAATGTGTATAGACAACTTGAAGATATACTTGATAACTCAAAACAGAGAAAACTTTGAAAGGAGACAGTCATATAATTGAATAAATTAAACAGATAGTTGATACCAAAATTTGCAGTCACTGCTTCATGCTTATAGACTTGACTTCATCAGAGAATGCTTGCACATGGTCTACCAAAAATAAAATATATTAAAAATGAACTAGCATTGTTGTTCAAATCTAATCTATAGTATCCCCTGTTTTGTTTTGTAATATGCTCCTATTCTATCTATCTATTTTCTTATATTCTATCCTATATTCTATCCTATCTCCTCATTCTAGTCTTGGTCATCTCTTATAAAGAGAGGCATACAAGCTTCAAACCAGTTACAATAGTTGTGACAGTTGATAACCGAACAACAATATTTGTCTTAATAAACAAATTTAGGAAAATTAATACTCATCTTTAATCACTAAATGGATAATCATTTCAGGATCAAATAAAGCTCTTTAACTATAGTTCCACTTAATCTCCTTCAAGGATTTCTTTATTATCCTAAAAAGACCAGATAAAACACAAATTAATTTCTGATCAAATAATGAAAACAAATTTATTTAAACATATGTATTTACTCAAATAATTACTTCCCTTATCGATGATTTGTCAGTTGCTCAAAATCCTTTCGTGGGTGTTTATATAACTTGATCCCCGCTGTGTATATCCTTTTACATCACTGTAAGAGTAACATCCTTCCCCAATCTATTTGGTGTCCCCGATATAATTATTGGTGAGAACCTTGTCGCTGAGACATCATGATATCGGAGACTCCTTAGTTTTTTACTCTGAGGCTCCTCTTCTGCCGACGACCACCAGTTTTGTTTCATAGGACATTCATACAAGACACAGACTCCATTAGTTGTATGAAACAAACTAGAATTAATTACATATCCAGTCATGTATAAACTTGTATATCCATTGGTGATGGGGCCCACGTGGTGTTTCGTGCACTTGTATATACATTTCCTTTGTATCTTGTATACATACAAGCATTAAACATACAAAAACATTTCTAGACATCCAGCTTGTATGTACTGTTATGTATGTATCCGAAACATATATACAAGGCCCAAAACATACAAGGATAAAACCAATTTTAACATCACTTTCAGTTCCATCACTTGTATAAGTGTAATACATATCGCAATGTATGTATACCAAAAGCATACATATATAAAGCATGACACAACAACTTAACTTTATTTCATATTTTTTTGAATCCACGGTATGTATATTAGCCTTGTATAACCTGAAACATACAAGATGCAAAACATACAACAATTTCACCACATTTCATAATCTTTCAGTTCCGCGCTATGCATATTGCCTTGTATGTACTGAAATGTATGTATATCACAACATACATACAAAGTGCAAACATACAAAGACTTAACATTAATTTATAATTGTTTCAGTTTTGGGCAATGTATATTGTGTTGTATGTATGGCGTTGCATATTACTGTGTATCAGTATGAGTTTTGCATTGTTTCGCCGAATGTACATTACATACATATATCACAAAAGCATATCGAGAATGTATCTTTAGAATGTATCTTTCATCAAATTCAAAGGGTAACCGGCCGTAATAGTGAAACCAGACTAAAGATAATTTAAGTCCACCGGTGATAGTAAGTCAAGCAATGCATATACAAGTTGGTATATCAGCGTATCAGGAGGATATAAAAGGAGCTCACTGATGAGGGAAATCATGCCGAGGTGTTGGATATAGTCCTCAAATTTAAATGTGTCCATCGGTATTAGATAAGTCTACGATAAGACTTGGGAAAGTCTTTCTGATATCAGTTGTCTTACCGATAGTGCAGAATATATATGTTTCGGTGTTGTTTGGACCTACGGAGTGGATTTTTTAAAGTTGATTAAGGATTAATTTGTCTAAACTATGGGATAATGAATTCCACTGAGTGCTCCACATCACTTAATATTTGCCAAAAGTAGCCTAGGAATTTAAGTCCCAACAGTGGCTCTTTCTGGGGATGTATACCCTTGTGGGCATAGCAAGATTCCAGATCTTTGGGGAGTAGACTGGTGCCTACTCCATTGGGCAATAGAGTCAACTTCTGCCCCAAAACTAATATGGTCAAAAGACTATATCAGAAAAGAAAATCCATGTCTTTCCCATGTCAAAAACCTTGTTCTGATCATGTAATGATACTCCATCTACTTGACTGAATCTATTCGTACAGTTCATTAATCCATCATAGTTTATGCTGCAAGTGTGTTCTGTATTATTTGGTATCTAGAAGTCAGGCATAGTCTGAACACCTTCATCATTGTGTGACATAAGGAAGTCATGATTGTTAGACCTTGTAGGATGTCTGTCTTTATCATATCTATTGCTATTCATCAAATACTGGTCTTTTAACTGTATTGGAAACTGGAATAGGTCAAGCTGCTTCTGACACATGCTATCATCAATGCTAGCTCCAACATAAAACACCGTATCCTCTTCCTTATCACATCCATCTTCCCCACACATTCGAGAGTCAATAATCTGCCAATCATACATACTGGAATCATCAACCTCCTCTAGTTCAATAGACATCTTTATCTCTGGATCAGTGTCACAAGAGAACTCATGACTAGTATCTATCTCTTCTTTACAAAGATGTGACTTGGGAAATATGGCCTCATATATTTCATCACCCTTACCATGTTGAATGGATTCACTGTCAAAAGATATATGTGTTGGACATAGTATTTGGGTATCATCTTTATGTACATATCTTTGATATTCTTTAGTAAGCAATTCTAAAATATGTTGATTGTCAAGTGAGCATGTTTCTTCATCAACCCTCTCACTGAAATTTTCATCATTCTTTTCATCACTACTATAATGCTCAAAAATTGATGTACCTATTTCATCAACATGATAATTTATAGAGTTTTTATCAGAATATCCACCTCCTTGACTGTCTGAATGCCTTTCATCCTCTTCATCTTCTTGTGCTATGTCATCATACAATGGTTTTGAACAGGCTTGAAAATTAGTTTCTGCTATGTGCACTTCCTCTTGATCAAGATTTTGTTTTACTTGTTGAAAATATTCACCCTGGTTATCTAAAAAGACTTCATCCTCAGGATAGCATGGGTTTGGAAACACTTGGAGTTCATGTTCTAGTAGACCCTCTTTATCAAAAGTTTGTCTTCCTTTTTGAAAACAATGCTCCTCTTCCCCCCAACACTGCTGATTCATACATTGCGGTGGGTGGGTTGGGATAAAACTTGTCTAATATGGAGGCTGATAGTAAACATTTTGTTGTGGCACATATTGCTGGTATTGTGGGGTATAGTACTGTCCTGGTGGTGGATATTATTGAGGAATGTTACTTGCATTTATAGGTTGGAGCCCTTGTGGTGGCTTATTATGCTGGATAGGGTTATGGTATGGATTATGAGGTACTCTTAGAGTATATGGAGCGTATGTGTTCTGAGAGGGTGTATGTGAATTAACATTTCCACCTTGTTTATGTGGAGTGACATATTTTGGTGGTTTTGATGCCTGAATGGTTAATTGTGCCTTTTGTCTATCATCAATTTCTTGTATCCTCTATTGTATCCTCCTAAGCTACTATTTTTTCCATTTTAAATACACTTCTAATTCCTGATTAGTCATGCTATCGAGATCAACAACAGCTTGATCAACAAACCTCTCCTATTCTTCATAAGAGCTGCAAGAATCACTTAATTGCAAATCCACATGATTGTCATCAAAATTTAGGTTTTCAATGGATTCTTCATAACATTTACAGTCACAATCTATTATGCAAGATAGACCCTCTCTATCTTCATCCTCATCATGTGGGATGTTATAGTCATTATTTTCATTTGCATACACATCCTTTTTAATGGCTACATTTTTTTATCATCGTCTTGATATTTATTATCATTGGATTTAATATTGATAGCATCCTCATGCCTTTTCCTTTCTATGATTGGAATCAATTTAGCCACTTGGTCTAGAGTAACTGGCTTTAATGATTTAGGCCAATAAATTGACATAGGCTCATAAGCAAGCATGAATGTTTTAATGCATAAGGATACACTAGGTTTAAGATGAAAAGGTATCTGTATATAGATGTCCACCAACCTGTGGAATAAATCAAACCCAAATTCTCCCTCATGTCTCCTTAATTCAAAGAATGCATCTAAAGAAGGTATGTTATATTTTTTCATGTTTCATCAACTTTATTTTTAGAGCTGCCACCTCTTGTGAGAAGAGAAAAACTTCATCTTTCTGGGTTCTTTCCAGCAAAGTCTACCAATCTGTATTTGAATTTTGTGTAGAGTTGCCACCTCTATTTATAGGACAAATCAATTTTCTGGGTTTTTCCTTCCACCAGTAGAGTTATGCCTTTTAATTTTTTGACTCTAATAACATGGTCTACTACCAAGTTTCTCTATGTGTTGTCCCCATTAGAGTCGGGAATTCTGTTATGACTCAGATGGGAAAAACATCAAAATTTTTGGTTAATACTATCACTTTAACTCCCCAGTAGTGTCGCCAATTCTGTTAGGTCTCAAAAATGCAAGTTGTTAACCCTAAGAGGTGGCCAGGCTCTCTTGACGTTTTTGGCTAACTGGCACAGGGTAGATATGGCTAAACCCACTTCACTTCAGGCTCTGCCAGACCTAGGCGGGTAAACCTCTAATTAACAAAGCAGGTAAAAAGATGATCACTACTTTAATCAGAATTAATCTAACTATTGATAATGGCACAAATTATAAAACAGATGAAAAGACAAGTTAATCCTAAATGATCTAAATTGTAATGCTAAAACAATAATGCAATTTAACTAAGTAAATCTAAAATGAATTTGTATAAGTGAAAATGAAAACACTAGACCAGTGCCTTATTGAATATAGAGTCAGTATGATCATGAAATAAATGACTGTTTGTCTGGTAAAAACTCAAACTATCTGGCATGAAAGAATAGGTATGTAACTTATACAACCCTGCAAAGAAATAGTTAATATTCCATACTTATATATATCCAATTGATAAAATCAAATTACCTACATTCATCTAAAAGGATTTAATCCCTACTTGAAGGAACCTATCAGAATAATACTACAATTGTAATAGATTCATCAAAAACTGGAGACAAAATATAAACCCTAACTATATGACTCTTCTTACAGATCCATGACAATGTCTTCATATTTACTGTGACAGATTTAAAGGATTTAATTCTGAAAGCAGAAACCAATTAATCTTATCACACTATAACAACAAATGTGTATAGACAACTTGAAGATATACTTGATAACTCAAATTGAATAACAGAGAAAACTTTGAAAGGAGACAGTCATATAATTGAATAAATTAAACAGATAGTTGATATCAAAATTTACAGTCACTGCTTCATGCTTACAGACTTGACTTCATCAGAGAATGCTTACATATGGTCTACCAGAAATAAAATATATTAAAAATGAACTAGCATTGCTGTTCAAATCTAATCTATAGTATCCCCTATTTTGTTTTGTAATCTATTCCTATTCTATCTATTTTCCTATATTCTATCCTCTATTCTATCCTATATTCTATCCTATCTCCTCATTCTGGTCTTGGTCATCTCTTATAAAGAGAGGCATACAAGCTTTAGACCAGTTACAATAGTTGTGATGGTTGATAATCGAACAACAATATTTGTCTTAATAAACAACTTCAAGAAAATTAATACTCGGCTTTAATCACCAAATGGATAACCATTTCAAGATCAAATAAAGCTCTTTAACTATAGTTCTGCTTAATCTCCTTTAAGGATTTCTTTATTATCCTAAAAACACTAGATAAAACACAAATTAATTTCTGATCAAATAATCAAAACAAATTTATTTAAACATATGTATTTACTCAAATAATTACTTCCCTTATCAATGATTTGTCAGTTGCTCAAAATCCTTTCGTGGGTGTTTATATAACTTGATCCCCGCTGTGTATATCCTTTTACATCACTGTAAGAGTAACATCCTTCCTTGATCTATTTGGTGTCCCAAATATAATTATGGGTGAGAACCTTGTTGCTGAGACATCATGATATCGGAGACTCCTTAGTTTTTTACTTTGATGCTCCTCTTCTATTGACGACCACCAGTTCTGTTTCATGGGACATTCATACAAGACACGGACTCCATTAGGTGTATGAAACAAACTAGAATTAATTACATATCTAGTCATATATAAACTTGTATATCCATTGGCGATGGGGCCCACTTGGTGTTTCGTGCACTTGTATATACATTTCCTTTGTATCTTGTATACATACAAGCATTAAACATACAAAAACTTTTCTAGACATCTGGCTTGTATGTACTATTATGTATGTATCCAAAACATATATACAAGGCCCGAAACATACAAGGATAAAACCAATTTTAACATCGCTTTTGGTTCCATGACTTGTATAAGTGCAATGCATATTACAATGTAGGTATACAAAAAGCATACATATACAAAGCATGATACAGCAACAACTTAACTTTATTTCATATTTTTTTGAATCCACGATATGTATATTAGCCTTGTATAACCTAAAACATACAAGATGCAAAACATACAGCAATTTCACCACTTTCATAATCTTTCAATTCCACGTTATGCATATCGCCTTGTATGTACTGAAATGTATGTATATCACAACATACATACAAAGCGCAAACATACAAAGACTTAACATTAATTTATAATTATTTCAGTTTCGGGCAATGTATATTGTGTTGTATGTATGGCGTTGTATATTAATATGTATCGGTATGAGTTTTGCATTGTTTTGCCGAATGTACATTGCATACATATATCACAAAAGTATATTGAGAATGTATCTTCAGAATGTATTTGTTAGAATGTATCTTCTGTTAGATGCAAAGGGTGACCAGCCATAATGGTGAAACTAGACTAAAGATACTTTAAGTCCACCGGTGATAGTAAGTCAAGCAATGCATATACAAGTTGGTATATCGGCGTATCGGGAAGACATAAAAGGAGCTCACTGATGAGGGAAATCACGCCGAAGTGTTGGAGATAGTTCTCAAAGTCAAATGTGTCCATCGGTATAAGATAAGTCTGTGGTAAGACTTGGGAAAGTCTTTTCGATATCAGTTGTCTTACTGATAGTGCAAAATATATATGTTTTGGTGTTGTTTGGACCTAGGGAGTGGATTTTTTAAAGTTGATTAAGGATTAATCTATCTAAACTGTGGGATAATGACTTCCATTGAGTGCTCCACATCAATTAATATTTGCCAAAAGTAGCCTGGGAATTTCAGTCCCAACAGGTTTGTTGAGGGTTTTTCGAGGATTGCACATCTGATCACTTCCCTTCAAAAATAGGGGAAGAAGTTTGTTTGGATAGAATAGTGTGAAAGGGCTTTTCAGTTCTTGAAGCAGAAGCTCACTAGTGCTCCCATTCTAGTTATACCTGACCCCACAACTAACTTTGTAGTCTATACTGATGCTTCTATTGAAGGTTTGGGAGTAGTCCTTATGCAAGAAGGATGTGTGATAGCATATGAGTCTCGTAAGTTGAAGTTGCATGAGCTTAATTATCCAACTCATGACTTGTCCAGTTAGCAGCTCTTGTTCATGTTGGAAACAAGGTAGATAATTGAGAAGGGGGTGAATCAGTTATCTCAAATTTCTTTAACCTTCTTTTCTTCTTTAATAATTAGTGCAGCATCAAAACATATAAGCATATGTAATCATAAGAATAAAAATAAAATCAACACACATAACACAAGGATTTTTATTTGGAAAACCCTATTAAGGAAAAAACCATGAGGTGACTAACCCAAGATTGCATTCTCTGTTAAAAGAATAAAGGAGTACAAAATGGCACTTGCCAATTAGGGCTCACTGCCTGAGCACACTGCTCACAAGACGCACACTACCTACAAGAGACTCACTGTCTACAAAACTTACAAAAGGTAATAAGGTGTTTGAACTGATGAGAGGCATCTACAAATGCAAGAGTTTAGTTCTAGTTAGGCATAATACACTTATCTGAAGCACTTCATTCTTCCTTTGTTTTAGTGATGTTGCTCTGTCACATACCGGACTTGAATTGCTTCTTTCACACTTATTCCTGCTTTTCTTCACACTTTATTTCACCCCTTCTTCACACACACACCTACATATTGGAATCCATCTGGTATATATATCTGTATCAAGGATTACATCAACTTTCTAGTCAGCAACAAGAACACTTCAAGATATTTGCAAGTTACTGATCTATCGACAGAATCCATGCTTGATTTGTGATGCATATCAAAACATGGGCATAGAAGTCTTTAATCATGTCGGCCAAAAATGTATAATCCCCCAAATAGCTTGATCAACACCCTTTACTCATCCGGATTGAAGTCTAATGCTCTGCCAGTCAGTTCTTTCTCTGTCTGCTCTACTTGTCTGGAACCCAACACTCAGATGCTCATATCTTTTTCATGCTTTATCACTGGAGGCTAAATCTCTAGAATATAGTAGTCATGATACCCCTCTTGACTTATCCAATTCCACAACTTGCTGAGTTACACCATCTAAGAGATCCAGACCTAATTGTCAGACCTTGTTGCATACTCTGTTCTTGTTCACCGGACCAAAACAATCTTCAATCTAACTTTCGATATAGGCATACTATGTACTACAGATGTGTGGATAGATTTTGTTGCCATTAATGAAAACACTCATGAAGCCACACAGTGTATCTTGCCAACAATCTCCCCCTTTGGAATTAATGGCAACACTTTGAAAAATGGCTAAGTGTCGCAGTAAACTCCCTCTTGGCTGATGCTCTATCTTTTGCACTATTTTACTGGAGCTCCCCCTTAGCTGGATTCTACATTTTTCACTACTCCTTACTCCCCCTTTGACATAAATAGCAAAGGGCGGAATCCGTATACCAAAATTTTGCAAAAATTGTCCTATACATGGCCATATAAGTATATATATAAATGTTATACTTACATATACTTAAGTATATCTGCAAAAGTGGCCTTCAACTGTACAAACTCTGTGGCCCAGCTCTGCTTCATCCTATCCAAAATAGAGATGTGACCACCAAACAAAAATGCATATGCTTTTGCCCTTCTTAAATCTTTCGGATCACTAGTCCGGGCTGTGGTCTAAGCACCTGTCAAGGCCTCATGCATTGCCTCTAACTTAGGGATAATTATCCCTTTGAGTTCACTCATTCTGTTTATTATATCCTTCTTTTCTTCTTTCAGCCTCTTTATTTCATTTATGATGACAATGGTTTGGCATTCTTGATTCATTAAAGAGGTAGTAAGGGGATCAAAATTCTAAGATAAACTTGACAGTTTGCCTTCTTGTTCTTTCACCTTCTTTTCAATACCCTCTGTCACTTTGGGCCAAGATAGACAAAATTTGTACATGTCCCCACCATCTTTAAGAGCATTTTCAAGGGTCTTTATTCCAATGTCTAGGGTCCTCCTATCATTAGCAATGAGTTCTTGTACTTCAGTGAATCTTTTTCCCAAAAACTCCTTCTAGACCTTTGCTTCGGCTGATTTTTCTAGAGATTCAAAGTGAGTGCTAACAGAATTTACCAAAGATTTTAGGTTGCCAGATGGTGAGGCTGAAGGGTCCTTTTGGAATGATGGCATGATCTTCTCTAGCATCTTGGATGTAGTCTCCAACAGTTCACAGTCTTCCATGTGAGATTTCAAGAGTTTTTCTTTTGCTTTGGCTTGAGCAAAAGATGTTATTTTCATTGTCTGAACCAGAGAGAGAGTCAAAATTTAGTGGCCCTTAAAATAGCTCAAGTTCATCTATCTCCATCATTTCCTTATTTAAGAAGTTCTTCACTACCTCTGCAATGTTTGTTGCCGGCGATTGAGTCTTCTTTTCTTTCAGGATATCATAACAGTCATCATTAGTCTTCTCTGCTTGTTCTTCTTCTTTTCCCTTAACCTCCTCTTCTTGACTCACTTTCTCCTCTTTTCTTCCTTCTCCTTTATCTTTAAAATCTAGAATGTCTATAGTGGGATCTGGAGGAGAAATGTTACCTATGTTTACTACTTCATGAACTTCCTCTTCCAGAATAGAGGAATCCAAGTCCTTAGACTTCTCTTCATCTATCACTTTTGATCCTTCTACATCAGAAGATTTTTTATTGGTTACATTTAATCCTTCAACATCCATGGTAGAAAGTTCTTCAACCGATTCCTCTATAACAAGAAGATTGAATCTTTTCAAAGCATTCCGGAGGATATCTTTTGTCTCACTTGCTACTTGGTCAGTTTCTCCAAGCATAAGTTTATTCATTCTTGCCTTACTCTAGAACTCATCCTTACAATCTTTAAAGACCATGTCCATTTGTTTTGGAGTGATACAAGGATAAAGTTGAATCATTATTTATTCTTGAATCTCTACGTCTTTTGCCTTTGCATTCTCTTTTCTTAGTTCAAGTACCTTTTCTAGACTCTTGGGAATTAATGATATAATTTCAATAAAAGATTTATTGTAAATATTTATGATCTTGATAGTAGCTTCTTCTAAAATCATCTTGTTAGTATCATTGTATTCATCATAGAACTCTGTTACTAGCTGCAGGTTCCCATCCACAATAATTGCCTTGATGATGTCATCAATGGAAAGAGTGGGCATTTCAACAAATTCTTCTGCCTTTTCTTCTTTATTTTTACTAGCAGAGAATTCCTCAAATGTTTTCTTCTTCATTTTCTTGATTTCTTCATCAGATTTTGTTTCTTCATGATCTTTGAGGCTTGTATATGACCTTGTGGCTTTGGTCTTCATCCTCTTTTCTCCTTTTCCAGATTTCTTGACTTCTGGTTTAGTAGCCCTTGAGCTTTTAGGAGTGGCAAGTGTAGAACTCTTGGAAGATCTAGTCTGGGAGGAGGCTTGTACCGGAGTGTCTCCTTTCTTTGCTTCTTGTTTCTCCTTTTTAGCCTTCTTCATCTTCTCTCTATTTGTATCTACATCCTCATTTGATAGGCCAAATCTTTTGGCAATTTCTTCAACCTCCCTTCTTACTTTCCTCTTTATTTCTGGCTATCTTAACTCAACATGTATTTTTACACTTAGCTCTTGAAAGGTGCCAAACCTTTTCTACTTCAGGGTCTTTAGGCTAGCTCAATAGGTGTTGAATATGTAGTTCCAAGTTTTTTTATCTACTCATATCCCATAGGCATTATCCACATAGTTCTGGGCTTAACTACCTCCATTAGGCATTGATCAGTGTCAATCATGAAGCACACTATGTCCTTGTATTTCTCAACTATGGATTGAGGTATCCTCTCTCTGGCTTGCATCATGCTTTGGAAGTTCTTAAAGTAACCCTAGAGAGATATGTTCTGAGCTTTAGCATCAGCAAGTCCATACATATAATCTCTAATCTAGATTGCAACCAGTTTATCATTTTGCCAAACCCAACCACTAGATCTGGGTAGCTCATTCATATATTAGAAGAATAGACATAGTATTAGACAACCATATTTAAAGGAATTATTCTTATCCTTTTTGATCTTCTGTAGGTTTTCTAATAGTTGATTTAGGAGAAGTTCATATAGGTCATAATCTACATCTTCCCTCAACATTTGATATGCTGCATAGATTACTGTCCCAGACACAGAATTCTCCTTGCTAGAATGATAGATCTTGTATCTGATTATCATTGACACAAACTTGACATTCAGATCTGTGATGTCATCTATGGTCATTGCTCTTTTATCAAATTTAGATCCGGTGGCTTTAGTTACTATCTAGTTCTTGACATATTTAAGTGTAGGTAACCCACCGAATGAGTGTAGTCCAGTCACTGCCCTAATGGCATCTTTCGTTATTTTGAAGGGCCTCATTAACCACATGAAATTATCATGCATCCTACTTAGGACATACCAGACCCAATCATCTTTTGCAAAACATGGAAAGTGTATGCAATGTCTGAAGTGTTTATGCTGGAGGGACTTGAATTCAGGTTTGAGTTCAAAACTCTCATCTATCAGCTATTTGTGATAGATGTCCATCAATTTTGAGTCTCCAAATTCCTTAATGTAGGCATGGATATAGACCCTAACATCTTCTATGTGTAATACCCCATGCAGAATGCTACAAAATGTGCCTAAAGGATCAACTTCTAGAGATTTATAGGGGTGTTTCTTGAATTTAGGACACAACCTATCAGTGATCTTTACAACCATTAGAGTAGCCATCTTGCAAAATATTTAGAGAGATTTTCATAATGGAAGTACCATTTTATGCTTTAGGGTTTGAAATAAGGGCCAGAACAAATTGCTGGCTAAATTTGATTTTCCAGTTGAACTTTGAGTGAATTGTAGAAACTTAATTGCAGAGCTCTTCTTTTCTTCTTCGTGAATGCAAGTGTGCAAATGATGAGTGAAAGAACCCTTTTATCGTTGTGCAAACCCTAATTTCCTTTTGTAATAAATGGACAACTTAAGTTCTCTGGTTACCTTGTTTTAGGAGAGATCTTCTTGAATCATTGTGTTGAACTTGGAATCATTGTCAGTGAGGATTGACAATGTATCTTCTTTTCAATCATGCCATGGGTCCGCAGATCAAAGTATTTCAATTCTAAATCATACCAGATCTGTCTGTGAAAATCTTACTTTACCGGACAGCTATCAAACTAGATCAACTTGAATAGTTAAACTCTTGTAAAACTCCATACGGATCTTTCATATTTTTACTGAGGGTTATTCAGATATTTTTTTGAGAACCCTTTAATCCACAGCATTCCATGTGCTGAATTTAGGCACTAATTGATTGGCTGGGGGAATTTGTTTTTCTCTGTGACTCCCCCTAAGCCAGGGCTCACCTTTTTAGTTTCTGGAAGGAATATCAGCACCGGATTCTAGTGCAGATCCATCCCCAATATTTTTTGTACTCTTCTTTACCCAAATCTTACTCATCTCATTTTAAATTTCATCAGCATTCACTTTACCTTTGCCCTTATCTTGTTTCTGATTATGTTCCACCGGACCTTTTCTATCTTGATTTCTACTTCTATAGAATTTAGCAATATGACTGGATCTATTGCAATTGTAATAGACAACATTTCTTTGCTTATTTGATTGATATCCTTTTGATCTGCATTGATTAGCCATATGTACCATTCTATTGCATGCAAAGAATCTACCATTGAATGAACTGGTTATTTGCATATTTTTGCATTCATGAGATTTGTGACCATACCTTTTGTAGTTAAAACATTATCCGGAGAAGGATGGATTAGTCTGATTCATTCTCCTCCTGCACTGAGTTGCTTTATAACCAAAATTGTTGCAATTGAAGTAGTATCCATTAAAGGATGGATATCTTTGAGCATTTGGTTGCCTTACCAGAGGTCTTCTAGGCCTATTTTTTTAATTTCCTGATCCAAAGTTCTTCTGAATGGATCCAAAGCTTTCACCTTTCTCATATCCCAAGCCACGCTTATCATCTACCCTCTTTTGTCTTTCAAGAAGAACTTCAAGTTGGGCTGAGCTTATCTTGAATTTCTCTTTGTATTCATTTGTTGTTTGAAGATCTTGTTTAAGAGTGTCTATCTAATTCACAAGTTGTTCTTCATTGTCTCTAGCTTCTTCAAGATATGATTCAAGATGCCTGATTATTCTGTCCATTTTGTGGCAGTCCTCTATTTTTTCCTTGGGGGATTGTTTTAGATTATCTTTAATTTTCCTCTTTTCTTCAATTTCTAGGGTGAATCTCATAACCCCTGATTCCATTTTATTCCTTACCATAATGACTTCTTTTGACAGCTTCTCACATAGCTTATTTTTCACATCTAGATCTTCATTACTATCATTGGCTTCACTCTAATTTGCTAATTTTTGAAGTAGTTCCTTTCTCTTTTTCATGGAGATATTAAGTTTTTCTTTTAAATCATTTATGAAATCATCAGCTTGTTTGAGTCTTTCTCTCAAATTATTGACTTCAAAGTGGGATTGTTCAAGGTCATCTAAGGCAGACTGAAGTTGTTCCTTCATACCATATATATCCATTGAGATTCCTAGATCTTCCTTAAGTTGTTATGCTTTGTTCAGAGGAACTTAGCTTTGATACCAATTGTTGGAAAGAAGGAAGATAACTAAGAGGGGTTGAATTAGTTATCTCAAATTTCTTTAACTTTCTTTTCTTTTTTAATAATTAGTATAGCATCAAAACATATAAGCATATGTAATCATAAGAATAAAAATAAAATCAACACACATAACACAAGGATTTTTATGTGGAAAACCCTATTAAGGGAAAAACCATGGGGTGACTAACCCAAGATTGTATTCTCTGTTAAAAGAATAAAGGAGTACAAAATGGCACTTGCCAATTAGGGCTCACTGCCTGAGCACACTCCTCACAAGAGGCACACTACCTACAAGAGACTCACTATCTACAAAACTTACAGAAGGTAATCAGGTGTTTGAACTGATGAGAGGCATCTACAAATGCAAGAGTTCAGTTCTAGTTAGGCACAATACACTAATCTAAAGCACTTCATTCTTCCTCTATTTTAGTGTTGTTGCTCTATCACACACTAGACTTGAATTGTTGCTTTCACACTTATTCTTTCTTTTCTTTACACTTTATTTCACCCCTTCTTCACACACATGCACACCTACATACTGGAATCCATCTGGTATATATATATCTGTATCAAGGATTACATCAACTTTATAGTTGGCAACAAGAACACTTCAAGATATTTGCAAGTTACTGCTCTATCAGCAGAATCCATGCTTGATTTGTGATGCGTATCAAAACATGGGCATAGAAGTCTTTAATCATGTTGGCCAATAATGTATAATCCCCCAAATAGCTTGATCAACACCTTTTACTCATCCGGATTAAAGTCTAATGCTCTGTCGGTCAATTCTTTCTCTATCTGCTCTGCCAGCCAATTCTTTCTCTATCTGCTCTGCCTGTCTGGAACCCAACACTCAGATGCTCATATCCTTTTCATGCTTTATCACCAGAGGCTAAATCTCTGGAATATAGTAGTCATGATACCCCTCTTGACTTATCCAAGTCCATAACTTGCTGAGTTACACCATCTGAGAGATTCAAACCTAATTGTCAGACCTTGTTGCATACTTTGTTCTTGTTCACCGGACCAAAACAATCTTCAATCTAACTTCTGGTATAGGCATACTGTGTACTGTAGATGTGTGGGGTAGACTTTGTTACCATCACTGACAACACTCATGAAGCCACATAGTGTATCTTGCCAACAGTTCATGCTTTGATGAGGTGGCGACACTTCCTTTTAGGTCACTATTTTGAACTTCACTCTGATCACCGAAGCCTATAGTAAATATTCACTCAGCCTAATCTTAATGCAAGGAGACGGTGATGGATGGAGTTCCTTTGCGAGTATGATTTTGATGTTTAGTACATTAAGGGTAAGGAGAATGTTGTAGTAGATGCCTTGAGTAGAAGGAAGCATGGAGTGTCCTCTTTTGTCTTGTAGACTAATTTGCGAGGATGTATCTTAGATGTTTTACCTCATGATCCATGGTACAATGAGGTAATTCAGGAGCTTTGATCACATGGGTCCTTAAAGGACAAGTTTGAGGGTTACTCCCTAGACACATGGGTTTCTTAGGCACTTTGGTCGCATTTATGTTCCTCCTTTGGGGGATCTTAGAGCTTTTATTCTAGCAAAGGCACACAAAGCTCCTTATGCAGCTCACCCAAGAGTTAAAAAGATGCACGCAGATCTTCAGAAACTATTTTTTAAGGTCAAGATGTGAAAGGACATAGCTAATTTTGTAGCTCAATGCCTCAAGTGTCAGAGGGTTAAGGCCAAGCATTAGCACCATGTAGGGATCTTATATCCTCACTATATTTTGGAATGGAAGTGGGATGTAATATCTATGGATTTCATAGTTGGCCTCCTGATGTCATCTCATAGGCATGATGCAATCATGGTTATTATTGACAAATTGACTAAGGTAGCACACTTTTCACCAATGAGATCATCCTATAATGCAGCTTCAGTGGAAAAATTATTCCTAATTGACATTGTTAGATTGTATGGTATTTCTCAAAAAATAATTTGTGATAGGGATCTATTGGTTACTTCATCTTTTTGGAGAGATTTGCAACATGCTCTAGGTACACATCTTAATTTTAGCACTACCTATCACCCAAAGATAGATGGGCAAATAGAGAGGATTAATTGGGTCTTAGAGGATATGCTAAGGATGTATGTGATGAACCAGTAGTCCAAGTGGGAGGACTACCTATATTTAGTAGAGTTTGCATATAACAATGGTCACCATAGCTCTTTGGGCATGGCCCCTTTTGAGGCCCTTTATGGTAGGCCATGCAAAACACCTTTGAGTTGGGACTAGTTAGAGGATATAGTTGAAGTGGCTCTTGACTTAGTACAAGAAATGGAGAAATAAGTGACCCAAATTCAAGAACAATTACAGATAGCACAAGACAAGCATAAGCATTTTGTGGATGCCAAGAGGGTAGATAGGACCTTTGAGGTTGGGGACAAAGTTTTTCTAAGAGTTCATCCACACAAGAGTCCTATACATTATAGAAAGGGTTCTAAGTTAGCACCCAGATTTGTTGGGCCTTTTGAGATCCTTGAGAGGATTGGCCCTATTGCTTACCATTTAGCTTTGCCACCCAAGCTGTCTCGCATTCATGATGTTTTTCATGTTTCAGTTCTTAGAAAATATATGTTAGATCCTTGTCATGTTTTGGATTGGGATGCCCTTCAGGTCACATAGGATGGGCAAATGTCACTGGAGCCCATTTGCATATTGGATCATCAAACTTTGTCCTTGCAAGGGTGAATGTCGGACTAAGTCAAGGTTTAATGGGACTGCCTAGATGAGGCCACTGCTACTTGGGAGGAGACTTCTCATATGAGGTCTTTGTACCCTAACCTCTTGAGGGCTTCGAGGATGAAGCCTAATACAAGAGGGGGAGGATGTGAGACCCATCTTTTTATATTGCTTTAGATATTATGACATAGACTATTTGACTATGTTGTTGGATATTTTATACTTGATTTGGTTTGGACAATTATGGACATTTATGTTATTGCTTTAGACATTATGTTATTTTCCTAGACATTATGGTTGATAATACTTTGGACATTTATTATGATTACACTTTATGATTTATGTGGTTGGACTATATGATTTGATTAATTTGATTAGATGATTTTTTAGACTTATATTATGTGAGAAAGAAAGTGTTGGAAGAAATTAATGATTATACGTTAGTAATTCAATAAATTATTTTTTTAAATTGTTTGAAAATGTGATTATGAATGAAAATGGATTATTTAAATAATTTTTTATTATATATTAAGTTGCTTCAGCTATTATTACCATGACAAATTGATACTCGAATTTAATTTTGTAGGTGGGTGGCCAAGATTCCTTAAGTGGTTTTAGAGACTCCATAAACCCTATGTCAAACCAATTGAGCCTAGCCTAACCCATGGAAGGGGTTAAGGCTATTATGTGATGTAATATTGTTATTTAATTTTTATTTTAAATTTTGTGTGTGATTGTGGCATTTTATTATTTTTATTAATTTTATTTAATTGTCTTTTTGGGATAAAAGTCATTTTAAATTATTTATTTTATTTTAATTTATTTCCTTGTGGGATGAGGATAAATACTTTCAAATTAATATTTTATTTATTTCTTTTTAAGAGAGGATTTTTATCTCTTGTTTTAAAATTGGAAAAAGAATAGTTTTTTTGAAAAAAAAAAAAAAAAGAAAGTGCTTTTTTTTTGTTTTTCTTTCTTTTTGAAGCTTTGAGTTTTATTTATGGGAATTTTGGGGAAGAGTCTTTTTCACTTTTTTTTCTGCTTGGATTTTGAGAATGGAGAAATTGTGAAGAAAAAGGTATTTTGGCTTGAATTTGGAGAAGTTGGCTTTGAAGGTTTTGGATTTAAGAGAAAAATAGTTGGAAATTCATTTTTGGTTTCAAATTTGGGCTCACCATAACTTGGAGAGCTGAGGTATTATTCTAAAATTTCTTGTAATCTTTGTAAAAATTATGTGATGGATTGTGAAATTGGGTTTGAATGTGTTTTGTGTTTTCTTTTTATTTTTGCAAAAAAAAAAATTATGGGTTTGGGTTGTATGGGAGCAGCTCTCTATTTTTTTATGAGAGCCTCCTAAGTGTTGCGGTAGAGAGAGGTGTGGAGCCTCTCTTGGAGAACTTGGTTCAATGATTCAGATAGTGAAAATGATGTTTTTAATAAGTATGTGTTTTTATGGTAATTTGGAAGAATGGGGTATGTGATGAGATGAGAATTTTTTGTTATGTGATGAGATGAAATATTTTTGTGGTGGTTGTGTATGGAAGTATGGAGATGTGTGGAGATATGGGTGTTGTGTATTTTATGGAGAGTTGGTGATTTATGATGTATGGAGTTTCATATGGTGATATGTGGTGATTATGATTATGATTTGGTTTTTCCCCAAGAAGGAGGATTATCCCCTCTCTCCCCCTATTTTGGATCCAAGAAGGATTCCTTTGTGAGTGAGTCAATCCATGGGAAACTTGTTGATTTTGTTGCTACTTGGATTTTGTGGTTTTCCAAGTTGATGCATGTTTTGTGAAACTAGTTTATGGAGTTCTCCTACTTGGGGGTGGAATGTGCTTATGAAATCCCTATGGTAGGGTGGAGAGTAGGATTTGTCCACTTATTTTGGCCTTCTGTGTGTGTGCAAGTTGAAAATATGCATTTGTAAAAGTTGGAATTGGAACAAGTCTCCATGAGTGTGTAAGAAAACAATTTGAAGAGTTTTGCAATTTGGGCAAAAGTGCCTTGGATATGATTCTTGTTGAATCCGTTTGTGTGTATAAGAGTTGTGAGAAAGTGATATTTGTGGGTGTGAGACCTTCTGTGTGTGTGCAAGTTGAAAATATGCATTTGTAAAAGTTGGAATTGGAACAAGTCTCCATGAGTGTGTAAGAAAACAATTTGAAGAGTTTTGCAATTTGGGCAAAAGTGCCTTGGATATGATTCTTGTTGAATCCGTTTGTGTGTATAAGAGTTGTGAGAAAGTGATATTTGTGGGTGTGAGAAAACCCCTTTGTTTAATGTGAATATGTGGTTAAGTTTGAAAATGTTATTGTGCAATAAATTTTCTGTATGTTTTATTTGGTTATTTTCCATAGCTATTTGGTTACATTGTTCTCCTTTAAATCTAAAAAAGAGAGATACAGTTACCCTATTTTGTGCATTTTTGTGCTATTATGATTATTCAAAAAATTATTTTTTCTGGTATTGTGAATCATTTTGAAAGGGAAATTTTATAATGTATTTAGTTATATCACTGTTGGCTATTTTAAATTTTCTATATACTTTCTATGAAAGCTAAATGTTATATATATAGTAGTTATAAGTTGTTCACTGAATTAATAGAGATAAACAATAGTGAAATTTTATATCAAAACTTACAATCAACAAATAAAATTTTTCAAATGATTTTTAGTTGAAATAACTGTGGTAAATTTTATTGAAATTGTTGTGTTTAAGTAGGGTGAGGCCTGTGGGAGAGACCACAACCTCCCCATGGCGCCCCTCCAATGGGGAGGCACTGGCCTTAAGGCCACGTTGTCCTTAAAGGGGAGGTAGCGTGCCCATATTACTATGAATTCACACTTTAAAACCTTTCATTGCCTTCTTTCGAATTATTGTCCATGACATATTTAAAATATGTTGTTCGTTGTTCTACCTGCAATACATTTTAAGCTCTATGAAAATTATAATATGTTGTTTGTTGCTAATAATATATATCAGTCTATTATTTTTATTAAAAACTATGTCTACATTATACACTAAAATAATTATATATATACACACATGTTCATGTATATATATGTATATGTATACATGAACATTGTTAGTTGCCATTGCACCAAAAGATCAACTTGTTAATGCCCGATACAACCACTTGACTTAACAAGCACGGGAGGCGGTTAAGCCCTATCGTAAACCACTGCAGCACAATGCTAAATAAGGAGACCAAGGGCCACACCTTGCAACAATCCCCCCCAGCGCAAGCGCAGGGTTTGAACCCATGACCTCAGCTCTGATACCAATTGTTAGCTGTCATTGCACCAAAAGATTGACCTGTTAATGCCCGATACAACCACTTGACTTAACAAGCATAGGAGGCAGTTAAGCCCTTGTCGCAAACCACTGCAGCGCAGTGCTGAACAAGGAGACCAAGGGCCACACCTTGCAATGGAACACGTGTGTGTGTGTGTGTATATATATATATATATACTCTTTTAGATGGAATTATTAGATATAAATTTTATATTCGGTTTTGTTGTTTAATTATTTCCATAATAGAAAAATATGTAAATCAGTTTTATTTCTTTATTTTTAGAATGGAGAAAAGAAAACTTAAATTAGAAAGAGGAGTTTAATTCTTAGAATGTTAAAACAAAAAGCAAGTTATATTTAGATTTTCATGGGAGAAAGTTTCTTAGAAATATTTCATAAAAGAATAAATCTTATCTTTATTTTCATGTATTTAGGAAAAGTATTTGTTTAATTGAATTGAAAAAAGGAAAAAGATTGTTATTAAGATGTATTTCTAATTAGAAAGATTATAAATTTTATATTTAATTTGAAAAAGGAAATTTAAGTTTATTAGTTTTATATGGGAGATAATTGATGTATTTAATTGAGTTGTTTTAATTTAAATTGTAGAATGGAATATTATTTATAAGTGTAGTTTCTTATTTAAATTATAGTCTATTTAATTTATTAAACTTATTAAAGAGTGGAATTTACTTTACCAATGATAACAATGACTTGCAAATGATCAAACAATGAAATATAGTGAAATTATTTAGACTTCCTTATCATTCTAAACTTTACATTTTGATCATTAGGACATTGTAACAAAAGTCAAACTTTATCCTAACCCTTCGGGAGTTGTCATCAATAGTGAAACTATAGGTTAAATTATCCTTCAAGTTCACTTTTACACTTTTAAACTTATAAAAAAAATTCCTACCTTTTTTGCCCTCTTGTATGGTGACATACAGGAGGGCTCATCACAAGCATGACACAGGCCCTCTTCTTGGATGAACTTATAGATAGGTAAGAGGTTATTCACTGGCAACCTAACCTAAGTACCATAAACCAATTCAAATGGTGATTTCCTAATAACCTTCTTGATAGTCACTCTATCAGCCCATATTGCTAGACTTAATTTAGAATCCCAAGCCCTCTTGTTTTTATCCAACATCCTCTTGATGATTTTCATTAGGTTCTTGTTACTAGATTTAGCTTGACCATTTCCTTGGGGGTGATAAGGGGAGGAATATGACATCTCAATGCCATACATATTGCAAAAACTTATGAATTCATCAGATCTAAAGAACATAGCATTATCCATTGCTAATCTAACTAGTACTCCAAATCTTACAATGATATGATTCAAAATGAAATCCGTCACTACCCTGCTTGTAGCCTTTTTAGTTGGGATAGCCTCTATTCATTTGGTAAAGTAATTTGTAGCTACAAGGATCCATCTATGACCTCCACTAGACTTCTCACTAATCTTACCAATAAAATTTATACCCCATTGGTGGAAGGGAGCCTCAACTTGCATAGGAGTGAGGGGAAGTGTACCTAAATATTTGAGCTTTCCAAAAAACTTCTGACATGCCTCACATTTTCTTGTGAATGCATGGGAATCTAAAAATAGGGTAGACCAATAATATCATGCTCTCAAAAGCTTGTGAGATATCATCTTAGTTGTGAAGTGACCCCCACATACTCTAGTATGCATTTCTATCAGCATGTTCTCAATCTAGTTTTTGTCCAAGCAAAACAAAAGGACACCATCATGGCACCTGCAATATAAATCCCCATTTAAAAATATATACCTCACAGACTGTAGCTTTAGAGTTCTTTGTTGATTTACAGTGAGCCCATCTGGACACTTGAGATGTGTCAGATAATAGATGATGTCAGTATACCATGATGTCATTTGTAGACTACATACTACACTTGTTTCCTCTTTAGCAACATTGATCTAAGCAACCTCCAAGTTGGCTTTAGCCATCAATCTAGCAAGTCCCTATCCTCTAACTAGCTTTGTGATCTAGATATCAATGTTGAATTCTTGGATCTTATTAATCCATCTACATCTCCAATTGGTGACTTCCTGTTGGACTAATACATCTTTCATGGCTGCATTAGGCACATATGCTTCCACTTTGGCACCAACCAAGTAGGGTCTGAAATTCTTCACCACTTTAACCAAGGCATATGCATGTTTCTCTGCCATGTCATACTTTAGTTCTGTAGCCTAAAGGGACTTGCTAAAAAGTGCAATGGGCTGCTAAAAATTCTCTTCATTTGTCTGCAACATAATTGCTACAATAGTGTGAAATGAGGAAAAAGAAAATATCTAAAAAGGCTTATTAAAATCTAAATAATTCAGCATTGGTGCTTCCTTGATGGCCCTCTTTATGGCTACAAAATAATTAATAGCATCATCATCCCACATAATTTTGGCTCCTTTCTTTAGCATCTTGGAAATAGGTTTAACAACTTCTGTAAAATTAGAAATAAACCTTTTCATAAAGTTAATTTATCTAAAGAAGGATTGTATTACCTTGACAGTTTTAGGGATTGATATCCTATCAATAGCTACCACTCTCATTGGATCTATTCTTACTCCACCTTTGGACATAATGTGTCCCAGTAGCTTCCCTTTTGATACTACAAATATGCACTTCTTAGGATTAAGGGATATCCCATATTCTAAAGCCCTTCTAAAATTTGTTCAATATGCATACAGTGATCATATGCCTTCTTTGAGAAAGTAGTCAAGTCATCTTGATACACAACCATGATTACATTTATCAAATCTAAGAAAGCAACATCCATAGCTCTCTATAATTTTGCTCAAGCATTGGTTAGCCCAAATGGCATCCTGATGTAAACATATGTGCCCCAGGGAGTAGTGAAAGTTGTCTTATATTTTTTTTATTCTTTAACTTTCACCTAATTGTACCTTGAGAAACCATCCATCATGGATAGCAACTCATTCCCTGTGACCCTTTGTAGCATTATTTCCATTTTGGGCAAAGGATAATTATCCTTCAATGAGGATACATTAAGATTTATAAAATCTACATAGAGTGTTAGGTCCCCATTCTTTTTCCTTACTGGCACCAAATTTGAGACCCATGTAGAATACCTGATTGATTTGATGACTCCACCATCTCTCATCTTTGCTAGTTCCTACTGCATCTTTGGAATCAATATTGGATTAATAGGCCTTTGCTTTTGCCTGAATGGCTTAGCCTCTAGTTTCAGAGGAATCTCATGTTGGAACAGATCTTCTCTATAAGCCTTTAGGTCATCATAGGACTAGGAAAAAACATGCTTATATTTTCTCAGTACTTGACAATAAGCATTGTTCTCACCTTGGGACTAATCCTCTTCCCAATGTACACATTCTTAGGTGAAGTAGTAGTCCCTAAATTAATTTCCTCTAAAACATCTCTATGGACTGGCACATGCTTCTACTCATTGTTGTCATTGTTATCAAATACTCTTTCTAAAGCTATCAGCCTCCTTGGGATTTTGTTTGTCTTCAACTGAATCACTTCAGTCCCAAAGATAGTCTCGTTATCATTGACAACTTCCATGAATGCATTGAAATCTATCTCTTGTGAAAGGTATTTATCTTAACATTGGAGGAACTTTGGCAGATCTGCATCATCATTAAAAACTTGCCAGTTGCAGATATTGTCTAGCACATATGGTTTGGCTTTAACCTCAACTTCAAAGATTCCAAGTAATGTAATATCATCACTCCTTGGGGCTATATTCGCCAAGAAATTAGCCATTACATTCTTTCTTATTTCTATCCATTCAATGGAAAATGCATCTAGAAGTTCTATGGTATCCCACACAACATAGTTATACTATTTAAGCCTTCTATGCACTTTATCAAATACTTATCTCTTACCTATAAGATAACCAACTCAGAGTCTCCCAGAACTCTCAGTTATGCTTGACTGTCATATTTAAACCAAGAAGTAATGCCTCATACTCTATAGTGTTATTAGTGCAAGAGAAATTTAATAGGAATGAATGTTTTAAGGTTTTGCCACTAGGTGAGATGAAAATCACACCAACTTCTACTCCTGCCTTGGAGGAAGCACCATCAAAGTACATTTTCCATAATCCTACTTGATTTGTCTGGACCTCGGCCTCTAAAGGATTAGTGTGTCTTGGAACTTCCTAATATGATTCTACTTTGAAGTTATCCATATCACTATTGTAAAATTTGACTTTTTGCTCATGGTAGTTAGATCTGTCAATGTGTTCTACCACTATCTGGAATCTACGTACTTCATCTAATCTGACCTCCTTTCCATTCATTAGTATGGTGGCATAAGACAAGTCTAGTTGTATGTTTCCCCCAACCTATTTAGTCCATTGTTTTGATAAGAGCATCATGTACTGAGGTGGGATATCCACAATAATAACATCCATTTTGTACACTTTGTCAAGGAAGACAACAAATCTTAGGTCAACATCTTTCATTATCCCCAAAACTAGGATAGCTCTATTCTCCATAGAATAACACTTGTCATAGCTTGTATCAACCCATAGCCCTAATTCTTTCACAGCTTCCAAAGGCATAATGTTAATGGCAGCTCATGAATCTATCACATAGTTCCTAACCATTTTATTATTTACAAGCGGGCTAATGTAGAAAGGATCTATCTGATAGGGAGAAGTAGTCATTACCTCTCCCACATATATTCATGGGTTCCCATCTCTTTGCATTTATCTTCATTAATCTTCTGATTTATCTTTTAGGAAATAGGTGATCCTTTGGGAACCTCTAATGATACTTGAGACATACCTATAATCATCTTTCGAGCATTGTTCCTATGCTCATCTATCTTCATCATCCCAAGTAAAGCAAGAGAAACTTTCATCTGAGATAAAATTTGGGTCATACCAAACATGGGAGGTGTTACTGAATCACAAATAACCTTACTCACCTCTACTTTCTTAACTTTCTCCTTTTGAGTAAGTGTAGGAGCCTTAAGAGTACCAGGATTACTTAACTCCTTTATTTTTATTTTCCATCCTTCTGACATATCTTTGCTATATCAAACTAAACTTTCTAATTTCTTGGCAACTTGCCTTTTTCATTTGGACTTTTCATATTTTCAAGATTCTTGGCTTCTACAGATGTCTCTTTGATAAATACACTACTAGGCTTACCTTGATCAGCATTAACCACTCTATTTCTCAAATTGTAACTGCTTGTAGCCTGAACAATAGCAAATATAGTTAAGGACTTGATTTCTTCCTCTGAGGGTCTTCTCAAATTAATTTTTCCTACTTTAGCATCAGCAACATTCACCCTTACATGTTCTATACCACAATCCTCCTGATCAGAAAAGACTTGTTGATGATAGTTCTCTCCATAATACCTATGGTTGTCGATATTAATCTTAGCACATTCTTCCTTAGAAGAAGCATATTCTTCTGTCATCACGAAAGGTTTAGACAAGAACATATTGATTGTATGATCCTGATTGTAGTTATCTTCCTCATATTCATCATCAGGCATGCTAGACTCTTGGAGTGACTAGGCTACCACACATTGGGTTGGGCAATGGGGTAGCTAACATGCTATACACCAAATCTTATCTTCAACTATGTTGGCACTGGGTCTCTTCAAGGGGTCAAGGGTACCTCTATTGGGTGTATTTTTATGATTATTATAAACTGGCTTTCCATCTTGTCATGTGGTATTATATGGTTGATCAGACAGCTTGGGCATTCTCTCATACTTTGGATAATTAGGTTTATCATTGAATAACCTTTTCTCAGTCTTAGCTACCTTGTAACTCAAGTCCTTAAGGGCACTCATGACCTTATCTAGTTTGTCCTCAGAGGATGATATCTTATCTTGAGGCCCTTTGGGGTTTTTTAGTATTTTAACATCATCTCTCTTTCTTACCTTCCCCGAACTTGTCTATTACTCTCAATGTGTAGAGAAATCTTAAAAGATTCCCTCAAAGTCTAAGGGTCTTTATCTCTTAAAGAATAACTAATCTTAGAATCAAATGCATTGCAACATAGAACAAGACATACCTACTCACTTGGTCTCAAGCCAATAGGAAGCCTAAACATCACCTTTTGAATATTGTGGTAAAGTCAAATATTGCTTCATTGTGTGCTTTGGAGATGTTGTTAAACTCATTCAACATAAAAAAAGGATCTGTCTTGTCACCATACTACTCTCTAAATATTCTTTTGAACTCTTCCCAAGACCCAATATTGGCCTTAGACAATCCCAGATACCAATCCCTAGCATCCTCAACTAGTGACTGTATAAACAATTTCATGATAAAATCCTCATTCTCAATTTCATAGTCATCCAACAAGTTTAGGAAAGCCCTTAAATGATCTTCTCTAGACAAGGCATTGTTTCCAGTGAACTTAGCCAATACATTTCTAACATCATTTGGTAGAGGATTAGGATAACCAGGTATCCCATCAAAACACACCTATTGATATCTCTCCATTTGTAGGGGTCTCCTATGAAATTGATCTCTCTGATTTTCATGTTGTCTATTTACACCACTCCCCTACTCCCAAACTTCCCTGTTGCCTCATGTTCTAACCCTCAAACTAGGTATGTAAATGAGAGTTAGGAATTGGATGGTTAGCAAAGGCTAGAATATTTACATCAATGGGTGAGGAAGCTAATGGATTGTGAGAGACAAAAGGCACAAGATTCCCAACAGAAGACTTTAAAAATTGAATCTTCTTCTGCATCTCCGCATTTACAACCAACAACTCCACCCTTTCCAATTCCTTCTATAGTTGTTCATTCTCCTTCTTCAATTTAAGATCCAATGAATCTGACCCCTCATATGAAGGGAACATTTGAGGTGATTCAACCTCATTGATACTTATTCCCTTTAGAGGCCCCTTGCCTTTATCGCCACTCTGGACAGAAGGCTTATGGATAGGAGGGACTACAATAGAGGTAGTGACAAAAAAATTGGTCCAAGTATTTGTAGGGGTATTTTTCAAAGTGACAGTTACATTACTTTGGTTGGGTATTTGAGAAACTTTAGGTCTAGTGGGTATGGTAGGTACATGTTCAAGCTTTTCTAGCCTTACTGACTTCAACCTTTCCAGCCATACCTTCATTCTATCCCTCTTGTCCATAGAATTTTTGATCTTCTCCTCTCTTTCCTTAGCTCTTCTCATATTCATCTCCCTCACTCTCTAAGTCTCTTTATGCAACTCATTAATCTCCTTCATCAATTCTTCTTTAGTAGGCAATATAGTATCTGAATAAGAAGTTTCCAAGGCACTATCTAGGAGATTTACAACATTCATGTGGAAAGCAAGGGTAGGTGATCTACTAACAGGGTTACCTAATAGTTCATACATGGCGGGGTTTGAAGGGCCTAACACTATGGGAGTAAACGGCTTGTTAGCAAAGAGACTTGAACAAGCTTGTTCTTTTTCAACAAAATCCTTCAACATAGAATTATCTTCATTTGTTTCAAGCATACCATATTCACATGATTTCTATAAATTTTCACTAGTACTAGAAACATGACACCTAGATCCTAGTGGAGGAGGGCATATGTCAAACTTACTAGTATCACCATTCTTCTTTTTCTAAGATTGATGAGTATTTCATGGAATCTCTCCCTCTAGCTTCTGGTCGGGATGATTCTTCATCTATTTTCTAGTTCTTCTCATTTCTTCTACAATTTAGTAGCTCCTTTCTTCACTTAACTTCTTTGAAATAACCTTTCACTGGCACAAGAGAGTCAGACTCACCACCCAAATTATGGGAATTCAATATATTCAGCTTCTTCAAAGAAGTCCTACAAAGATATAAGTGAAAATATAAAGGGATCCTTCCCCTTTTCACACACAATTTCTCACTTCTTTAATCAAAGTTGCCACCCTCTTAGAGGGAATAATACCACACTACAAATATATGAATTCTACACACCCATGATAGACCACTGGACAAATTTTACTTATTATGAGCAAAGTTCCCCAGTAGAGTCACCAATCTATTGGTTCCTCCAACTGATTGTCTAAAACCCCCTAAAGGTTAGCTAATTTCTTATACTTAGGGATTTTAGGTCAGTGGCCAACAAACAGGATTACAACAACTAAGAATTGAAAAACCTCTGCACTTTTGGTTATGCAAGACCAAGGTAGGTGTACCCTTTACAACACCTAAAAAAATCTCAAAGATTTACCTATGATGTTGCATTTAAATAGAAGATTCTCAATAACAATTTACCAAGGAAATTAGTAATTCCATTATATTCGCTTAACCCTTTGGCAACATAGTTTAAACCATGATTGAGAACAAATATTAATCCAATCCTACTCTTAAAAGAATAATAGATATAGCAATGACTTTAGTTTGTTTGGGGACAGTCTAAATCAACAAATTAACCCAGTGAGAGACTGGTGCTTAATCCAATGGGCCACAAAGTCAAATTGCATAAAATCAATGTAATATTCAAGTAATATCACATCCCTACTGACAGGCTAATGGTGTCAACACCTTGTATTAACACCTCTTGTACTTGGTAATATAGAAATATCCCTTGAAACTATAATGCAGACAACTATTAACAAAATATTTTCCAAGCATTTATTCCTCTCATCGAGAGAAAGAAACAGAAAACACACACAATACAGAAGACTTATAAGATGAAATAAAATATCCTTGATATCTAAAATTCACATCAACTCCATCACATGCAACACATAAAGGATTCCATAACTAGTCCCCTTTCCAAAAATAACATTTTTTGTTTTTAGTAAGTCCCTCCTATCCGAAAATTGCCAGTCACTTTACATGACAGCTTGGAGGGAAATTAATTATTTAATATTATGTTTGTTCCAATGCATTTTCAAATATTAAAGGACAAATAAATATTAAATAAAATGTATTTAGAGCTCAAATATTTTCTTTTGGCATTTGGATTTGAGAGGGAATATTTTATGGAGATTTGGGGCAGATTTGTGAAGAGATTTGCTAAAAATAGGGACTGCACCTGTAACAAGTGGACGGTGGGCATTGTTTGAAGCCTCCAAGTGGCATATGGGAGTTGTAACTCCCAAGATTCAAGCATGGGAGATCTTGGATGCCCAAGATGGCCTCTCACATCATAAAATAATGTAACATTTCATTTTGGCAGGCTAATGACATTTTCTCACTCTTTCTTGCAGAGCAGATCTTGTGCAGCTTCAGTGGACAAGGAAACCATTGAAGATGAAGCTTGTGTCCGATGGACATGAGTTTCCATTAACCTAAGAGTGGTGTTCTTGGGTTGATACAGAAATCTTATCTCAAAGATTACATTTGTACAGACAAGATTCAGTAGTACAATGTTCTTGTGTTGTTGTAGGGTTTTGTAGTGATTTTGTAGTGTGTTTAGAAGTTGTTTGTGTTTCTGTTTGCATTTTATGTGGTTTGGTTTGCTATGTGTGCTTCTATAATACATTATCTACAGTGTCATTCTACAGCCATATCAGTTTTGGGTGTGAATCTAAGAGTTTAGAGGCTTTGTAGTGAGTTATTTTATGTATATTTCAGCATTTTGCTTAATGGGTTGTGGCTGAAATTACGGATTTGTTGTGATAGTTTGCTGCTGGGTAAATATTATGTATTAGACCTACACATATGTGTTTCCATCATAAAATAATAATAAAATTGGTTTGGAGTTGTGTTGCAATATTTTGGACAGTTTATTGTGCAAACTAGTCACTAGTTTCTAGAAATTGTGATGCATAGTTGTGTTGTTAATGGAAAGTCACTTTTAGATTTTGTGGGGTTTTAATAAAAATCAGATTGGGGACATTTTAGTGGTATCAAAGCATGATCTTTCCATCCTATAGGGTTTCTTGATTCATGCTTCCAAGTGAAAGAGATCTCAGAGCTTGGAGAAGAGAGCAAAAAAAGTTAACTAACAGAGAAACTGAAGAAGTTCAAATAATGGCTAAGGATAGTGGTAAAAGTAAGGGAGAGGAAGCAGGTGAAATATTTTTAGCCACTGTGGATAGATTGGCTCTCATTTTTGAACAAATGTGGACATATCAGAATAAGAAAAATGGAGAAGATGCTATTGGTGAAGGAAGCACTTCCGAAGGAAGAAAGGCAACAACTATGTCAAGACAAAAGGAACCCATATTTCTACCTGAGAATGGAGGAGGAGAAGTTGCAACTGATGTTAACATAGAGGCCATCACTATTGAGGCAACAGCTAAGTGGTTTGAGGACTATTCCAAGCAATCACAAGCCTATAAAATAGCTATTTCATTTGACAGATTTTTGGAGATCTTTGGTAAGGAACATAGGAGAAGGGAGTAAGATAGAGGAGAAAGAGAACTTAAAAGTAAACTGAACAAACTTTTAGCACCTACTTTTGATGGTAGTGACAAAATCTCAGCCAAAGCATGGTTACAAAAACTACAAACATACCTCACCCTCAATCCTATGACTGAGAAAGATGCTATTCAGTTTGCAATTCTACATCTGGAAGGTAATGCTTATGAGTGGTGGTATCATGGGACCATTACTAAAGATCATGATCAGGTGAATACATTTGCAAATTTCAGCCAGAGGCTATTAGACTGCTTTGAACTCAGACATGAAGAAGAGTATTTCAAAGAACTTTCAAAGATTAAACAGAAGACTACGATGAGTGAGTATGTGGATGAGTTTCATAAAATTGTTGTTATGGTACCTGACATATCAGAAAAAATGATTGTTTACCTCTTCTTAGAAGGACTTGAAGATCCTTTAGGAGGACTTATCAAAGCCTTTTCACCTACAACACTCCAAGAAGCAATTAGTAGAAGCTTGCAACTTGAACCCACTTTTACCAAGAAGAGCTTGGCACAACCGTTTAAGGGATTCTTTTCAAGACAGCAAAAGAGTGGTTTCCAAAAGAAAACTTTCCCAGCCCCTATACAAAAGATTGCATCACCTGTACCACCTACAACCCCTAAGAAGAAAGACCTCAATGACATGAAGGAGCTTAGGAGGAGGAACCTTTGCTTCCATTGCAAAGAACCATGGGACCCTAGCCATCAATGCCTTGGTAAGGGAAAGGTGCATTTCATTGAAGTATCTTCAGACCCTGAGTTTGAGGAGAATGAAGAATTTCATGACTCTATAGACCCTAGTTTTGAAGGAGTGGAAGTTGAAAATAGCAAAGAGGCTTCCTTGGCAGCCTTATCAGGAGCCCCTAGATACCATCCATTCTGAGTTCAAGGAGTCCTAGCAGGACAAAGGATGACTATGTTGATTGATAGTGGGGCTACCCACAATTTCATTGATGAAGGATATGTGATGAAGAGGGGATTGAAAACTGAGTTTGAAGGATTTAATGTCATAGTTGCTAATGGTTTTACAATGCCTTGCAAGAAAGTGATTCGGCAGCTCAACATTACTATGGGAGATTATAATCAAAGTGATGATTTCTATGTGGTGGGTATTGGTGAAACAGATGTGGTGTTGGGTGTGCAATGGCTGCACTCCATTAGAGGTTATTACCAAAACTAACAAACTATGGAATTCAAATTCCATTCAAATGGAAGAGAAATTGTTCTAAGAGGCCTTTCAAGTGGAGCACCAAGAGTAGTAATTGTGAAGAAGATGGAGAGGACTTTCAGGCGAGGGCAAGTAGCTTGGGCTGCAACATGCTTGATACATCCTTTGAGTTCCCCACAAGAAAAAGGTAAATTTCATTTTGAGATTCAATAAATTTTGGATAAGCATAGTATTGTTTTCAATGATCCACCTCTAGGTTTACCTCCTGATAGAGGATTTTAGCATGTGGTTGAGTTGGAACAGGGTGTAAAACCTGTTATTACAACTCCTTACGGACACCCATGAGGTTATAAGGAGGAGATAGAGAAGACTATTAGAGAGCTCTTGGATATGGGTTTCATCAGGCCTAGTTCTAGCCCATTTGCTTCATTAGTGGTGCTTGTGAAAAAGAAAGATGGCACTCTTAGGATGAGTATAGATTACAGAGCATTAAACAAGAAAACAATCAAGAATAGATACCCCATTCCAAGAATAGATGAACTCATAGATGAGTTACATGGAGCAGTTTATTTTTCAAAGATTGACTTAAGGTCGGGATACCACCAAATTCGCATGAGGGAGAAAGATATAGAAAAGACTACTTTCAGGTGTCACTATGGCCACTTTGAGTTCTTAGTCATGTCCTTTGGCCTCACCAATGCTCCAGCTACTTTCTAATCTTACATGAACCAGGTATTCAGTAAGCAACTCTGAAAATTTGTGCTAGTCTTTTTTTATGATATTTTGATATACAGTAAAACATGGAAAGAACATTTGGAGCACCTAGATATAATTTTGGGGATTTTAGAACAGCAATCTTTCTATGCCAAAATGTCCAAATGTGAGTTTGTGCTGACTAAAATTTTATATCTAGGGTATGTCATAAGTGCTAAAGGAGTCAAGGTAGATCAACAAAAAATTCAAGTCATCCTAGATTGGCTACCACCTACCAATCTCACACAGCTAAAGGGTTTTTTCGGACTATGTTGTTACTACAGAAGGTTTTTGAAAGGTTTTTCACAACTTGTTGTTCCATTAACTGATTTGACAAAGAAAGGAGCATTCATGTGGACAAAAGAAGCATAAAAAACTTTTGATAAGTTCAAAGAGGTAATGAGCTCTTGCCCTGTGCTTGCAATTCTAGATTTTTCTCTTCCATTCGTAGTAGAATGTGATGGATCAGGAGAGGGTGTAGAGGTTGTCCTCACTCAGAATAAACATCCCATAGCTTTTGAGAGCAAAAAATTGAGCAAGTTAGAAAAATGATACTCTATTTATGATAAAGAAATGTTGGCAATAATGCGTGCACTGGAAAAGTTTAGACAGTACCTAGTCTGTGGGAAGTTTATAGTAAAGAAAGATCATAACAGTCTCAAGTTCTTTGTGCAGCAAAAGAACTTGAATGACCGCCAACAGAAGTGGGTAAGTAAATTACAAGCATATGATTTTGAGATTGAGTATATGAAAGGGAAGAATAATGTGGTGGTAGATGCACTTTCTAGGAAGCCTACTTTATGCTCTTTGTCAACTATTTCAGCTGATTGGAAGATGTCCATCATTGCTAAGTATGCAAAAAACTCCTTTCCTACCAACATCTTGGATGAGTTGGTCGAGGATCATAGGTATGTGGTGATGGATGGGCTGATCTATTACAAAAATTGGATCTATTTGGTGCCCGAATCCAAGGTTAAAGAGAAGATCCTAAGGGCCTTTCATGATACACCACTTGCGGGTCATTAAGGATATTACAAGACTTATAGGTAGGTCCATGAGAGATTAGTTGGAAAGGGAAGGAGGATGTGCATAGCCACATTAAGGAGTGCATGGTATGTCAGCATAATAAGAGTGAACAACTTTATCCTGCAGGGCTTCTACAACCACTACCCATACCTGAACATAAATGGGAGAGCATCTCCATGGATTTCATTACAGGTTTACCCAAGGGGCAAGGTAAGGATTGTATTTATGTTGTGGTAGATAGATTGACAAAATATGCTCGTTTCTTCCCTATTACAGCTGAATTTAAAGCATCACAAGTAGCGGAATTGTTTTTTAGAGAATTTTTCAAATTGCATGGGCTACTCAAAAACATAGTTAGTGACAGAGATAGCAGATTTCTTAGCTCTTTTTGGAAGGGGCTCTTTCACTTAACATGTACTGAACTCATGCCTAACACAAGCTACCATCCACAAACTGATGGACAAATTGAAATAGTGAACAAGTGGATAGAAGGATACCTGAGAAATTATGTTTTAGATCAGCAACATGCTTGGGTGAAATGGTTACATCTAGGGGAATATTGTTACAACACTTCTTTTCATATGTCTATAGGTATGACTCGTTTTAGAGCTCTTTATGGGTATGATGCACTTTCCTTTGCTGATTTACTATTTTTAGATAGTTGTGTACTAGCAGCAAGTGATCTAATAAATCAAAGTCAGGAGATTTTGAGGTCACTTAAAGATAACTTACAGCATGCACAAAATCAGCAAAAAATTTATGCAGATAGGAAAAGGACAGAAAGAGTATTTGAGGTTGGAGACTTGGTCTTTGTGAGATTGCAGCCATATAAACAGAGTACATTGAAGAAGAATGGGGCTGAGAAACTCAAGCCCAAATACTATGGTCCATACAAAATCATCCAAAGGATCAAAGAAGTGGCCTATGAGTTGGAGCTTCCTTTAGGTAGTAAAATTCATAATGTTTTCCATGTTTCATGCTTGAAGAAAGTGGTAGGACAGCAAGTTGTTACTTCAAATGATTTACTACCATTGGATGATGAAGGGAAATTAATTTTGATTCCAGAAAGAGTGTTGGAAACAAGGGAGAAGAAACTCAAAAACAGGTGCATCACAGAATATTTGATCAAATGGAAGAACTTGCCAATTGAGGATGCATTATGGGAGGGACCTAAGATACTTGAGCATCCTAATCTCCATTTCTTGAGGACAAGCAAACTTTGGGAGGGAGGACTTGTCATGTCCCCTTTCCAAAAATAACATTTTCTATTTTTAGTAAGTCCCTCCTATCCAAAAATTGCAAGTCACTTTACATGGCAGCTTGGAGGGAAATTAATTATTTAATATTATGTTTGTTCCGATGCATTTTCAAATATTAAAGGATAAATAAATATTAAATAAAATGTATTTAGAGCTCAAATATTCCCTTTGGGCATTTGGATTTGAGAGGGGATATTTTATGGAGATTTGGGGCAGATTTGTGAAGAGATTTGCTAAAAATAGGGACTACACCTTTGACAAGTGGATGGTGGGCATTGTTTGAAGCCTCCAAGTGGCATATGGGAGGTGTAACTCCCAAGATTCAAGCATGGGAGATCTTGGATGCCCAAGATGGCCTCTCACATCATAAAATAATGAAACATTTCATTTTGGGAGGCTAATGACATTTTCTCACTCTTTCTTGCAGAGCAGATGCTTGTGCAGCTTTAGTGGATAGGGAAACCATTGAAGACGAAGCTTGTGGCTAGTGGGCATGAGTTTCCAGTAACCTTAGGATGGTGTTCTTGGGTTAATACAGCAATCTTATCTCAGATATTGCATTTGTACAGACAAGATTCAGTAGTACAATGGTTTTGTGTTGTTGTAGGGTTTTGTAGTGATTTTGTAGTGTGTTTAGAAGTTGTTTGTGTTTCTGTTTGCATTTTCTGTAGTTTGGTTTGCTATGTGTGCTGCTGTAATACATTATCTACAGTGTCATTCTACATCCATATTAGTTCTGGGTGTGAATCTAAGAGTTTGGAGGCTTTGTAGTGAGTTATTTTATGTATATTTCAGCATTTTGCTTAAGGGGTTGTGGCTGAAATTACGGATTTGTTGTGATAGTTTTCTGCTAGGTAAATATTATGTATCAGACCTGCACATATGTGTTTCCATTACAAAATAATAATAAAATTGGTTTGGAGTTGTGTTGCAATATTTTGGATGGTTTATTGTGCAAACTAGTCACTAGTTTCTAGAAATTGTGATGCATAGTTGTGTTGTTAATGGAAAGTCACTTTTAGATTTTGTGGGGTTTTAATAAAAATTAGATTGGGGATATTTCAAGAGAAAACAAGCTATAGGCCACTAACAAATTTTTGTTGGAAAAGATTATACCCAAAGTAACTTTTTAGCTCAATAGGACAAAACATATTAGAGGGAAAACAAGGTGCTGCAATAGAAAGCAAAGAATATGCTCATTTCCTCTAAACAAATTCCATCCACACTTAACAGTTGTAATCATATGCAATGTAGGTACATTATCCCTCCATGATGAGACAAGTGTGTGTGTTACCATTCCACTAACTAAATTTCAAATTTTTCCCACACTTGTCACATCTGGATGTCATTTGAAAGTGTGCTTGTCAATGAAGACCCTCAAGGAAAAAATAGTTGGGAGTAGAGAATATTCTCATCATTGCTGAGGTGGAAAACATTGGTCCACATCTGCTAGATGCTTCTTGTATTTTTTATTGGTAGGAAGAGTAATTAGGAGAGTGATGGTTGCCATTTCAAATTCAATTTTGGATAGCTCATCCAAGGCAAAATTCAATCTATCAATGATTCTTTCTTCATCATTATTGATTTCTAGGATGATTGGAGTGGTAATCTCTGAGCATTCCTTTCTCCACTCTTCTAGACCCTTTAGAGTTTTGTCATCATTTCTTAATGCTGGTAAATATGACCCTTGTATCCTATGAAAATACATGAGTTCACTGGTAAATTCTTTGGTAAATTCCTTATGCTTCCACACTATCCTCCTAGTAGCCCTGAGATGGCTAATTAACTTTGTCAAACACTTGTTAGTATCTTCATCACAATAAATATTATCAACTAAAATAGTGAAAGCAAGGACCATGGGTGTCACTTGTCTTTCCCATGTTCGGAGTCTAATTTCCAACCTCATATGTTCCTCGAGAATTCTGCTTAGAGCATAATGACACTCCCAAGTCTTGTCAACATAGGACATTATCCTGTCCATCTTTCTACTCAACAAACCACGTATGAAATCTAATTTTATCTGCTTCATTTTCTTTAGTGCATCTTCCTCCTTAGCCTTTCTTTTTCTTAATTCCTCCTTAAGCTTTTCTTCTTCCCTTGAGTGAATTGGAAGGGTAACTGGTGGGAGTGTGCCCTCAATTACATTCAACCTCTCTTGCAAATGAAGATTATGCTTGTTTAACTTCTCCATGTCTGACTGCATTTTCTTAACTGAAGCCTCTGTAAACATGGCAACATTTGTGGTCAAAGAAGTAGCTTGGATGGGGGTGGTATCTTCCAACCTATGCACAATAAGATTCCTAGTAATAATACTAGGGTCATCAACAACACAAGGTTTTTCTCTAGCAAGAGAGATTCACCATATGGCTAGAGCATTAGAATCTACGCTAAAGGTAGATCCGTAATATATCCTGTCAGCCAATTCCTCTGTTATATCAATATTTTCATGCCTTCTAATAGTATCAAATGCTATTGTAGAAGAGATATCCCATCTAGACAATAACATGCAACCACTTGCTCTAACAATCTCTCTCCCCTTCCCTGGGGTCATTCCATTCATCTCTTTATGCACTCTTGCCCAAAACTCCTTGATAGCTTGTTCCTTATTCTCAAGGGTCGACCCCTTGACCCTCCTCAATATTTCTTGCCCTTGTATTTTCTTGATAAAATCCTTGAACTCCTTAGAATTAATGAAAGAGTCATCATCAATGAACCTCTGACTTGCCAAGGATATTACATCATATGTCACCTTATCCACCCCCTCAAATGTGATCACCATTCTTTCCTCTAGCGGGACCTTTGTATTCATCATAGGAAGTTGAGTAACTTCAATCACATCAGGTGAACCTAGAATTTCACTTTCACCCATTGAAAAACTAGGGGCAGGATATCATCTTGGGGATACTTGATGGAGTGGGGTGATGGCAATAGGGGGTTAAGAAATGGAGGCCTCTTTTGACAAGGGAGGGGTAGAAGTATCCTCAAAATCAACAGGTAGGTTGGAACATAATTAATCAACATTCTGTACCATAACCTTTGTCCTTTCAACAATGTCTCTGATGTCTCTAAAGGGCCCCTTATAGTTAGGAATAGTTCTCAATTTATACTTTTATGCTTTAAAGACCCTTCCCCACAATCTGGTTTTGTTTTCCATCTCCTCAAAAGTGATACAGTTTCTAATTACAACCTCAAGGAGATGAACTTGATGCTTATAGCTAGCAGACTCATTTGCCAACCTGGCATTATGTATGAATTTCTCAAGATCACATTTCCTAGCCTTACCTGCAAGCATCTTGTAATATTGCAATATTTCTAGGATCAATTCCAATCCTTCCTTTGATGTGATTAGAAAATTAGAAAAGTCAATGGTGGCAGGCAAGAAACAAGCCTTCTTGAAGTTTCAAAAATGAGTTTTATCAGACCTATTCATCTACCACATAATCTCCAATAATGCCACTCTATCAAGGGCAACACTAGGCAGAAAATGAGGAACTCCTTCAAATCTGTAAATCCTAATGACAAAGGCATCTTTGAAAAGAAACCAATCACCCCAATTGTGGGTAATACCACATATCCTTGGGTCTTAGAAACCTTTGAACCTCATGAGATAATATGTAGTCCTGATAACCAAGTGACCTAAGGATGAACCAAACAAAATATTCTTCAAAAACCAAGTAATTGGACTTGTCACAATTACTATCCCACACATATGTCCACTCTTGAACAGGATACAATTGATCTTGTTCATTTGTCACTCTGAGTTTTAGCATTGGTGACCACACATTCCTCTCTTCCCCTACATACAGTAGCATGTGACACAATAGGGAATAGTACTTGAAATGAACAACTGAGGAATTCCCTTTTAGGCTTCCTAGGATAGTGTTGAGCTGATCCTCACTATACGATACATAATCAAAGAGAGTATTATTTTCATACTTCTAAATATCAAAAGTTAAAACCATAGCAGTAGTGGGCATTAAGATAGTAGCATCCAACCCCATTACTTGGCACACAACAAAATAAGTTTTCTGAAAATAATCTTCAAAAAGTCATAACTGAATGGTTCCTTTTCCTCATCCTTGAACTTATACAATTTACCACCCACTTTAGGCATATGACAAGGAAGAAGCCTCACCTTGTAAGCAACACTTGCCCTATGACACTCCCGGAGCAAAGCCCCCTTATTCAAGGGCATACTCAAGTTAGGGTTTAATTGGAATACTTGACAAATTTATGCATGGTCTAGCCTTACCAAGGTGCCACCATTGCTAGTCTATATGGCTTTGTCCTTAGGAGAATAATTCTTGGCCAATGTCTTAATCATCTCAACACTAATGAAAATATTTAGGACAACCAGCCTAGCCAATCCCAACATCTAGGGGTTAATCATAGGGCTTCTTCTCATGCACTTTTAGAAGTGGTATCTAAACAATGCATACCCATCAATTGGGAGGATAGCATCTTTGCAACTTCCATAGTATCAGAGAGTCAATCTATCAATATGCCAAAACTAGCCAAATGATGGGGAATCTTAGCAAAACTAGGTAATTGGACCAAGATGGCATCATTAAACTCTCTGTCTCTTTTCCTCTCTACCTTCTTTACTACCTTTTTAGATGAACTAGTCATGATAATATATAAGGGCTCCAAATTTTTAGGAAATCCTACAATTATTCAGAGCAATAGTGCAATTTCTTTGAATAGGGTCTGACTAACCAGACAATTTTGACAATATCCACTCTCTAGAATAATCACAAATCACTAGGAATTAAGACCTAACTCATGCAAGAAGGTGAAGAGCACTTACATGTTGTAGGTAACAATTCTGACTCTAGGTTGGCTAACTAATCACTTGCTCGCTGCAATAAACTAAAGAATACTAGCTCGGAGATGATCACAGAGCTTATGAACATAAAATACATGCTCAATTATGTAGAATAATCATGTAGGAAGACTTGTCAAACCACCCCTAGCACCATTAATGTCGAATGCATGAGATCATACACCCATTTTGGCTTTGAATATGTGTCATAGATCTTCCCAAATCAATGGCCATCGCTAAAGTTTGAATTTCTCCTAGCTTGTCAAATATTTTGTCATGGTTTGGTATCTTTTAGGTCAAGCTGGCACCTTTGCGGGCTCATTGGGAGTAGTCAGGAGACATGGCGAAGTGCATGCTCTTGATGAAATGTTAGTATTTGCCACCACCATGGATAATGAATATACCTTGGTCCACACTACATCCCTCGTTACCCCACTGAAAGCCTCAAACGCCCTTTGCGAAGGTAGAAACCCCCACAAAATGCCAAGTCAACCTCTGAAATACCATATCAGATCCCGTGGTCCCACATGTACTTTTAACCTTTCAGAACATGTGTCGCTCATGTTGGCATTGCCACATAGGAAAACATCTTGAGTTTTGTGGTCCTGCAGAAGCCTCAAAATAGTCCTAGCAAAGGAAAACTCTCTCTGTGAAACTCAGTTGAGAACCAAACTCCTCGGCCACATCACCTTCACCACCTTGCAAAGAGGACAAATAACCTCCAGTGGGAAGGAAATCCTCAACAGTATAGGCTGCAATACTGGACACGTCAAGTGATATGTACATCCCCACGGGCCTACGGGAAGCTAACCTAAAGCCTAGTGAAGGCATTCCTTGTAGTGAAATGTAATAATAATCATGGAGCATGCTAACTAGGCATAACTTAAGACGCTCGAATGAACAAGAGGGGACATAAAACAAAGCACACCTAATATCCAACAAAAAGATATAACATCATTTAAATGGATTAGATAGTCATTGGATAAAGAGGTAACCATAGGCGCAAGGGCTGGTAATCTGATGGTAAAGGATTACTTATGTGACTAGGAACAAGATGTAGGAATTCAACAATGGATTAAAACAAGAGGCTACAAAGGCAAATGCGACAAGACACTAGGCTTTAGGGTTTTACAAGGATTTTAACAAGCCTGGAAGAAAGGTACAAAGGGCTAGGACATGCATCAAAATACAGATCCAAACAAGAAGGATGCTCTGATACTATATTTAATGTCCCTTATCAAAATAGCCCTAGAAATTTAAATGCCACAAGTTAGGTTTAGGGTTTATGATTTACCACATAGAATATCTTTTAAATTACATAATTATTGGACTTGAGTCCTGCAATCATAACATAGGAAAACATATACAAAATATAGACATACTTATATACATCTTTAATCATTAGGGTTAGATGAGATTACATTGCACTCAAATTCATAAATAATATCACTAAAGAGAAATTGTATATTCATTATCATGCAGCTAACTCGATTTGTTTAGAAAATTAAATCATAGAAGAGGAGGTATAGGGAGCCATGGCAGGGTACCTTCAAGTCTCCCTCCAAGCAGTCCCCTCACCATTCTTCTTTGACTAGTGATCCTATATTTGTCAATAAATCCTCAACATGGAGATTAGGGGGAGAATTCTACCCTTAGGTTCCCTTAGCCATTCTCTCCCATTCACAAGATAGTAGGGTGTCCTACTAGCTATTATCTCCCTACCTTTCAATGTAAAGGGTGTCTTTAGCTATTCTCTCCCATAGCGCATATTTCCTTCTTGTCCATGTTGATAGTTTATTGCAATAATTTATGTATTTTTATATATGACAGTGATATGTAATAAGTAAAGATAATTAGCAGTCAATAATGATCTGACCTAATGTTCCTTATTTTATTTCTACACATATATTCAATAATGATTCTTATTGAATTTGTAGTTCAATTTTAGGTTTTGCAATGTATCCTTTTGTTGTTCACAATAGTTTATATGACTGAATATATATATATTGAAGTCTATAGATTTACCTCTGCTCTAAACTTGGTTCATATTCCATGTCTTATTCCCCCTTTAATTCACTCAATCTATTATCCTTTATATCCACTCAATGGATGTGTCCCTTAGCAAATTCATACTCTTACATAAATTGCAGCTCTTAACCCTTTGTACTTCTTCTTCATAACCATTCGCACCTCATTACAACTATTTTATCTTCTACCAAAACATATCTCTTTATAATAGTAAATCACATCCCTTCATCATAGATATTTTATGAACAAGAAAAAGTCTTATTTAATATGAATCACTTTTCCTTGAGAAGTCGCCAACCTTCATTAACTTTTAATTTCTTCCTTCATTTAATCATTGTTCATCTTAGATAAAATCATACTTCTAAGCATCCTCCTTAACACTACTCTACTAATATATAATTACAGTTCTTTTTAGGAAGATCACACACTTAACATTTTTTTATCTTAAATCACATGCATTCCTTTAATAAACAACATGTTATTGTCTTTAAATAAGACATCCTTTATCTTATACAATGATTTACATATGAGGTCAGCCTCACAACATTTTATTTTAAACTACTTCCTTGCATAGTATAGGACATTACATGTTTACTCTAGTTGCATGGTTGGACAATCCATTCTCTGGACCTTCCTTCCATGACAGTACCAAGTGGTATTGGAGTGAATTTTGTGAATCCTTTGGGAGTGAAATCATTCCAGAAGATCTTGTGGTGAAAAAATCACCGACCTAAGGTAGTCTACTTGTGTTTGTCAACAAAGCACTGATTCTAAGGTAGTTGCTACCTTGTAGTCAGATCGCTGAATTGAGCTAGTTGCACCAGATCCTAGGAAGAGATGTCATTGAGGAGGATGCTTGTTATGGCCAATGTTGCTTGAAGAATGGAATAAATGATAGAGATGATGAGGATAATGAAAGTCAGAATGGATGTTGTAGAAGACGATAGAAGAAAAGGAGTAAATCTTAGACATGAAGATGAAAGTCATGATGAAGAATTTTAATCAGCTGACCAAAATGATGAAGCCCTAGAACAAGAAGAATCAGATGAGGTAAAGGTGTTGAAGGCTATTTCTAAGATGGGTAAGATACCTAGAATGGAATTATCAAACTATACCAAAAATTTGAATCCTGAGGAATTGATTGAATAGATAAATGACCTAGAGGAATACTTTGAATATGAGGAAATTGAAGATCTAGAGAAAGTGAGATATACAAAAACTAAGTTGAAAGGACATGTTTCTATTTGGTGGAAAGAAGTTTAATTGGAAAGAAATAGGAGAGGAAAAGAGAAAATCATAAAATGGGATAGGATGGTGACAAAGTTGAAGAATCGGTTCATACCTACTGACTATGAGTTGGAATTGTTGAAGAGATTACAAAACCTAAGGCAGAAGGAGAAATCTATGGAGTACAATGAGGAATTTCAAAAGATGATTATAAATACTAGACATAGTGAAGAAAGCAAGGAGAAAGTGCTGTGGTACATAAATGGATTGAGGATAAACATTCAGGAAGAACTAAGTTTGGTGAGGATGACAATAGTAAAAGAAACATATCAGTTTGTGCTAAAAGTTGAAGATAAGCTAAATAAGAGACATGAGCAAAGGCACAGAGGTAGAGGAGGCTCAAAGAGGTAGAACATATTCTAGAGGAGAAAAATCATGTACAGAGTAGAACAAGGAGAGTAACCCATACCGCAAAGAATAAAAGGACAATAATTCATACTACAGAGGGAGAGATGACCAAAATGTCTACCGTAATAGCAAAGGAAGACATAATTCTTACTACGATGAAGGATAATGGAGAGATGAAAGAGGATTGACAAAACAACATTCAACGGAACCTATTTCAAGAGTACAGGTGAAGGAAACAAAGCATTTGAATGTCATCAAGGAAGTACTAGAAAGAAGGAAGAGAATAGTTCAAGAGTAGTGTATATAGAGGAAGAACCGATTGGATCACCTAGTTCAGTGGGAAAGATGGAGAAAACAGAATTATTAGTCATGAGAAGAGCTTTATTTCAATAAGAGACAACTGAGGAACCACCACAAAGGAGAAGTTTGTTCCAGACAAGATGCAAATTAGGAGGTAAATGTTGTAAAGTTATCATTAATAGTGGTAGTATAGGTAATCTAGTTTTAGAAGAGATGGTGATAAAGCTGGATATGGAGAGATTGAAACATTTGAAGCCCTACAAGATAGCATGGATTCAAGATGAGCACAAGGTACTGGTGAGTGAACGATGTTTAGTGAAATTTCATTTAGGATCTTATGTTTATGAGGTATTGTGTGATATTATGCCAATGGATGTATGTCATATATTGTTGGGGATACAATGGTAGTATGATATAAAGGCAATACATGATGGGAGGAAGAATACTTATACTATAACATCAAATGGGAAGAAACATATCTTGATACCTTTGGAAGATGAACCTAAAAGTGAAGTATGTGGAAATGCTAGAACATGTTTGGTGGATGAAAGGAAATTTAATAATGGATTGAGAAATGAGAATTTGTGTTTTTCTTTGATTCTAAAGAAGTGTGGTACCCTAAGTGCATAAACTACCACCAAAAAAGAAGAAGAACCATCGCTAGATGAGATAACTGAATTGTTGACAGAATACCAAGATATTATTTTAGAGAATGTAATTGAAGGATTTCCACGAATCTGGAGTATCAGTTGTCATATGGACCTTATACTAGGAGCTAGTTTACCTAACAAAGTAGCACACCAAATGACACCAGTAGAAAATGTAGAGCTAAATAGACAAACACAAGAGCTATTGAGGAAAGGATTGATCAGAGAAAGTTTAAGCCTGTGTATGGTACCTATAGTACTAGCACAAAAGAAATATGGAGAATGGAGGATGTGTACAGACTCAAAAGAAATCAACCAGATCATTGTGAACTATAGATTTCTATTTCCAAGGATGGATGACATCATGGACTATTTGAGTGGAGCAAAGTATTTCACAAAGATAGATTTGAAGAGTGGATACCATCAAATCAAGATTAGAGAAGGAGATGAGTGGAAGACTGATTTCAAGACAAATGAAGGATTGTATGAGTGGTTAGTCATGCCTTCTGAATTAAGTAATGCACCAAGTACTTTCATGAGATTGATGAATGAGGTTTTGAATAAATTCTTGGGTAAGTTTGTTATTGTATACTTGGATGATATTCTAAATTTTAGTACGACAAAGGAAGAACATTTGCAACATATTAGACAAGTACTTCAAAGGTTGAGAGAAGAGAAATTTTTGATAACATAAAGAAGTGTAGTTTCATGAAGGAAGAATTGGTATACTTTAGATTTGTGATTTCTATGGAAGGATTGAAGATGGACCGTAAGAGATTTAGAGCAATTGTTGAATGGCCAACACCTATGAACATTGGAGAGGTAAGATCATTTTGTGGATTAGAAAGTTTCTACTAGAAGTTCATTAGAAATTTTAGTATTGTATGCATACCAATCATAGAGATAATGAGAGGTGACAGGAAGGATTTTAAGTGGACATCAAGAGCACAAAAGAGTTTTGAATTATTGAAGTAGAACATGACAAAGCAACTAGTGTTAGCATTACCAGAATTTAGAAAAGTATTTCAAGTGGATTGTGATGCCAGTGGAACTGCAATAGGAGTAGTGTTAAGTCAAGAAGGGAGACCAGTAACATATTTCAGTGAAAAGTTGAATGATGCAAGGAGGAGATATTTAGTTTATGATCGGAAGTTCTATTCCATAATTCAAGCCTTGAAGAAGTGAAGACATTACTTGTTGCCAAAAGAATTTGTGTTGTACACTAATCATCAAGCTTTATAGTATTTGAACAGTCAAGGTAAGTTGAATCAGAGACATACGAGATGGGTAGAGTTCATGTAGAGTTACACATTTGTATTGAAGCACAGGAGTGGAAAGTCAAACAAAGTTGCAGATGCATTGAGCAGAAGAATTGATTTGTTGACAGAGATGAGGGTAGAAGTACTAGGTTTTGAAGAACTTAAGCATATGTATGAAGAGGACCTTGATTTTGTAGAAGCATGGAAAGCATGTAAGGAACCTGTTGTAACTGATAGAAGTAAGTGTTTGGACTATTTCATTCAGGAGGATATGTTGTTCAAAATAAATCAGTTGTGTATACCTAGGAGTTCAATGAGAGATAATTTGATCAAGGAGAAGCACAGTGGTGGACTAGTAGGACATTTTGATATTGACAAGATGGTAGCTTTGGTAAGTGAACATTATTTTTGTCCTTGGCTATATAAGGATGTAAGGAAATTTGTGCAGAGATGCAGAATCTATCAAGTTTCAAAAGGGAATAGTCAGAATACTAGATTGTACAAATCTTTGATAGTACCAAAGAGACCTTGGGAAGATATAAGCATTGATTTCATATTAGGTTTGCCAAGAAAATAGTGGGGATATGATTCTATATTTGTAGTAGTGGACAGATTTTCAAAGATGGCTCATTTCATTCCTTGTAAGAAGACAAATGATGTTGTACATGTTGCTGATCTATTTTTCAAGGAGATTGTGAGATTGCATGGATTACTTATGAGTATAGTTTCAGATAGGGATACAAGATTCATTGGGTATTTTTGGAGGATATTGTGGAAAAAAATGAAGATAGACCTAAAGTTTAGTTCAGCATTTCACCCATAAACAGATGGACAACTAAAGTGTTAAATAGGAGTTTGGGTAGCTTATTGAGATGTTTAGTGGGAGATAAAGCAGGAAATTGGGATCTAATTCTACCACAAACAGAGTTTGCATACAATAACTCAGTGAGCAGAAGTACAGGGAAGACACCATTTGAAATTGTGACAAGAGTACAACCTAGAGGAGTTGTAGAGTTGAGAGATGTCAGTATGGATAACAAGAGAAGTGCAAAGGCATAAGAATTCATAGGATACATGGAGACACTACATACTTAGGTCAGGAAGCATTTGGAGGAGATGAATACTAAGTATAAGAAGCAAGAAGTTGAGAAGACGAGACATAAGGAATTTTTAGTTGGAGATGAAGTTATGCTATATTTAATAAAGGAGAGATTTCTAGTGGGGACATACAACAAGATGAAGATGAGGAAGATTGGACCATGTTAGATTCTTAAAAAATTTGATTCAGGAAATGAATATGAAGTGGAGCTACCATAGACATTTGGTATATCACCTATATTCAACATTGCAGATCTATATCAGTAACATGAAGGAGAGTCAAGTGATGATATTGAAGTTGGATTAAAGGAGAAGTTACCATAGTAACAACTAGAGTAGATAGAATAGATTTTGGATAGAAAACACCAAAGACAAGCAATACAAAGAGTACATGGTTAAGTGGAAAGGAAGACTGAATGAAGATTCATCATGAATTTCTTAGGATGAGGTAGACTGCCTTGGTTTTCCTCTAGCCCCAACAAAGTGAGGGACTCACTTTTCAACAACCATGGGTGTCTGATGCAGGAGCATCCTGTTGATGATTGGTTTGATGCAATCATAACAATTAGTTAAAATTCACATAAAATGAACCAGAACTGACTTGAAAGATATGAAGGAATCGGTTAAGAATCACTTAATCCCAAGTTTAATATGGTCAGGTCTTTACCTATTGGGCAAATTTAGTTGGTCGATGTGAAGCTGTAATGTTCAAGGGGCCTTACGTGATTTAGGGTTTCTTGTTGGTTTACTAGACTCAAACTATGCAAAAGATTAATAAATGTCAATATGTTGTTCATCCCTTTTGCATAAACTTATACTTGTGCTGCAAAACTTTAAATAGTCTTCTCAGATTTTTGCAGCTTTCTCCTCTTAAATATTTATGAAAACTCTCTACTTTCAAACTCTGTTATGCATGCTCTTTTCAAATATGAGACAAATTTCCTTTAAATTTCTATGTTTTCAGCTAAGTATTTTCAGATGGGTTGGAAAAAGTTAGAAAGATCTAATCTACACTTCATTCACTCTATTCGAAGGATCTAATTGTTCTAGTATGCACTTTATAAATCATACAGTAACTTGATCAAATCCACAGACAAAACCTTAAGTGTAAGTTCTGAGCATTTTCACAAACATACACTTAAAATTGCAAGCTCTAAGAGAAAATGTTTCAAACACAATGAAGAGCAAGAAAACACTCAGAAGATAGATGCAGAATTCTAGATTCAATTGTATTAGAAAAAGATAGTCATATAAGATTTACAATGTCTAAATGACTCTTAGCTTCATTGACCAAACTACAGAAAACTTACAAGCTTTACAAACATAGTAAGGAAGCTAGATGTTCCATGCATTCCTTATTGCAGACACGGGTGACCTCCTTCTTCTACTTCTAAACTAAAAGGTCCCTCTACTCTAAAAAATCCCTGTGTCCTATTTTACAGTGCATTGAGGCACAATATATAGACTTTGATTGTCCTTAATACAGCTCAAAACCTCTAGTTTAAACCCTAGTTTAAAACTCTGGTTACAATATAAATGTTGGAGATCAAATCTCCCAAAATATCTCTAAGGCAAAATATGCCATTCTGGAAACCCTAGCAGCTCAATAATAACTTCTATGGTCTGCTGCAATAATGTCTTCAATTGCATTTTATCTTCATCAGTGAAGACCATTGATTTCTTTGCACTACATCCTTATCTTCCTCTGCTCCTAAGATCTAATTTCCTCCTCCTTGATGTCACTGCCATTAAGTTTCAGCTCCCCTTCAACTGCAAACCTGCAAAAAAAAGATAAGCAATAAGTATCATCGATTAATAAAACTGTAGGAAGGAAAACAACTGCCAAATCTAGTCGTGACTATGTGAACGCATCCATCGGGCCCTAAATCTATGAAAATTGCATCCAAAAATGCATATACAGTGCTTAGAAAAGTCGGGTCAACCATCATTGACCGAAAACATGCAATCGGGCTCCAAAATGCTTAAAAAACCTATCACTTCATTTTCTTGCCCTTTTCACCTATTTAAAATCTATGTATATCCAATATAAAATCCAGACGTGATACAATGAATTAATCGAATTCCAATCCCTTTCAGTTACGTGGCTTGTATGATGCCTTTGTATATCCTGCAATCATCGATCATACAAACCCCAAATATACATGGATTTAATGTTATTCCATAGCTATTTTGATTCCGCCACTTGTATATTTCAATGCATATCGGTTTGTATATCATAACATACAAACACGAAAATATACAAGCACTTAATTCAATTGCATAACTTTTCGGATCCACCCAATGTATATTCCGATGTACATTGTGCTTGTATCCCTTGATATACATTTCGGACGCGATATAAGCACTTAACTAAATTTAATCCTACACTGAGATCCACCTTGTATACTCCTTACAATGTATCAATATACAAGGCATGAAATATACAAGGGCTTTTCGTTATTTCATATTCATTTCAAATCCACCCCTTGTATATTTCATTTGTATGTATATGTTGTATGTCTTGCTTTTGTATATTCTGAAACATACAATGATTTAAGTCCATTTAATAAACTTTTTGGGTCTGCGTTGTCTAAGGTCCTTGTATATCCTCAATATACAAAGCACAAAATATGCAAGGATTTAACTATGCCCAATAAATTTTTGGGTCCGTCGCATGTACATAACCCTTGTATCCTCCGATATACATTTGGATTTGATACAAGCATTAAATCGGTTTTGATTTTCTCTTTGATTCTGCTTTGTATAAGCGCAATGTATATCGTCTTGTATATAAGAATATACAAACCCTGATATACATTGAATTAACTCTGCTTCATGAAATTTCAGTTCCGGGCAATGTATCTCTGCATTGTATGTTTCAAAATGTATGTACATCGAAACATACATACAAGTCGAAACATACAAAGACTTAATTCAAATTTATAAATACCTCAGGTCTGGTCTTTGTATAAAGTGTTTGTATCTTGGCAATGTATGTAAGATATATACATTGCGGATACATGCAATGAATTAACCTCTTTTAATAAACTTCAAGTCTGTGCGATGTATATTTGTAATGCATATCACCAAAACATACAAGTTGCGAAGATACAATGATTTAACATTGTTTAATAACCTTTTCGGGTCTGCCATGTATGAAGTGCCTTGTATATTTTACCTGCCAAACATACAAATGTGAGATACAAAGTGGATTTAAAACATCAATTTATTTTAACCTAAAACCACTTTGGGTCCATCTTGTACATTAACATTGTGTATCGCAAATGTATGTAAAAACATACAAGGTGCCAACATACAATGAATTAACTCCATTTCAATAAACTCCAGTTCCATTGCATGTATAAGTTTAATGCATATCGCAATGTATTTAAGATACATCCAATTTGCTAACATACAACGAATTTACCAATTTTAACAATTTTTTCACGTCCACTGTTTGTATGCGATTATTGTATATTACAGATGTGTGTCCCGTGGTACTCAACATACAAACATCAAATATGCAAGCCGAACCTAAACCTTTATACATTCCAACTATGAATCTCGTCGGGTCCACTTTGTATGTATGAAGAAAATAAAGTATTTGTAAATGCATACAAGTAAAACAAAGCACCCAATATACAAGCAGACTTGTATATACAAACAACAGACCCTTCCCTTGTACATTTTACCAAAATAATCATAACTTGCAAAATATGGCAAATTTTAAGATGGTTCAAAAAGCAACCCTAGCTCATTTTTCACAATGAATCCAACCATATCATGCACTGGTATTGAAAATGCATTTTTTCTTCATTTCTATCAAAGTTTGCAATTTTAACCCTCCTTTCCCTTTACCACCAAGTAAAACAAAACACACAAAAACAGAAGCAACAGCCACAGCAGGGGTCCTCATTTTGCTAAGGAGTAAAATGGGGCATGTTGTGAACATCACAACAACTAGAAACCAAACAAAATAATTAAATTCAAAGCATTAAGGAAACTAAGTGAAATAAATCCATAACTTCCAACTATCTTTCCTGCAAATTATTATTCAACTTGAGACCTAAGGTATTCAATAAGGATGCATGAATTTTCATTTTCAGTTTAAGTATGTGCACGTGGTTAATTATCCTCATCTTGAAGATCGGTTGAACAAACCAATGACTGACATTAGCCTACGTAGTTGAGGATATTCCCTCATAGCCAACTGGATAGAGCCTTGCTACTAGCGAGCGTCTATAGCCCCGGCAAGGTTATCGTTACAATTCTCCTAAGTAGAACCCCACTGCCAGCAAGCGTCTATAGCCCTGGTAGAGTTACTTAGATGGCTTAATCTAGATTTTCAGTATAATCTTCTTTATTCATTTTATATTTTATATCTTCTAATTTTTGAAAGAGATTTCACAAGATATTGTAGTTGTAACTTCATGATGCAAGGAGTGAACACTTTGCTAAAATTAAGCTGAGAGTTGTAATGGTAGCAAGGGTGACCTCAGATTTTTCACCCAATATCTACACCGGTAGGTTCAACAAACCCAAGGATTTTAGGTGTGTCATCGTGAGAAACCTTCCTCGAATTTTCAGTCACTATTATTGAATACTAAATTTTAGAAGCTAAACAACTCTCTACATTCATTTTATATTTTATATCTTCTAATTTTTGAAAGAGATTTCACAAGATATTGCAGTTGTAACTTCATGATGCAAGGAGTGAACACTTTGCTAAAATTAAGCTGAGAGTTGTAATGGTAGCAAGGGTGACCTCAGATTTTTCACCCAATATCTACACCGGTAGGTTCAACAAACCCAAGGATTTTAGGTGTGTCATCGTGAGAAACCTTCCTCGAATTTTCAGTCACTATTATTGAATACTAAATTTCAGAAGCTAAACAACTCTCTACATTCATGACAGTCATAACAAGTTATGTATAAATTGCAAATAATCAACCTGAATATTCTAAATTTTATACTATTTTGAATGGTTGTTAGTTTGCTCCTTAATACTCTAAAGGAAAAACAAAGATCCCTGCTGAGGAGAAAACAACAAACCAAATAGCAGACTGTACAAGAAAAACAAAACAAAGCAAAAGAAGACTGTACAAACAAAAGAATAGAAATAAAACAACAAACAAAAAGAAACAGAAAACAAAACTATACAAACAACTAACCTATCAAACTATACACAAACCCCCCCCCCACAAGGCAAACAAAACCCAGGGAAGGACCCAAGCACACCCCTACTTGCATATTCCTTTAGATTGTGTAGGAGTAACAGGGCACTGGTTATGGTTCTTAACTTAGCAAATTTATCTTTGAATTCTGAAAAATGCTCTTTTATTGTACTCTCACTGTGTTTAACAAGATGATCTCTAATTATCAGCAATTGAGGCAACCCATTATGCTCATGACTATTCCATATGCATGTCCTATCTCTTAAATTTCCATAATCAAAATAGTATTCAACATTATTTACTGAGGAAAAGAAAGAGACAACCTAATGTATTTTTAGCTCTGTTGGACATGCTTGTTTATTGATAGCTGGTCCTCTTTTTAACCTTGCACTTTCATTGCCAAGCTCCAAGTTAGGTCTTTCTTCAAATTGAAAGATGAATGACTCTAGATGTATCATTTCTTCATCTTTTTCCAGCCTTGTTCCTTCATACTCCATGTTTAGTTTATCCTCAAATTTAGCGACCCTCTCAATGTTCTCATCAGTTCCCTGCACATCAGCGCTTAAGTGAGTATATTCATCATCATAATCTGATATACAGAAATTAATCATTTTTAGATCACTTGAGAGTAAAGGTGGAACAACATCTCTTGATTGGTAGGAATACTCCCCTATTTCATTTTCAAAATAATGCTAGGGTGATGTCTGATTTTGCCCAGCAATAGCATGATCCTCTGTACCTTCCATTTTCAAGAATTGTTCATCAGATGACTCACTTTTATCATCCAGTGTGGAGTCTAATTCTACTGATCTGCAACGATCTTGAATTTTATCATTTAACTCAAAGAAGTCAGCCATGAAACTAGGATTTACTTTCTTTTTTAAGACTTCATTAGTTGCTATAATAGGAATCTCATCAATTTTAGTGCATTTAGATTCCTCCATCTGTCCACATTTTTCTTTACCATAAAATTACTCTGTTGATAACTGAGAGGGGGGGGTGAATCAATTATCCTAATTGTTTCTTCTTTTGAACTTTCTTATTAAGCAAAGCAGCATTGAGTTAAACAAACAAACATTATCATGAAATGAGAAACACATGACACAGTATTTTTGACGTGGAAACCCGGTTAAGGGAGAAAACCACGGGGTGATTAACCCAAAGATTATTCTCTGTTAGAAGAATAAGGAGTTACAAAAATGGCACTTGCCAATTAGGGCTCACTGCCTGAGCACACTGCTCACAAAGAGGCCCACTGCCTACAAGGAGACACACTGTCTACAAAGAATGTTATACAATACTTGAACTGATTGGAAGCAGCTACATATGCTAGGGTTCAGTTCCGGTTAGGCTCAGTACACTGATCTGCTACACTTCATCTTTCCTCTGTTCTTTATTCTGCTATCTTTTCACATACCAGATCTTTCTTACTACTTCTGCTCTGATCTGTACTTATTCACATACACTATCACACAATCACTACTTTCACAACTAAATCCATCCTCTATATATATCCGCACAAGTAATTTCATCACCTTTCTAGTCGGCATCCAGAACAGTCTGGTTTCTTACAAGCTCTGTTCTGTCGGCTGAATCCTTGCTCACCAAGCAATGCGGATCAAGCATATACTTGTAGATATCATTAGTCATGTTGGCCAAACATGATTCATGCCTTCACAACCTTTACCATCAACAGTAACATATCCGGAAAAGATTCTGATGCTCTGTCAGTTAGTTCTTCCTTCTGTTCTCATTGTCTTTCAGGAATCCGGTACTCAGCTATTCATATCTTTTTCTTTGTCCATCACCGGAGGCTAAATCCTTGGAATATACTACTCAAGGTAGTCCTCTTGACTTCCCCAAATCTGCACTGCACCAAGACACTTCCTCTGAGAGGTCCGGACCAATCTGTCAGACCTTGCCACATGCTCTGTTCTTGTTCACCGGACCATAACAGTTCTTCATCCTGACTTCCGGTAGAGGCACACCATGACTTGCGGATATGTGGGATGACCTTTGTTGCCATCAATGACAACAACCATGAATCCATATAGTGTCTCTTGCCAACAATCTCCCCCTTTGGCATTGATGGCAGTACTTAGTGAAAAAATGACTAAGTGTTTACACTATGCTCCCCCTTTGCTGATGCTCTATCTTTATATACAATTTCTGGAACTCCCCCTTAGTTAGATTCCTCATTTTTCACTGCTCCTCACTCCCCCTTTGACATCAATGGCAAAGGGTGAGGTCCGTACACCAAAATTTTCAAAAAATTTCTATACATAGCCGCATATTTACATACTCACATGAACTGAAGAATGTCTGCAAAAGATGTCTTCAGTTGGATCAGTTCTGTAGCCCAACTTTGCTTCATTCTATCCAAAATTGAAATGTGACCACTCAACAAAAATGCAAAAGCTTCTGCCCTCTTGAGATCTATCGGATCATTTGTTTGGGCGGTAGTTTGAGCATCACTGATGGCCTCATGCATAGTTTCTAACTTAGGGATTATAATCCTTCTAAGTTCTCCCATCCGGTTAGTGATATTCTTCCTTTCCTTCTCAAAGTTCTTTATTGCATTTGTGATTGCAATAGTTTGACATTCTTGATTTACTATGGAAGAGAGAGGATCAAAACTTTGAGACAAACTTTGTAGTTTGTCCTGTTCCGCTTTTATTTTCTTATCTATTTCTACTGTTGCCTTTGACCAGGAGATACAAAATTTGTAAATATCACTGCCATCCTTAAGAGCATTTTCTAAGCTCTTTATTCTAATACTCATATTTCTCCTATCGTTAGAGATTAATCCTAATACTTCTGAAAATCTTTTATCCAAAAATTCCTTCCGGACCTTTTCTTCAGCTGATTTTTCTAGAGAATCAAAATGTGTATCAACACTGCTGACTAAGGTTTTGAGATTACCAGAAGAGGAGGCTGTCGGATCTATCTGGATTGATGGCATGATCTTTTCAAGCACTCCGGAAGCAGCCTCTATCAACTCACAGTCTTCCATATGAGACTTTAAGAGTTTTTCATTTGCCTTAGCATTTGCAAATGAAGCTATCTTCATTGTCTGTACCGGAGAGAGAGAGTCAAAGTCGAATGGGCCTTTTAGAAGCTCCGGTTCATCAATCTCTAAAGTTTCTTAGCTTAGAAACTTTTGAATAGTTTGTGCAGTGTCTCTTGCCGGAGACAAATGTTTCTTTTCTTCTGCAGTTTTGTCCTTAGGAGTCTTATCTCCTTCCACATTCTTACCACTTACCGTTGTGGTTTTCTCTGTTGGATTCTTCTCTTTCTCTGTATCCTTGGTGCTGCCAACCTCTTTTTCTTTTTCTACTACTTCTTTCTCCTGTAATTTTTCTTCTTCTTGGGATCCAGAGACTGTAGGAGAAGCCGGAGAAGAGATGTTAGCCTGTTCTTGTGGCACTTCTTCCGGAGCAGATGATTCCAAGTCCGCAGCTGTTTCTGCACCTGAGTCCTCTATAATAGGAATATTAAACCTTTTGTATGTATTCCGGAGGATCTCTTCAGTGTCCTTGGCTACTTTGTCTGTCTCACCAAGCATAAGCTGATTCATCCTTGCTTTGCTTCTGAATTCATCCTTGCAGTCCTTGAATACCATGTTCATGGTTTTGTGATCAATTGAGGGATATAGCTGAATAGCTATCTGTTCCCTGATCTCAAGGTCTTTTGCCATGGCATTGTTCTTTCTTATTTCTAGTTCCATATCTAGGCTCTTTGGGATTTCAGAGATAATCTCAATAAAAGCTTTATTGTAGATGTTCAAGTACCTTATTATAGCTTCCTGCAGGATCTTTTGATCTGCCTCATTGTAGTCATCATAGAATTCAGCCACCGGTTGAAGGTTCCCATCCATAGTGACTCATTTGACTACACTGTCTAGAGACAGGGTGGGCTTTTCAGAAAATTCTTCTGTCATTTCTTCCTTGTCTCGGCCAGAAGAGGGTTTACTGGATCCTTTCTTTTTCTATTTCTTTATTTCTTTCACTCCCTCATCTGACTCAGTTTCTTCTTCATCCTTTTGGCTTTGATAAGCTCTTGAGGCTTTTGTCTTGGATCTCTTACCGGATCCCTGGACTTCCAGTTTTGAGCTTTTGGTTTTGATAGGTGTGGATCCTTTAGATGATCTGGTCCGGGTTGAGGATTCCACCGGAGCACTTTTCTTGCTTTTCTTTTCTGCCTCTTTCTTTTCTTCCTCAGATTTTCTTCTCTTTTCCCAGCTGGCATCAAGTGCCTCTTTTGAGATGCCTAGGCCTTGAGCAATATGCTCTACTTCTTTTCTCACCTTCCTCTTTATCTCAGGTTCCCTGAGTTCTACATGTATCTTTACACTCAGCTCCTCAAAGGTTCCAAACCTTTTTGCCTTTGGATCTTTGGGCTGACTTAGCATGTGTTGAACATGCAGCTCCACTATTTGTTCATCCACTTCATACCCCATGGGCATGATCCATACAATTCTTGGTTCTACTGCCTCCATTAGACACTGATCTGTTTCTACCATGAAGCATACTATGTCTTTGTACTTTTCAACAAGGGATTGGGGTATTCTTTCTCTTGCATGCATCATGCTTTGGAAGTTCTTGAAATATCCCCATAGAGCTGTATTTCTTGCTTTAGCATCCCCAAGTCCATGCAAATAGTCTCTGATTTGGATGGCAACCGGTCTGTCATTCTGCCATATCCATCCACTGGATCCGGGAAGCTCATTCATGTAGTAAAAGAAGAGACAAAGGATCAGATTGCCATACTTGAAGGAGTTTTTCTTGTCCTTCTTAATCTTCTGCAGATTTTCAAAAAGTTGGTTTACAAGAAGCTCACACAAGTCATAGTCTGCATTCTCCTTTAACATTTGATAAGCTATGTAGATTGTAGTTCCCGGTACTGAATTTTCCCTACTGGAGTGATAGATTTTGTAACCAATTATCATAGATGCAAATTTGACATCCGGTTCAGTGATGTCATCAACTGTCATAGCTCTCTTGTCAAACTTGGATCCGGTTGCATCACTAACTATCTGATTTTTGACAGACTTGAGAACAGGTAATCCACCGGATGAGTGCAGACCGGTTACAGCCCTAATTGCATCTTTGGTGATCTTGAAGGGCTTGTTCAACCATAGGAAGTTGTCATGTACTCTACTTAGTACATACCGGACCCATTCATCTTCTTCAAAATAGGGGAAATGAATGCACTGTGCAAAGTGTTTGTCCTGGATGGCTTTGTACTGAGGTTTGATCTCGAAGGAGTCATCTATCAATTGTTTGTGATAGATATCCATCAGTTTTGATTCTCCAAAGTCTTCAAAATTCGCATGGATGTAAACCCTAATGTCTTCCGTATGTAATACACCATGTGGAACACTAGAGAAGGCTCCTAGTGGATCTACCTCTAATGACTTGTATGGATGTTTCTTAAATTCAGGTCGGGGCCTGTCTGAGATTTTTACTATATTTGGAGTAGCCATTTCTTCAAAAGATTTGTAGCAAGATATCAGAGGTGAAAAATACCTTTTGTGTCTTCGGTTACACGGAGTGGCTGGATTGATTTCTGTATGTAATGACTTCGGCAGGAGATCTTCGGTGAACTTGATGAATTTTGTTGCAGAGCTCCGCTTTTCGCTTCTTCTTGGATGTGGAATGATCAAGTGATGGTTGAGAAATCCCTTATATCGTTTCACAAACCCTAATATCTGTTTGCAATAAATGCTCCACCTATATTATTCTGGTTTGCCTTATCCGGATAGCTTGGAGTATCCCGGATTAGTCCTAATCTATGAACATCATACGGATCTTTCAATCATGAATAAATCGAGGTGACATATTACAAGAACATCCCAAACATTCTGTCCAGTCCGCAGAGTAAAATAATGTACTTCCAGATCTCTCCGGACCCTTTTGTAGTCCTCTGTCATTCCGGAGCATCTCCCGGAACAGGTCTTACTTGATCGATCACAACTTCTTTACATCTTCATGCGGACCTCTGAAATCTTGTCTGGATCATCTCAGGACTTATATCTTCAAACCCTTTACTCCGCATCTTGTGTCATATCCAGCATCACTTGATTGGCTGGGGGAACAGGATTTTCTTTGAGTCTCCCCCTGAGCTAGAGCTCACTTTTTAATTTCCGGAAGGAATATCAGCACCAGAATCTAGTGCGGATCTAGTTTCTATATTCTCTGAACTTTTCTTTACCCAAATATTGCTCATCTAATTCCTAACTTCATCCGCATTCATCTTTTATTTACCCTTGTCTTGATTCTGATTATACACCGGACCTCTTTTGTCCTGATTCTTGCTTCTGCAGACTTTAGCATTATGACCGGACCTATTACAGATTTGGCAAATAACATTTCTTTGCATATTTGACTGATAACCTCTTGATCTGCATTGATTAGCCATATGACCTACTCTATTGCATGTAAAGCATCTACCTTTGAATGATTTGTTTACTTGCATATTTCTGCATTCATGAGACTTGTGTCCATACCTTTTGCAGTTAAAGCACTGTCCGGAGAAGGATGGATTAGTTTGATTCATTCTTTTTCTGCCCTGATTAGCTTTGTGACCAAAGTGATTGCAGCTGTGGCAGTATCCATTGAAAGATGGATATCTTTGAGCATTGGGCTATCTTACCGGAGGTCTTTCAGGCCTATTCCTTGGATTTTCTGATCCAAAATTCTTTTGACTGGATCCGGAGCTTTCTCCTTTCTCATATCCCAAACCGTACTTGTCATCTGTCTTCTTTTGACTTGCAAGAAGTACTTCAAGTTGGGCAGAACTTATCTTGAATTTATCTTTATATTCATTTGCTGTTTGAAGATCTCTTTTGAGAGAGACAATTTGATTCTCAAGTTTTTCTTCATTATCTTTGGCATCTTCAAGATCAGATTCAAGATGTCTGATAATCCTGTCCATCTGGTGGCATTCTTCTGATTTCTCTTTAAGAGATTGTCTTAGATTGTCTTCAGCTTTTCTTTTTTCTTCAATCTCTTGAGTAAACTTTATAGTTCCTGATTCCATTTCATGTCTTAACATAATGACTTCTTTTGATAACTTTTCACATAACTTGGTTTTCTCAGTCAATTCTTCATTAGTATTGCTTTCTTCAGTTTGGCTTGCCAATTGTTGGAGCAGCTCCTTTCTCTTTTTCATAGAGAGACTTAATTTGTCTTTTAGTTCTCTCATGAATTCATCAGCCTGTTTGAGTCTTTCCTTTAATTCATTGACTTCAGAATTTGATTGTTCAAGATCCTCAAGGGCAGTCTTGAGTTGCTCCCTTAAACCATATGCATCCATTTGAATTCCCAGATCTTCCTCAAGCTGTTAGGCTCTATTAGGAGGAACCTTGCTCTGATACCAATTGTTGATAACTAAGAGGGGGGGGGTGAATCAGTTATCCTAATTGTTTCTTCTTTTGAACTTTCTTATTAAGCAAAGCAGCATTGAGTTAAACAAACAAACATTATCATGAAATGAGAAACACATGACACAGTATTTTTGACATGGAAACCCGGTTAAGGGAGAAAACCACGGGGTGATTAACCCAAAGATTATTCTCTGTTAGAAGAATAAGGAGTTATGAAAATGGCACTTGCCAATTAGGGCTCACTGCCTGAGCACACTACTCACAAAGAGGCCCACTGCCTACAAGGAGACACACTGTCTACAAAGAATGTTATACAATACTTGAACTGATTGGAAGCACCTACATATGCTAGGGTTCAGTTCCGGTTAGGCTCAGTACACTGATCTGCTGCACTTCATCTTTCCTCTGTTCTTTATTCTGCTATCTTTTCACATACCGGATCTTTCTTACTACTTTTGCTCTGATCTATACTTATTCGCATACACTATCACACAATCACTACTTTCACAACTAAATCCATCCTCTATATATATCCGCACAAGTAATTTCATCACCTTTCTAGTCGGCATCCGGAACAGTCTGGTTTCTTACAAGCTCTGTTCTGTCAGCTGAATCCTTGCTCACCAAGCAATGCGGATCAAGCATATACTTGTAGATATCATTAGTCATGTTGGCCAAACATGATTCATGCCTTCACAACCTTTACCATCAACAGTAACATATCCGGAAAAGATTCTGATGCTCTGTCAGTCAGTTCTTCCTTCTGTTCTCATTGTCTTTCAGGAATCCGGTACTCAGCTATTCATATCTTTTTCTTTGTCCATCACCAGAGGCTAAATCCTTGGAATATACTACTCAAGGTAGTCCTCTTGACTTCCCCAAATCCGCACTGCACCAAGACACTTCCTCTGAGAGGTCCGGACCAATCTGTCGGACCTTGCCACATGCTCTGTTCTTATTCACCGGACCATAATAGTTCTTCATCCTGACTTCCGGTAGAGGCACACCATGACTTGTGGATATGTGGGATGACCTTTGTTGCCATCAATGACAACAACCATGAATCCATATAGTGTCTCTTGCCAACAGACTCAAGGAAAGATGTTTGGCTATTATTTCCTTCTAAAAATGATTTAGCTATTGTTTTGTCTAACCAACTGATAAGCTCTACTATTGTATCTGCTTGTTGCTCCAGAATTTCTTCATTCTTCTGCCAGACCTGAGCCCTGAACACATCTGAGAAGAGAATTAGTCCTTTCAAATACAAATCTATCCTGGTGAGGAAAGTTAAACAATTAATTTCACTGTGTTCCATAGACTGGTGTATCCTACAACAACTGGATAAACCAAAGTTGGATAAACCTTGAGGATAAAGCTGTCCATTCATAGCTTCCTGAAATGAAGGAAGGCTAACTTGAAAATTGTCCCCATATGACTCCATTTAAAATAGGACCTTGTTTTCAATCTTTTAGGCTTTTTAAATTTTATGAGATCTAACATATCTCAGAATAAAGCATTTAAACCCAAAAAATTAACCTTAAATCCTATCAGGTCCTCCTTCTAGCGCCAGAAAACTGTTGATGATTGTTTTGATGCAATCATAATAATTAGTTAAAATTCACATAAAATGAACCAAAACTGACTTGAAAGATATGAAGGAATTGGTTAAGATTCACTTAATCCCAAGTTTAATATGGTTAGGTCTTGACCTGTTGGACAAATTCAGTTGGTCGATGTGAAGCTTTAATGTTCAAGGGGCCTTACGTGATTTAGGGTTTCTTGTTGGTTTACTAGACTCAAACTATGCAAAAGATTAATAAATGTCAATATGTTGTTCATCCTTTTTGCATAAACTTATACTTGTGTTGCAAAACTTTAAATAGTCTTCTCAGATTTTTGCAGCTTTCTCCTCTTAAATATTTATGAAAACTGTCTACTTTCAAACTCTGTTATGCGTGCTCTTTTCAAATATGAGACAAATTTCCTTTAAATTTTTACGTTTTTGGCTAAGTATTTTCAGATGGGTTGGGAAAAGTTAGAAAGATATAATCTACACTTCATTCACTCTATTCGAAGGATCTAATTGTTCTATTATGCACTTTATAAATCATACAGTAACTTGATCAAATCCACAGACAAAACCTTAAGTGTAAGTTCTAAGCATTTTCACAAACATACACTTGAAATTGCAAGCTCTAAGAGAAAATGTTTCAAACATAATGAAGAGCAAGAAAACACTCAGAAGATAGATGCAGAATTCTAGATTCAATTGTATTAGAAATAGACAGTCATATAAGATTTACAATGTCTGAATGACTCTTAGCTTTATTGACCAAACTACAGAAAACTTACAAGCTTTACAGATACAGTAAGGAAGCTAGATGTTCCACGCATTCCTTATTGTAGACACAGGCGACCTCCTTCTTCTACTTCTAAACTAAAAGGTCCCTCTACTCTAAAAAATCCCTATGTCCTGTTTTACAGTGCATAGAGGCACAATATATAGACTTTGATTGTCCTCAATACAACTCAAAACCTCTAGTTTAAACCCTGGTTCAAACCTCTGGTTACAATATAAATGCTGGAGATCAAATCTCTCAAAATATCTTTGAGGCGAAATATGCCATTCTGGGAACCCTAGCAGCTCAATAATAACTTCTGTGGTCTGCTGTAATAATGTCTTCAACTGCATTTTGTCTTCATCAGTGAAGACCCTTGACTTCTTCACACTTTATCCTTATCTTCCTCTACTCCAGAGATCTAATTTCCTCCTTTGTGATGTCACTGCCATTAAGTTTCAGCTCCCCTTCAACTGTAAACCTACAAAAAAAATAGATAAGCAATAAGTATCATTGATTAATAAAACTGCAGGAAGGAAAACAACTGCCAAATCTAGTCATGACTGTGTGAACGCATCCATCAGACCCTGAATCTATGAAAATTGCATCCAAAAATGCATATACAGTTCTTGGAAAAGTCAGGTCAACCATCGTTGACCTAAAACATGCAATCGGGCTCCAAAATGCTTAAAAAACATATCGCTTCATTTTCCCACCCTTTTCACCTATTTAAAATCTATGTATATCCGATATACAATCTGGACGTGATACAACGAATTAATCAAATTCCAATCCCTTTCAATTCCGTGGCTTGTATGATGTCTTTGTATATCCTACAGTCATCGATCATACAAACCCCAAATATACATGGATTTAACGTTATTCCATAACTATTTTGATTCCGCCACTTGTATATTTCAATGCATATCAGTTTGTATATCGTAACATACAAACGCGAAAATATACAAGCACTTAATTCAATTGCATAACTTTTCAGATCCACCCAATGTATATCCTGATGTACATTGTGCTTGTATTCCTTGATATACATTTTGGACGCAATACAAGCACTTAACCAAATTTAATCCTGCACTGAGATCCGCCTTGTATACTCCTTGCAATGTATCAATATACAAGGCGCGAAATATACAAGAGCTTTTCGATATTTCATATTCATTTCAAATCCGCCCCTTGTATATTTCATTTGTATGTATATGTTGTATGTCTTGCTTTTGTATATTCTGAAACATACAACAATTTAAGTCCATTTAATAAACTTTTCAGGTCCACGTTGTATAAGGTCCTTGTATATCCTCAATATACAAAGCACAAAATATGCAAGGATTTAACTATGCCCAATAAATTTTTGGGTCTGCCGCATGTACATAACCCTTGTATCCTCCGATATACATTTGTATTTGATACAAGCATTAAATCGGTTTTGATTTTCTCTTTGATTCCGCTTTGTATAAGTGCAATGTATATCGGCTTGTATATAAGAATATACAAAGCCCGATATACATTGAATTAACTCTGCTTCATGAAATTTTGGTTCCAGGCAATGTATCTCCGCTTTGTATGTTTCGAAATGTATGTACATCGAAACATACATACAAGTCGAAACATACAAAGGCTTAATTCAAATTTATAAATTCCTCGGGTCCGGTCCTTGTATAAAGTGTTTGTACCTTGGCAATGTATGTAAGATATATACATTGCAGATACATGCAATGAATTAACCTCTTTTAATAAACTTCAAGTCCGTGCAATGTATATTTGTAATGCATATCACGGAAACATACAAGTTGTGAAGATACAACGATTTAACATTGTTTAATAACCTTTTCGGGTCTGCCATGTATGAAGTGCCTTGTATATTTTACCTGCCAAACATACAAACATGAGATACAAAGCGGATTTAAAACATCAATTTATTTTAACCTAAAACCACTTCGGGTCCATCTTGTACATTAACATTGTATATCGCAAATGTATGTAAAAACATACAAGGTGCGAACATACAATGAATTAACTTCATTTCAATAACCTCCAGTTCTGTTGCATGTATAAGTTTAATGCATATCGCAATGTATTTAAGATACATCCAATTTGCTAACATACAACGAATTTACCAATTTTAACAATTTTTTCACATCCACTGTTTGTATACGATTATTGTATATTACAGATGTGTGTCCCATGGTACTCAACATACAAACATCAAATATGCAAGCCAGACCTAAACCTTTATACGTTCTAACTATGAATCCCATCGGGTCCACTTTGTATGTAGGAAGAAAATAAAGTATTTGTAAATGCATACAAGTAAAACAAAGCACCTGATATACAAGCAGACTTGTATATACAAACAACAAATCCGTCCCTTGTACATTTTACCAAAATGATCATAACTTGCAAAATATGGTGAATTTTAAGATGGTTCAAAAAGCAACCCTAGCTCATTTTTCACAAGGAATCTAACCATATCACGCACTGGTACTGAAAATGCATTTTTTCCTTCATTTCTATCAAAGTTTGCAATTTTAACCCTCTTTTCCCTTTACCACCAAGCAAAACAAAACACACAAAAGCAAAAGCAATAGCCACAGTAGGGGTCCTCATTTTGCTAAGGAGTAAAATGGGGCATGTTGTGAACATCACAACACATCCCAGGTTGAAGAGCAATCTTGCATCAACCAAAAATATTTGCTTTCTTTTCATTTCTACATTTTAGTTGTAGTTCAGTCATTTGTCATTTCAAATTTTCTACGACATTCTACCCCATCTTCATTTTAGAGCTCGCAAAGCATGAATTAGCTTCTATACCATGTCAACTACATCCTACTAAGATTTCATGGGATTTGGAGTTGTTTGCATGAAGAGTTATTGTTAGTATAAGAACATCAACTTTCACATAGTAGAGCATTCAACATTCAGCATAAGCCTACAAGGTTTGCAGAGCACTTTCGTGACTTGTGGAGCCAAATGGAAAATCACACAAGGAAAAATGGGACTAGATGGACCTTCATTGAGAACTACATCTAGTTTCATTCATTTGTGGATTATTACCAAGAGTTGTAGGCCAACCTACATGTTTTCTACATGTTTCATATTCATTGGAATTTGAGATCTCTTGATGCCGACGCAGAGGATTCTAAGAGCTTGAAGAGGATATATAAGCATTCATGAGATGTACTAGGAAGGAAGTTACTTATCTAAGTCATTCATATCTAATCATACAATAGGTTGATAGTTGTTTTCGGAGGCACTTCAATGCCATATCTTTCTTGTATGTTGTGATCTGGAAAGTAGGCATGTGAGCCCTATGATTGTAGCCCACATGTAGCTGGTATATAAGTATTGTAATTATCTAATTTATTGAGCATATGAGTCTTCCTTTGCATTCTATTCTTGTGATGTTTTCATTGTGTTCACTCTAGCTGCATGGTTGGATAGTACATTCTCTGGACTCTCCTTCCATGACTACACCATTTCAAGAAATAATATGTACCACAGATGCTTCTCTGGAGTCAGATTTATGAATACAGGCTTTGGTACTGAGTAATGTGAATAGAAGGAGATGTTCCCATAGAGCACCACACATTGATAATTGGTTTTTATGATGGAAAGAAAGGATCATTGGATCAGTTGATATGCTCAGATCAAGCTTCAATCATCTTTGTTTACCGCAAGTATGATTTTTAATGTTTCACTTCAAGACTGTGTTATCAAAGCATAGTAGGGATAGAAGAATCTATGTTCAAATGTTTGCACAAGTATATAACATGTTTTTGTAAGAGAGGTGTTCAAAAATGTTTTAAAAGTCATAATATATTCATTATGTGATCTACATGATGTAATTCAGTCTTCTCCTGACCGCATTGGATCTGAAGTCAAATACGAGAATGGATAGATGATTGACGTGCTGACTTGGTGCATAATAAAGACTTTGTTGAGTATAATGGATGTGTACCAGCCTAGAAGGGTGTGTCAAGGTAGGATAAGACCTGATTACCACATTGGGATTTTACCTACCACACATGTTTGGGAGCTGACTTATATGCCACTACATGTTTCATGCTACACATTTCATTCTACCCAACCAAGGAGAAATTTTTTGAAGCTTACAAAGGATATATATAAAGAATTAAAGTTGTTGAAAGGATGTTAAGTAGCGAATAATAAGGTAGATTCAATATTGTGTGAATATACTTACAACATGGTGCAGGGCACCTAGACTGTTTTCTAGTCAAAATTTTTGAAGTTTTGTTTTTGTGGTCTCATTAATGAGAGACTAAGTGGAATTTTGGATTTTAAATATTGTAATAATCCTTCTGGAGGAATTTTCATAAAGTGGAGGTCATGTAGGTGTAGTAACTTTAGTAATTTCCTATTTTTATGATAGTCTAATTTTAGACAGTCGATTTTTTATGAAAAATAGTCTGATTTTTGCCTTTATGATGGCTCTCCCATGATAGGAGTGGAGTAAAAAATGTGGATTCTCATTGTAAACACATTTATATACCTTTATTGACTTGGGAAGAAGGAGATATGTAAGTTTGAAGAGAAAGAAATACAGATTTCAACCTATTTTGCTACATTTTACTATTTTTTTGTCGTTTCTCACGTCCCACACAGTCGTACTGTACTGTCAAGGACAGAAATGCTTGGAATCATGTAATAGATGGTATTAGATATCATTTAAGTCATATTAGGAGGAATCTCATAGATCTAAAAGCATATTACAATCAGATTTCTAAATTTGGGTTCCATACCGTAGTTTTGAGGGTTTTTGACAAAATCAATGGATTTCTAACCCATTTCACCTATGTCAAAGCCCCAAAATTGGGTGGAATGGGTTTAATAAGTTTGTATTTACTTGTTTGTTATATTTCAGAAGTAGGGGATTGTAGAAGATCAGTGTTTGAAGCCATTAAAGCCTAATATCTTCATGTATTGGGCAAAGAAGGCTAGGTAGCATAGGTGGGTATTGGTTTGATAAGAAACCCATGCATACAAATGCCAAAACCTATCAAAGTAGTCTATTTATGACGTGTGGAAGCTTTTAAAAGTAGGTTTTTAGTCTTGGGTAGAGTATTCATCATACCTCCTTTGTAAAATAGGGCTAATTGCCCTCTAGGATAGCAGGTACAGTCACTTTTTAGGGCAGATGTTCCAAAACAACCTACCTTGCATGTCAAATATGTTATGAAACTCCTTAAAGGCTATCTAAAAACCTAGTTTTATCATGGGTTTGTCATGAATCCTTCAGGTTATGCTCCAAAAACCTCATTGACATGGCTACAAGGAGTTAAGGCTAATTGTGAAGGAAAGATAGGAAAAGTGAGTTGCCTAGTTTCTTGATGAATCTCACAAGAGTCTATTGGTCATATTAAGATAGTTTAAGGTGTAGTTGCATATCAGTTAGTTAGTTAGCCCATTTGCCCTTCATTTATGCATATTTCATCATTTGATAACCATGTTCATTGAAGAGGAAAACTTGTCATATTGAGACAGTCAACTTAGATGGCCTAAAAATCTTTTGATCTATCTTTAAGAGGTATGAATTAGTCATTCAAAAGGAGATTTCTATTGCCTTGAAGGTTTTGGTAAACTTCCCATGCATTTATCTCATGTTGAGTTACCTTTCCAAGCCTCTTTAATGGGTATGAGAGTAAGAAGACAACCTAAACTATGCAGAATCAGTCAAAATAGTAGTCCAATGAATAGTGAAACCATGCCCTACTCTACATCAAGTGGTATTAGAGCCTAGGTTAGTTTCTATTTGGGAAGAAAGTTGAAGTGTGAAGAAAGGGATAGTGCAAGATGCCTCCAAGATCTAGTCCATTCCTCACTAGAAAAGTGAGAATGATGAAGGAATCTCTAGGAGTCCTAGCTAGACTTGTAGCCATTGAAGCAAACTGGAGAAGAGGTGGGGTCATTGAGGAAGAGAGTGACCAAGAGAATGAGGGTGAGAATGCAAGTCCTCAAGAGGGATCCAATGTGGAAGAGATGGATCCAGATGATAGAAGGTTTATGAGATGCTACAGACTGTGAAAGCAGAAGGCACTGATGTCAAAATGGAGTTGCCCATGTATGAAGGAAAAATGAATAGTGAGGAAGTATTATATTGGATTGATGCCTTGGATAACTACTTTGAGTACAAGGAGATGCCAGAAGAGAAGAAGGTCAAATTGGCTAAGACCAAGTTGAAGGGACCAGCATTGACATGGTGGAGTTATGTTCAATCAGAGAGGTTAAGGCAAGGAAAAGAAAAAATCAATTCATGGGACTAGATGGTGTCCAAGGTGAAGAGTTAGTTTCTTCCTAAGGACTATGAAATTCAAACTTTTAGGAGACTACAAAATTTAAAATAGAAAGACATGGATGTTATATCCTATATTGAAGAATTCCACAAGTTGACCATGAGGATAGGGCACACTGAAGATGAAGTTGAGAAAATTGCTAGGTATATCAATGGGCTTAGGCTCAATATTCAGGATGAAATCAATCTAGCCACCCTAGAAATGTGGAAGAATGCTTCCAATTGGCAGTGAGGGTAGAAGAAAAGATAAAAAGGAGACATGAACAATAGATTAGGGGTAGAGGAAGGAGTTTCAGAGGTAGAGGGAATTTTGTTGCAAGGGGATAGTCACAAAAATAAGGAGAATCAAGTGGCAGCAACAAGGAGAATCAAGAACCAAGAGGTGAGTCAAGTGAAAGAGGCAGCTTTAGAGGAAGAAGATCCAATAGTAGAGGAAGGTTTGGTGGCCAAGGTAGAGGATCAAACACTTTCTCAGGCAAATGTTACAATTGTCATCAATTTGGACATCCTACATTCAAGTGCCCAGAGAAGCAAGCATCAAGTTCTCAAGGACATGAACGAAGAACCCAAATAGTGCATGAAGAAGATAGTGAAAGTTTCAATTCACTTCTTCAACCTACTTCTCCTGAGAGAGGTGATGCATTAATGTTAAGGAGAACACTCCTCAAGGTGCCAGTAGCCAAGGAGCCTTCATAGAGGACGTCATTGTTTAGGACAACATGCAAATCACATGGCAAGGTATGCAGAGTAGTTGTTGACTCAAGATCCATTGATAATCTAGTCTCTTTAGAAATGGTAGAGAAGCTACATTTGAAGAAGATTCCTCACCCCACACCCTACAAGGTGTCATGGTTGAACAAAGGGCAACAAGTCTTAGTAAATGAACAGGCATGGGTGGAGTTCAACATTGGCAGTTATAAGGATAAGATCCTTTGTGACATCATCCCTATGGATGTTTGTCACCTATTTCTAGGAAGACCCTGGTAACATGATAGAAAGAGAAAACATGATGGTTAGAAGAACATTTATGTGATAGAGAAAGATGGAGTTTCATTCTCATTAACACCCCTTCCAGAAGAAGAACCTGATAATTAGATTGGGTCTAGCATCATGGTGGTAGGAGAGAAGGAGTTTTTACAAACAATGAAAGATGAAGGGAAAGGATTTGCAGTAGTGATCAGACCTAAAACTAAGTCTGATGCAGTAGTAAATAAGGTGGAAGACATACCTAGTGAAGTTCAGTTTTTGTTGGAAAAGTATAGGGACATAGTGGTAGATGAGCTGCCAAGTTCATTGCCTCCCATGAGAGATATCAACCATCACAGAGACCTAATACTTGGTTCCACTCTACCTAACAAGGATGCCTACAAGCTGACCCCACAGTAGAATGAAGAGATCAAAGCAAAAGTCCAAGATAAAGGACTCATTAGAGAGAGCTTAAGTCCATGTGTTGTTCCTACTGTCTTAGCACCCAAGAAAGGTGGAGAGTGGAGGATGTGTACTAACTCAAGGGCTGTAAACAAAATCACAATCAAATATAGGTTCCCAATACCTAGAATGGAGGACCTAATGGATTGTTTAGGAGGTGCATCTTACTTCTCAAAGATTGATCTCAAGAGTGGATATCACCAAATCAGGAAAAGGGAAGGAGATGAATGGAAGACTACCTTCAAAACTAATGAGGGACTCTATGAATGGATGGTAATGCCTTTTGGACTCTCAAATGCTCGTAGTACATTCATGAGGTTAATGAATGAGGTCTTGAAACCTTTTATTGGCAAGTTTGTAGTTGTCTATCTAGATGTTATTCTTGTGTTCAACAAAACAAAAGAGAAGCACTTGCAGCACCTTGACATGGTTTTACAGAGGTTGAATGAGGAGAAGCTGATGATAAACCTCAAGAAGTGTGAGTTTATGAAAGAAGAGCTAGTCTACCTAGGTTTTGTCATCTCAAGGCACATTAAAGATGGATCCTTCCAAAGTTGAAGCCATTCTTAGCTGGCCAAGTCCAAAATCAGTAGGAGAGGTACGAAGTTTTCATGGTTTGGCTACATTTTATAGGAAGTTTATCAAAAATTTTAGTCATATTTGTTCCCCTATTCTTGACACCATTAAGGGAGATAAGAAAAGAAAGTTTCAATGGACTGAAGAGGCAGCAAAAAGCTTTGAATACCTAAAGAAGAGAGTGGCACAACAGCCCATACTTGCTTTGCCTGACTTTGACAAAGTCTTTACAGTAGAATGTGATGCCAGCGGAGTAGCCATAGGTGTAGTCCTGAGCGAAGAAGGCAGGCCAGTAGCTTTCTTTAGTGAAAAGCTTAATGAGGCCAAGAGAAGGTACTCTTCATATGATTTGGAGATTTATGCATTAGTGCAGTCCCTAAGGAAATGGAGACATTACCTCTTACCCAAAGAATCTGTAGTCTTCACAGGCAATCATGCATTAAGTTTCTTGAACAACCAAGACAAGTTGAGTCATAGACACATCAAGTGGGTGGAGTATTTACAGAGTTATAGCTTCACAATCAAACATAAGAAGGGCCAAGCTAACAAGGTAGCTGATGCATTAAGTAGGAGATCAGTACTAGTGAATGAAATACAACTTCAGAGTGTGGGTTTGGAAGCACTAAAGGACATGTATGTTGCTGATCCAGATTTCAAGGATGCATATTCCTTTTGACACCAATTCCAAGGTACTTTTCATGAAGAATTTTCTAATTTTCTGCTGCAATGACTATTATTCAAGGGAGCTCAGTTATGCATCCCTAGATGCTCTATGAGGACAAATCTCATAGGGGAGAAGCACTGTGGAAGTCTTGGAGGACACTTTGGCATAGACAAAATACTTGATTAGGTAAGAAGGTTTTACTTTTGGCCTAAGATACATGTTGATATCAAAAAATTTGTTGAGTCTTGTGGAGTTTGTCAAAGAGCCAAGGGCTCTAGTTCCAATGTAGGCCTATATCAGCCTCTTCCAATTCCTAGAAGACCTTGGGAGCATCTTAGCATGGATTTTGTGTTAGGCCTACCCAAAAATCAGAGGGGAGTTGATAGTGTTTTTGTAGTTGTAGACAAATTTAGCAAGATGGCACACTTTATTCCTTGCAAGTGCACAAGTGATGCATCTAACATTGCAAGTCTATTCTTCAAAGAGATAGTTAGAATACATGGACTGCCCCTCACCATTGTTTCAAATAGAGACTCAAAGTTTATAGGCCACTTCTAGAGGACATTATGGAGGAAACTTGGACCCAACTTGAATTTCAGCTATGCCTATCACCCACAAATAGATGGGTAGACTAAAGTAGTGAATAGATCATTGGGGAATCTACTTAGGTGTCTCACAAAAGAACATGGACAGCAATGGGATCTTGTTATCCCACATGAAGAGTATGCTTACAATGACTCCATTAATAGGAGCATAGGTAATAGCCCTTTTGAGGTAGTGTATGGATTGAACCCAAGAGGTATCTTTGAGTTAAGAGATTTGAGAGGAGTAGAGAAGAGAAGTGCTAAAGGAGAAGAGTTTTCTATGGCCATGAATGACATCCATGATCAAGTTAGAGAACAACTCAAGAAGACTGTAGAAACTTACAAGAAGCATGCAAACTTGAAGAGGAGGAATGTTCAGTTCAAAGTTGGAGATCTAGTACTTGCACATCTCAGAAAAGAGAGATTACCTAAGTGAAAATACACTAATTTGTTGATGAAGAAGATTGGGCCATGCAAGGTGGTCCATAAGTTTGGTGAAAATGCATATGAGATAGAACTCCATCCTGGAGTTGCTATCTCACCAATCTTTAATATTGCTGACTTATATCCTTTCATGGAGTCTTTAGATGTAGGTATAGGTGTTCATGAAGATGATGATGCTAATTGGGTTAATGATCTTCCTCCTGTTGCACCAGTCAAGCTTCAAGCCATTCTAGACACCAAGGAGGTCAAGAGAACAAGACACAAAGTTTACAATGAATACCTTGTGAAGTGGCAGGGCTTCCTCGTGAGGATGCCACTTGGATGACAGCTGAAGACATTGAAAAACATGGCACTATAGTAACTAATTTCATTTTAGGAGGTGCCTGAAATCCATTCTCCTTGGGTGTATGATGCAGGGCACCTAGACTGTTTTCTAGTCAAATTTTTTGAATTTTTGTTTTTGTGGTCTCATTAATGAGAGACTAAGTGGAATTTTAGATTTTAAATATTGTAATAAGCCTTATATATGAATTTTCATAAAGTGGAGGTCATGTAGGTGTAGGAACTTTAGTAATTTCCTATTTTTATGACAGTCTAATTTTAGACAGTCAGCTTTTTTATGAAAAATAGTCTGATTTTTGCCTTTATGATGGCTATCCCATGATGGGAGTGGAGGAAAAAACATGGATTCTCATTGTAAAGACATTTATATACCTTTCTTGACTTAGGGAGGAGATATTTAAGTTTGAAGAGAAAGAAATACAGATTTCAACCTATTTTGCTGCATTTTACTATTTTTTTGTTGTTTCTCACGTCCCACACACTGTATTGTACTGTCAAGGACAAAAATGATTAGAATCATGTAATAGATGGTATTATATTTCATTTAAGTCATATTAGGAGGAACATCATAGATCTAAAAGCATTTTATAATCAGATTTCTGAATTTGGGTTCCATACCCTAGTTTTAAGGGTTTTTGACAAAATCAATGGATTGCTAACCCATTTCACCTGTGTCAAAGCCCAAAATTGGGTGGAATGGGTTTAATAAGTTTGTATTTACTTGTTTTTTATATTGCAAGAGTAGGGGATTGCAGAAGATCAGTGTTTGAAGCCATTAAGGCCTAATATCTTCATGTATTAGGCAAAGAAGGCTAGGTAGCATAGGTGGGTATTGGTTTGATAAAAAACCCATGCATAGAAATGCCAAAAAATGTAAAATTAGTCTATTTATGATGTGTGGAAGGTTTTAAAAGTGGGTTTTCAATCTTGGGTAGAGTATTCATCATACCTCCTTTGTAAAATAGGGCTAATTACCCTCTAGGACAGCAGGTACAGTCACTTTTTAGGGAAAATGTTCCAAAACAACCTACCTTGCATGTTAGATATGTTATGAAACTCCTTAATAGATATCCAAAAACCTAGTTTTATGATGGGTTTGTCATGAATCCTTTAGGTTATGCTCCAAAAACCTCATTGACATGGCTACAAGGAGTTAAGGCTAATTGTGAAGGAAAGATAGGAAAAGTGAGTTGCCTAGTTTCTTGATGAGTCTCACAAGAGTCTATTAGTTATATTAAGATAGTTTAAGGTGTAGTTATAGATTAGTCAGTTAGTTAGCCCATCTACCCTTCATTTATGCATATTTCATCATTTGATAACAATGTTCATTGAAGAGGAAAACTTGTCATATTGAGACAGTCAACTTAGAAGGCCTAAAAATCTTTTGATCTGTCTTTAAGAGGTATGAATTGGTCATTCAAAAGGAGATTTCTATTGCCTTGAAGGTTTTGGTAAACATCCCATGCATTTATCTCATGTTGAGTTACCTTTACAAGCCTCCTTAATGGGTATGAGAATAAGAAGACAACCTAAACTATGCAGAATTAGTCAAGATAGTAGTCTAATGAACAGTAAAACCATGCCCTGCTTTGCATCACAACAGAAGTAGATATGATGATGAAAAATGCTAAGGATCAGTTCATACAGTTGTGGAAGATATGTTCTTCTCTGAAATGGTAAAGAAGAATTCCTGAATATGTTTTATTGTTGCAGAAATATGTATTGTTGTTATAAAGAAGGTAGATAGTAGTACAAATGCTGAAGTGATCAACATTTTGTGTTGCATGAAGAACATTGTGATATGCTTTGTAAATGTGTAACTAATCAGGGAGTTATAGCTTCCTTTGGGTTATAGCCCATAAATAATATTGTAATCCCTTTTATTTGTGAAGCTAGATTTGGACAATAGATCCAAGTAGCTTGCTCACTGTAGTTTTTCCCTTCTTGGGGTTTCCATGTAAATCTTGTGTTATGGTTGTGTGCCTTTGTGTTCCTCATATCTTGAATGTTCACAAAATTTGAATATTGTTGAAAACAAATTAATTTGATTGAGTATTGATTCATCCCCCCTCTCAATACTTTTGTGTGATCAACAATCCCCATAAATTCCCCCAAACTTCTTAAACTACATATTAGATACTAACTCCCAACTACATTAATAATAATATTTAATAATAAACATCACAAATTCACTAAGGTGACATTATTACATAATGTAAACCTTATATTCCAACATATTAATGTAATAATATATCACACTATTTAAATTATTATTGTCCTATACATCTATAATTACACCAAGAGATATTCTATAGTGGCATCAAGGACTGTCATGTCATAATCATGTTTTAAAAAATATTGAGAGCCCACATTTATTTATTTTTTAAAACCTAAAACTATAAAATATCTCTTAAACACAGTTTTTCCATATATGTATTTAAGATATATATTCTAGGGGAGAGGAGCCAATAGCCAAATGGGCTACCTTTGCAATCGTGTAGCCATTACATGGAATATCGTAGGACCTCTATTTTATAGAAATGTGCTATGGACTTTTATCTATCTACAACTAAGGTTTGGAGGTGTGACTCATCACACAACTTGCCACATCAACATGTCTAGTGAGAAGTGTCCTTTAAATGAATGTTGAAAGATTTGACCAAAACTTTATCATGGAATCCCTAGTAGTGGAGAGGAGCCAGTAGTTGAACAATCTAACTTTGCAATCATGTAGTCATTACATGGAATATCATAAGACCTCCATTTTTTATGAATTATGATATAGACTCTTATCTATCTACAACTAAGGTTTGGAGGTGTGACTCGTCACGTGACTTGCCATATTAGCATATCTAGTGAGAAGTGTCCATAAAATGAATTTTTAAAGACTCGAACAAAACTTTATCATGGAATCCCTAGTACAACAAAAAATTATCATTTATTTTAGAAGATCATACTCTTATTTAAAATATAAATTATATGCAACATAAATGATATCAATACCTTTTGGTAACCATGAATCTTGTTATCTATAACCTTTATATCCAACACAAATGACCCAATAGTTGAACACAAAATATTATTTATTGTTATAAAAACAACACATTCTTAATGAAAATATAACTTATATTCAACTTTAAATAATCATAAAAAAAATTTGCAACCTTTTACATTTCATGATAAAATACAAGGTATTTATTGTACTCACCTTTTACATTTGTCATTGTTATGGAGTAAAAATTGGACACATCCCTTTTTACCTCATTGTTTATCTCCTAGGTCCTCGTGATAACATTATACATCCTAAATATTCATCCTGATGTAAAATCCCCTGAAACCAATATAAATTGGGAACAAGGGGGCCATTCATAGCCTTACCCTAAACCAAAAAGGCGCCTTGGGACTTGGGCGCCCATGCCCAAGTCCTCCCTGATTGGTCAGGGCAAATTTAAAAGAATGTCAGCATAAGACCTTTAAAAGGGTTTCTCCTTGTCGGCTCTTTTGGTTAATTTGACAAATGTTAGTGGGAAAGCATATATAAGTGTGTTTTTGAATTCATTATGAACCTAGAAAGAGATAGAAAACTTGAAGCATTGGAGTAAAGAGCATTCAAATCATTCAATGTGATTCTAGAGTAGATTTGTATTCCCATTGTGTGTTTTTGCAGGTTTTGAAGTTATCATCTATCTCTCCTTATGAGTTGAAGAGCATTCATCCTCCTAAGGGTTTCATCACATAGGTGATATCATTTGTGTCCATCATCATTTGATTTCATCATATTGATTTGCATTTAGCCTCTACCTTGCAAGGGCATGCTCTCTTTATCAAACAATAGAGTTGGGAATCTTGAATGCTATCCCAGGATTTGACTAAGTCCCTAAACACTATAACCCCCAAACCCCTTTTCTTCTTATGTCTAGGTTATAGGTGTGAGATCTAGAAAAGGGAAGACATAAGAAGACTAAGTAAGGAAAAGGGTTTTAGGATCTAACAAAATTTCAATAATATTCCTTCATACATGACTTGGGTGCATTTGAAATAGTCCTTCTGCATTAACAAAGTTTAGATCTGGCATCCAAACAATCTCTGTAACATTTCCCTAGTTTGTAGTTTCTGAAGATTCTACTTCTCAGGTCTTGGGCACCCTCGAAATAGTCCTCTGACATTCCAGCTTCCAAGACACGGGTTTTGATATCTTCTAGATCACTCTGGTGAAATTGGTTTCTAATTATCCTCTGTACATCTCTTGTTATAATCAGATCTTTGCAAATCTAGGGTTTAGTGTATTGATTGACCTAGGGTTTGATAAAAGGCTTGATTAAATTAGATCTTCCCATAGCATTCCTAAATACAAAATCTGAAGCTATGTCCACCTCCATTTGGTAGTGATTTGGTTTAGTTTTGTCCTTAAATGTTATTGTGGATGAGGGTTTAATCTAGTGTGCATGCTATTCTTCTTCATTCTCTTTTTCATACATAACATTTTGGTGAACTCGTAGCTTCAAGCATTTGCATCTTGTTGATAGTTAAATTCAGATCTTGCATTGCCTTCATTGAATTTTCATTATCTCATATCAAAGGTTTGATCATTCATAGTTTTGCAATTACACATTGTGTATTTCAACAAGCATAACTACCTTAATCTTCATAATCTTATGGATCATATTCTTGGTTAGTGCATTGAGTGTTATAAGACTTTGCATGAGTTGTATAACTCACTTCACTAACACCAAAACCTTGGTAAGAAGAAGTTTTAGACTAATGGGTTCTAGTGCTTTCAATAGCAATGATATACAAACATCAAAAAATCTGTTACACAACTACTTTACGAAAGTTGAATCAACATCTTTGCAAGATATCACAAACACCAACATGATGGAAGAACAAACCTTTCATGATGTTGAAGATGTGATTGAAATAGTTACACATGTACCTAATGAGCAACTCAAGAAACTAGACAAACAACTAGCTATTTTTCAACAAATTGTAGGAGGTGTGCATCTAGCTCAAGAAGTGATACCTATTGTTGATGGTATAAGAGGGTTGTTACAAGAAGGAAAAGAAGGTGTTGAAATGCTCTATGGACTAGCCCACATAGTGGATCATAACATTATGCCAGTAGCTAGCCACGTGAATGTCATAGAAAATGTGTCACCATAAAAGTATATAAACTCACAAGTATCGACACCCATACCAACTACTAGAATATCTAGTTTCACATCATCAATTCTCACCACCAATCCAAAAGCTTGTAGTAATAATACCATTTCCATGGGAACATCTACTGGAAACAATTACAAAGATGTTGCATTTAATTATCAAAACTTAGCACCTCCTGTATCCATACTCATGAATAATTATTCTCAATCACCCATCACCTCTACTTATTACCAACCACCTCTCAATTTCACGACTATAGCATTAAATGCATTTGTACCAAATCCATAAACGACTTCACCCAATTATGCTTTCCTAAAACAGCTTTTGCAGAGTATGTCATCCTTTTAGCAAAAAGTGACAATTTGACTAATCCTTCCTCTCAACCTACCTTACCAACATATCATGCTCGTAGTCCTTTATCTTATACAATCCTAAGAGCTCAAATGCCTAAAAAATTTGAGACTCCTTGTTTGAAGAGTATAGTGGTAAAGGTGATCCTAATACTTATGTGACAGCATTCACAGTAATGTCTAATGATTTCTTGTTTGACAAGGCATTGTTAGCAAAACTCTTTCTGCGTTCTCTCAAGGATGTTGCTTTGGAATGGTTTTAATCTTTACCTCCTAATTCAATACATTCCATCTCACATCTAGTTAATCAATTCTTGCAACACTTCCAAGCAAACATTAGACCTACTATCTCATTGATTAATTTGGTCCATTGTAAACAAGGTCTGAAAGAGAAATTAACAAAATTCATCAGTTATATCAAGCTCTCATTGCACAAATTCAATATATGATTAAAGATGAGGATGTTCAAAAAGTATTCATTACGAATCTACAACTGAAAATATGTGATAAAATGCTTTTGATGAAGTATAGTTCTTTCCAACATCTATGCACACTCTTTGAGATTACCAACTTTTAGCTAGTCAGTATAAGAATCATACCTCATCAGCTCTTGTTGGTCAATCCACAGTTAGAACATCTCAAAATTCATTTAAGAAGAATAACAAGAATTTCATTAAGATCAATGGGCAACATTTGAATAACTTTCAATCACAAGTGTTTGCTATTACAAAGCCTAATCGGACACCATTTTCAATTCAAGCAGCAACAGAGACAATTCACTCCATTATCAGATTCTCTTAATTAAATAATGACTCAAGCAGTGAACAACAATCTTTTAAAGATTCCTCATGCTCGTCCACTAGACAATAGGAAGATGTAAGGACCTTCATTTGATGCTAATGCCTATTGTCACTATCACCGCTCGATGGGACATGATACTGAAAGATGTATGCGTCTTAAACATGAAATTCAAGACCTCATCAATTCTAATGTGATACAGGTTATTGGTGTGAATGACAATGGAAATAAGTCAGTATCTCCTCTGAATCAAAACCTACAAATCTTCACTGATCCTTTTCCTAAACATAACAACATGGTGGAACAAAATACAATAGAGATTGTAGATGACTATCTCGACTATGATGAAATAATTAGGATGATAGAAGTAGATAAGATGGTAAACGAAGATCTACTTTGCCCATGAGGAAAAGGTATCTATGCTAAGGTTCCTCCTTCATTATCCCTTTATGGATCATGACATAACCAAAATGCACAAGATAAGAAAATGGAATAGCCTATGTGTAATCACTTGAAGCAACAAAAAGTTGTGATGATGAAAAGCATCCCATTTCATCATGAAAGGCTCCTTCATCAAGAAAATAAAAATAAGAAAGAAAAAGAAAGGAAAAGAGCAAGGCGTGAATCATCCATGGAAAAAGGTAATTATTCCCCTCCCCCCAAACATCAAAAGATTTCAAACATACAAGGTCTTGAGAAACAAGCAACACATGACTATTTTGGAAATAAACATCAAACATGTATGAGTTCCTCACACATTTTACCACCCTTGATGGAGCACCTCTCTAAGATGCTCGCAAGTTTGGCCTCCTCTTAAATGGATATATTTATGTTGTTGTGTTGTGTTCCCCTGTATGGTGTTAAATGTTGTTTAGGTCTCCTTGGATGACTCTTGATACTCTTGTAAGGTTAAGGATACAAGGAGACCGCCTTTGTTGTGATACTTCTTCTATTTGTTTCTCTATTCTTCCACTCTCCTCTCTATTATTTCAATTGTTGTATGTGGTTCCTTGGGGGCATAACATTATGGAGGATGTCTTGGAGGTGTTTTCCCATATTGCATTCCTAAGTCACTTTTGTCTCCTCTCTCACTTTTCATGTGTTTCATTCTTCAGTGACTCTACTAGTTGGTGGATGATGATAACAAATAAATACTTATAAGGACTGATAACACAATTTTATGAACATGATCTATTCCCACTCTACAACTATTGACAGGATACCTGGTCTCTCCTATTCAAACTAACTTCTACAACCTTCTGTCCCAATGGCAACAGGAACCAGGTAGGAACAATAAAGATTTACACATTATAATGCAAATAAAAACCAATCTTGGTTAAATGATAGAAATTTGCAACTAAGCTTCACACAATGCATTAAGAATTCATCTTAAGGGACTAGGTCAATCAAGATAGTAATAGACAACATGACATATCAGATATCCATAACTTAAACATGGCACCAACTTATATTGTTAAATATCATAATACAAATATCTTTGATTACATACATTGCCAAGATTGATGGGCCAACATTGGTATACCAGTCACCTACTACAATGCTCGTCATGTCATTTCTACACACCAATCATCTTGTTAATGGTTTCCTCCCCTTTCACATGGTTCTGCATTCTCATTCTTCTCTTCCCAATATTTATTCTCATAGTCCCATCATTTCTCCTTTACGGCTTCTATCTCTATTGCACCCTCTTGCTCAATCGCTCACTTCCATCGTTCATCCTCCCTTACTTGATGCAGCCTTTTCCTTGATCAACCTTCATCTATTTTCCTTATGGCCTTATTCCCTTGACCATTATTGGGCCACAACTGCTTCCTTCTCATTTACGGCCCTCTCCTTCTCACACTGTCAGCCTCTTCTCAATCAGCCTCTGACTCTTTATTTCATGGCCTTTCCCGTATCATCCCTTCTTCAATATGTTCAACCACTATTAAATTGGTCTTGTCCTTCTTTCTATATGCCTTCGGCCTCTTACTAAGGTGACCTCCTTTTTCTCTCCGCCTTCTTCAACCTTTTGACCTCTTCTATTATCTTATGTGTGGCCTGCCTATCAATGGGCCTCTTCCAGATCCTTCTACCAATCTCCTCATCGTCAATCCTCTTTGCAGAGAGAATCATTCATTCTCAACCGTTACCAAGATGTTACTGCTCCACGCCTTCTAACTGCTCTGTAACTGTAACTGGGTGTTTTTTTGTCTTCTTTTCAATACTCTACCTTCTTCACAGCAATGGTGTACTTTTATTGCTTTCCTCTAATTCTTCTGTTGTCATTTCATCTTCTCCTGCCTTTTCACTGAGTATGGAGGTGTTTTACCACTCTAGACCATCCTCCAACCATTCACCATGATGGATTCTTTCTTCTGTCAGCATTTTACCTACAACCAACTGCCTTTAGCATATGTAACTGAAGCCTTAAAAATGACTAATAGACTATGAATGTTCTTGTTGCTTTGGCGACTAGAACTTCCTACCATCTACATCCTATCATCCAACCCCTCAATGAACCCAAAATCAACACTAACACAAAATTTTGAAAATTACGAAGATGCCCCTGCATTAGACTTCCTAGGGGACAAAAATCATGTGCTTTGACACATGGGGTGATCCTACAAACTTATCTTAATCTTTTTCTTCCACTTCTTCTAGCATCTTATGGGTACTATTGTCTTATTCTTCCAATATTGTGGTCGTTTATTCAATTCTTTACTCATGAAATCAATCCCACCATTCAACATTCTCCTATTCTAGTCTTCAAAGATTTCCATAGCTTCCAATTTACTCATACGATACATCTGTATAACATCCTTTATTTCATCTGTACACCTCAACATATTTCCACCTCCTACCACCTCACTTAACATACTTTCTAGTCTAATATCAACCAGGGCCAATGTTGCAACTTTATACCATTATCATCTTTATTATTCACACCCCAACACACAAAATCTGTAGCTTTTTCAGCAACAATCATTTGATCCTCATCCATATCTTTCATCTGCACATTGGTCACCTTTCCACTTGTTTGTATTCGTCTAAGCTTATCATTCCACTCCTCTTCGATGGCTGCATACTTTGCCCATAAATCATCTTTAGTGTTTTTACTTGCTACTCCTGATTTTATTTCTGCATTAGCTTCAACATCCTTTTGTTTGTCTTCTTCTTCTTTGAGCATTGTTGTTCCAATATTACCTTCTCTATCCATGGTTGTTCTCTTATTTAGATCTACATTTTCATGTTTTATAGCATATGCCACTGTTGTCCTATTTTTATGTTCAACTCTTCCATTATATCTTCCAATCTGCATTTGCTTACCTTCCTTCTTCTACTGATATTTATTCCTCCTCATCTCTTTCTCATCCAACCACCTCCATATGTTTTCCTCATTTTTATAAATTTCATTCAAAGCCTCATAACCAGCATCATCAAAATTTGACATCTTGTTTAAATTTTCTCTACCTTTTCTTTTAACAAAATCATCCAAAGTTTCAAAAGCATCATTAAACTCAACTTGCTTACCTTTCACATCACATGGGACATTCTCTAACTGATGCCCATCTACTGCCTCCATGCTCTTCTCATCAGACTCCTTCTCATGCCCTTTATCAACATCTTCCTTTTCAACTTCCATTCTTGTCTCAGTGTCATGTATTGCAGAACCACTTGTCTTTTCTGCTACCACACTCTTTTCTCTCCATACCTTGTTTGCCACAACCTTGTGCAGATTTCTCTTTATTGATGCATTTGGTCTTCTTGCTTCTTGCCTTGCATTATTTCCTCTAGGCCCCTTTGTTGGCCATTCTATCTTCAAATCTGATTGCCACTTGTTCATTTGCATACCCTTCTTTCTTTGCACCTGATTGTTAGCATAAACACAATCAAAAGCATTGACTTCTTTACAAGTTAACTACTGCTCCATAACAACTTGTTTCCTTTGCCAACATGGAAATATGTACCCATGATCCTTAATAACACTTAAATATTCCAATTTATTCCTCTCCCTCTCAACTTATCTATCCATTTTCTTATCTTTACATTCATGACTAAAAGCAACATCCATACCTCCATTTGTATGTGCAATAGTCCGCAGTCTTGATTGGTTTCCACCATGGGTTTCTTTGATTTCCACCTTTTCCTCTTCATAAGCATCCAGTACTGCATCCACAACCTCCTCCAAGGAATCATAAAATGTTGGGGCTACCTTCACATCTTCATCCTCATACTGGAAATCTTCAGCATAAAATTCCTCATCATTCTATGGTACTCCACTACGTACCACTGCAGCAAACTCTTCTAGACACACTGCTGCAATTATCCTCCTTTTATGCACATCTTCAATTCTTTCTTTGGGTGCTATTCTTGCCTCATCTTTCATCACCTTCAAGGTCCCATTCTTGACCTTCCTCAACACATTCTTCACACCTGCATACACATCTATAAACACAATATTAGCAAACAACATAAGAGACCACAATGTATCCTTTAGTGTCTTCTTCATGGACACTCTCCTTTCTTCATTTCTCTCTTTCAGAAGTGTTGGTTGCTGCACTTTTTCCTCTTCCCCTCTTTCTTTCTCATCTACTCTCATGTTCTCTTCAATGAGAACTCTCTTGACCTCTTTTGGTCCAGGTTGCTCTAGAGGCAACTCCTCGCTGTCCCAATCTCTGTGGGTACTATTTTCATCTTTCTCTACTATTCTCAAGGCATTCATCTTTTGCCTTTTTCATTTCTCTAGAATCATCTTCATAGGCCACTTTACTTTCCTTTCCATTGGCCATAGCCAAAAATATTCCTAGCTACTTTCTTCTAGCCATTGCTGCCTTGCAATCATGTATTCTTTTAACTCTCTTTTCAATGCTGCCAGCTATCTTTTAAAATCTATATTTTGCTTCTTCATGTTTTCTTTCCACTGATCTCTCTTCTCAAGACTTTCTTTTCCCAAATACTTCTACATCTTACTTCCTTCTTTCATCTTCTTATGTTATCCGTAGGTCCTGGCTAAGTTGCCTCACTTCGGTAATCTACTCAGCACTTAGAACCAACCTTGCGCTCTGATACCACTTGATGGCATGATTTATGAACATGCTCTATTCCTCCTCTACAACTATTGATAGAATACCTAGTCTCTCCTATTCAAACCAACTTCTACAGCCTTTTGTCCCAATGGCGACAGGAACCAAGCAGGAACAATAAAGATTTACACATTATAAGGCAGATAAAAAATCAATCTTGGTTAAGTGACAGGAATTTGCAACTAACCTTCACACAATGAATTAAGATTTTATCTTAAGGGACTAGGTCAATCAAGATAGTAATAGATAGCATTACATATCACAGATCCATAACTTAAACATGACACCAACTTCTATTGTGAAATATCAGAATACAAATATCTTTGATTACATACATTACCCAGATGGATGGGCCAGCATTGGTTTACCAATCACCTACTACAATCTTCATCATTTTTACACACCAATCATCCCATTAATAGTTTCCTCCCCTTTCACATGGTTCTGCATTCTCGTTCTTCTCTTCCCAATATTTATTCTCATAGTCCCATCATTTCTCCTTTATGGCCTCTATCTCTATTGCACCCTCTTTCTCAATCGCTCACTTCCATCATTCATCCTCCCTTGCTCGATGCGGCCTTTTCCCTGATCAGCCTTTGTCTATTTTCCTTAGGGCCTTATTCCCTTGACCATTATTGAGTTGCAACTGCTTCCTTCTCATTTACAACTCTCTTCTTCTCACACCATCGGTCTCTTCTCAATCAGCCTCTGACTCTTTACTTCATGGCCTTTCTTGTATCATCCCTTCTTCAATATGTTCAGCCACTATTAAATTGGCCCTGTCCTCCTTTCTATATGCCTTCAGCCTCTTACTGAGGAAGCCTCCTTTTTCTCTCTGCCTTCTTCTTCAACCCTTCAACATCCTCTATTGTCTTATGCGTGGCTTGCCTATCGATGGGCCTCTTCCAGATCCTTCTACCAATCTCCTCATCGTCAGTCCTCTTTGCAGAGAGATTCATTCATTCTCAACCGTTACCAAGATGTTGCTACTCCACGCCTTCTGATCGCTCTGTAACTGCTGCTGGGCATTTTTTGTCTTCTTTTCAATACTCTGCCTTCTTCACAGTGATGGTATACTTTTATTGCTTTCCTCTAATTCTTCTATTGTCATTTCATCTTCTCCTACCTTTTCATCGAGTATGGAGGCATTTTATTTCCTATTTAATTGCCACTCCAGACCGTCCTCCAACTGTTCACCATGATGGATTCTTTCTTCTATCAACATTTTTCCTGCAACCAACTGCCTTCAGCATATGTAACTAAAGCCTTAAAAATGACTAATATACTATGAATTTTCCTGTCGCTCTGGTGATAGGAACTTCCTACCATCTACATCTTGTCATCTGACTCCTCAACGAACCCAAAATCAATGCTAACATAAAATTTTGAAAATTATGAAGATGCCCCTACATCAAGGACTTTGCGTCCCTACAACAAGAAAACAAAAATGGACATAGTCCATATATGAAGATGGGGTTGATATGTTACTGATGCTTGACTAGTAAAATCACCTCGTGTTGTGATGTGATCATATATTGTATTGTGAAATTTCTTGTAACAAACTTTTGTAATACTCTAAATCTACTTCCATGCACTTTGGAATGTTTTGTATCTCACCTTATAGCTACACTCGGTTCTGAGATACCTAAAGTATAACCTAACAGCTATACTCTGTTCCAACTCGTAAGTGTAGCCTTTGTTTATTAAGTGATAAATGATTTCTATATAAGTTTCATGAGATGATTTGGTTGTTATCTTAGCTTAGATTTTCTAACCAAAGCTTATTTATTGTTGAATAATAGTTGTTAGCAAATGATATTGATGTGTTTGTTAGGAACAATTCAGTGATCGTAAGCACATGTCACTTTGGGGCATGGGCTTTGCAAAAGCTCTTGTTCCCTCACATATTTTCACTTTACCTTAAATGTGTTTGATACTGGCAAGAGGAATCAACCACTTTAAGGTGGGGGCATATATTGTGGTAAATGCCTATATATCTTAGACATTGTGATAAAGTGTGTTTGCATATGATTCCTTTTCATCATAAGGCATCTGTGGATGTAGGTGGGGTTGCATAAATTATTTTGTTTTGTGTATACATCCTTTTCACTATAAGGCATATGTGTGATGCATGTGGGGTTGTATACTTTGTGTGCATGCTTCCTTTTCACTGTAAGGCATATGTGGATGTAGGTGGGGTTGCATTTTGAAAGCCCTTCTATGGAAGGTGAGATTGTGTCTTCCCTTGAGCGATTACATATCCTTTTGAAAGTCCTCTATGGAGGTGGGGTTGGATCTTGAGTTATTCACCCTTAAGCATGTATTTGGTAGTTGTTGTAGTGTAGCTCAACCATCAAGTGTGTTTGGCATGTCTTAGATAGTGGAGTGTAGTGATGAGCTCCTCCCTATCTCCCATGTTTGTTGTGTATAAGACATATAGTGTGTCGATGACATACTCTATGGAGCTCGTGTATTTCATGTGTTTTCTATGTGTCTTCCTTGAGTGTTTTGTGTGTTTTAGTGGTGGCACGTAGTGATGAGCTCCCCTCATGTTGTGTGTTTTGCATGTTTTGTGGTGGCACGTAGCAATGAGCTCCTCCCATGCTATGTGATTTGTATGCCTTTGATGGTGGCATGTAGTGATGAGCTCCCCCCATCGCCTAGTTAGGGTGTTATATATAATTGTTTAATCATGTTTTCTCTTCATGTATGCCTTGTGTAATGCACAATTGTATTCATGTCTTCTCCATGTATTACATGTTTTACTATCTTCTCCATGTATTGCATGCTTCTTCACTATATTCATTGTATTTTGCATGACTGTTAAGTGTTTTTTTATGTTTGCCTAAGCTTGGGGGCTAGAAATGGTTCCTTCAAATTTAGGGTGTGTCTTCACTCTAGTGTTTGATGTGTTTGACATGCTTCGACCATACTTTAATGCATGTATTGATCGTAAGATCATACACAAATTAAAGTGGGGGCTAAATGTTATGGAGTAAAAAGTGGACACATGCCTTTTTACCTCCTTGTTTAGCTCCTAGGTCCCTGTGATTACATTATACATCCTAAATATTCATCCCGTGAAAAAACCCCGATACCAATATAAATTGGGAACAAGGGGCCCATTCTTAGCCTTATCCCAGACCAAAAAGGTGCCTTGGGACTTGGGCACCCTTGCTCAAGTCCTCTCTGATTGGTCAAGGAAAATTTAAATGAATGTCAATATAAGACCATTGTAGACACCCAAAATTGACCCATCATATCATTTGTCAATTTGTCACTTTTTTTTTAAAGATAATGTGCCTGGTAAACTTTTTAATGTGACTGGCGACGCTCGTGCAACACGCCCTCCGGCTCCACGTGAATGCTTTTGTCTAGAGCAATGAACCGGTGAGGCCACAACATGGGGGACCTCATCCCCTAGCAAGAACACTTCAAACCCGCGAGCTCGTTGGCCTAGCAAAGGCGTAAAGCCTAGCGAGCTCGTTGGCCCAGTGGGGGTTTGAACTTTGGTGGCCGCCACTACAACTGAGCGACTTAACCACCGAACCATGCCATCATTGGCAGTCAATTTGTCACATTATTCACCATTGCATATGTCAATTTTGTCTAGCACACTTGTATGAGTTATCTATTTTCTTCTAAATCATCCATTTCTATAATTAATTAAATAAATTATATTTATTTAATTAATTCCATCTATTTTCATCATCTATTTTCTATCTATAATTAAATAATCTTTAATTATTTAATTATCCCATTATTCCTCTAAAATAAATAAAATTAATATTTTATTTATCTTCTCATCATGGACATAAATTAAATAAATTTATTTATTTAATTTATGTTGATTCTTCCAATTTTCTATAATTAGCTCCTTCCTCTATCATTTAAAAATAAATTAAATGAATTTATTTGTTTAATTTATTTTTATCTTGTCATTTCCCTCTCTTATCACTTTCTTCTATGTGTACAAGTCAACCTTGTTCATAATTAAAATATAAAAATGATTTAATTGGTTCTAAAATCAATCATCCACATAATCAAACTCTTAAATTAGAAAAACATTCTATTTTAAGAAAATCAATCTTATCTTTACCAACAAACCAACTACAATCATTTAATAAAAACTATCGCTATGGACACATGTCTTGTACACATCCATCCAAGCTTCTTGATTAATCTCAACCGTTCACATAGCCACCTTTTCTCCACCATTGATCAATCTTAGTAGAGACCTATATATACCCCCCTCTCACCTCATTCCATCATATCCCACACAATCTTGATAGAGTCTAGATTATCATCTCATGCATATTGAGTCCATTGAGCACTTTGAGCATATCATCTATCATCATTGCAGCTTTGACAACTATGGTTTTTCACTATTGAGAAGCAATCCACATTCCAACCAAGGAATCAACACAATCTAGGTGACATTGTTCTTTGATTTGCTTTCATTTTGTGTCATTTAGATGGATGTTTTGAAGGTGGTAGGATTGGGTTTTAATTGTAATGCTTGATCTTATTAACCTAATTTTTTCTGCTCACACAACCATTAAAAGGGTTCCTCTTTGTTGGCTCTTTTGGTTGTTCACTATTGAGAAGCAATCCACATTCCAACCAAGGAATCAACACAATCTAGGTGACATTGTTCTTTGATTTGCTTTCATTTTGTGTCATTTATGGTTGTTCGCTATTGAGAAGCAATCCACATTCCAACCAAGGAATCAACACAATCTAGGTGACATTGTTCTTTGATTTGCTTTCATTTTGTGTCATTTAGATGGATGTTTTGAAGGTGGTAGGATTGGGTTTTGATTGTAATGCTTGATCTTATTAACCTAATTTTTTCTGCTCACACAACCATTAAAATGGTTCCTCTTTGTTGGCATATATAAGTGTGTTTTTGAATTCATTATGAACCTAGATAGAAATAGCAAACTTCAAGCATTGGAGTAAAGAGTATTCAAAGAATTCATTGTGATTATAGAGCAGATTTGTATTGTCATTGTGTGTTGTTATAGGTTTTGAAGTTATCATCTATCTCTCTTTATGAGTTGAAGAGCATTCATTGTCTTAAGGGTTTCATCACATAGGTGATATCATTTGTGTTCATTGTCATTTGATTTCATCATATTGATTTATGTTTAGCCTCTACCCTGCAAGGGCACACTTTCTTTATCAAACAGTGTTGGGAAGCTTGAATGCTATCTTGTTATTTGACTGAGGCAAGCCCCTAAACACCATAATCCCCAAACCCATTTTCTTCTTGTGTGTAGGTTATAGGTGCGAGATCTAGAAAAGTGAAGACATGGGAAGACTGAGTAAGGAAAAGGGTTTTAGGATTTGACAACATTTCAAGAATATTCCTCCATACAGGACTTGGGCACATTGGAAATAGTCATTTTGCATTAACAAAGTTTAGATCTGGCATTTGGACAATCTCTGTAACATTTCCCCAGTTTGTAGTTTCTGAAGATTCCACTTCTCAGGACTTGGACACCCTCAAAATAGTCCTCAGACATTCTATAGCTTCTGAGACTCATGTTTTGATATCTTCTTAATCACTCTAGTGAAATTAGTTTCTGATTATCTGATGTACATCTCCTGTTACAATTAGATCTTTGCAAATCTAGGGTTTAGTGCATTGATTGACCTAGGGGTTTGATAAAAGTCTTGATTTAATCAGATATTTCCATAGCACTCTTGAGTAAAAAATATATAGCTAAGTCCACCTCCATTTGGTAGTGATTTGGCTCGATTTTTTCCTTGAATGTTATTGTGGAAGAGGGTTTGATCTAGTTTGCATGCTAGTCTTCTTCATTCTCTTTTTCATACATAACAATCATAAGACAAACATACAATATGAATTATTCCAATGCATGTACATTGCCACCCTAGAATTTGTAAACATAAGAATAGTATTTGTCTACATAACAACAATACTTGTTTAGATGAACATCTTATTTTATAAATGATACACTTATAGTGGATAGTTATGATATTTTATACAAAGAAAAAAAGTATTTATTACACTTGTTAATGAATGTATTTAGGACTTTTTATATGGCATTCATAAGTTCTCATGTGATCATGTAAGGGTCCAATATTGACAAATGTTTGGTCATTTTTTGATTTACATTTGGAATAATTATTGACTTATATAGTATAAATATGTTGCAAGACTAAATCGTATACCCATGACTACTATATCAACTATTGGCCCCCACTCAACTACTAGCTCCTCTCCCCTAGTTGAACAAAAAAATATCATTTGTTGTTAGAACAAAGATCATATTCTTAATTAAAATATAACTTATATGCAACCTAAATGATCTCAATACCTTTTGGTAACCATGATTCTTGTTATCTCTAACCTTTATATCCAACACAAATGACCCAATAGTCGAACACAAAATACTATTTATTATTATAAAAACAATACATTCTTATTTAAATCTTGGTGTTGCTGGTAGTGGGGGAGTGATGAGAGATGATTCTAGTAGATTTTTGCCAGCTATGGCACTACCTCTAGGTACCTAGACAAACCATTATGCCAAAGATGTGACATCCTACCATGCTACTAAATTAGCTCATTCTAGGGGCTTTAAGAAGGTTTGGATTGAAGGTGACTCCAATAACATTGTTAATTGTATAAAGAAATTCCAAAGTCCTACTTGGACCATAGCTACCTTCATAGATGAAGCTCTCAAGATTATGGAATCCTTTGAAGAGATTATTATAACCCATATACTCGATGAAGGGAATAAAGTGGTTGATGTGTTTGCTAACATTGGGGTCACTAGCCATCAATTGGTTGATATGTTACTGATGCTTGACTAGTAGAATCACCTCGTGATGTGATGTGATCGTATATCATATTGTTGAATTTCTCGTAAAAAACTTTTGCAATACTCTAAATCTGCTTCTATGCACTTTGGAATGTTTTGTATCTCACCTTGTAGCTACACTCAGTTCTAAGATACCTGAAGTATAACCTAACGGCTATGCTCGGTTCCAAACTCGTAAGTGTAGCCTTGGTTTATTAAGTGATAAATGATTTCTGTATAAGTTTCATGAGATGATTTGGTTATTATCTTAAAGCTTAGATTTTCTAACCAAATCTTATATATTGTTGAATAATAGTTGTTAGCAAATGATATTGATGTGTTTATTTGGAATGATTCAGTGATCGTAAGCACATGTAACTTTAGGGCATGGGCTTTGCAAAAGCTCTTGTTCCCTCGCATGTTTTCACTTTACCTTAAATGTGTTTGATACCGACAAGCAGGATCAACCACTTTAAGTTGGGGGAATATATTGTGGTAAATGCTCATATATCTTAGACATTGTGATAAATTGTGTTTATGTATACTTACTTTTCATCATAAGGCATCTACGGATGTAGGTGGGGTTGTGTAATTTGTTTTGTTTTGTGTATACTTCCTTTTCACTGTAAGGCATATGTGTGGTACATGTGGGGTTGTATACTTTGTGCACATGCTTCCTTTTCACTGTAAGGCCTATGTAGATGCAGGTGGGGTTGCATTTTAAAAGCCCTTCTGTAGAAGGTGGAATTGTCTTCCCTTGAGCAATTGCACATACTTTTGAAATTTCTCTATGGAGGTGGGGTTAGATCTTGAGTTATTACCCTTAAGCATGTATTTGGCAGTTGTGGCAGTGTAGCTCAACCATTAGGTGTGTTTGGCATGTCTTAGATAGTGGAGCATAGCGATGAGCTCCTCTCTATCTCTCATGTTTGTTGTGTATAAGACATATAGTGTGTTGACGACATACTCTAGGGAGCTCCTATATTCTATTTGTTTTCTATGTGTCTTCCTTGAGTGTTTTGCATGTTTTAGTGGTGGCACGTAGTGATGAGCTCCCCACATCGTGTGTTTTTCATATTTTGTGGTGGCACATAGCGATGAGCTCCCCACATGCTGTGTGTTTTGTGTTCCTTTAATGGTGGCATATAGTGATGAGCTCCCCCCATTGCCTAGTTAGGGTTATATATATAATTGTTTAATCATGTTTTCTATTCATGTATGCCTTGTGTAATGCATGACTGTATTCATGTCTTCTCCATGTATTGCATGCTTTACTATCTTCTCCATGTATTGCATTCTTCTTCATTGTGTTTTGCATGACTATCAAGTGTTTTATTATGTTTGCCTAATCTTGGAGGCTATAAATGGTTCCTTCAAATTTAGGGTGTGTCATGGCTCTAGTGGTTGATGTGTTTGATATGCTTCGACTATACTTTAATGCATGTACTGATCGTAAGATCATACACACATTAAAGTGGGGGCTAAATGTTATGGAGTAAAAAGTGGACACGTGCCTTTTTACCTCCTTGTTTAGCTCTTAGGTCCCCATGATTACATTATACATCCTAAATATTCATCCTGTGCAAAATCCCCTGAAACCAATGTAAATTAGGAACAAGGGGCCCATTCTTAGCCTTACCCCAGACCAAAAAGTTGCCTTGGGACTTGGGCACCCCTGCCCAAGTTCTCCCTGATTGGTCGGGGAAAAATTAAATGAATGTCAGCATAAGACCTTTAAAAGGGTTTCTCCTTGTCGACTCTTTTAGTTAATTTGACAAATGTTAGCAGGAAAGCATATATAAGTGTGTTTTTGAATTCATTATGAACCTAGATAGAGATAGAACACTTGAAGCATTAGAGTAAAGAGCATTCAAAGAATTCATTGTGATTCTAGAGTAGATTTGTATTGTCATTGTGTGTTGTTGCAGGTTTTGAAGTTATCATGTATCTCTCCTTATGAGTTGAAGAGCATTCATTATCCTAAGGGTTTCATCACATAGGTGATATCATTGGTGTTCATCATCATTTGATTTCATCATATTGATTTGTGTTTAGCCTCTGCCTTGCAAGGGCACACTCTCTTTATCAAACAGTGTTGGCAATCTTGAATGCTATCCTAGGATTTGACTAAGGCAAGTCCCTAAACACCATAACCCCCAAACCCATTTTCTTCTTGTGGGTAGGTTACAGGTGCGAGATTCAGAAAAGTGAAGACACAAGAAGACTGAGTAAGGAAAAGGGTTTCAAGATCTGACAACATTTTAGGAATATTCCTCCATATAGGACTTGTTTGAAATAGTCCTTTTGCATTAACAAAGTTCAGATCTGGTATTAGGACAATCTCTGTAACATTTCCCCATTTTGCAGTTTCTGAATATTCTACTTCTCAAGACTTGGACACCCTTGAAATAGTCCTCAGACATTCTAGCTTCTAGAACATAGGTTCTGATATCTTCTTGATCACTCTAGTGAAATTAGTTTCTGATTATCCATCATACATCTCCTGTTATAATTAGATCTTTACAAATCTAGGGTTTAGTGAATTGATTGACCTAGGGTTTGATAAAAGGCTTGATTAAATTAGATCTTTCCATAGCACTCGTGAGTAAAAAATTTGTAGCTAAGTCCACCTCCATTTGGTAGTGATTTGGCTTAGTTTTGTCCTTGAATGTTATTGTGGAAGAGGGTTTGATCTAGTGTGCATGCTAGTCTTTTTCATTCTCTTTTTCATACATAACAAACATAAGACAAACATACAATATGAATTATTCCAATGCATGTACATTGCCACCATAGAATTTGTAAACATAAGAATAATATTTGTCCACATAACAACAATACTTGTTTAGATGAACATTTTATTTTATAAATGATTCACTTATAGTGGACAATTATGATATTTTATACAAAAAAAAGTATTTATTACATTTGTTAATGAATGTATTTATGACTTTTTATATGGCATTCATAAGTTCTCATGTGATCATGTAAGCGTCCAATATTGACAAACATTTGGTTATTTTTTGGTTTACATGTGGAATAATTATTGACAATATATAGTATAAATATGTTGCAAGATTAAATCCTATACCCATGACTACTATATCAACTATTGGCCCCCACTCAACTCCTAGCTCCTCTTCCCTAGTTGAACAACAAAATATCATTTGTTGTTAGAACAAATATCATATTCTTATTTAAAATATAGCTTATATGCAACCTAAATGATCTCATTACCTTTTGGTAACCATGAATCTTGTTATCTCTAACCTTTATATCCAACACAAATGACCCAATAGTTGAACACAAAATACTATTTATTATTAGAAAAAACAACACATTCTTATTTAAATCATGGTGTTGCTGGTAGTAGGGGAGTGATGAGAGATGATTATGGTAGGTTTTTGTTGGTTGTGGCACTCCCTCTGGGTACCCAGACAAACCATTATGCTGAAGTTGTGGCGGCCTACCATGCTATTAAATTAGCTCATTCTAGGGGCTTTAAGAAGGTTTGGATTGAAGGTGACTCCAATAACATTCTTAATTGTTTAAAGAAATTCCAAAGTCCTAGTTGGACCATAGCTACCTTCATAGATGAAGCTCTCAAGCTCATGGAATCCTTTGAAGAGATTTTTATAACCCATATATTTCGTGAAGGGAATAAAGTGGCTGATGTGTTTGCTAACGTCGGGGTCACTAGCTAGACTATGCTCAATTGGGATGTCCACGACCCTCGATGGTAGGTTTATTTCTATTTATGGTTACCATTTTAACATGCTTAATCATTTTTGCCATAAAATGTTGGTTTCTTTCCCATTCTACATGCTGGTTTCTATGTAATTTTCTATTAAGGAGAATGTTAGAAACCCTAAGCTCTCAGTCCTCCATGAAGGTTTAATCCTTCTCATTATGGAATATATGAAAGATAACACCCCCAAAGGTGGGCTGAAGGGTAAATTCTCTGCAAAGAAGAAGGTATTCTTGGTCTCTAGTGAATCAGAGACCTAGTCTGAGGATGAGGAGTGGGTGGAAGAAGATGAATTAGAGGGTAGTGCTGAGGTGTCTGGTAAAAAAGAAAGAGGCTGAGAAGGAGAGATGTTCAAATCTCATGGTCTGAGGTGTCCCAGACGGGTGAGGATTTGGATCCCGAGGTGAAAAGGGGAGAATGGGGAAAAATAAACCTACTGACAAAGGGAAAAGCTCCATGTTTGTGAAGAAAGAAAAAAAGAAACCTATGGGGGAAGCTTCTAATATGGTCACAGAACAGGGGATGGATTTGGGTGAAAGGGATCTGGTGATGATTGATCATGGTAGAGGCGGTAAAGTCTTGCCTATTGAGGAGCCAAACATTGGCATTCCTTTCTCGGAGATCTCTGACCCCTCTCAGAATCTTCCAAATGACTTTGAGGGATTGGTGGTGAGGGTTGGGAATAGGGATGACCTGAAAGAAGCCCTTGGCTTGGTGAAAGAAGTAGTCAATAGTCAACATAAGATGACTAAGTGGTTCTTCATAGAGATCAATCATATCAATATCAATTTGAAGGTTATGCAGGACAACTTGGATAGGGAAGAAGAAACCACTATGGATTAGGATAAACATATTTTCCAGAACTAGGATGCTATTCCAAGGATGGAGAAGATGGAACGTGAGCTCCTGAGGATGAAAGAGGAGTATGGGAAAAGGATTGAGTACTTGGAGGAGAAACTGATTGGTGTTAATGAAAACCTAGAGAAGATCATGAAGATCAGTAAGCTCACTACTCAGAATAGTCTATAGGGGATGAAGCTTCTCATTGACAAGCTTAAGGAGCTTGAAAGGACTAGGTTAGGGACATTACTGCTGAGGATATCTTAGTGCTAGAGGAAATTGTTATGGTTGATAATAATTTTGGTAACAAAGAAAAGGGTAAATAAGTGGTGCAAGAGGATAAAGGGGGCTCGTCGACTCATACCAGGGGTAGCAAAAAGAAGCAGTTCGAAGATGAAAAGAAGGAGCTGATTAACTTTGCCAAACTGCATGAAAAGTTTTATGAACAAGAGATGGAAGCAACTGATACACTGAAGAAGCTATTGTAGTTTATGTGGCTTTCTGTTATGCTATTGTTTTCTATGCTTATATCTAGTTTTTTGGCTATCAGTAGGCTTATGGTTGGCTTTATGTTTATGGACTGCTGCGTGTTATAAAGGGTTTTGGGCACCCTTCAAAACTTGTTTTACCATATAATCAAAAACACATTCTTATTTAAAATACAACTTGTATTCAACTTTAAATGATCATAAAACTTTGTTACAACCTTTTACATTTCATGACAAAGTATAAGGTGTTTATTAAACTCACCTTTTACATTTTTCATAGGACAAACATACAATATGAATTATTCCAATGCATAGACATTGCCACCCAAGAAGTTGTACACATAAGAATAGTATTTGTCCATGTAACAACAATACTTGTTTAGATGAGCACCTTATTTTATAAATGATATACTTATAGTGGATAGTTATGATATTTTATATAAAGCAAAAAAATATTTATTACACTTGTTAATGAATGTATGTATGATTTTTTATATGACATCCATAAGTCTTATGTGATCATGTATGGGTCCAATATTGACAAACATTTGGTTATTTTTTATTTACATGTAGAATAATTATTGACAATATATAGTATAAATCTGTTGCAAGACTAAATTGTATACCCAAGAGTACTATATCAATAATTGGAGCCTGCTTGACAACTGCCTCCTCTCCCCTTTTCAACTTTAAATGATCATAGGATATTTTGACAACCTTTTACATTAATGACAATGTATAAGGTATTTATTGTACTCACCTTATACATTTGTCATAGGACAAACATGCAATATGAAGTATTCCAATGCACGCACATTGCCACCTAAGAAGTTGTACAAATAAGAATGGTATTTGTCCACATAACAACAAGAATTGATTAGATGAACACCTTATTTTATAAATGATACACTTATAGTGGAGAGCTATGATATTTTATACAAATCAAAAAAGTATTTATTATACTTGTTAATGAATGCATTTATGATTTTTTATATGTCAGTCATAAGTTCTCATGTGATCATGTAAGAGTCCAATATTTACAAACATTTGGTCATTTTTTGATTTACATGTGAAATAATTATTGACAATATATAGTATAAATATGTTGCAAGACTAAATCCTATACCCATGAGTACCACATCAACTATTAGACCATGCTCGGCTACTAGCTCCTCTCCCCTACAACTTTCTCAAAATAAAACACAATTCAAAAACATACCAACTCTACTATTATTAAAAGAAGAGTTCATGTGATCATGTTTGGGTCCAATATCGACAAACATTTGTCATTTCTTGATTTACATGTGGAATAATTATTGACAATATATAGTATAAATATGTTGCAAGACTAAATCCTATACACATGAGTACCATATCAACTATTAGACCATGCTGGACTATTCGCTCGACTACTAGCTCCTCTCCCCTGTAACTTTCTCAAAATAAAACACAATTCAGAAACATACCAACTCTACTATTATTAAAAGAAGAGTTCATGTGATCATGTAGGGGTCCAATATCGACAAATATTTGTCATTTCTTGATTTACATGTGGAATAATTATTGACAATATATAGTATAAATATGTTGCAAGACTAAACCCTATACCCACAAGTACTATATCAACAATTGGACCCTGCTCGACTACTAGCTCCTCTCCCCTATAACTTTCTCAAAATAAAACGCAATTGAGAAACATACCAACTCTACTATTACTAAAAGAAGAGTTCATTTGATATACACGACCCTCGTTTTTTTAAGTAACTTTTGGTAAGGGAGTTACCAGTCCCTAACGTCCCCACATCATTAAACATTAGGAGATTTTAGCCCTGATTTCCCTGAAGTGGGGACATTCGAGCCTTAAACAGGTGAAGTCGGTTGGCCTAATGTAATGCACAGTGGTAGAAAGACAAGTTCCAGGTTTAGCCACAAAGCATTTATACTGTAACTTAATAAGAAATTTGGTCCTCCTATATTCGAGGAGAACAAAATTGGGCATAAGCTAGCTCCTATCATCATATCTCGAACAAGGTGCATGGCTTATTGGGTGCCCATAATATATTCTTATAGCTTCTAGGCGAATGGAAAATCCCCTCTCGAACAAGGTGCATGGCTCATTGGGTGCCCATAACATATTTCATTGAGCTTCTAGCGAATGGAAAATCCCCTAATTGTCCTTTTTTTAGTTTGATTCCAAAGAGACCAATCGCCATAATTTGCAGATAACTTCAATTAAAATGACCTTAGCACTTAGCAGTACACCGCCCACATTATTATTATAAATAAGATTTGCAGAGAGGCTTTGCAAGTTCAATCAAAGCACGTCCCATCAAAGTCCCACCTCTGCAGACTTAGGTGCTTCTTTTTTTCCTTTCTGCTGCAACCCATCTAACTCTCTTCATCACTACCTTTTCTTTTCCTTCTGCAAACTGGTTTCCTCATCATTAGACCTCCTCTGGGCTGGAATTCCACCCTCCAGTTATCAACAATGTGTCAATGCATCTGCTTTAGTGCTGTGAATAACTCTTCTTGTAATACATCTGAGGAGGAGAAGAAGAAGATGGCCCCAAAGACCAAGTATTATTATAAGAGCTCTGGGAGTAGCAAACATGGTGAGAAAGGGAAAAAGGGCTCAAACAAAGGGCGTTGTATGAGTGCTGTGAATGAACAGAGGGCCAGATTATATATCATTCGCCGATGTGTCATGATGCTGCTCTGTTGGCATAAGTATGAAAATGCCTAGCCTCAAGAATGGTCTTGAGGGCCCTGGCTTTGGTTAGAATGCCTAACTGGGTTCACATGAATTGAACAGTGAAATGTTTGGTGTGTTGATTTACATCAGGCTAGAGATGAATCTGTGTATCTTGTGCAGAATCGGAATTCCAGTCTTTGTAAGCAAAGGCATATTCATATAAGCATTTGTAGCTCTGTTTGGGTTTGTTATCGTTGGATTTTAATGTGCATAGATTTAGGTTGCTCTGTGTTTTGTTAAGATTGTTTTGTCGGTATGAAAGCTACCCAATTGTGGTCCTAACTTCCTTTTCACAATGCAATTCTCTTTTGTTTGGATGCAAAATGTCTGCATATGAGTATCTTTTGAACTCTTGACTATCTTTAAACTGGCAGAAAAAATATTCCTTTATTTCTCATCCAGTTGACAGATGCTCCTTCTTATGTTGGCAATTAAGGCAGGGGTATAAGAAATTGGGACCTGTGGGTAATGTGAAAGATAGGTTAGCAAAGTAGGCCCACAGGAAAATGAAGTTTGTAGTTGGTTAAGATTCTCCATAGGATGATGATACATTTAACAAGACCGTCAATGCCAGTCGTGGATGTACTTCAAAACTTGTTTGAGAGCTCCCCTGGTCCCCATTTTTTGTAGGGTCGGATGAGGTAAAGTATCATGGTAGGATGACGAGGTTATCTCTATCCACTTTAGTTTCAGATTCTGATTGATATTTGGTTAAATGGGTATCCAGTGCAGCTCATAACTTTATTGGTAATAGTCAGTGTATATATATATATATACTTTTTATAAATGCCCAAATCAGAATTCTGTTTATTCCCAGGCTAATCTATTTAGAGGGCAACCATTGCCATCAGACTTATCTACTCCAAGGCTGTTTTTGGGGCTCTATTTGTATGGAATGATCTTACAAATCTTGCATTGCTTTTTCCTTTTGGTGTGGTGCAAGGTCAGAGCACTGACTCTCTGCAGCTAAAACCACTTGTTTCATTTGTGGGTATTCTATTTAACAGGTTGATTGCAGATAGGGTAAAGTTGCTTGCACTGCAGTTTAATGAGCAGGGGAGCTAAACTTTCATTGTCGTGTGCCTTTCCCTCATTATCTTCTCATAGATCTTTTAACATTAAGGTTTATGCCCATTTACTTTTTCTTGGTGCAGCTATGTTGACAGAGTGAACTGAACCAGAAACATGCTATTGTAGCAGAGGAACAATTGCATGCCACTTCATCTCTCTTGATAAAAAATTCACAGGACCCTTACAGGACTCTTCCAATGAGCAAGAAACGAGAGCTTAGATAATCTAACACATGCTAATTGTCTCAAAAAAAAAATTGGTAATTAGATGGACTGGACCTTTTTTGGCCCTTCATCAAGTTATTTTTGGTAATTTGTCAATCTTACCATATGGGTTTGGTTTTCTGGTGACTCAGTATGGATGTCACTCTTCATGATTGTTAATAAATACTGACATCAAATACAGTCCTTTGATAGGAAATTAATTTAAGCATGATTACTATTGAGAGTATTTTATTCTAGTTGATTGAATAAAATGTGTGCAGTGATATTCATTCCATAATAAAACATATTTGCTCAGCTGTGTTAAGTATTTCCTTAGCCTCACATATAAACAGGAGGGCTCTTTGTTAATTGGGTTTAGGCTCTATCCTTGAGAAATGGAGTCATGCAACTGTTTATTAGTTTCACCTATCTAAAAGATGAAAGAAAAAATGTTTTATCTGTAGTTCCAGGAGACTTCTGTATAGGTATTCGCATACACACATATATATACCTACCTACCAAGTACTCAATGGAAGCACTGTGCTCATTGTTATTCTCGTCCCTGGCAAAATTGTTGCATAAAAAGCCAAATTGTTATGGAATCTTTGATTTGGGAATAGATTGTTCTCAGTGCATCAATTTGTAAAAGTAGATTCTAAGATCTAATGCATATAGACTTTTGGTTTATTGAAGATATGAAATTCTTCTGGAATACAGAACACCTTTTATACCACATGCATACCCCGAACAGTAAAGTAAGAAGCTTATCCATAAGCAGCCTGAACACTGATGATTAACTCAGTCGTTGCAAAGTTGAAAGTCAATACTAGTTTACATAAAAATGCAGATCTGAGAAAGACAGGTTGTCCCCTGGAAACAATGAATCCCAACACATTGTTGCTAATGTGGCCACATTTTAGGGGCACGATGCTCAACTGAGCAAGGCAGGTTGTCCACCGGAAACCATGAATCTCTACATTTTGTTTCTTGTCTTCCTATTCCTTGGGGACATTTTAGGGATTTGAGATTCAACAGAGTGTTTATAAAAGAGAAAGAATTTGTGGGTTGAATTTAATATGGAGACATGCAAAGGAATAGAATGTTGTCTGTTCTTGTGCTTTTCATTGTTTATTGTCATCTGATTTTTTTTTTGGGTTAGGAAGTTTCAAGTTGAGACTTCACTGGGATAAAGAGATCTTAATCCCAATATAGGGATATTTAATTATATTACAAGAACCAAGAGATGTTAATTTTATATGTTTATATTTAAAATTAATTTTATGTTGGTTGGAAGGTTTGGTTTTGGCAAAATAATAGTCCAATATATTTTGTTCAAATATATGTTTCCTTAGGCTAATTAGGTAAATAAATATAATTAAGCACAAATTAACCTAAGGACACAAGGTGAGGTGTAGATGGAGTGACATAGAAAGGATCAAATTAGACAATATCAAATAGTGCAAACGAGGTGACACCATAAATAACAATTAATGAAGAGGGAGAATACTTAGCTCTATGCTCAAAGATTATATGCCAATTGACAAAGGCAGTGAAATAGATATGCTTTGGAATCTAGAAATGTGCTAGGTAGCCACATGTATGGATAATAATCAAAATATTCTTCTCTATTCTATGTCAGGTCATCCTGATAGTTATGGATCTAGTTCATGGATGTGCTTGTAAACTTGCTCTATGATGCTCTCTAGATTCTGCCTCATATTTTTTTTTGAAAATAGATTGTTAGATGATGATATTTTTTGTCAAACTCTTAGGATTTTCTATCAAGCTAGCAGTATTTAGATAATACCCTTTATACAACAAACTTTAAACATGCACATGAATTCTAGAATGATTGCGAGTTGATCCGTGAGCACTAAGATAAGTGTGATTAGATTCTTTGATTGCTTTAAGTATTTTGAGTGTAATGAATGTCTTATTATACATAAGCATAACTCTAAATCGTAAAGATATGTGCAAAGTCGGCCTAGAGCCAAATTCTAAGATGGGGCTAGCTAGCTAAGTGTTTGGTTTTGATTTTACAATTAAAATGATCAAGATCATGGCTATGAGGACAACCTTGCACTCATAGACATGACTTGGGTCAAATGACTAGGTTAGGTCTATGTCTAGTAGGATTGGATTATGGATAATGATTAGAATCAAATAGATAAACTAATTGGACTAGGATTGCATGTAAATAAGCATATGGATAAGTGATAAGGATAGGGCTAGATACAACTAAGGCTAGGTGTGTAGGCCCAACTATGCACAAAAATGTGACATCTAGATAGCTATATAAATGCATTAAGGCATTGCCTCAAGTTAGGCACAAAACTAAATGAGAAATGCATTGAGGATGCATTTCCATTACACTTTTTCCCCACTTTGAGATGCATGTGAATCTCTAAGTATGAACCATGCATCTCTAAATATGTAGCATTCTCAAACATGCCTAAACTAAATGCAACAAACAAATGAACCTATGGTCCATAAAGGACAAAGATTCTCTTTCCATGTTCTTTTCTTTCATGTGTTCTTCTGTGAGTTCTTACAAGACAAGGGATAAAAGATTTCATGAGTAACTTTTGACTCACAAGATAAATTAAATTCAAAAATGAGAATGTTAGTAAATCATATATGCCCCCATTCAATTTATTTCCCCCATAGGGTGCAATTGCTCAAGGAAGATCTTATCAATATATCAATGTGAGCATGAGCATATAGTAATAGATTAATAATAGGATGCATCATGAGATAATCCTTCTCATAATCCTATCTGAAATAAATAACAAATGATAAGCATGGAAACTTACATATAATCATTCAAGCATGAAAATATAGCAATCATAGGTAGAAGAGTACATCATGAGAAGGATGGTAATTGACTAAAGACAGAAACAAAGATAGGATCATGGCCCACAACATGTAAAAATATAATGGTGATGTGATCCTTAATGGCCAAAAACACCCATGGAAGTACAATAAATGGCCCTAATGTGGCATGTTGGTAAGACAAAGCCAAGCATTTCCCATTAGATTGACAACCTAAAAGGGTGGCCTAATTATTTTTTATTGTACAGTTAAAAAGGTCTTTTGTTCATTTCATGACCATTGGATAAGTCTACTACATATAGAGTAGATATAAATAAGAGAATTTGGTAAATATGAATAATATAATAGGGTTCATATAGAAGAAATATATAATGGAATATATCTAAATATCAAGAATATAGTTATATTGTTGACCTTGACAATACAAGAAGAAGAATACAAAATCATTAATATAAAGAAAGAATATTTTTATTGATAAATTCCTAGGGATTTTAATAGTATGACAATAATTACCAAAATAGAAAATGATTATGTATGATTGTGTAAAATAATGTCTTTTGCTATGTATAAAACTAAATAGTTACTCTTTGCTCTTGAGTTTTGAGTGAATTTGATTATTGGTTTATGATTCATATTATGACACAAATATGAAATTAGTGAGTAGTCTCCTCTCTTTTGAATGATACATTTCTTTATGAAAGACCTTCAATTCATTTGAAATTCATAAGGGATTTACTTGTCTGTATCTCGTTACAATTGATCATGTAGGTTTATGTTTTACTTTGATGGTTACAATACTATTTAAAGCATATGTGTGGCAAATAGACTCCTATGAAGGTCAATGGTGAAAACCCTCAAGGGCACCAAAGGCTAGAAACAAAAGAACATATCCTCGAGAAAAAAAAATTAGTTAGAGTCACAACAAATCACTAGAACAGTAGTGTACAACATAAATAAATGACTTGTGGCAACTCCAAAGAGACACAACTATGAAGGAATATGACTGGAGCCCCTATATGTAATGGTAAACATATGTGTACGGCATAAGGATATGTAATAGATAGGATAGAGTATAGTAATAGCATAAAGAACATATAATAGAGAAAGAGATAAGTGATATGATATAAGAGCATAAAAGAGAGATGTATGAATAATGAGAGAATAAAATAGGATACCAAAGTGAAGCATGAATGTAATGGAATATGATAATGTATTATGATATGATGAATATATGAGAATTCTATGGAGTTGTATAATAATCCATCACATTATTATGTAATCCATCACACTTGTTTTGTTTCTCTTCCTTATCTATAACACTAAGGTAAAACATAACACTAACATAGAAATAACATAGATCTCTAGTCTCTGATTTCTTCTCAACATTTGGTTCCTTTGTTGGGACCCTAGTTATTGGTGGTAAGGAGATGGCTAAACTAAGGGAGAGTATTGTGATTGAAATTTTTTCAAGGAGGAGTAATTACAAATAAATAAAGAAGCAATTGTGATGTTGTGCAATGGTGCACACTAGGTTCTTGCCTTCGAGGGGTTAGGCACTTATAGGCTAACAAATGGAATGGGAGGATCCTAAAGGAGATCTTGAAAAGATGTAATCATTGAGGCAAGTCTAAGTTGAGCCATTGAGGATAGATAAAAGGATCAATATAACACCAAATAAAAAACACCCATGTCTAAAGGAGATAACAAGTAATTAAGATAAATTGTTGAAGAGATTGAAATGACATTTGAGATGAACATTGATGAGGAAAGGATGGTGAAATAAATTTAGGAGAGAGAGGAAAGATATCATAGAAGAATTGAGAAGGCTAGGGAAGCCTCATTGGAGTGCACCAAGAGGGCTATTATAAAAGTTTAGAGTCTGCAATTAGAGGGATGAATGGTAGGATGACACTCACTAACATTGACATATTAGAGTAGCCATTAACCCTAATAAAAAAAGAAAAATGAAATCTAGCATAGATGGTAAAACAATTAAAGGAGTATGAAGAATCAATTGAGTTGGATAGGGGAGGTGGTACAATCATGGATGGAGGGTCCATGAATAGGACTACCCTACCATGCAACCTTAGAGTAAACACAACGGAATAAACACAAAGAATGGAACAATCAATGAAGATTTATAGATTCAATATCATGAACAAGTACAACTTTCATATGTAGGCAATATGCAGACTATAGTTGGCTCTCATGCCTGTCCTCTGGCTTATTACAACTTACAAGAAAGATATAGCTTTGAAGCACTTTCCACAATACTACTATTCTAACTCTCCCAACTATCAACTTCCACTAACTACTAACTACCACCTCCTAATGCATATAGTGAATGATTATATAGCAATTCCTAGCTCAAGGAATGATCCACGTTAGCCTTAAGGGTTTCAAAGTTCATTTCTTGCTGAAATGTGTAGGTAAACCTGATTCCAATGGTGAAGCCTCCAATGTTGATGGATCATGTTACGGTTCCGGTTGAAGGTGCCTCTGGTCCCATAATGACTTGTGAGATGTTTCATTAGGTACCGCACATCACTAGAAGGTGCCGCAAACTTGGTGTGTTGAACTGAATGATGAATGCTCTGAACAATGAATCGTGAAGAAGATTTTGACAATGATAACTTTCTATAGACAATTGCAAATCTCTTGAAATCTAGATATGATGTAGATGAGCTATTGTAGTGTCTTGATCTTGTGTTGTGAGTTGTGAAATGTTCATGTGGTGAAATGTGGTGCAATCTACTAAGACTAAATTGACTAAAATGTAAGAAAAGAAAAGAAACAAAATATTTTTGGTTGATACAAGATTGCCTTTCAACTTGGGATGCTCCTGCATCAGACACCTAGGGTTGTTTGAAAAGTGAGTCCCTCACGTTCCTAGGGCTAGAGGAAAAGCAATGCTTCCTACCTCAACCTGAGAAATCCATGATGAATCTTCCTCTAGTCTTCCTTTCCACTTAACTAGGAACTCCTTGTACTTCTTGCCTCTGGTGTTGCACCCAACTCTGCTATCCAAAATATGTTCTATCTGTTCATGTTGTTGATGCAGTATCAAATCAACTTCTACGGTTTTGTCACTTTATTCTCCTTCATGATACTGATATAAGTCTACAATATTAAAGATTGATGATATGCCAGGTGCTTCCGGTAATTCCACTTCACCTGCATTTTTTGAGGCAAACTTCTTAAGAATCTTACATGGTCCAAACTTCCTCATCTTTAGCTTGTTGTATGTCCCTATTGAAAATCTTTCCTTTCTAAGGTATACCATGACTTCATCCCCACAAAAAAATTCCTTAAGTCTCCTCTTCTCATCTGCTTGTCCCTTATACCTGTTGTTCATCTCTTCCAAATACTTCTAGACCTAAGTGTGTACTATTTCCATGTATCTTGCAAATTCTTCTGCTTCTAACTCCTTTTGTTCTCCATACTAATGTCTCTAATTTCCGCAACTCCTCTAGGTTGTAATCTAGTTACAATTTCAAATGGTGTCTTCCTTGTACTTCTGCTCACTGAATTATTATATGCAAACTCTACTTGCGGTAGAATTCTATCTCAATTTCTTGCCTTATCTCTTACCAAACATCTCAACAAGTTTCCCAAACTCTTATTTACCACTTATGTTTGTCCATCTGTCTATGGGTGAAATGATGAATTGAACTTTAGATTTGTCTTCATCTTCTTCCACAATGTCCTCCAGAAGTATCCTATGAACTTTGTATCCTTGTCTAAAACTATACTCTTTGGTAATCCATGCAATCTCACAATCTCCTTGAAAAATAGGTCAAGAACATGTACAATATTATTTGTCTTCTTACAAGGAATGAAATGTGTCATCTTTGAAAATCTATCCACTACTACAAATATATAATCATGTTCCCTTTGTATCCTTGGTAACCCTAATATGAAATCCATGCTTATATCTCCACAAGGTCTTTCTAGTACTATTAAAGGTTTATACAATCCAGTATTCTAACTACTCCTTTTTGCAACTTGACAAATTCTACAACATTGAACAAACTTCCTAGCATCCCTATATATCTGAGGTCAAAAATAATGTTCATTCACCAAAGCTACTATTTTATCAATACCAAAATGTCCTACTAATCCACCACTATGTTTCTCCTTGATCAAATTCTCTCTCAGTGAGCTCCATGGAACACACAATTGATTCCCTTTGAACAACATATCATCTTGCATGAAGTAATCCAACCACTTTTTTTTGTCAGTCACAAATAGTACTCTACATGCTTTCCATGCTTCCAAAAAATCAAGATCATCCTCATACACGTGCTTGAGTTCTTCAAAGCCTAGTACTTCTACCCACATTTCTGTCAACAAGTCCCTTCTTCTGCTCAATGCAACTGCAACTTTGTTTGATTTTCCACTATGGTGTTTCAACACTAATGTATAACTTTGCATGAATTCTACCCACCTCATGTATCTCTGATTCAACTTACCATGATTGTTCACATACTATAAAGCTTGATGGTCAGTGTACAACACGAATTCTTTTGGAAACAAATAATGTCTCCAATTCTTCAAGGCTTTAATTATGGCATAGAACTCCTAATCATATACTAAATATATCCTCCTTGCATCATTCAACTTCTCACTAAAATATGCTATTGGTCTCCCTTCTTGGCTTAATATTTCTCCTATTGCATTTCCACTAGCATCATAGTCAACCTAAAATACTTTGTCAAAATCTGGTAATGTTAACACTGGTTGCTCTATCACCTTTTCTTTCAATAATTCAAAACTCCTATGTGCTCCTGATGTCCACTTAAAATCCTTCCGGTCCCCTCTCATTGTCATTGTCATGGGTGTACATATGGTACTAAAATTTCTAATGAACTTCCAGTAGAAACTTGCCAATCCATGAAAAGATCTTACCTACCCAATATTCATAGGTGTGTGCCATTCAATCCTTCCATAGAAATCACAAATCCCAAATATACCAATTATGTCTTCATGAAACTACATTTCTTGATGTTTATCATCAATTTCTCCTCTCAGCCTCTAAAATACTTGTTTATTATGCCGTGAATGTTCTTCTCTAGTTCTACTAAAAATCAAAATATCATCCAAATAGACAATAATAAACTTACCCAAGAATTTCTTCAGTACCTCATTCATCAATCTCATGAATGTACTTGGTGCATTAGTTAATCCAAAAGGCATGACTAACCATTCATACAATCCCGCATTGGTCTTGAAAGCAGTCTTCCATTCATCTCCTTCTCTGATTCTAATATGATGGTATCCACTCTTTAGGTCTATCTTTGTGAAATATCTTGCTCTGCTCAAACAATCCATAATATCATCCATCCTTAGAAACAAAAATCTATACTTGATTGTGATCTTATTGATTGCTCTTGAATCTGTACATATCCTCCATTCTCCATCCTTCTTTGGTGCTAACACTACTGGTACTATACATGGGCTTAAGCTTTCTCTAATTAATCATTTTCTCAAAAGCTCTTATATCTGTTTGTTTAGCCCCACATTTTTTGTTGGTGTCATCCTATGTGCCTCTTTGTTTGGTAAACTGGATCTACATATGAGATCCATATGATGATAGATACTCCAAATTGGTGGTAATCCTTCTAGCACATTCTCTGATACAATATCTGGGTATTCTGTCAACAATTCTACTACTTCCTTCTATAGTGGTTCTTCTCCTTTTGTGGTGGTGTTTTCTGCACTTTGGGTACCACACTTCTTTGGAATCAATGCAAAACACATGTTCTCATGTCTCAATCCATCCAAAAATCTCCTTCCATCTACCAAACAAATTCTAGCATTGCCACATACTTCACTCTTGTTCTCTTCTTCTAAAGGTATTAGGATATGTCTTTTCCCATTTGATGTTATAGTATAGGTATTCTTCCTCCCATCATGTATTACCTTTCTATCATACTGCCATGGTCTTCCCAATAGTATATGACATACATACATCATCATAATATCACACAATACATCATCATTTCAAGATCCTATATGAAATTTCACAAAACATTGTTCACTCACCGGTATCTTGTGTTCATCTTGAATCCAAGCTATCTTGTAGGGTTTCAGGTGTTCCAACCTCTTTATATTTATCTTCCTTACCATCTCTTTTGAAACCAAATTGTTGATACTACCATTGTCAATGATAACTTTGCATATTGTCTGGAACAAGCTTTTCCTTTGTGGTGGCTCCTCAATTGTTTCTTTTTGCAACAAAGCTCTCCTCATTACCAATGATTCACCCATTTTTGGTTTCCCTATTTAACTTGGTGATCCAACTAGTTCTTCCTCCACATATGCTTTCCTTGCATGATTCTCTTCCCTTTTGTTAGTACTCCCTTTATGACATTCAAATGCTTGGTGTCCTTCATCTCCACACTTGAAATAGGTTCCTTTGAATTATCTTTTTGTTGAATCCCCTTTCATCTCTCTGGTATCTTTCATTGTGGTAAGAATTATGACTTCCTCTATTACTGTGGTAGAAACTCCTGTCATCTCTCCCTCGATGATATGAATTGTTGTCTCTTTCTTTTTTGTGGTAGGGGCTACTCTCCTTGTTTTTCTCTGCATGTGATCTTCCATTGCCGCATTGTGTTCTACCTCTCTAGAATCTTCCTCCTCCGCCTATCTATCTATGGTCAAATCTCTTGTTCAATTTTTCTTCAACCTTTAGTACAAATTGATATGCTTATTCCACTATTGTCATCCTTACCAAGCTTAGTTCTTCTTGGATGTTTATTCTTAGTCCATTAATGTACCGCACCACTTTCTCTTTGCTTTCTTCAATATGTCCATTTCTAATAATCATTTGGTGAAATTATTTAGTATACTCCTTTACTGTTTCTCTTTTTGCCTTAGGTTTTGCAATCTCTTCAGCAATTCTAGTTCATAATCAGTAGGTATAAATTGATTCTTCAATTTTGTCACCATTCTATCCCACTTTGTGATTCTTTTTTTTCCTCTCCTATTTCTATCCAACTAAAATTCTTTCCACCAAATAACATCATGTCCTTTCAACTTCATTTTTGCAAATCTCACTCTTTCCAGATCTTCAATTTCTTCATACTCAAAGTATTCCTCCATGTCATTTCTCCAGTGAATCAACTCCTCAGGGTTCAAATTACCTGCATAGTTTGAAATCTCAATTCTAGGTCTCTTACCAATCTTAGAAATAGCTTTTAACATCTTTACCTGATTTGACTCATCTTCTTCTTCTAGGGTTTCCTCATCTTGATCTATAACTTGGAATCCTAATTCGTCATCATCACTCTCATCCTCATGTCTAGGCTTTATGCCTCTCTTTCTATTCTCTTCTACATCATCCAATCAGACTTTCATTGTTCTCATCATTTATAACATTTCTTCCATTCTTCTGGAAACATTGACCATAATAGACATCCTCCTTGGTGGTATGTTTTCCTTAGATCCGGTGAAATTGCCTTAGTTTAGTGATCTGGCTACAAGGTTGGAACTACCTCACAATTGGTGGTTGGTTGACAACTTGTAGGCTACCTCAAGTCAGAAATCTATTCACCCTATGATTATGTCAAAATGCCTTCTGTCTGAAAGGACTCAAAAATGTTTCTCTGATACCACTTGGTGCAATCATAGATGGAGGGTCCATGAATAGGACTGTCCTACCGTGTAGCCCTAGAGTAAACACAACAAAATAAACAAAAAGAATGGAACAATCAATGGAGATTTATAGATTCAATATTAGGAACAAGTACAACTTTCATATGCTAGAAATATGTAGAATATAGTTGGCTTTCAGGCTTGTCCTCTAGCTTATTACAACTTACAAGAAAGATATATCTTTGAAGTGCTTTCCACAATACTAATATTCTAACTCTCCCAACTATCAGGTACCACTAACTACTAACTACCACCTCCTAATGCATCTAGTGAATGATTATATAGTAATTCCCAGCTCAAGGAATAATCTACGTTGTCCTTAAGGGTTTCAAAGTTTAAAGCTTGTTGAAATGTGTAGGTCATCTCGATTCCAATGCTGAAGCCTCCAATATTGATGGATTATGTTGTGGTTCCGATTAAAGGTGCCTCTAGTCCCATAATGCTTGTGAGATGTTCCATTAGGTACCGCATGTCACGGGAAGGTGCCACAAATTTAGTATACTGAATTGGATGATGAATGCTCTAAATAGTGAATCTTGAAGAAGCTTTTGACAATCATAACTTTCTGTAGACAATTGTAAATCTCCTAAATCTAGATAAGATGTAGATGAGCTATTGTAGAGTCTTGATCTTGTGCCATGAGTTGTGAAATGCTCATGTAGTGAAAAGTGGTGCAATCTACTGAGATTAAATTGATTGAAATGTAAGAAAAAAAAAGAAACAAAATGTTATTGGTTGATGCAAGATTGCCTTTTGACCTAGGATGTTCCTACATTAGGAGGGCTTAGAAGCAAGAGTGCCCAGTCAAGACCTAGAAGAAAGGGTGCTTGACCAATCAATTTTCTAACTTGCATGAACTAACTTGTACATTAGATCTATCAAATCTAAAGGTCACCATCAATAAAAGGGTTTGATATAGGCTAGTAACCCTAACTTATAAATTAAAACCTTTGAATTTTAATGTGTAGAGTATTTAGATGATGTGGTGAGTAGAAATGTGTGTCTACAGAAGGAGAAAATGTTAAAAACCCTATAATTTCAAGAAAGGAAGAAAAGTGAAGGGAATGAAGATTTAAAAAATGCTCAATGATATGGAGCTTTCCATCAATGCAATAGAAGCATTTGAGGGAGGATGTTATAACTCAACATTATTTAATGAAAATTTACTAATTATGAGTTATCAAAAGACACATCCTAAAAAATGAAAAGATCTTACATGAAGAGGTGAAGCTCCCAAACCAAGAGTCACCCCCTATGCCATCTAAATCAATAAGAGTTTCTCAAAAGGATATACTAAGTGGACCCTTCTAGACTAAGGAAGAGGTAGTGAGAAGAGAGTTTATGATACTGTGTGAAGAAATTTTAGGAGTGGATTTTTTTGATATTGAATTACCTAGGGATAAGGGTAGAGTGAGAAAATCAGTGAAACAATAAGAGGATATCAAGTGTGGTAACAATGCTAGCAATTTGATGGAGAAGAGATCTATGGGACTAGAAGTAAACAAAGAATACATAAGAAAGAGAAAAGGAGATGCCTCAATAAATGACAAATAAAAGGAACCTACTACTCCAAAAATAAAAATTAGATTAAATTTCCTATCTTTTATAGAGATACCAAAGAAGAAACTAAACATATATTTGTACTAGAGACTACTTGGAGAAGGAATGGAAAAAGGGATAATCAGGAAAAGTTCTATGACTTTGTTGGGACACTAAGAGATGAAGCAAGTAGTTGGTATATGAAGGAATGTCCTTTACACAACAAAGAATGGAGCAATTTGAAAGAATATTTTTTCAACAACTTTCAATCTCTATAGGCCCCTTGAGAATGTGTGAGTAAGATGAGGGAGATGATACAAAGGAAAGAAGAGACAATAAGGGAATTTGGCAAAATATTTAATGGAGTGGTTAAAAAGTTAGAAGAACCACTTATAGTAGAACAAAGAATTGAATGGTTTATTTCTTGATTGTTACATAGGATTATAACATCCTTAGATGGAATAGTTTTTAACACATATACAAAAGTAGTGGAATTAACTCCTAGAATTAAAGCATAACCATGGAGGAGAAAAAATGAGAATGGTGAGAGAGTAGAAATAGAAAAGTTAAAATGGAATTGGAACAATCCAATATTAACTAGGAAATATTAGCAAAAGGAGAGTCATAAGGAGACATCACCCCTCTACAAAAAGAAGATATGGTATACCTATTGTTCTAATGAAGGCCTATGTGTAATGAATGCCTTGTACTAGGAGGAAAGAAATGCATTGTAGTATTAAGAGTGGAGATTGTAGAGCTGCCTAGGAGGTTGAATAGTGTATGTTGTGGTATTTGTGGTGAGTAGGATGAGCATGAAACTGATGATTTCCCATAATTACTATTATGGGTAAGACAAGAAAGTGAGCCTTGGTATGGCCATAAATGTGAGGATAATCAACCCATCTATAGAGGAATTATAAGAGCAATATGATTGGTAGAAAGATCCTTCCATGTCTAGGATCATGGTTACCAACAACTACAATGAATAATTGACCAAATAATATTTAATAAAATATAAGATGTGATACCACAAATAAAAGATAAAAGACCATCTACTAGTTAGCAAGATGATTATTCACAAGGAGGTAGTAGGGGATACCATAATGATAATAGAGGAGGATGTGGTAGACGAAGAGGTTGAATCCAAAGAAGAAGAGAAGATGTTACATGTTTTAAGTGTAGTGAAATGAGTCATGCAAATGAGTGTAGGGATGAAAATAAGAAAACATGTGGGTTTTGTAGAAATTCAAAGAATGATTCCTTTAGATGACCTAAAGAAACACAATATTATAAGAATGGCTGGACACTTACAAAGAGTGAGGAAATATAAGGGCCAAATATGACAAGAGGAGAAATGGTAATAATGAAAAGTCCAAAAGACAATCCCTCAAATTCCAAGAGGTGTCAAAGGATAGATGCACAAGATAAGGAGGAAAATGAAGATACCTCCCTCATCAAGAAAGAATAGTTAGAGAGGGAGTACCAATGAAGAAAAGAGATGTTGAGAAGGAAAGTAGTTTTAGAATATAAAAAGAAGAATAGCACAATGGTGGTCACCTAGGGAGTGTTTGACATTGGGAAGAAAGAGCTAATTCAGGAGGAGTTAGAAGATGAGAAAAGTTTCTATTAAGAAGTAGCCATGATTTAATTCCAGATAAATCTAAAAAGGATTATTAGAGAGGAATAAAGAAGAAAAGAATACTGTAGAGCTTGCTTCTCTAAAAAAAAGTGAAATAATTAAAAGAATTGGAATGTTTTGTAGAAGAAGAGAATATAATAGAAAAATTCAAGCAATTTTCCAAATATTGGAATAAGCATAGGGAAGATGATAGAAGAGAATAGGTCAAAGTTGTAGCCAAAACTATGAGAAAATGGAAAAAATGGCTTATCATGATCAAAACCAAGGTTCATAACAAATGGATGAAAAATGTTTTAAAATATTTGGGAGTAGATGTAAGTATAATGCCAAAAAGAACTTGGAAAAACTTGGTAAACTAACATTAAATGACACACCATATAACATTGCATTAGTGGATGGAAAATCTATAACTACTGTAGGTAATTGGAGGAACATTGAAGTGAATCTCATCAAAATAAAAAGGAAAATATATTTTGAGGTAAAAGTTATTAAGGAACCCTTTGATACCTTAAGTGTTCTAATAAACTTGGAGTGGTTTGTGAATTTTGAAGATTTAGAATCTTGACTATTAAATGTGCTAGAGAGAAGAACAAGAAGAGTGTTAGGTGCTAGAAGGGTGTCTATCCTAAGGAGGATTGAGAAAATAACTAAGAAAAGTACCACAAAAGAGGATAATATACCTCAAAACTATAGATCATACTATATAACTGTTGTCTCTCAGATTTGCACCCTTGTTGTAGTTGTAAAACTTGTAGGAGTCCAGGACAACACTGAGAGGGGGGGTGAATCAGTGTTGTGTAAATTTTCAAACACATATGCACAAAACTGAGAATGAAGAAAGAGAACAAAACCTTATAAGCAACGTATTAACATACACACATATAGATGAAAACATTATGACACATAACACAAATTTGCACGAGTGGAAAACCCTCCCGGGGTATAAAAACCACTCCAAAACTGCCTCACTGGCTTAACCTTGAAAATATATTTACAAGCCTCACTAGCTAATGTAAGTGTCTCACTGACAAATGGTCTTACTGACCTACAAGCCTCACTGGCATACTGTTGTGCCTCACTGGCATTTCTCAATCAATCAAAAGTAATAAACAAATCAGAGGGATACTCTGTTTCCATTCAATACAAAACATATGTCTGTCAAATACCCATTCTATTCAATCTGACATCCGGATACACTCAACAATTCTTTTTCTGATCCAACCAACAACTCTCTGATCAATCCACCTGCGAAGCCTATTAATATGAAAAGACTTTTCACATTCTGTATCAACATTCTCATCTTCTCTCAATGAAGAACCTACAAACAAAAACTTTTCACCTTCTCTCTGCAAAATCAATCTCTTGTAATACAAAAATATCTCTCTGTCCATTTTAGAGCCCTTTCAAATTCTTTGACATTTCAAATTATCCCATGCAAAAATATGTAAATCTTCTTCAAAAATTTTGAAACTTTTCACCTTCTCTGCACAGACAATTCATCTAAAACAATAATTAAAGTCATATAAAAATCTTTAATTGAAATAAGATATTTCAATTTGCTCTTGAAAGAGAAAAGAAAATCTTTTTCTAATCTGATCTCCATGTGCAAGAAGACAAACTCCTTCATTGAAACCATTGAATCCTGCATAAAAAATATATTCTCTGTATAAACAAAATCTCTTTATATTCCTTCAAAGATGACTCTTCAATCTGCATAAATAACTTCACTAATCTGCAATATAATCATCTGATTTTTTTTTTGTCAAAGCAATCCTCTCAAAATCAATCTCCAATTTTCTCCATAAATATTTGCTTTACAAAAGAAAATCTCCTCAAATTCTTCTCTGCAAACAACCTCTTTATTTTCTCAAGAAAACAAAAAATTCATCTCTTGATATTCCTGTAAGAAAAAATTTCTTCAAAAACTCCTCAAAAAAATCTTCAAAAAATCATTTTGCTCCTGCATAAAATTTCTTTATCTTCTCAAGAAAATTAATCTTCAATGACCAATCCATCTGTATTAATAAAATTTGCCCTCCTTGTCTTCTCTTACCTTGATGGAAAAATAGAATAAATCTTTTAATAAACTGCCCCAAAAAAAAATCAAAAAGGCTTCTTGCAAAAATGGCATATAATCTTCATTCTATTCTAAATCATATGAAAGACATTAAGAGCTCCCAATAAAATAGGATTAAAAAAAATAAAGTTTCTAAAATAAACAAAGCCATAAGTGGCTTAAATCTCGGGCTCCAAGCATATTCTATGCTTTTCTAAAAACCATATCTTAATATTGTATTTTGATGCCTTAGAAAATCAACCTCCCATAAATCATGGACTCCTCTTTAAAACAAAGTCTTTTTAATCTTCATAGTAATCGGGATCTAATATAAACAATGCTCCTCTTAAAATGTTTGAAGGTTTTTCAAAAAGCATTCGAACACCTTTGACAGTCCAAACCTTTGACAGTCCCGAGCACTTCAAAGTGCATTCCCGTGAAAGGAGGTAGCATTTTAAAATATAGTCATTGATCAATGTTTTGCCGCCCACCAATCTTTCAAATAGGCCCGTTGATTTCAAAAGGGTGCCCGCGCACATAACATTCCACCCATGTTACCGGTCTGCAAGGGAGAGGGGCCGGTCAACGGTATGTAGAAGAACCCTCCAGACGGTAATACATAAGTGACAAACCCGCTATATCAAGTCACCAACATTTTAAAACATAAAGTGCATGTTTAGTTGACAGGCAGGATAAAGGTTTAGAAACTTGGTAATAGTTAAGGATTTAGATAGAATAATTAACCTTGAACCATTTCTTATTTCAAAGCTTTGAACCATCAAAATTTTATTGCAATGTCATACCATTAACAACCAATCTGCACCTATCATTTTCTATCTGTGGCAAACATTAACCAAACAACCTGTAAACTGATCAACCATCGTTTGAGCCTTAGATAACATGAAAACCATACATGATGCCATGTTGCAAAGAATACTACTTAGATCAACTGAAGACCATGCCACTGTAAATTACTCCTGAAATGTACTCTGCAAGTACTACTGATCAAACAAGTCCTTGACTTTAGTTACACACTGACACAATGAACATCCACATGAAGATCCACTGAAGACATAATGAAGACATGAACATGCATATCTGATTTCACATAATCCAAGATGATCCAACAACACTCCATAAGATATCATTATGATGCAAATCTCCTGATAGAAACTTGACATATCACATGCAAGGAAGTAGTAATGATCACATCTGAATTTACCTCAAAGATATGAAGACATCATGATAAATACCTCATTAACCATCTTCTGAACACTTTTGACATCAATGACAACCTAAGACCATCAATCTCCCCCTTTGTCATTGATGGCAAAACCATCTAATTGCAATTTTTCTTTCTCCCCCTTTTTGACATCTGATGACAAAGACATAAAACTATTTACTCCCCCTGTGTTGAATACCACTGGCAATTATTGGCAAGAATAATCAACACAAACCATTGTAGTTTCTAGCTCAAAATGACACAATGACTACTATTGATAAGTCCTTTTCAAATCTCCCAAGATAGTAACAACTCAATCCTCTGATTAACTCCCCCTGAGAAAATAAATCTACTGAAAGATGTTGAAGCATGATCATAACATTTACAAACACATTGCATTATGAGGGCTTTGAAGATAAAAACTCCTGTTAACTTGTTACATCTGAAGCATAATCAACATAACTCACCTCAACTCAGCACTGATCCACTTCCTGAATTAGTCCTGAAGCAACATATAAACTTGAAGTATACCATCCAATTACTGACATCCAACCTTCTATGCTAGGAAAAATCATGGCACTATCAAACACCTTTTGACATCACAATCAACTTTTCTTGTAACAAAGTAAAGACAACAAGCTCTCAGCAAGATTATTGCATTTTGAAATAGATATTATGACATCCTTGTAATGAACCATTCTCATAGCCAAACAAATCTCTGAGATTCACTTTAACATAATATCACTTTTTGACCACTTTGCAAAGAAAACATAAACCCACCAGTACTCTTTGATGAACAATTTTGCAGGCAAAAATCCCTTATCACACAATTCCCAACACAAGATGCCAAGATGACCATTTTTGATAAGACCTTTACTTGCCTCTGAAAGCTTCAAGGTACATGTCATAAAACATAATTCAACAAAGTTATAGATATAATCATCAAACTGACTCCTTGATATGAACTATCATCCTGCAACCAACAAGAACTTCTGCCTCTTGACTTTGTCATTCAAACAACAACAAACAAATTGCATCAACAAATTCTGCTTGCAACAACACTTTGCACAAATCAAAAACATAGATAAGTGCTATGAATTGAATTTTTCATTTTCAGCCACCTTAGCCAACACATGCTAATATCAGATAAGGGCTTTTGGAAATATCTTAATGACAACAAACACTTCACCATATCAAGATCTCATTGAACTGCAACATCATACCAACTCAACCATTGTCAGTAACAAAAGGCTCATTTATAAACCAAAACTCTCAACACTATCAAACTCTTTGCTTTGAACCCCTGACCATCCTTTTGACATCTTGTATGCATATAGAACTAAAGATCACCTGTATCATTGTCACATACTAAAAATCAATATTGTTAGCAACATCATCATCAATAATTTCAAAGCATGGTAAGAAAGATGGACATACAAGATCATCATATCAAACGATCTACTTCCTGAAACTTCTTGGGGTTAACTGATAGAACATTTGATACCTCCCCCTTACTTCATGCTATGTTATGCAATAGATGTAATGACTTGTGCAAGATGCACAAGCTTAGATTCTGACTTATCTTTACTTTCTTTCTGCTTCCAAATTTTCATAGGTGCTTTCTTCCTCCAAACCTTTTCTTTCCATTTCAACTTTTTCAAATCAGGTGAAGCATACATTTTGCAACTCTGTGCTTTGTGTCCAAGAGTATTGCAATTATAACAAACTATGTCAAAATCATAATCAAATGAATGATAGTACCTTTTTAACATCCCCTGAGTAATTATGTTAGATTTCCATGCAGAATCATACCTTTTACAATTTCTTTGTATATGTCCAATATTTTTGCACTTGTAACAAATAATGTCAGTATTCCTTCTGCAAACAATTGCTTTGTGCCCAAATTGATTACAAGTATAACAAAAACCATTAAATGAATAGTTATACCTGTACATGTATGCTTGTCTAACAAGAGCACTTCTTCTAAAATTTCCACTTCTTTGATTATGCATTTTGTTTTCAGTGGCAGTATTCAACTCAATCTTCTTTTTGGGAGTCTCTCTGACTTTTGAACATTCTCCTTCTTCAAATCCTAATCCAGTTGTGTCATTATGCTGCTTCTGTTTGCCCAACAACACATGTAACTTGCTTGTGCTTTCTTCAAACTCCTGATAGTTCTTAGATAAAGTCTTGAGACCATCATAATCTTTTCTGAGTTTGATAATTTCACCTTCTAGTTTTAGATTCTCACTCCTTCTAACTTCAAGGTCAGATATTGAGACATCAACTATCCTCTTAGCTTCTTCAATTTCTGTCTTCAATCTAGCAATTAGTTTGTCAGAATCATCAATATATGTCTTTAAACTAATAATCTGACACCTGGCCTCTTCAAGATCTGTAGATACAATTTCAAGTTCTGAAAGTGCATTGATTTTAGATTCTCTTTCTTGTTGCAGCTGCAAGTTTAGTTTATGATTCTCTCTTTTATACTTCTTGAGCTCACTCAGAGCATATATAAGCTCTCCTTCCATATCAATCTCACAATCCTGATCATCATCACTTGTGATGCTAGCTTCTTTTGAATCTGATTGAGTTTGAACTTCAACTCCTTCATGGCCACTTTCCTCACACACTAGAGTGTTCTCTTCTTTATCTTTATTTTGATAAATCGTTTTCAATCTCCTCCACATATCCTGAGCTGTAACACAATCCATAACTTTACAAATAACATCATTAGACAGAGCAGATAATATAGCCTTCTTTGCAATATCATTATATTCAAGAACTTCTTTGTTATTTGCAAAAATACCATTTTCAACTGACATTAAAACATCATATCCTAAGGAGGATAAATATACTTGCATTCTAACATACCAAACTGAGAAATTTGAACCATCAAACTGAGGAACATCTAAAACAATATTAGATTCAACTTGGACAACATCTTTATCCACTGACTTTATATCAACATCTGGATTTGATATGAAAGATGTCTTTTGAACCTTTTGACTAGAACGAAGCTTGACATTTTTATTCTTATTTCTTCTGCACTTACCCATTGAACTCCACACACAGGACCTACCCAAGCTGATTAAGCTTCAAAAGAGGAACCTTGCTCTGATACCAATTGTAGGAGTCCAGGACAACACTGAGAGGGGGGGTGAATCAGTGTTGTGTAAATTTTCAAACACATATGCACAAAACTGAGAATGAAGAAAGAGAACAAAACCTTATAAGCAACGTATTAACATACACACATATAGATGAAAACATTATGACACATAACACAAATTTGCACGAGTGGAAAACCCTCCCGGGGTATAAAAACCACTCCAAAACTGCCTCACTAGCTTAACCTTGAAAATATATTTACAAGCCTCACTAGCTAATGTAAGTGTCTCACTGACAAATGGTCTTACTGACCTACAAGCCTCACTGGCATACTGTTGTGCCTCACTGGCATTTCTCAATCAATCAAAAGTAATAAACAAATCAGAGGGATACTCTGTTTCCATTCAATACAAAACATATGTCTGTCAAATACCCATTCTATTCAATCTGACATCCGGATACACTCAACAATTCTTTTTCTGATCCAACCAACAACTCTCTGATCAATCCACCTGCGAAGCCTATTAATATGAAAAGACTTTTCACATTCTGTATCAACATTCTCATCTTCTCTCAATGAAGAACCTACAAACAAAAACTTTTCACCTTCTCTCTGCAAAATCAATCTCTTGTAATACAAAAATATCTCTCTGTCCATTTTAGAGCCCTTTCAAATTCTTTGACATTTCAAATTATCCCTTGCAAAAATATGTAAATCTTCTTCAAAAATTTTGAAACTTTTCACCTTCTCTGCACAGACAATTCATCTAAAACAATAATTAAAGTCATATAAAAATCTTTAATTGAAATAAGATATTTCAATTTGCTCTTGAAAGAGAAAAGAAAATCTTTTTCTAATCTGATCTCCATGTGCAAGAAGACAAACTCCTTCATTGAAACCATTGAATCCTACATAAAAAATATATTCTCTGTATAAACAAAATCTCTTTATATTCCTTCAAAGATGACTCTTCAATCTGCATAAATAACTTCACTAATCTGCAATATAATCATCTGATTTTTTTTTTGTCAAAGCAATCCTCTCAAAATCAATCTCCAATTTTCTCCATAAATATTTGCTTTACAAAAGAAAATCTCCTCAAATTCTTCTCTACAAACAACCTCTTTATTTTCTCAAGAAAACAAAAAATTCATCTCTTGATATTCCTGTAAGAAAAAATTTCTTCAAAAACTCCTCAAAAAAATCTTCAAAAAATCATTTTGCTCCTGCATAAAATTTCTTTATCTTCTCAAGAAAATTAATCTTCAATGACCAATCCATCTGTATTAATAAAATTTGCCCTCCTTGTCTTCTCTTACCTTGATGGAAAAATAGAATAAATCTTTTAATAAACTGCCCCAAAAAAAAATCAAAAAGGCTTCTTGCAAAAATGGCATATAATCTTCATTCTATTCTAAATCATATGAAAGACATTAAGAGCTCCCAATAAAATAGGATTAAAAAAAATAAAGTTTCTAAAATAAACAAAGCCATAAGTGGCTTAAATCTCGGGCTCCAAGCATATTCTATGCTTTTCTAAAAACCATATCTTAATATTGTATTTTGATGCCTTAGAAAATCAACCTCCCATAAATCATGGACTCCTCTTTAAAACAAAGTCTTTTTAATCTTCATAGTAATCGGGATCTAATATAAACAATGCTCCTCTTAAAATGTTTGAAGGTTTTTCAAAAAGCATTCGAACACCTTTGACAGTCCCGAGCACTTCAAAGTGCATTCCCGTGAAAGGAGGTAGCATTTTAAAATATAGTCATTGATCAATGTTTTGCCGCCCACCAATCTTTCAAATAGGCCCGTTGATTTCAAAAGGGTGCCCGCGCACATAACATTCCACCCATGTTACCGGTCTGCAAGGGAGAGGGGCCGGTCAATGGTATGTAGAAGAACCCTCCAAACGGTAATACATAAGTGACAAACCCGCTATATCAAGTCACCAGCATTTTAAAACATAAAGTGCATGTTTAGTTGACAGGCAGGATAAAGGTTTAGAAACTTGGTAATAGTTAAGGATTTAGATAGAATAATTAACCTTGAACCATTTCTTATTTCAAAGCTTTGAACCATCAAAATTTTATTGCAATGTCATACCATTAACAACCAATCTGCACCTATCATTTTCTATCTGTGGCAAACATTAACCAAACAACCTGTAAACTGATCAACCATCGTTTGAGCCTTAGATAACATGAAAACCATACATGATGCCATGTTGCAAAGAATACTACTTAGATCAACTGAAGACCATGCCACTGTAAATTACTCCTGAAATGTACTCTGCAAGTACTACTGATCAAACAAGTCCTTGACTTTAGTTACACACTGACACAATGAACATCCACATGAAGATCCACTGAAGACATAATGAAGACATGAACATGCATATCTAATTTCACATAATCCAAGATGATCCAACAACACTCCATAAGATATCATTATGATGCAAATCTCCTGATAGAAACTTGACATATCACATGCAAGGAAGTAGTAATGATCACATCTGAATTTACCTCAAACATATGAAGACATCATGATAAATACCTCATTAACCATCTTCTGAACACTTTTGACATCAATGACAACCTAAGACCATCAAAACTTTAGCAATCTGGAGAAACATGAGATCTTTCCAAGGTTTGTGGGTGACTTGTGTTTGGAAAGAACCTCCAGAGAAGGCCAACTTCCTAGCTGGTTATCACCTAAATCTACTAAATTTGTAGAGGGAAAGGGAGAAGGAATGTTTTTAGAATGAAAGATAAAACTGGAAAACTTGAAAGTAAGGGTGATGCACTAGACTGAATAAAAGAACCCTCATAGAACTGAGAAGATGCACAACATAACCAGATAAAACAAGTAGACATACACAAATTTAGATTATTCTAACAGAGGTGAGAAACATAATGGTTGAGAGATGTTCATAGACAATCACATGCAGATTTACACTAAACTAAAAATTAGTAAAAGAGGTCAAAATAACTTGCATATATTCAATAAGAAGGCATAGTTACAGTAGAGGAAAGTTCTGTTTGGAAATAGAAAGACAGAATGCTAAAAAAAATTCCAACCTTTTTTACATCTCATTCCAATGCATATATAGCATTTACAACTTTGACCTAAGTCAATTACATTAAATTCGCCCCATGGGCTGTATCAGGAAAATATCTGCCTCTAAAGGGATGTCCACCTACAAGAATTCATGGCATAAAAATATCTAGAGCAGAGGCAGATGGGAGATATTTTGAGTTTTCAATGTAAGCTGTTGAATCATCAACCTACACCCATAAATGCAACAAATATCTGCATTTGCATATACAAAAATGGTGCTGAAACATCTAGTCGCCAAAGCATGCAAATCCATATCCAAATTTGAAAGTAAAAATATCCTCCTCAAAGCCTGCCATATGAAAGAGGAGGCAAAAATAGGCACTTTTACCTTTTGTAGCATGTTGAAATTCACCAGGATGCGCAAGATATTCATGGTCAAAGATATGGTCAAACTGTATTTGTATCTGCATATTGCTCTGCATATCGCATATACAACTGTGGTATATATCAGGCTATTGGGGAGAAAATGAGTTGAGCTGTCGATACACTATGGTCTCGCTGATGTTCATTGCATTTGCTTTTGCATCTACACTTTAATCGGCCTTAGAATCACTTTTTGTATATTCATTTGGTATATCGCTTGAATCTTTCTTTGTATACATGCGCCTGCCACATGTCATCATCTAAGTTGCCACTGAGCTGAACTAAGAAGCATCCCTGAACATTCACATCCTCCTTATTGGCCATTAGGATGACTAAAAATAGAGTGGCCGATACACTCTGTCACGCTGAAAACCATTGTATGCACCCCTTTGTATATTGATTATATGTAAGATACAATTGCCCGCTATACATACAATGAGGAATTTGAAGGATCATCAACCATATTGTAACTTATAATAGGTCCGACCTTTGTATCTTTTCCTCTTTGTATGTGCAAACATACCAGCACTTCAACATGCAAACTGTGGACCCCAAAATGATTATTCGCTGCATTTGATTCTCTGTCCGAGTTGTATGTCCTCCCTTGTATCTTTGCCTTGTATATCACATATACAATGTGAATATACAAGCAAAACATACATACAATCAGACTTCTACCTTTATCAACCAGAATGTATATTCATTTCAGGTCTGGGCTTTGCATCTTAGGATTGAATATTCCCTTGTATGTTCGACTGTATGTGCAAACATACAATTGGTGGACCCCACCCTTTGTATCTTGCCTTGCATGTGTACTTTGTATATCGCCTTTGTATCGGCCATCAGGGAGACCTTTAGCTGGGCTGCTAATGGTCATGGTCTCGCTAAAAATATTTATGTATCTTTTCTCTTTGGCACATCTCATTAGCCATCGGAGGGACCTTGGACTTGGCTACCAATAAGGCCCGTCTCACTGATGACCTTTTGTGTATTCATTTGTATGTCACCTCATCAGCCATCCGAGAGACCATGAGTTAAGCCGTCGATGGTCATTGTCACACTGAAGATACTTTTGTATATCTGCCTTTGCATATTTGCCGATATACATTCACCTTTGTATATGGCCCTTGTATGTCGACTTGCAACTGCATCAACCTATCAAAGAGATCTTTAGCTTAGCTGTCGATGGTCGTTGTCACGCCGATAAAACCTTTGTATGTCTACCTTTGCATATTCAAAATACATATAACAATACATACAAAGGACCTGATGTACATTCACCCTTGCACATGGCCAAGATACAACATACAATTGTATCTAAGATACAATTCAACCAAAAGACAGAAAACCCAAAACAAGGATGACATCATCATCATATACATGTAAAAATGGCTAAGTATAAAACTGAGAAATCTCTGCAATAGAAGGCACTTGAAGACAAAAGATTTCTAGGTTTTCTGCAAGGATTCTTAAGGTGAGATTTTTAGGATTTTTTGCAAGGCATAGCATGAGTATTTGAGGGATTTAGGCCTTGTAGGGTCATTTTCTAAAGGATTTTCAAGGAAAATACAAGGTGAACTATTTAACTCTGGTCAGAGGAAAATAGATCAACATTTTGGTGACTTCTATGGGATGTTTGCCTGCTAAACAATTAGACTAGTGGCCTTAAGCATCCATTGGGCATGGAGTCACACAGAGACTAAAAAATATACCTTTGACAAACAATCCTAACCTTAGCAACTCAACATATTAGCAATGAAGAACATTTGGAATACCAAAACCAAAACAATATGCTAAAAGCAACTCCTCTAATTGTGCTAGACAACACTTAGGGAAAACAAAAAGGGATCTAAACTATTATGCAACAACACTTATTGAAACTGTTGTCTCTTAGATTTGCACCCTTGCTACAGTTGTAAAACTTTAGCAATATAGAGAAACATGGGATCTTTCCAAGGTCTGTGGGTGTTTGGAAAGAAGGTCTGGTTATCACCTAAATCTATTAAATTTGTAGAGGAAAGGGAGAAGGAATGCTTTTTAAACAAAAGATAAAACTGGAAAACTTGAAAGTAAGGGTGATGCACCAGACTGAATAAAAGAACCCTCACAGAACTGAGAAGATGCACACCATAACCATATACAGTAAGTAGACATACATAGATTTAGATGATTCTAGCAGAGGTGAGAAACATAATGGTTGAGAGGAACAAAGATGTTCATAGACAATCACATGCAGATTTACACTAAACTAAAAATCAGTAAAAGAGGTCAAAATAACTTGCATATATTCAATAAGAAGGCATAGTTACAGTAGAGGAAAGTTCTGTTTGGAAACAGAAAGACAAAATGCTAAAAAAATTTCCAACCTTTTTTACATCTCATTCCAATGCATATATAGCATTTACAACTTTGACCTAAGTCGGTTACAATAAATTCGCCCCATGGGCTATATCAAGAAAATATCTGCCTCTAAAGGGACGTCCACCTACAAGAATTCATGGCCTACAAATATCTAGAACAGAGGCAGATGGAAGATATTTTGAGTTTTTAATGTATGCTGCTGAATCATCAACCTCTACCCATAAATGCAACAAATATCTGCATTTACACATACAAAAATGGCACTGAAACGTCCAGTCGTCAAAGCATGCAAATCCATATCCAAATTTGAAAGTAAAAATATCTTCCTCAAAGCTCGCCATATGAAAGAAGAGGCAAAAATAGGCACTTTTGCCTTTTGTAGCATGTTGAAGTTCACCAGGATGTGCAAGATATTCACGATCAAAGATATGGTCAAACTGCATCTGTATCTGTATATCGCTCTACATATCGCATATACAACTATGGTATATATCGGGTTGTCGGGGAGAAAATGAGTTGAGCCGCCATACACTATGGTCTCGCCGATGTTCATTGCATTTGCTTTTGCATCTACACTTGAATCGGCCTTAGAATCATTTTTTGTATATGCATTTCGTATATCACTTGAATCTTTCTTTGTATACATGTGCCTACCACGTGTCATCATCTAATTTTGCCACTGAGCTGAACTGAGAAGCATCGATGAACATTCGCATCCTCCTTCTCAGCCGTCGGGATGACTAAAAACAGAGCAGCCGATACACTTTGTCACGCCAAAAACCATTGTATGCACCCCTTTGTATATTGATTGTATGTAAGTAACAATCAGCCAATATACATACAATGTGGAACTCGAAGGATCATCAACCATATTGTAACTTAGAACAGGTCCAACCTTTGTATCTTTTCCTCTTTGTATGTGCAAACATACAAGCACTTCAACATGCAAACTACGGACCCCAAAATGATTATTCGCTGCATTTGATTCTCCAGTCGCGTCCGGGTTGTATGTTCTCCCTTGTATCTTTTCCTTGTATATCGCATATACAATGCGAATATACAAGCAAAACATACATACAATCAGACTTCTACCTTTATCAACCAGAATGTATATTCATTTCGGGTTCGTGCTTTGCATCTCAGGATTGCATATTCCCTTGTATGTTCGATTGTATGTGCAAACATACAATTGCATATACATACAATTGGTGGACCCCACCCTTTGTATCTTGCCTTGCATGTGCACTTTGTATATCGCCTTTGTATCGGCTATCGGGGAGACCTTTAGCTGGGCTGCCGATGGTCATGGTCTCACTGAGAATCTTTATGTATCTTTTCTCTTTGGCACATCTCATCGGCCATCGAAGGGACCTTGGACTTGGCTACCGATAAGGCCCATCTCGCCGATGACCCTTTGTGTATTCATTTGTATGTCGCCTCATTGGCCATCGGAGAGACCATGAGTTAAGCCACCGATGGTCGTTGTCACATCGAAGACACTATTGTATATCTGCCTTCGCATATTTTCTGATATACATTCACCTTTGTATATGGTCCTTGTATATCAACTTGCATTTGCATCGGCCTATCAGAGAGATCTTTAGTTTGGCTGCCAATGGTCGTTGTCATGCTGATAAAACCTTTGTATGTTTGCCTTTGCATATTCAAAATACATACAATAATACATACAAAGGACCTGATGTAGATTCACCCTTGCACATAGCCAAGATACAACATACAATTGTATCTAAGATACAATTCGACCAAAAGACAAAAAACCCAAAACAAGGATGACGTCATTATCATATACATGTAAAAATAGCTAAGTATAAAACTGAGAAATCTCTATGATAGAAGGCACTTGAAGACAAAAGATTTCTAGGTTTTTTTGGGTTTTCTGCAAGGATTCTCAAGGTGAGATTTTTAGGATTTTTTTACAAGGCACAACATGAGTATTTGAGGGATTTAGGCCTTGTAGGGTCATTTTCTAAAGGATTTTCAAGGAAAATACAAGGTGAACTATTTAACTCTGGTAAGAGGAAAACATGTCAACATTTTGGTGACTTCTATGGGATGTTTGCCTGCTAAACAATTAGACTAGTGGCCTTAAGCATCCATTGGGCATGGAGTCACATAGAGACAAAAAAATATACCTTTGACAAACAATCTTGACCTTAGCAACTCAGCATATTAGCAATGAAGAACATTTCGAATACCAAAACCAAAACAATATGCTAAAAGCAACCCCTCTAACTATGCTAGACAAAACTTAGGGAAAACAAAAAGGGATCTGAACTATTGTGTAACAACACTTATTGAAAGCAAGTAACCTAATCTGCTAATTTACAGGGTAAGTCATACCTCAAAACACCTCTTTAGGTGTATCCCATTAACTGGGATAGGCAAATTTTCTCCATCCATGCTTGATAAATGAAATGCATTGTGCTCCTTGCATTTAGTAATGATAAATGGGCCACTCCACATGCTATCAAACTTGGAGTGTTTCCCTGGCCTACTTTTCAACTCATCCCATTTGAGTACCATATCACCTTCCCTAAAGATTCTAGGAGTGACTTTCTTATCAAAAGTTCTTTTTGTCTGAAGTTGATGATACTCCATAGCTTTCATAGCTTTATCTCTAATCTCTTCAAGCTCCATAAGTTGGGCATATCTAATAGCCATGGGGTCTTCTTCTTTAAACATTTCCAGCTAATTCATGACATCTAGTGCTGGCAACTCCACAGACACAGACAATCTTGCCTCTTTCCCATAAACTAACATATATGGGGAGTTTCCAATAGACCTCTTGGGAGTTATTCTATCTGCCCATAAGGCATATTTAAGATTAGTGTGCTAGGTCCTCTGGTTGTCCTCCATTGATCTTTTGATAATCCTTATGAGATTCTTATTTGTAGATTTAGCCAAACCATTACCCTATGGGTAATAATTTGATGAAGTGTTCAAATAGATTCCATTCTTCACAGCCCAGTCAGTCATTTTCAATCCAACAAAGGCTAAAGCATTGTTTGAGAAAATTGACTCAGGTACTCCAAATCTAGATATCAAATCATGATAAAAGTTTAAAACAACATTTTCATTAGATTCCTTCAGAGCCACTGCTTTAGTCCACCTTGTGAAATAGTCTGTTGTTGTAAGTATCCACCTATGGCTTGCACTTGATGGTGGGTTAATGGGACCTATAAAATCAATGCCCCATCTCATGAAGGGTTGTTCTACTTGAATTGGCTGCAAAGGTAAAGCTGGAAGCCTTTCTTTGCCTACAAAAATGGAACATTTTACACACTTTCTAGCCCATGCATGAACATCCTTGAATAAGCTGGGCCAGTAATATCCAACTCTAATTATTTTCCAAGCAGTAGTCCTTGGGACAAAATGACCCCCTACTGTCCCATCATGAAACTCATGCAACACCTTGTCAGTTTGATTATTATCAATGCATCTTAACAACACACCATTAAAATTTTTTCTGAAAAGGATGCCATTAATTAAAACATATGGAATAGACTGCAGTCTAAAATATCTTCTCTTGATTCTATCTAAACCTGCTGGACATTCACTAGTTTGTAAAAAATGAATCATGTCATTAACCCAACCTGTTCCCACTGTTGTTATATCATCCTGATGTTCATCTTCAATGGTCAGAAGCACCTCCTCTTCTTTCTCTATTTCTTCAGAACTAGTAGCAAGTTGTTCACTGAGTCCTCTACCTCTGATGAGCTTGGTTATCTTGATATCTACATCATACTCCATGACTTCGGTAATCCAACCAGCCCTTTTCTCATTAACATCCTTACCTAACAGGAACTCTTTCACACTAGGGTGAGCAACCATTAAATGCACCATATTGTTAGAAATAAGATGCCTAAACTTCTTGAGACTTCTTACCACTGCAAGGACATGCTTTTCAATGAAACTATATCTCTGTTCATACTCCTCCAGTCCTTGACTAAAGAAAGCGATTGGCTGCTCAAAGCCTTCATTTTGCTGTTGTACCAGAATTGTAGAAATTGTATCTAGACCTCCATAAGCATACAAAATAAAATCTTTGGAGAAATCAGGATTTATGACAGTTGGTGCAGCCGATAACGCTTTGTTTATGGACTCAAAGCTGAGTTTAGCCTCTTTTGTCTAACTGAAAACTGTATTTTTCTTTAACATAGAGGTCATTGGCTTCAATAAATTTACAATGTCGGGTACAAATCTTCGTAAAAAATTAATTCTACCAATAAAACTTTGCAGCCCTTTCTTGTGATTAGGTAAAGGTAGCTCCAGAATAGCTCTTACCCTTTTTGTATCAATGGTAACTCCCTCTTTTGACACAATGTGCCCCAAAAGCTTGCCTTCATGCACAACAAAAATGCATTTCTTGGGATTGAGAGATATCCCAAACTCTTTACATCTTTCAAATACTTGTTTCAGGTGGGATAAATGTTCAGCTGCATCCTTAGAGAAAATTGTGATGTCATCAAGGTACACAAGTACCAATTTATAAAGTAAACCTTTAAAAGCCATATCCATAGCTCTCCAAAAAGTAGAGCCAGCATTTGACAGACCAAAGACATCCTTTTGTAGGCCATGGTGCCCCATTTGGTAGTAAAAGCAGTTTTAAACTGATCTTCCTCCTTTACTAATACTTGATTATAACCAGAATATCCATCAAGTAAGGAGAATCTTTCTAAACCAGCCACTACTTGCAGAATTTGCTCCATTGAGGGCAGCGGATAGTGGTCCTTCAGGGAGGCTCTATTAAGGTCTCTAAAGTCAACACACAGCCTAATCTCTCCATTCTTCTTCCTCACAAGAACAAGATTCGAGACCCAAGAAGTATGCTTGATCAGAAAAATGATATTTCCCTCGATCAACTTGGTTAATTCTTTAATCATCAGAGGCTCAAGTTTTGGATTTAAAGGTCTTTGTTTCTACCTCACAGGTTTTGCACTTGGCTCTAACTCTATGGTATGCTAGGCAATATGAGGGTCAAACTTCCTTAAGTCTGAGTATTCCCAAGAAAACATATCTTCAAATTCTTGACAAAGAGCAATAAAAGCTCTCCTATCCTCAGGTGAATAGATTTTACCAATTTTGAGAAAATTACCTTTAAAAATTTCTAGCTCCTTGTAATGTTCCTCTTTGACCTGCATACTAGTTTTGCTCTTCTTTAGCTGATCATCAGTACCAAAAATGGATTCCTAGGTTACCAATCCTCTAGGCAACTTATTTGTCCTTAACTGAACAACTTGATCATCCTCATATTGTTGCTTGAGTTTGTTCTGATTCATCACAGAAAACTCATCCTCCTCTAATAGGAAATGCATAATCTGCTCATCACTCTCAAAAAAATGCCAATGAATGTTATTGTTAGGGATAGAGGGCCTATCAACTATTTTCACATGAGGCTGTACCTTTTCTCTTTGAATATCACTGGGGATATCAAACTGAGCCCCAATCGCAACTAACCTGTCTGCATGATAGTTCTGATTTCTTGGAATAGAGATTAGATTGAAAGCATCAAACTCTTCAATCATATCCCATACCCTATGTTTATAGCATTTCAAAGCATCATTCTTTGTGACATATAGTCCCCTCACTTGATTTACAATGAGTTCACTATCCCCATACACCTGCAAACAACCAATTTTCCTCTTTCTTGCCCACTGCAAACCTTGAATCAACCCTTCATATTCAGTAGTGTTATTTGTACATGAAAAAGCAAAACGGAAAGTAGAATAATATCTATCACCTTGTGGAGATACAAGCATTGCACCACCACTAGATCCATTCCTATTCCTAGAGCCATCAAAGTATATTTTCTATACCTCATCTTGTTGTTCTATCTGCTGTTCTGCACTTTTTACAAGGTTTGGAATTTCTGTTTTAGGTTCGTGTAGTATATAAACCCCTATACCAGTTTCTTGAATGTGTCCTTTAGGATCATCTACAATATTTTCTAAGGCCCACTCCTTTAACAACACCTTTGGTATACTTTCAGCTTGCAGTTCTTGAGCAGCAACAAGTTCAGGATTATTAGAAATAATGCAATTTGCATTAACAACACTTGGTACATAAGGCTCTATGTGATATTTGGCAAGTAATTTAGATTTTAGGGTCACTTTTGTGCCATATCTGGTCCTAAAAAATATGTGGGACTAGTCCGAGGATAAATATCCTCCTATCTTGGCTGTGAACTCTCTTGACAAACACATGGCAAAATAAGGAGGCAAATCTATGATGAGCAACTCTTGGGAAATGGAAACATTTGGGCAAGTGTGCAAAGTGAGACCTAGAACTTTTATCACACCTACACTATTAATAGTTGTGCCATCTAGTTGGAGTACACCCTTCTCCAGGGGTTGGTACTTCAATCCTAATTGGTCTGCAATTTGTTTTGGCATTACAGAACTACATGCACCACTATCCACCATGCAGTTATGTACTAACTTGTGTCCAATTATTAATGACACATAAAATGGAAGTGGTTTAGCACTCTTGTTTGGCTGTTTACTGTTGTACTGGGATGAATTGGTAAGAACAACCCTAGCTGGGTCAATAGTTGCATCATTTGACACTTTCAAATCAGACAAAATAGATTGTAACATGTCCTTTTGGCCTAGGATGGCTAGGGAATCCCACATAGATATTGTCACATTCATCTTCTTCATATTTTCAATGATACTGAAAGGTGGAATAACATTTACCTTCTGATGTGACTTTGCAGCAGCAATATCAGCCTACACATGAGGCTGTTCCCTTGCAGTTGCTTGAGTATTTCTTTCCAAAATATGGGGAATCTGGGATGCAGAAGTATCAACAGGTCCTTCTCCTTTATTTGCTACTTGATCTATCTCATAACCCCTCTTTTTGACTCTTGTATTTGCTACAACTGAGGTATCATCTCTATTTATGCCACAGAATTCATCTTCCTGCTAGTTTAGGAAGGCAGAATCATTCTGAGGCTCTTCTTGCTGTTGTACAACCCCATCATTTGGGGTGTTTGGCTATGAGATTGCAACATTTTGCACCATTAGAGCCTGATTTATCACCCCATTTGAACAGGCTGCCTGACTGTGTGGCTGATTGCATGGAAAACACTATTCATACTCAGTTGCAAGATTATTTTGAATAGGGACAAGGTCCCTAACTGCATTAATGGGCACAGGATTGTAAGGTTGGAAAGGCCTCTAGTTCACATTTTGCCTGGTACCCTAGTAATTACTTTGATATGGAGGCCTATTGGCCTGATATGGTTGGTTTTGCCCTTGATAAGGCTGATTTTGCCCTTGGCGGGGTGGCTGGTAAGGTTGTCTACTCTGGGACTACTACTTTTTGATGTTCACCAGCTCATTCCCAAAAGTTTGCAAGATATTCTCTATCTTATGTTAGCTATTTTTTTATCTCTCTTAACTCTTGTGATGAGCTAGAAACAATAGTCTCGGGATTGGTAGTACTTGGCAATGTTGTTGTAGCAGGTAAAGGGGCAAAATATGGGATTGGCAAGAGCATTAAAACTTGAATCTCAGGAGAAATAGGCATTGGTGGTCTAGGTGCTATTTTTGCAACTTGAATCAAGGTGTTTTCTACTCTAATAGCTATTTCATATGCATCAGGTAGACTTGTATGTCCCAACGATTGAATCATTACTAAAATATCACTATTTAAAGCTTTCAAAAAGTACAGAAAAGCATACTCTGATGGAGGCCTTACCGTGGCAGAAATTTTGTCCCATGTCTTTTGGAACTAGAAGTTGAAATCCATCATTTTCTCCTGGGGGGCTCTCTTTATTGTAGTCAGTTGTTCAACTAGTGATAAGTTATCTGACTTATCTTGAAATTGTTTATTCAACTTATCACCCAAATCATCCCAGGTTCCTATGGTCTGCACTGGTAAACTCCTGAACCACTATAATGCTTTTCCTTTAAAAGAGGCAGCCAGCAGCTTGATGGCTACATTTCTTGGGTTACATGATGAACCCCACATAGAGAAGCTATGTCTCTAATGTGCTTGATTGGGGTAGTTTGATCCTCCCTAGTGAAATAGGGCAGACTCTTCAAAGCTGCCATGAGTATGTTGTCATGCACTATCAAATTCAATGGGCTTCCCCCATCAAAAGCCACAAATGGCTGATTTCTTGCCATTGGAATAACTACAGGTAGGTTCGCTTGAATCGGTACAGGAACTACAGGTGCAACTGGCCTAAAACTTGGCAGAGTTGATTATATTCTTTTAGAAATTGGAGTCCTTATGACAGCTCTACTCTGTCTTCTAGGCAGAGACAACTGCAAGTAATCAAATGAAATCAAACTCTGAGTTTGTATTTTTCTCATAAAACGTAACATTGGTACTGATCTACTTGTCTTTCCTTAGTATGAGTCGTCAGATATGCAGAAAACTATCTCTTAAAAGACTGATAATGCTGGTAGCATATCATAACTAGCAATATAATTTTTAAGCCCCACCAGGCATGCCAGAAACTATTGTCTCTATGATTTGCACCCTTGCTATAGTTGTAAAACTTTAGCAATCTGGAGAAACATGGGATCTTTCCAAGGTCTGTGGGTCACCTGTGTTTGGAAAGAACCTCCAGAGAAGGCCAGCTTCCTAGTTGGTTATCACCTAAATCTACTAAATTTACAGAGGAAAAGGGAGAAGGAATGCTTTTTAAATGAAAGATAAAACTAGAAAACTTGAAAGTAAGGGTGATGCACCAGACTGAATAAAATAACCCTCATAGAACTGAGAAGATGCACAACATAATTAGATACAGCAAGTAGACATACACAGATTCAGATGAATCTAGCAGAGGTGAGAAACATAATGGTCGAGAGGAACAAAGATGTTCACAGACAATCACATGCATATTTACACTAAACTAAAAATTAGTATATATTCAATAAGAAGGCATAGTTACAGTAGAGGAAAGTTCTATTTGGAAATAGAAAGATAGAATGCTAAAAAAATTTCCAAACTTTTTTACATCTTATTCCAATGCATATATAGCATTTACAACTTTGACCTAAGTCGGTTACAATAAATTCGCCCCATGGGCTATATTAGGAAAATATCTGCCTCTAAAGGGACATCCACCTGTAAGAATTCATGGCATAAAAATATCTAGAGCAGAGGCAGATGGAAGATATTTTGAGTTTTCAATGTAAGTTGTTGAATCATCAACCTGCACCCATAAATGCAACAAATATCTGCATTTGCATATACAAAAATGGCGCTGAAACATCTAGTCACCAAAGCATGCAAATCCAGATCCAAATTTGAAAGTAAAAATATCCTCCTCAAAGCCCGCCATATGAAAGAGGAGGCAAAAATAGGCAGTTTTGCCTTTTGTAGCATGTTGAAATTTGCCAGGATGCACAAGATATTCACAGTCAGAGATATGGTCAAACTACATCTGTATCTGCATATCGCATATACTATTGTGGTATATATTAGGCTGTTAGGGAGAAAATGAGTTGAGCCACCAATACACTATGGTCTCACTGATGTTCATTGCATTTGCTTTTGCATCTGCACGTTAATCAACCTTAGAATCACTTTTTGTATTTGCATTTGGTATATCACTTGAATCTTTCTTTGTATAAATGCGCCTGCCATGTATCATCATCTAATTTGCCACTGAGCTAAACTGAGAAGCATCGATGAACATTCACATCCTCCTTATCGGCCATCGGGATGACTAAAAATAGAGCGGCCGATACACTCTGTCACGCTGAAAACCATTGTATGCGCCCCTTTGTATATTGATTGTATGCAAGATATAATCACCCGATATACATACAATGTAGAATTCGAAGGATCATCAACCATATTGTAACTTAGAATAGGTCCATCCTTTGTATCTTTTCCTCTTTGTATGTGCAAACATACAAGCACTTCAACATGCAAACTGCAGACCCCAAAATGATTATTCACTGCATTTGATTCTCCAGTCGCATCTGGGTTGTATGTCCTCCCTTTTATCTTTGCCTTGTATATTACATATACAATATGAATATACAAGCAAAACATACATACAATCAGACTTCTGCCTTTATCAACCAGAATGTATATTCATTTCGGGTCCGAGCTTTACATCTCAGGATTGCATATTCCCTTTTATGTTCAATTGTATGTGCAAACATACAATTGCATATACATACAATTGGTGGACCCCACCCTTTGTATCTTGCCTTGCATGTGCGCTCTGTATATCGCCTTTGTATCAGCTGTCGGGGAGACCTTTAGCTGGGTTACCAATGGTCATGGTCTCGCCAAAAATATTTATGTATCTTTTCTCTTTGGCACATCTCATCGGCCATCGGAGGGACCTTGGACTTGGCTACTGATAAGGCCCGTCTCACCAATGAACCTTTGTGTATTTATTTGTATGTCACCTCATCATCCATCAGAGAGACCATGAGTTAAGCCGCTAATGGTCCTTGTCACACCGAAGACACTTTTGTATATCTGCCTTTGCATATTTGCCGATATACATTCACCTTTGTATATGGCCCTTGTATGTCGACTTGCATTTGCATCGGCCTATCGGAGAGATCTTTAGCTTGGCTATGGATGGTCATTGTCACGCCGATAAAACCTTTGTATGTCTGCCTTTGCATATTCAAAATACATACAACAATACATACAAAGGACCCAATGTACATTCACCCTTGCACATGGCCAAGATACAACATACAATTGTATCTAAGATACAATTCGACCAAAAGATAGAAAACCCAAAACAAGGATGACATCATCATCATATACATGTAAAAATGGCTAAGTATAAAACTGAGAAATCTCTGTGATAGAAGGCACTTGAAGACAGAAGATTTTTGGGTTTTTTTGGGTTTTCTGTAAAGATTCTCAAGGTGAGATTTTTAGGATTTTTTACAAGGGACAACATGAGTATTTGAGGGATTTAGGCCTTGTAGGGTCATTTGCTAAAGGATTTTCAAGGAAAATACAAGGTGAACTATTTAACTCTGGTTAGAGGAAAACAAGTCAACAATAACAAGGGAAATCCTCCATATCAAGTTACCATGATACTCAAGAGTGGGAGACCTCCTAGGATGCATGTAAAGTATGGAAATAATATTTGAAAGAGAAGATCTTAGGAGGGAGTAACTAGATGATACTTTGGTTTGTAGTGTGGTGAGATGTTTATACACCCACAAGCTAAACATTCACACATGGAAAACATTGACGGTGTTAATCAAACTAGATACTTAGCTAAGGAAGGGGATGGGTACACTAGTAGAATTTGGCAAATAAATGACTATGTGACAAACTTTTAGTCACAACAACCGAAAATGACTAAATTCTACTAATTTTTTCTAACTCAACTATAAATGAGTAAATAAATGACTAATTTGGTCATTGACTAAAAAACTATTTAGTCATACAAATAAAAATGACTAAATAGTTAGTCACGCAAATACAAATTAGATAAAATTTTTAAAAAATATTTTGAGAAATTATTGGTGGGAGTGTACTACGTGTGATTCATTATTCATTGAATTCCTCATTTCATTAGTTGGTTATCCTAACATTGAGGCATTTTGGGTTATATCAGCTACTTGCATTGGCGATAAAGCTTGTTCGGAGAGGACTTGGTGACTTCTAAAAAGGCAGGCAAGGAATTTGGAGTTTACTGCAATGAATTTGAAGTCAGTGAGGCCTTCTATAGTGAAGTCAATTTTGGGGATGCCCTTTGCAGCGAATTCAAAAGTAATTTAAAACCCTCATTACATTAAATACAAAATCTAGCTTTCTAATTGGCAACTTACAGTAGTTACATATGCAACTGAGTACCATAACCATATAGGTAGTTTAGAGTTTAGGGGATTGTTTTTTCATTAGTTTCCTCTATGCATTTTGGAGCATATGGGAATTAAACTTGTAACTCAAGTGAAACACCACCTTCTTCTAGTCATTGGAAGAATTTCATATCCTTAAAGCACACAGAAAGAAAACTACAGAATTGGTATTGGGGCTTTTATTTATGAATTCAACCCAAATGCCATTTCCTAATGCCTCCATAAAAGTTTGCTGAGCCAACTCTAGTTCATCACACTCAACATGAAGAACCCCAATGTTGTTTAACAATTCAATGGATACTTCTTCTCTGCTCTTCTTTAGAAGAGACTTTGTTGTCTTAAGAGAATCTAAGGCTGCATTGGGGTCTGACGATATTAATAACTCAGCCATCTTGATAAATGTATGGGCTTCATGTGGATCTATGTGAGTTGCCTTTCTTAAAATTTCCAAAGCCTTCTCTGCCTGCCCTTGCTGAGCATATATATGGCCTACAACTTTTAAGCTCTCATAGTTCTCAGGGTGGACCTCCAGAACCTTTTCAAAATTTGAGAGAGAACTCTTAAGATCTCTTAGATTCAATTGAACCTATCCACAAAATCCTATGGCCTCCGACTTTCCTTGATTGATGCCATGTAGTAGTAGCCAGTGGTGTCATAATCACCTTTACTATGATAAGATTGTTCAAGATTATAATATGAATGAGATTTCATGAGAGGGTGGTCATTTGAAACAAGAGCTATCTCAGTCAACTGTTCCATATGAAAATGTTGCCCTGTAAAGAAAAAATGGTTTGCTAAATGATTCAATGCCATTGCACAGTATAGGTATAATTCAAAGGCTCTATGCATCTTTTCAATTCCTTCATGAACACTACCTTTTTCACTAACTATGAGAATCCTACAAGTTAAAAATGCACAAAACTAGCCACAAAGATTTATGTAGAGGTAGAACATCATTTCCTAATGCCTCCATAAAAGTTTGTTGAGCCAAGTCTAGTTCATCACGCTCAAAATGAAGAACCCCAATGTTGTTTAACAATTCAATGGGTCCTTCTTCTCTGCTCTTCTTCAGAAGAAACTTTGGCATCTTAAGAGAATCTAATGTTGCATTGGGGTCTGATGATATTAATAACTCACCCATCTTGTTAAATGTATGGGCATCACGTGGATCTGTGTGAGTTGCCTTTCTTATTTCCAAAGCCTTCTCTGCCTACCCTTGTTGAGCATATATATGGCCTATAGCTTTTAAGCTCTCACAGTTCTTAGGGTGGACCTCCATAACCTTTTCAAAATTTGAGAGAGAATTCTTAAGATCTCCCAACTTCAATTGAACCTGTCCTAGCCTAAAGTATGTCAACACAAAATCCTGTTACCTCTAGCTTTCCTTGATTGATGCCATGTAGTAGCAGCCAACGATGTCATAATCACCTTTACTATGATAAGATCATGCAAGATTATAATATGAATGAGATTTCATGAGAGGGTGGTTAGTTGAAACAAGAGCTATCTAAGTCAACTATTCCACAAGAAAATGCTGCCCTGTGAAGAAAAAATGGTTTGCCAAATGACTCAATGCCATTACAGAGTATAGGTATAATTCAAAGGCTCTATGCATCTTTTCCATTCCTTCATGAACACTAACTTTTTCACTAACTGTGAGAATCTTATTGGTGTTCCCGACTAAAGGTCTGAGTTTCCCTAAAAAGTTTCCATCTTTTATGCTTAAGATTCTCAGGTCAGTGGCCAACAAATAGGAGACAATTGCTTGTTCTCCTTTGCACTTCAGGCTCTGCTAGACCTAGGGGGTATTCCCTTAATTCAATATCTATATGACAAATCCTTATTTAACTGGTTATTGACACCTAAAGCATATATATTCTCCTATATGCAAACCAAAACTATATAATCACTTCAAATTTGGCTAGCTCTGGTAATTACTTCGTTGAATGGCTCAGAGAACATGAAACTAAACCCTACTCCAAAAACTAATAAATTGATTTGTTCTTCTTTTTAATGTATGTGATTGTTTGATTGTGGGTAATTTGTGAAAATAAGCCCAACTCTTAGTAGTGTCAATCCTAGGGTTTGGAGTCAATTCCTTACAATACAGATTACTTCTCATAAACAACACAAACATTCATATTTAGAGGATTTATTATGTTCCTATCTTATAGATAACAATCCAAGAATGAGTATTTCCAACAACTCTTATTATAAATATCCCTATTACAAAACACATCTCTCCATATCTGACTCAAAGCATTTTAATCTATTCCTTGAATAGAAGCAGCAAACCAGACATGCAATATAACAAATTTATATTCAAGAATTCAAAAACCCTTAGTATCCTCATTCAAAAGAGAAATGCAAACAACACAGGAGACAATTGATGGAAACACATGCTCAAAGGCATTTTTCATATATTACAATCTAAAATTGATAAAAATGCTTATAGAGAAAATTCATTCAACATGCAAGAAATTGAAACTTAGAACTCAAGATATGGACAACCTCTTAGAATTTCTCTGTATTTCATTATCAAAGTTTCCCAAATTTTCCAACCCTTTACAAAGTGGAACAACATGCTCTTTTATAGACACAAGAACATGTTGCCCAAAAACTCATTACCAGTAGTCGGTTACAAATCTTACATTACAGGCCACCACTCATAGGCATTGGGAAACTAATTCAATTTACATATGAAATAGAAAAGACAAAATTACAATTTATCTTGGAGATGCCAAAAAACATTTGGAGATGCTTTATCCCAATGATGAAGAAGACATATCACACGATTGGATCCTCATTCATCCTAGACACATTTATCCATACTTCTCCACCCAGGTTGCACATGATTTCTCTAATGGCCATTGGAAATGAATCAATTTTTCTATTTTTTCATTATGCCCTGTATACTTTGCATCCAATAAAATCTTCATTTCCTTACAAAATATCTCAAAACTTAATTCCAACACATGTAGCTTATCGAGTGTAGAACTTAGAATTTTCATGCTTGGATCACCATCCACACAACCAGAAGATATGAGTTGGCTAGCTATACTTTCAAAAGTAGCCTTCCATTTGACTAAACTTTTTATCTATCCATCATCTTCCAATATGCTTGGCATAATCCTTTTATCTATATTTTCAATTGTCTGTCTTTTCTCATCCAAAACCTTGTCCAATTTTAGTTGGAAAGCAACCACCTCTTCTGATAAAATTAACATATCAAAGTTAATTTTATTTTCAGTGGAGCATCAAGGGAAAACCTTGAACATCTGTGAGCCTCCCTTATTTCTCTAGTTCTTGGTAGCCACAATCTACACATGTATTTCAGGCTTTCCTTGTCCCTCTCATGTTTGTTCAAAGCTGTCTTCAAATTTGAATAAGACATCCATGTGTCATCAACCTTGGATGTGATCTTGGATAACCTATGGTTGATTATATTTTTAACTATTTCTTTGATAGTGTTCTTTTTCTCATCCTTCAGACTCTTTACCCCTTCTTTCAACTCCTTAATCTCTGATAGCAATGCCTCTCTGTTTGTTGGAAATGATTCTATAGTTTCTACAAGTTAAGGAACACTTTGAGCTGAAGCACCTAGAGCCAACAACATCTGATCCTTACATTTGTTCAATTCTGACAAGGCTTGCCCATACTTCAATAGAAGTTCATAATCTTTTTGCAATTTATTTGTGACAGCTTCAGCAAATTGGGCTATATGAACAATCAAACTTGCAGCTTGAGGAGTTGGAGTATCTAACACTCTCTTTATTATCACATCCCCTATCAATTCATTGAAGCCCACCCTTGGCTTATTATTATTTGGGGCCAATGCCCATATTGTCAAGGTTTCAAATTTGGGATTAAACACTGCACTAGAGAGTGCTTTATCTACTTGGTCTTCTGATATATCTATGCCCATTCTTTGGATAGTGTCAAAAGCAATTGCATCTGCTAGCGTCCAATGTGGAAGTAGCATTAGACCACTCTTTGCTACCAAGGATCTATTGAAAGTAAGGAATACTAAGAGGGGGGGAGGTGAATCAGTATTCCACAAAACCACTTATTAACTTTATTAATCCAATTTCCAAAATTAATAACATAAAAGAAGAATAAGCATAAGAGAAGCAACCATAAAGACATAACACATTGACACCAAGATTTTTACGTGGAAAACCCAAAGAGGGAAAAACCACGGTGAGTGTTAGCTCACAAAATATTATGATAGCTCAATACCAGATTACAAGAATGCTCACTTCCTTAGGGCTCGCTGCCCTATGAAGAAGTGCTCACTGCCTAGGGCTCACTGCTCTATGAAGAAGTACTCACTGCACAAAGGCTCACTACCTAGAAGAAGAAGAAAGAAGAGGGATTGGCTCATTGCTAGAGGGTGAACTACTGTTGATGCATCTGCCACATGATGGATCATAGTTCCATTGAAGGATCAATACACATATTCAAAGGTCTTCATTTATTTTGCCCTACTTCTCAACTTAACTACATATACTCTGTTTTATATCCTTGTTCAACTTTTCTGCTATGCACTATGCTCATATTCCTTCACACACAAATTTTCACACAACACACATCTCAATCAATCACACTATCATTGAATTCCATCGAGTATATAAATTTGCTACAAGATTTTTCTCATAATCAGGTCGGCAAGCAAAACATAAACCGTGTACACAAATACTACATCTTGTCGGCTTGAACTTGTGTACAATCTACAATACGTACCAAGCCAAACATATAATGATCTTCCTATAGGTTGGCACAAATCATACAACCACTTAGATTTATTCCTTAAACAATATATTTTCTCCGCATATGAATTTTTCATGCATGTCAGCCTATCTCTTAAGAGCACACTTAAATAATTCAACTGCCACTTCACAACTTTCACTGCAAATCATATATGACTCCAAGAATCACATCCAACACTCATCTTTGACCTCTTAACATGTCTTTATAACTGCAAGACAAAGTATACAACTACGAAGGAATGTAGACCCTTTTTCTCAGGCACAATGCACTGTTCTTGTCTTAACTTTGTTCACCTAGACTTAGCTAAATCATGGTATGTCTTCTAGAGATCTTCAGAACTTGCAAATTTGGATATTTCACCTTCAAGAAACTATGATTAACCTACCTAAACCACATACCTTGACTATCAACTATGGAGGAATACCACTTGAGTCTGCTACTAACTCTGTGTTGTCAGTACTTAGCCATTCTGCCTTAGTCTTTTGTGTCCGAACTAGATCCTGGTGTGTAGGTTGTTTCCAAGTTGAGTTCCCAATCATCCTTAGCTCCACCATGCTCTATTTTCCTTGTTACCATCAATGACAACATTACCCAATTGGCAATGTCTCTTGACTATGTTGCCAACAATCTCCCCCTTTGTTATTGATGGCAACACTTAGTGAAAAATGTGTATATGCTCCCCCTTACTCTGTAATCCTTCTCCCCCTAAGGTGTTTGCCCATTTTTCACTGGTCTTCTTCTTCTCCTTTGACATCAATGGCAAAGGTGTATGTACAAGAGTCAAAATTGGACCAAAACTACAAAAATCTTCATACTCTGCCACATATGTACACATACAATACTTCAACTTAATTAGTTGATGGTGAAAGAATATCCTTATACACAATCCTCAATTGTTTAATCTCTTCATCCCATTGATTCTTTTCCCTTTCCAAAATTTGAATGTGACTATTTATCAAAATGACTAATTTTTCTACCTTTTGCACATTTGAGGGTGTGTTAATCTGTGGAGCTACTTATGCTTCTGCTGCAAGATTTGTCATGATCTCAATTTTTAAGCTTAATACCCTTCTTAACAAACACATTTTATTTTTAATTTCTTCCTGTCTACTGAGCAAACTACTTATGTTGTTCTGAATATTTTCAACTTGTGTTTCTATGCAGCTAATTGAGTCAACTACTGGATCAAAGGTCTTAGAAATATTTGTGAGTTGAAGCTCCATGATTTTTATTTTCTCATCCATTTCCTTAGTAGTTTCAAGCCAAGACAGATAAAATTTATATATTTCACAGGCTTCCTCAATTGCACTTATCATGTTCTTGATGCTGCTCTCTAATAGAATTTTGTCATTGTCCAACTTGGTTTTTGATATTGCTGATCTTTTGTCTTCATATTCCTTTTTAACCTTAATATCTATAAACTTGTCAAAGGATTCAAAATGAGTACTTACAGAATTCATAAGACTTTTGAGATGAGAAGTTGATGATGCTGATATATCCTTTTGATATGAGGGAATCAACTTCTCCAAAATGTGTGATGTCTCATTAATGAGTTCATTGTCTTGTAAATATGTTCTCATCATTTCTTCATAAGCCTTAGCTTGCACTATTGATACTAGTTTGAACTTTTCCACATGAAACATAGAAGCCAAATTTATTTGTCCTTGTAGAGTCTTGGATGATTCTGGAATCTGTACATTCTGCTATTTTTCCAAAAATTTCTAGCATAGTCAATTGAGATTTGGTCTCCAGCAGTGTTTCTTGCCACATATTCATCACTAGGTGTAACTTTCCTTCTTTTCTTTCCTTCTATTGGATTGACTTTCTCTACTTATGTACTAGATGAGATGCTTGTTATTTTCTTGGGGCTAGATGCATGTTCTTCCTTTTCAACTTTCTTATCTTATCTTTTCTAAGTGTTTGACTTCCATTTCACCAGAGCATTTAAGGGTCTTGACTCTCCATCTTTGGTTTTTGCCTTGCTTGTTCATTCATCATAAACTTTCTCTAGTGCTCATATTCCATAGATAGTTCTTTCAATGTTCCAAATCTGTCTTGTTTGAGATCTTTTGGTTTCTTTAGTATTTCATCTGCTAACTCAATCAGGATATCTTCTGCAACTTCATATCCTAATGGAGGGACCCATGTAGTTCTTGGTTCCATAGCTTCCATGAAGCATTTGTCTTTATTCACCATGAATACAATGTCATTTTCATATTTCATCACTACTTTTTCAGGTATCCAGACCCTAGATATCATTTTCTTTTGAAAGTTCATGAAGTATTCCCCCAAAATTTCATTTTGTTTGTCTGTATTTCCCAAATTTTGCAGATGATTTCTTATTTGAGTTGCTATTGGTGTATGATCAAGCCAGACAATGCTTCCCAAGCCAGGTAGCTCTCTCAGGGAGTAGAAAAGTAAACAGGTAATCAAAGTTCCATATTTGAAGGGATAATTTGTGTCTTTTGTTCTTTTTTAGGTTCTCCATTAATTCACTCTGGAGTAATTCACATAAATTATAATTTGTATTATTTTTTACCATATCATAAGCTGAGTATATAGCTGATGTAGGCACAAAATTTTTAGAATGAGAAAAGTATATTTTGTATCCAACAATCATTGATGCAAATCTGATGATCAGATCCTTGATATCATTTATTGTGAGAGCTTTCTTATCAAATTTGGTTCCTGTTAGTTGCATTACTAAATTGTTCTTTATTTTCTTCTCACCTAGAATCCTTTCAGAGGAACTCATACCAGTCATAGCTTTACTAGCTACTTTGGTTATCATACATGGTCCATCGAGCCACAAAAACTCATCATGAATCCTACTGAGAATGAATCTAACCCATGTATCATTTGGGATCGTAGGAAAATCCAACTAGGTGTCCAATTTCTTTTCTCCTAGAACTTTATATTCATTCTTCAACTCAACATCAGTAGTAGTCAGTTCATCCAAGTATAATTTTCCAAGATTCAAGTGATTGTATTCCTCTAGATTGGTATGAATGTATTCCCTAATATCTTCCATATGCATGGTTCCATGAGGAGAAATTGAGAATGCTCCCACTGAATCATTTTTTGGTGGTTTGAAGAAATGTTTCTTGAACTTGGGGTGAGGCTTTTCCAAAATCTTGATTAATTGGGGAGTATTCATTTTCTTAAATATTTTAGATTACACAAAAGGGTTTTCAAGCTATAAATACCTTTTCCACTAGATTAGGTTTTCCTTCACCTAAGGTTGATTTTGACTTGAATTGTTTTGGAAAACTTTGAATTGCTTGGATTTTAGCTTCAGATCACCTTGAACACTTGAAATATTGAATGCAAAGTGATTAATCTTTTACAAGTCCAAGCCTTAAACCCTTTCAAGTCTTAACTTAATTGTCATAAATGCAGTCTTTCAAAAAGCTGTCAAACACTTCTTTGTCATTCACAGTCAATCCAAATTGCTCCTCAATGCTCCACATTAAATCCTTCTTTACCAAAATTTATTTCAAAGGCTTTGTCATATAGTTCTTCACAACATACTTTAGTGCCATATTTCAGCACTAACTTTGTGGCTGGGGGCTTTAGATTTCCAACACAACTCCCCTTGAGCCAGAGCTCCCAATTTACTCCCCAAAGGAAGTATCTGTACCAGATGCTGGTGTAGATCCATCCTTGACTTCAATTACTTCTTTCTTTATCCAGATATTGTCCATTTCCCTTTTTGTTTCAACTGGATCAACTTTTTCTTTTCCTTTATTATTCCTCTACTCTGTTTTCCTTTCTTCAGCATAGTAGTTTCTTTTCACATTCTTGCTTCTACAAAATCTTGCAACATGTCTAAACTTGTTGCAATTGTAGCACATAGTGTTTCCCTATCCTTGATTCCTTCCTCTAAATGAATTCATCCTTGATCTGTATTGATTAGCCATGTGTCCAAATCTATTGCAAGCAAGACATCTTCCATTGAAAGATTGAGTATTCCTTTAATTGTGAAAGCCATTTCTTACCAGACTTCTGCATTCATTAGATCTATGACAAATTTTCTTGCAATTGAAGCATTGATCGAAGAATGATGGAACATTCTGATTTATTCTACTCCTACACTAAGTAGCTTTATGACCAAACTTTTTGCAATTAAAACAATGGCCATTGAAAGATGGGTACCTTTGAGCATTTGGTTGTTTGATCGGAGGTCTTCTAGGTCCTCTTCTTTGATTCCTAAATTGGTTCCTTTTGTTTTTCTTCATCTAAAAGTTTTCTTGACCTGATTTTGAACTTTCTCCTTTCTCAAATCCTAAGCCTTGCTTATCATTTGAACTATTTTGACTAACAATCATCTCATCAAATTTTGCAGAAGTTATCTTGAACTTTTCTTCATAGCTCTTGGCTTTTTCTAAGTCTGTTTTCAGGCCCACCACTTCTTTTTCCAATTTGACACATTCTTCTCTCTTGTTGTTTACCATCAAATTTAGATCTTCTGCTTTAGCTCTTTTAATAACTTCCTCTTTCAAATCATCCAGGTTCTCATTCGCTGATAACAATTGTTCACTAACATCTCTGTATTTTTCTTTGAATTTCTTGACTTGTTCTTTCAACTTCAGAATGCACTCATTAGCTTCTTGAATGTTGTCCTTCAGATCCCTAATTTTTTCTTTAGATATTTCAAGATCAGCAAGAGCTACTTCCAATTCAACATTGTCTTCATATGAAAAGTTTCCATATCTTTTGGCTGCCATGAGTGAACTCTCCTAGATCTTCCTCAAGTTGTTAGGCTTCTTCCAAGGAACCTTGCTTTGATACCAATTGTTGAAAGTAAGGAATATTGAGAGGAGGGGGCCAAATCAATATTCCACAAAACTACTTATTAACTTTATTAATCCAATTTCCAAAATTAATAACATAAAAGCAAAACAAGCATAAGAGTAGCAACCATAAAGACATAACACATTGACACCAGGATTTTACATAGAAAACCCAAAGAGGGAAAAACCACGGTGAGTGTTAACTCACAAAATATTATGATAGCTTAATATCGGATTACAAGAAGGTTCATTTCCCTAGGGCTCACTGCCCAGGAATCGCTGCCCTATGAAGAAGTGCTCATTGTCTAGAAGAAGAAGAAAGAAGAGGGATTGGCTCACTACTAGAGGATGAACTACTATTGATGCATCTTCCACATGCTGGATCATAGTTCCATTAAAAGATCAATACACATAATCAAAGGTCTTATTTATTCTGCCCTATTTCTCAACTTAACTACATATACTCTCTTTTCTGTCTTTGTTCAACTTTTCTGCTCTGCACTCTGCTCATATTCCTTCACACATGAATTCACACACAACACACATCTCAATCAATCACACTATCATTGAATTCCATCGAGTATATATATTTTCTACAAGTTTTTTCTCATAATCAGGTTGGTAAGCAAAACATAAACCGTGTACACAAATACTACATCTTGTTGGCTTGAATTTGTGTACAATCTACAATGTGGACCAAGGCAAACATATAATGATCTTCCTATTGGTTAGCACAAATCATACAACCACTTATATTTATTCCTTAACCAATATATCTTCTCCGCATATGAATTTTTCATGCCTGTTGGCCTATCTCTTAAGAGCACACTTAACCAATTCAACTGTCACTCACTACGGATCATATATGACTCTAAGTATCACATCCAATACTCATCTTTGACCTCTTAACATGTCTTTAGAATCACAAGCCAAAGTATACAACTATAGAGGAATACTGATCCTTTTTCTCAGGCACTATGCACTGTTCCTGTTTTAACTGTGTTCTCCCAGACTTAGCTAAATCTGGAGATCTTTAGAACTTGCAACCTTGGATATTTCACCTTCAAGAAACTATGAACAACATACCTGAACCGCATACCTTGACTATCAACTATGGAGGAATACTACTTGAGATTGCTACTAACTCTGTGTTATCAATACTTAGCCATTCTGCCATAGTCTTTTGTGTCTGGACCAGATCCTTGTGTGCAGTTTTTTTCCAAGTTGAGTTCCTAATCATCCTTAGCTCCACCATGTTCTGTTTGCCTTGTTGCCATCAATGACAACATTACCCAATCAGTAGTGTCTCTTGACTATGTTACCAATAACATCTTCCTTCATTAGGGGTCATTCCACTGATATCCTGACCTACTTCATTCAACACCCTCTGAGTTATCTCTTCATACTATTCTGGATTAGCTCCTCTCTTGGCTTCCTCTACCCTCCTCTAAAACTCTTCATTCCTTACTTTCAACACATTGTTGATAACTGAGAGGGGGGGGTGAATCAGTTATCCTAATTATTTCCCTTATTGAACTTTTCTTTTAATTGAAGCAGCATAAAATCAAACACAAAACATTAACCATGAAATAAGAAACACATGACACAGTTTTTTTGACGTGGAAACCCTGTTAAGGGAGAAAACCACGGGGTGATTAACCCAAGAATTATTCTCTGTTAGAAGAATAGAAAATTACAAAAATGGCACTTGCCAATTAGGGCTCACTGCCCGAGCACACTGCTCACAAGAGGCCCACTGCCTACAAGAAGACACACTGTCTACAAAGTGATGATAATCACAGTCTTGAACTGATTGGAAGCATCTGCATATGCTGGAGTTCAGTTCCGGTTAGGCTCAGTACACTGATCTGCTGCACTTCATCTTTCCTCTGTTCTTTGTTCTGCTATCTTTCACATACCGAATCCTTTTTGCTACCTCTGCTCTTTTTCTGGACTTATTCGCATATCACTCCACACCACACAACACTTCACAACTAAATCCATCCTCTATATATATCCGCACAAGTAATTTCATCACCTTTCTAGTCGGCATCCGGAACAGTCTAGTTTCTTACAAACTCTCATTCTGTCGGCTGAATCCTTCCTCACCAAGCAATGCGGATCAAGCATATACTTGTAGATATCATTAATCATGTCGGCCAAACATGATTCATGCCTTCACAACCTCTGTCATCAACAGTAACCCATCCGGAAAGTAGTCTGATACTCTGCCAGTCAGTTCTTCCTCTGTTTTCACTGTCTCTCAGGAATCCGGTACTCAACCATTCATATCTTTTTCTTTGTCCATCACCGGAGGCTAAATCCTTGGAATATACTACTCAAGGTAGTCCTCTTGACTTCCCCAAATCCGCACTGCACCAAGACACTTCCTCTGAGAGGTCCGGACCAATCTGTCGGACCTTGCCACATGCTCTGTTCTTCTTTACCGGACCATAACTTTCTTTATTCTGACTTCCGGTAGAGACACATCATGACTTGCGGATGTGTGGGATGACCTTTGTTGCCATCAATGACAACAACCATGAATCCATATAGTGTCTCTTGCCAACAATCTCCCCCTTTGGCATTGATGGCAACACTTAGTGAAAAATGACTAAGTGTTTTCACTATGCTCCCCCTTTGCTGATGCTCTGTCTTTATATACAATTTCCGGAACTCCCCCTTAGTTGGATTCCTCATTTTTCACTGCTCCTCACTCCCCCTTTGACATCAATGGCAAAGGGTAGGGTCCGCATATCAAAATTTTCAAAAATTTCTTATACTTAGCCGCATATTTACATACTCACATATATTGAAGAATGTCTGCAAAGGATGTCTGTAATTGAATCATTTCGGTAGCCCAACTTTGCTTCATTCTGTCCAAAATTGAGATGTGACCACTTAGCAAAAATGCAAACGCTTCTGCCCGCTTGAGATCTGTCAGATCTTTTGTTTGGGCGGTGGTCCTAGCATCACTGATGGCCTCATGCATGGTTTCCAACTTAGGGATTATAATCCTTCTAAGTTCTCCCATCCGGTTGGTGATGTTCTTCCTTTCCTTCTCAAGATTCTTTATTTCGTTCAAGACTGCAATAGTCTGACATTCTTGATTTATTATGGAGGAAGAGAGAGGATCAAAACTTTGAGATAAGCTTTGTAGCTTATCCTGTTCCTCTTTTATTTTCTTGTCAAATGCTGCTGTTGCCTTTGACCAGGATATACAAAATTTATAGATATCACCACCATCCTTAAGAGCATTCTCTAAGCTCTTTATTCCAATGCTTACAATCTTTTTGTCTTTAGAGATTAATTCTAATATCTCTGAAAATCTCTTATCCAAAAATTCCTTCCGGACCTTTTCTTCAGCTGATTTTTCTAAAGAATCAAAATGTGTATCAACACTGCTGACTAAGGTTTTTAGATTACCGGAAGTGGAGGCTGTCGGATCTATCTGGATTGATGGCATGATCTTTACAAGTATTCCGGAAGCAGCCTCTATCAACTCACAGTCTTCCATATGAGACTTCAGGAGCTTTTCATTTGCCTTGGCATTTGCAAATGAAGCTATCTTCATTGTTTGTACCGGAGAGAGAGAGTCAAAATCAAATGGACCTTTTAGAAGCTCCGGTTCATCAATCTCTAGAGTTTCTTTGCTCAAAAATTGTTGAACAGTTTGTGCAGTGTCTCTTGCCGGAGACAGATGTTTCTTCTCTTCTGCAGTCTTAGAACTGTCAACCTTTTTGTCCTTCACCACTGCTTCCTTCTCCTGTAATTGCTCTTCTTCTTTGGATCCGGAGACTGTAGGGGAAACCGGAGGAGAGATGCTAACTTGTTCATGGGCCACTTCTTCTGGAGCAGAGGGTCCCAAGTCCTCACTTGTCTGTTCAGGGCTCACTTCTTCCGGAACAGAAGATTCCAAATCAGCAGCTGTTTCTGCACCTAAGTCCTCTACAACAGGAAGATTGAACCTTTTGAAGGCCTTCCGGAGGATCTCTTCTATTTCTTGGGCCACTTTGTCAGTCTCACCAAGCATGAGTTGATTCATCCTGGCTTTGCTTCTGAACTCATCTTTACAGTCCTTGAAGATAATGTTCATTGTCTTGGGATCAATTTGAGGATATAGCTGAATAGCTATCTACTCCCGGATCTCAAGATCTTTGGCATGAGCATTATTCTTTCTTACTTCCATTTCCTTCTCTAGGCTCTTAGGAATGAGAGATATGATCTCAATGAAAGCCTTATTGTATATGTTCAGATATTTAACTGTGGCTTCCTGCAGAGTCTTTTGGTCTGCCTCACTGAAGTCATCATAGGATTCAGTCATTGGTTGAAGGTTTCCATCCACCGTGACCGACTTGATTATGCTCTCTAGTGACAGAGTGGGCTTTTCAACAGTTACCTCTGCCATTTCCTCCTTGTCTTGGCCTGTGGAGGGCTTACCGGATCCTTTCTTTTTCTGTTTCTTTACTTCTCTTACTCCCTCATCTGATTCTATTTCCTCTTCATCCTTTTGGCTTCCATAAGCCCTTGTGGCTTTTGCCTTTGATCTCTTACCGGATGCCTGGACTTCCGGTTTTGAACTTTTGGTTGAGGGAGGTGCAGATCTCTTTGTTGATCTGGTCCGGGTGGGAGCTCCAACCGGAGCACTTTCTTTGCTTTTCTCTTCTTCCTCGGCCTTCCTTCTCTTTTCCCGGCTGGCATCAAGTGCCTCCTTTGAGATTCCAAGACCTTGAGCAATGTGCTCTACTTCTTTTCTCACTTTTCTTTTGATCTCAGGTTCCCTGAGTTCTACAAGTAACTTTATACTCAGCTCCTCAAAGGTTCCAAACCTCTCTGCCTTAGGATCTTTGGGCTGACTTAGCATGTGTTGAACATGCAGCTCCACTATCTGTTCATCAACTTCATACCCCATGGGCATGATCCAGACAGTCCTTGGCTCCACTGCCTCCATCAGGCACTGATCAGTGTTAACCATAAAGCACACTGAGTCCTTGTATTTCTCAATGAGAGACTGGGGAATTCTCTCTCTTGCTTGCATCATGCTCTGAAAGTTTTTGAAGTATCCCCATAGAGCTGAATTTCTTGCTTTTGCATCCCCAAGTCCATGCAAGTAGTCTCTTATCTGGACTGCAACAGGTTTGTCATTCTGCCATACCCATCCACTTGTTCCGGGTAGCTCATTCATGAAGTAGAAGAATAGACATACAATAAGAGTACCATACTTGAAGGAATTCTTCTTATCCTTCTTGATTTTCTATATATTTTCCATTAATTGGCTTAGCAGTAGTTCGCAGAGGTCATATTCTGCATTTTTCCTTAGCATTTCAAAAGCAGTGTATACTGCAGTTCCGGATACAGAATTCTCCCTGCTGGAGTGGTAGATCTTGTATCCTATTATCATTGATGCATATTTGATATCCGGATCGGAGATGTCTTCAATGGTCATTGCCCTTTTGTCAAATTTTGATCCGGTGGCCTCAGTTACAATGTTGTTCTTGACAGATTTGAGGATAGGTACTCCTCCGGAGGAGTATAGGCCAGTTACTGCTCTAATTGCCTCTTTTGTGATCTTGCAGGGTCTATCTAGCCATAAAAAGTTGTCATGCATCCTGCTCAGTACATACCGGACCCATTCATCCTCTTCAAAACAGGGGAAATGAATAAATTGCTCAAATTGTTTCTTCTGAATATCCTTATACTCTGGTTTAAGCTCAAAGGCATTGTCAATCAGCTGCTTGTGATAGAGGTCTCTTAATTTGAATTCCCCAAATTCCTCAATGTTTGCATGTATGTAAACCCTAATGTCTTCGGTGTGTAAAACTCCGTGAGGAACACTAGAGAAGGCTCCTAGTGGGTCTACCTCCAATGATTTGTAGGGATGTTTCTTGAATGAGGGGCGAGGTCTATCGGAGATCTTAACTATGTTTGGAGTAGCCATTCTTCAAAGATTTGCAGTGAGGTAATGAAAAACGGAGAATACCTTATGCGCCTTCGGTTTGCACGGAGTGGTTGGATTGATTTCTTTATCCAATAGCTTCGGCAGGAGATCCTTGGTGTGCTTGAAGAACCTTGTTGCAGAGCTCCACTTTTCGCTTCTTCTCGAGTGCAGAATGAGCAAATGACCTTTGAGAAATCCCTTAAATTGCTCCGCGAACCCTAATACCTGTCTGCAATAAATGCTTCACCTACATCATTCTGGTTTGCCTTGTCTGGATAGCTTGGAGTATCCCGGATTAGTCCTGATCTATGGATATCATCCGGATCTATCAATCATGAATAAATCGAGGTGGCATATTACAAGATCATCTCAAACACTCTGTCCAATCCGCAGAACAAGATAGTGCATTTCCGGATCTTTCCGGACCTTTTTGTAATCCTTTATCATACCGGAGCATTTCCCTGAACAGGTCTTATTTGATCGATCACAACTTCTTCATAACTCCATGTGGACCTCTGAAAACTTGACTGAAGTATCTCAAGACTCATATTTACAAACCCTTTGATCCGCATCTTGTGCAACATCCGGCACCACTTGTTTGGCTGGGGGAACAAGATTTTCTTTGAGTCTCCCCCTGAGCCAGAGCTCACTTTTAATTTCCGGAAGAAATATCAGCACCAGAGTCTGGTGCGGATCCAACCTCTACATTCTCTGAACTTTTCTTCACCCAAATCTTGCTCATCTGATTCCTAACCTCATCCGCATTCATCTTTTGTTTACCCTTGTCTTGATTCTGATTATACACCGGACCTCTTTTGTCCTGATTCTTGTTTCTGCAGACTTTAGCATTATGACCGGACCTATTGCAGATTTGGCAAATAACATTTCTTTGCATATTTGACTGATATCCTCTTGATCTGCATTGATTTGCCATATGACCTATTCTATTGCATGTGAAGCATCTACCTTTGAATGATTTGTTTACTTGCATAATTCTGCATTCATGGGATTTGTGTCCATACCTTTTGCAGTTGAAGCACTGTCCGGAGAAGGATGAATTATTCTGATTCATTCTCATTCTGCACTGATTTGCTTTGTAACCAAAGTGGTTGCAGTTGTGGCAGTATCCATTGAAGGATGGATATCTTTGAGCATTTGGCTGTCTTACCGGAGGTCTTCTAGGCCTGTTTCTTGGATTTACTGATCCAAGATTCTTCTGACCGGATCCGGAGCTTTCTCCTTTCTCATATCCCAAGCCATACTTGTCATCTGTCCTCTTTTGACTTCCAAGAAGAACTTCAAGTTGAGCAGAACTTATCTTGAATTTCTCTTTATATTCATTTGCTGTTTGAAGGTCTCTTTTGAGAGAGGCAATTTGATCCTCAAGTTTTCCTTCATTATCTTTGGCATCTTCAAGATCAGATTCAAGGTGTCTGATAATCCTGTCCATCTGGTGGCATTCTTCTGATTTTTCTTTAAGAGATTGCCTTAGATTGTCTTCAGCCTTTCTTTTTTCTTCAATCTCTTGAGTAAACTTTATAGTTCCTGATTCCATTTCATGTCTTAACATAATGACTTCTTTTGATAACTTTTCACATAACTTGGTTTGCTCAGTCAATTCCTCATTTGTATTGCTTTCTTCACTTTGTCTTGCCAACTGTTGAAGCAGCTCCTTTCTCTTTTTCATAGAGAGACTTAATTTGTCTTTTAATTCTCTCATGAATTCATCAGCCTGTTTGAGTCTTTCCTTTAATTCACTGACTTCAGAATTTGACTGTTCAAGATCCTCAAGGGCAGTCTTGAGTTGCTCCCTTAAACCATATGCATCCATTTGAAATCCCAGATCTTCCTCAAGCTGTTAGGCTCTATTAGGAGGAACTTAGCTCTGATACCAATTGTTGATAACTGAGAGGGGGGGGTGAATCAGTTATCCTAATTATTTCCCTTATTGAACTTTTCTTTTAATTGAAGCAGCATAAAATCAAACACAAAACATTAACCATGAAATAAGAAACACATGACACAGTATTTTTGACGTGGAAACCCTGTTAAGGGAGAAAACCACGGGGTGATTAACCCAAGAATTATTCTCTGTTAGAAGAATAGAAAATTACAAAAATGGCACTTGCCAATTAGGGCTCACTGCCTGAGCACACTGCTCACAAGAGGCCCACTGCCTACAAGAAGACACACTGTCTACAAAGTGATGATAATCACAGTCTTGAACTGATTGGAAGCATCTGCATATGCTGGAGTTCAGTTCCGGTTAGGCTCAGTACACTGATCTGCTGCACTTCATCTTTCCTCTGTTCTTTGTTCTGCTATCTTTCACATACCGGATCCTTTTTGCTACCTCTGCTCTTTTTCTGGACTTATTCGCATATCACTCCACACCACACAACACTTCACAACTAAATCCATCCTCTATATATATCCGCACAAGTAATTTCATCACCTTTCTAGTCGGCATCCGGAACAGTCTAGTTTCTTACAAACTCTCATTCTGTCGGCTGAATCCTTCCTCACCAAGCAATGCGGATCAAGCATATACTTGTAGATATCATTAATCATGTCGGCCAAACATGATTCATGCCTTCACAACCTCTGTCATCAACAGTAACCCATCCGGAAAGTAGTCTGATACTCTGCCAGTCAGTTCTTCCTCTGTTTTCACTGTCTCTCAGGAATCCGGTACTCAACCATTCATATCTTTTTCTTTGTCCATCACCGGAGGCTAAATCCTTGGAATATACTACTCAAGGTAGTCCTCTTGACTTCCCCAAATCCGCACTGCACCAAGACACTTCCTCTGAGAGGTCCGGACCAATCTGTCGGACCTTGCCACATGCTCTGTTCTTCTTTACCGGACCACAACTTTCTTTATTCTGACTTCCGGTAGAGACACATCATGACTTGCGGATGTGTGGGATGACCTTTGTTGCCATCAATGACAACAACCATGAATCCATATAGTGTCTCTTGCCAACACACATACCCCTTAAATTCTGGGGTATTGATAAAGGCATCATCCTCTAGGAATTGTGTACAAGCCAGCACTTTGATGTCCTTTGTATCCACATGATTACTAGTAGGTGATCTGCTTAATCTATTATTAGGGGAGGCATAATGCCTTATTCTCATAGGTGAATTCATCTGTTGGGAAATTTCTTGTTCTTGTTCATTTGTTTCCTCCTCCAAGTCTATAAATTCTACTTCCTCTTCATGCTCCAAGTCAATGATTTTCACTTTCATGGTTGGAGGTGTATTAGGAGATTCATTTCCTCTTCTATATGGCTTGATTGGAGCCATTGAGTCTCTGACGTATGTTGGCCTTTCTTCTCTTGGAGGAGTTTCTGCAATCAGAGTTTCTACATGAGCCAAAATTATCTGAATTCTTACTATGGGGCCATTCTCATCCGCAAATGCCCCTGAATATGTAGGATTGAGATTTTTTCTCATTCTTTATCCTTCCATTACTACTTCCCACCTTCCCCTCAAAAAATGAATTTCCTCCATTGTGGCAGAATTTCTTACTACATCCTCATCAAATAAGACATGGTGGGTGAATTGGGGCCTTTTGATGCCAAGCCTCACTCTGTTAATGAATCCTTCTAGGTCAAACACCCTTGGATTCTCCAACCCCATCATGTAGAATTTCTATATTAACTCAATTTGATCCAGAGCATCCTTATTAGTGAACCAAAAGTCATAAAATTTGATAGAAGTGGGGAAGAAAGACCCCTTCTTTTTTCAATCTCAGATGCTCTTTGTTGGACTCATTTAATTGTCTGATGATTTATAAATATGCAATTCTCTTTGGCACATATTTTGGCAATATATGGGGCAACCTTGCTCCATAAACTTTGGTACATGTAGTATCTATATGAAGAAACCAATCTCCCGAATTGTGTTGAATTCCCAACTCAGGGGTTCTATCCAGTGGCCTCAAGAAATCCAGCACATCCCTTGGATCCCTTTCCCCTTCAGGATCTAAGAAATTCAATAGCTTTATGACAAAATGCTCTTCAAAAAATTACATAATCTACATCTGTATAGTGCATATCTATCATATGAGTCCACATCTGGATAGGGAATAGGGTACCATCATGATCAACTTCTCTAACATGCAAAGCTTGATGTCACATTCCTGATCTAACATACAAAACATATGGCACATGATTGAATACCAATTAAATTTCACCTTTGCATCCATAGTATATAGATTATTCTTAATCTTCATCAGCTGATTATACATTTTATCTACTATGTAAGTTGCATAATCAAAGGCCTCTGTTGTTGAAATGTCTTGCACATTAACAACTATTATCATCATTGAGACTGGAATTTTATCCAATGCATCCCTTCCCAACACATGACACAAAGTATGATATGTTTTCACAAACTAGTGCATAAATTGAGAAACATTAAAGGGTTCATCTTGCTTGTTTGAGATTTTAACCAATTTTCCATCAATTCCCCTTGGTCTGTGCTTAGGCAGCTTGAACACTCTATATGCACACTGAACCCTTTTGTAGTCATCTTTCAGAGTATTGAGATAAATCTTTTTGTTTGCAGCAGGGTTGAGGCCAAACACTTTTGTGATGAATTCTTTTGTAGTCCTAACCATGATTGTATCATTTCCTGCCCTGACAACCCTAGACCTAGGATCATACCTCTGTGCAACCACCCTTACAAAATCTAGGTTTATGAACACATTAGGGCACATTAACTTTGCCAAATCTAGATTCCAAGCATTACAAACATGGGTTTTGTACTCTCTCCTACATACCAATGTTTAAATAGGATCCATCCAGGCATAGATAATTGAGTGTCTTGACACTCAGAGCATAAATATAACAATCTATCATTTGGCCCATTGGGACCATGCACATTTACGATCCTTGTTGAGGACTTGAGCAACTGAATCATCAAGTCTTCATCCAAACTCCCTTTTGAAATTGAAGGCTGGCTAGTTTGACTCATTTTAAACAATTCTTTTCCAAACTAGGGTTTTATTTTTTAACAATGCTTAAAAGACAACAACTTCAATTGAAATAAACACAATTGGCAAAGATTTAACTTATTGGTTTTAACTACATAAGCTCAGAATTTTAATATTTCTTTGACCAAATGCTCGTTGCATGTAGGAATTTTCTTCATGCTTGTGAAAATGCCGTGAAAAACCCTTACCTTCTACTTTAATTGAGCTTAGAGATTAGGGCTCACCTCATTAATGCATGTCACTTCAGCCATTACTTGTTAGGAACCCATGTTTAACCCTTCTCTTTACTTTATTAGTATATTACTTTTGGACGCATATGCTTTGTAAGTCATCCTGTGAATATATTATATTATCCCACTTTCATGGGAAGTAATAGTTGTTTATAAATGAAGGCATCCATGAATTTATTGTATTGAGCTTGCTCAAAGGAGGTTTCCCCCTCGAAGTGGCCTATGATCAATAAATTCCTTTTGTGTTTATGCTAATCCTATTATTTTGTGCATTTTTCATTATATTGTTGCAGGAGGTTCCTCTCATTTGGTATCAGAGCGCTTTCTTGGGCTCGTTGGGTGGAATTTTTATCAAATTTTTTTTCCGCAGTGGCCTCCAGTTAATGTGATTATTGCAGTAGTTTTTTCTTTTTTGCATCTGTATTGTTCATTTCAATTGCAGGTTCAGATCAGGGAATATCCCTATCCCCTTAACTATGGGAAGTGCTTGGGCAGAGCCCTAAAACTCATTGTGAGGAGTACCAATAGGAACCTCAAAGTAGCTGGTCCATTAAGAGGCCCTGTGAGCGAAAAGGGCAACGGCCCCTACCTGATTGACTAGTTCCCATCCGTGAGGTAAACCAAGAGCTGTCGTTTGTGACAAAGCGGTTATCAGTTTTACCTGAGCCATGGAGTGAGGGGTACTACCCCAATATGCAAGCTGTTAGACAACATTGGTGGCCGAGTGATTCTCCTGAACCTTTAGGAAGTTGAACATACTTGGGTCCCATATCTATTGACAACTAACAAATTGTAGATTGAATCCATCTAGAGCAGTCAGCAGATCATTTCCAGAAAAAAATTCCATTTTTTTCCATATCTTCCTTTCTTTAGCTCCATTTCCTCTGAAAATTCACTAGAACCCCTAAAATTTTATTCTGCATATTTCCTTCCTTGAGGACCCTATCCCAAATTCCACTTATCAAAGCCAAAAATCCCACATTTGTTTATTTTTAGGGTTTGCCATAACTTCTTTGATTCTCACCCAATAGCCTTCAAATTTTGCCACAGTGTTCATTTCCTATTTCTGCTCCTTTGTCTGTCTTGGACAAATTTTCCCATTCTTTCACTCCACTTCTGGAATCCCCATTTTCTTCTCCCCTTTCCCTCAGAAAGTGTCCAAAACCTAGTCAAACCCCAATTACCCATAAGAGTTTTTCCCAAATCCAAATTTTCCTTTACTAAGAAACTTTTCATTTTTGTTTTTCTACCCATTCCCAAAAAAAAATAACTCTTGGTTATGGTTGTCACCTGCGCAGGAGAAAAAAACATGGAGGATGAACTTGCAACCCTTAAGACCAAACTCCAAGATCTGGATGAAAAAATTCTTGGCCTCAATCTTCTGCATTCAGCCATGAACAATATACGGCAACCAGAGTCTTTTGCAGACACTAGGTTCTCTTCTTCTAGCAACTTTTGTGGGCCGAAGCTTGATTTTCCTCACTTTAATGGTGATGATCTGACTGGATGGATATACCGAGCAGAACAATATTTTAGTCTGCATAATACTTTTGATGTCAACAAAGTCCCACTTGCATCCTTTCATTTGGAACATGTAGCCCTTCAATGGTTCTGTTGGTACATCAAGGCTTATGAAGAGCCAAAATGGATAGATTTTCGCAAACTAATTTTGCAATGATTAGGCCCTAGTGCTTTTGATGACTTCACAGGAACACTCACTAAACTTCGCTAAACAGGCACTGTGAGAGAATATCAGACAGAATTTGAAAAACTGGCCAATCACATAGAGGGATTGTTTGATGAATTCTTTAGGAGTTATTTTGTCAGCGGTCTGAAGGACACAATTCAATCTGAGGTTAAAATGTTTCATCCTAGCACAATGATGGAAGCCCTAGGGTTGGCTAAGTTGGCAGAGGCTAAGATCACAGCCCAACAGTGATCCAAATCCAATTTTGTTCCATTCAGAAATACGGTTCCCCAAAGACCTCAAATAATTCCAACACCTAGAACAACTCCTGTCAAGCATTTGACTGAAGCAGAGATGCGAGCACATAGGGAAAAAGGGATTTGTTATAATTGTGATGAGAAATTCACTTGGGGACATAGATGTGTTGAGCAAAAGATCTATCTCTTGGATGTGGATTCTCTACCTGAAACTAAAGTTTATGTGGATGCTTAGGATACAGTAGATGATCAGATCGAAATTCAGCAGTCACTTGTTGACCCTACTTCTCAAGAAGACCACCCAGAGATCTCTCTCCATGCCTTAGTAGGAGTCACCACCCCACAAAACATGTGGGTCAAGGGTTACTTCAAGAAGCTCCCTCTTACAACACTCATTGATTTTGGTAGCACTCATAACTTCATTAACCCTCAAATCGCCAAACAAGCTGATTGTTTTGTCCATCCTTGCTCGAGCTTTGAAGTCATGATTACCAATGGGGGCACATTACCTTGCAAAGGGAAGTGTTGCAATGTGTGTATCTTGATTAGTGATTATAACCCGCGCTTCGACATGTTTTCCTTGCCCTTAGATGGATGTGATGTGGTTTTGGGCACCCAATGGTTACACACACTTGGACCCATCTTATGGGATTTTGCTGAACTTTGGACGCAGTTCTCAGACAATGGGCACAAACACACATTGAAGGGATTACAACTGGGATCTCTTAGCATCATAAGTTCACATCACATGGTGTCATCGCTTAGCTCCATTCCATTCAGATGCAACCATCAGTGGTCTCCACTACTCCTGTTGATCTACAACAAATTTTGGATAGGTATGCATGTGTCTTTGCTGAGCCAGTGGGATTGCCACCTTAATGACCAGAGGACCACCATATTCATCTCCTTCTTGGAAGTGTTCCTTTCAACATTAGGCCCTACCTCTACCTATTTCACCAAAAGATAGAGATTGAGATGCTTGTTTGAGACTTAATGAAGCAAGGTATTATTTTCCCTAGTACCAGTTCCTTTTCTTCACCAGTTCTTCTTGTCTAGAAAAAAGATGGGTTATGGCACCTCTCCATTGACTTCTAAGCACTTAATCACACCACAATCAAGGATAAGTTTTTGATTCCTATTGTGGATGAGCTTCTTAATGAGCTTCATGGCACTCATTTTTTCTCCAAGTTGGATCTTCGTTCTGGGTATCACCAAATTTAGGTTCATGAGGATGATATCCCTAAAATAGCTTTCCACATGCATGATGGCCACTATGAGTTTTTTGGTCATTCCCTTTGGCCTCACTAATGCTCCTTCAACATTCCAGGCATTGATGAATAAAATATTCCAGCCCTACCTATGGAAATTTATTTTGGTCTTCTTTGATGATATCCTCATCTATAGTAAAACATGGGATGAGAATCTCCAACATCTAGATCTCATACTGCAACTTCTCTCTGATCATCATCTCTGTGCAAAACAGTCTAAATGTGTTTTTGGCTAGGAGGAAGTGGAGTATCTCAAGCATATTGTTTCAGCCCAAGGGGTTCGAGTAGATCCTGCAAAAATAGATGCCATGAAAATTGGCCACATCCTCAGACACTCAAGAGCCTTCATGGTTTTTTGGGGCTGACTGGTTACTATCGCAAGTTTTTTAAGGATTACAGGAAGATTGTAGCTCCATTAACAACTATGTTAAAAAAGGATGCTTTTATCTGGACACATGTTGCTGAGTGTGCATTTGAAAAATTGAAACAAGTTATGTGTACTACACCTGTTCTAACTATGCCAGATTTTTCCAAGACCTTCACCATTGAGAGTGATGCTTGTGACAATGGAATTGGTGCTATTCTCCTTCAAGAAGAACATCCCATTGCATTCACTAGGAAAGCCCTTTCTGACAAGAATTTAGTACTCTCTACATATGAGAAGGAAATGATGGCTATTTTGCATGCAGTACAAAAGTGGTGGCCATACCTACTAGGGAATTATTTTTTCATCAAGACTGATCACTAAAGTTTGAAATATTTCTTGGAACAATGGGTCTCCTCCCCAGCACAATAGAAATGGGTCAACAGACTCATGGGTTATGACTATGAGATCACTTACAAGATGGGTAAGGACAATATTGTGGCAGATGCTCTTTCTCGCACATTTGATGACCAAGCTTCCCTTTCAGCTATTTCTATACCTATTCCAAATTGGTTGGAATCTATCTAGTAGGGCTATGTCAATGACTTCATTATCTCAAATCATTCAACAGTTGGCCAATAACCCTTCTACTGTACTACATTACTCTTAAGATGGTACTTCTCTGTGATATAAGGGTCGCCTGGTGCTTCCCCAGAGCACAGATCTTCAGTAGGATGTCTTCTATGAACTCCATGCTTTTCCATCGGCAGGGTACTCTAGCTTCCTCAAAACTTATGAGTGGGCACGATGTAACTTCTTTTGGAAGGGAATGAAAAGGGCAATTCAACAGATGGTAGCTGAATGTGATACTTGCCAATGCAACAAGGGTGAAATGACTCTCCTTCCTGGATTGCTTGAACCCTTGCCCATCCCTACATGGATTTGAATAGATATTTCTATGGATTTCATTGAGGGGCTTCCTAAATCTAGAGGGAAGACAATGATCTTGGTTGTGGTTGATTGTCTCTCTAAATATAGTTATTTTTGTGCCCTCAGCCATCCCTATACTACCTCCTCAGTTGCATAAATTTTTATGGACCAGATCTTCCATCTTCACGGCAACCCTTCTTCCATTGTCTCAAATCATGATGCAACTTTCACCAGTCATTTCTGGACAGAATTATTTCGACACACTGGCACCAAACTGAAGATGAGTTCTGGGTATCGCCCACAAATAGATGGTCAAACTAAAATTATCAATAAATGTTTGGAAACTTATCTTCATTACTTCACTTTAGAATAACAACATTAGTGGGCAAAGTGGCTTCCTCTCGCTGAATGGTGGTACAATATCTCCTACCACACTGCATCTAAAATGGCTCCATATGAAGCAGTCTATGGTTAGGCACCACCAGTACTCCTTCCATACACCCCCAATAGTTCACCAATTTAGGTAGTCAACACAGTTCTCCAAATCCAGGATTAGATTCTTCACATCTTGTAGGACAATCTTCACATGGCAAGAAATTGAATGAAACAACAAGCTGATCAACACCGTTCTAAGCACACTTTTCAAGTAGGTGATATGGTTTTTCTTCATCTACAGCCATACAAGCAATCATCCCTGAAACTAAGAGGGTGTCATAAGTTGGCTCTAAAGTTTGATGGCCCATATAAGGTTATTTAGAAGATTGGGGTAGTTGCTTATAAATTGGAGCTTCCTCCTTCTTGCTTTCACCCAGTATTTCATGTCTCTTGTCTAAAGAAAGTTCTTGGCACCAACATAAAAGCACAAACTATTTTACTAGAACTAGATAACAAAGGATCCATCATTTTGGAGTTGGAGGGAATCCTCAATAGGAGCACTCATTAGCTTTTCTCCCGATCCATCACAGAGGTATTAATTTAGTGGCACAGAATGCAACTAGAGGATGCTACATGGGAACCACTCCTTCAAATTCAGCAACAATGTCCACATCTTAAGCTTTGAGGACAAAGCTTTTCTAAGAGGGAGGGAATGTTAGGAACCCATGTTTAACCCTTCTCTTTACTTTGTTAGTATAATACTTTTAGATGCATATGCTTTGTAAGTCATCCCTTAAGTATATTGTATTATCCCACATTCATGGGAAGTAATAATTGTTTAGATTTGACTTAGTATATAAGTATGTGTTGAGGCCAAGGCATCCATGAATTTATTGTATTGAGCTTTCTCAAAGGAGGTTGCCCCCTCAAAGTGGCCTGTAATCAATAAATTCCTTCTGTGTTTCTACTATTCCTATTATTTTTTGCATTTTTCATTATATTGTTGCAAGAGGTTCCTCTCATTATTACAAATTCATAATACAGGGGGGCACCGAACATCTACATAGAAAGTTTAATTTTGGACCATTGATAGAATCTTCAAACTGTGAGATCAATGGCTATGAATCAATTGCCAGATTTGAAAATCTGAATCTTTACGTGAAAAGCCAATAGCTAATCAAATTACTCCATCTCAGACACTCTTTTTACTAACTTTTCTTCCCTTTTTGTCTTATGTAGCTACGTGGCATCATTCCGCGGCCGCATAGTAACAAGTGGGCCACCTCCTTTTGAATCCATAGGAGCATGCTAAGCCTTCCATGTGGATTCCCTTATATAAGCCTTTTCCTTCCTTTAAAAAATAGGCCATGTATCATCATCTCGTAGCTGCACATAGAATTTTTCCTGTAGACAAGATTCTCTTGCGACACTATGCTACCATCTGATGCTTATCAGCCCCATCTCTTCACTTCATCCTTCTACACGTGGTGCAATCTAGCTCATTTAGTTGACTCATCAATCTTATGGCCATAGGCCATGATATACTTTACACATGTCCTCATTTTGCAGCCACGTGGTGGAGATATGACATCAACATCGGTGATTTGTGGGCTTGCGATATCCTGCCATGTGGCACCTTCGGGCCTCTACCAAGACTCAGGACTTAAGAACTTTATAATGAACATGATTTTGATAGGAAACAAAGGGTAAACACTAGGTCTTGGGGCCGGTTAACTCAAGATATTAAAGGCATCTTGAGTCATAACTTAAACAACTAGAAACTTAGGCTAGGTGGTCAATGATGGATTATAACATAAAGTGATCTTATGGCCATATGCCATGATATAGTCTACACTTGTCCTCATTTCATAGCCACATGGTGGAGATATGATGTAAGCATCGGTGGTCTACGGGCTTGCGATATCCTACCTTGTGGCACCTTTGGGCCCCTACAAAGACTCAAGATTTAAGAACTTTATAAGGAACATGAATTTGACAGGCAACAAATGGTAAACACTAGGTCTTGGGGCTGGTTAACTCATGATATTAAAGGCATCAAGTCATAACTTAAACAATAGGAAACTTAGGCTAGGTGGTCAGTGATGGATTATAACATAAAGAGATCTTATGGCCATAGGCCATGATATACTTTACACTTATCCTCATTTTGCAGCCGCGCGGTGGAGATATGATGTCAGCATCAACAGTCTATGAGCTTGCAATATCCTACCATGTGGCACCTTTGGGCCCCTACAAAGACTCAGGACTTAATAACTTTATAAGGAACATGACTTTGATGGGCAACAAAGAGTAAACACTAGGTCTTTGGGCTGGTTAACTCATGATATTAAAGGCATCAAGTCATAACTTAAACAATTAGAAACATAGGCTAGGCAGTTAATGATGGATTATAACATAAAGTAAAGATATGACCACAAGACTTAGGGTTTTAAGGGGGAATAAGGAAAACAATTGATAAAAACTAACTCAAAGCTCTAAAACCTAGATAGGTACCACTAAATCCTACAATTAAAAAATGCACAAAACTAACCACAGAGATTTTTCCCCATTTCAAACAACAAAATTGCCAAAAAAATGCATTTTAAACCTAGAAAAAAATGCAAATAAAATCATGCTGATTTTCATGCCAAAAAAAACATGAGACCATATCTTGTTGCTTACTATTATGCTTTGATATATTTTTTCCAGGCATCCATAGCTTGTTTGAAATCACCTATTTTAGGCTTTTAGCCATAGTAGCAAGGCAGTAAACTATTTGATAAAATATTTTGGTAGACATGTATGAAAAATATGGTAGCATAGACAAGGCAATGAACTTTGGAAAAAATGCCTCAAAGAAATGTGGTCTCATGGTGATGGAATGCCATGACAAGCAAATTGTTATGGATTGTCATGGCATTCCATCAACATGAGACCACATTTCTTTGATGCATTTTTTCAACTAGTTCACTGCCTTGTCTATGCTATTGCTTACTATTATGCTTTGATAGATTTTTTTCCAAGCATCCATAGCTTGTTCGAAAGCACTTATTTTAGGCTTTTAGCCATAGCAAAAAGGTAGTGAAATATTTGATAAAATGCTTTGGTAGACATGTATGAAAAATGTGGTAGCATAGACAAGGCAGTGAACTATTTGAAAAAATACCTCAAAGAGATGTGGTCTCATGGAATGCCATGACAAGCAAATGCAATTAGTAGCTACTCCTAGTTATTAGTTATGCAATGTGAAGTAATTGCATAACTACTTAGGTTGACTTTTAAAAACTATATTGTAATTTAAATTTTGTCATCTATCAGCATCTAGTTATTAGTTATGCAATGTGAAGTAATGCTTTGAGTTTGAAAGATGCACAATGCAATGTAATCGACAATTTGAATATAAACTACAAAAATCTATTTTTTAGAATCCATTAGTTAAACTCTCTAGTTTATTTGCTCTCTATAACTCTATTGCTATGGAAATGCATTTCAATTAAAAAAAAAAGTTTTTGTCTCTTAGTCTACAATTTCTTATAGTTTTTTAAAAATATGATTTTTTCCCAATTATTTAAAAAAATCTTGAACTTTTGGTTTGCCGAGTTTTTCCCCAAAAGATTTTTGTTACTATGTGTTGTGTGGTTACACAACACGCCCCATTTTGACTTGGCAAAACAGGGACCCAACTTTTCTTTTGGCTTGTGTTGTCTGCTTTATGGCGGTTTGGTAAAATCAGTCATGTTCATCATCATGTGGAGTCAAGATGAGGTAAGTCCCAATATGAGGTCAGTTTGTCAAAATTCGTATTTCATATATATGACCACATATTCTGAAAGAGCATTAAAATTCATGCAGGTTTGCCTTTTACATCACCCTGATATTCATCAGGATGTGAGAGTTATGAACAGTCAAAGTCTTGGTCAAACCTGATATTCGCAAGAAGAGGGTCATATCTTATAAACTCAGTTGTGCTGTTTGAAGAACATCATCATCATATTTGAAACGTCCCACCGATAATATCCTGCGGTTCAAATATCTGGACGTCAACTTTAAGTGATAGTAAGTCTTCCCCGTCGAACGGTCTTTTGTATTGCGAGCATCATATTTTGAAAGTAACCCGATATTCGTTAATATCATCCTGATGCAAAATATCACCCTTGGCAAACATCCTGATGACATCATCTGAATTCGATAATCAAAAAAACAAACATCCTGATGACATCATCTGAATACGATAAACAAAGAAACAAACATCCTGATGACATCATCATCATATTTACATTTCGACAGGATATTTTGTAAACATGATCATGTTCACCCAATATGACGATGACGTCATAAGACATTTCCAATACAAAGAACAAATATCATGATGACGTCATCCTGATATTCCGAAAGGAGAATGAGTAAGTTTGAAGGTCATCATCATATTTTGAAATATCACCCGATGGACCGAAATATCCTCCTGATGTGCTAAAAAGAAAGCAAGGTGTGTTGTCACCCGAATTTTGTCGCGATAACAATTTCAAGACTAGGGAGGATGATATTGAAACTCAACCTGATATTTGTGAAATATCATCCTGCCCTCATGATATCTTGTCATATGAATATCCCCCTGCTCCCTTTGCCGCCATTGCCATTAAATGCGCGCGGATATGGTAGGTGATTCCCGCCGACCCCGGAACCCAATGAAACGTCTGGCGAAATCCTGAGTTTTCGCACGAATGATCAAAGATTGCGATCCAACTTGTCAGAGTTACCCTAAGTTTACCCTAACTACAAGGTTAAAAGGTAATTCAACCGCCATTGTTACATTCACCTGCGTTAAAATTATTTTACAGAGCACTAGCCTCCATATCTGCATAACAGCTACCGTTGCGCGACTGGAGCTCATAAACTGAGGAAAGAAGGTGATCAGCAGCCGAATTAAGGGCATCTCAATGATATACTGGTATAGAAAGATATCTGCATAACCAGGTAAGTGAAATGAAACCCTCATCGTGTTGTTTCTAAATAATGTTGTAAGTTCTGGTTATATATCCATGTAAGCAGGTAATGTGAAATTGATGTAGTAGGCATGATATTTGCAATATGTATACATGCATATCCCGTTGTGAGAAGAAATGTTGTTAATTGCAGGTACCCATGGCTGAAAAAGGCTCAGTCAAGAATCAGGAAGAATTCAGCCAGCCTATGTTCTCTTCACAGAGAGGGGTCCTGTTTAAATTTGGGGCAATTACAGATACCCATCAGGGGAGTACCAACCTGGAAGCTTGGTCAGCCAAGCTGAATGATGGACAAGATAAGAGTCCAGTATTGGACGCCGTGTTTGTATCCGGCATGTGGAACGCTGCTGGCTTCCCCTACTCCATGGAATCTCCAGAGCTGGTTATTGAGTGCGCCCGGAACTACAACCCTCAGACGAGGCAGGTGGTGAAGCATGGGAGAGTGTATGCAGACCTATCCATCAAAGGTCTATCCCAAACATTTGGACTGCCAATGGGCAGCAAGGTAAAGAGTGTAGACTTGAAGAAGTCTGAAAGAGAATATGAGGCCAACAAGAAGACGGCCAGAAAGAACATGTATGCTTGCCGGGCCGAGAACAACACATATAATGTAGCGGCCAAGCTCCCTGTGCACATGTTCAAATTTGATTTTAATGAAGAATATCAGTATGTGATTGCCCTACTGAACAGGGTGACTGGCCAGCCTGATACTGGAGAATTTAGAGACTGGATGTATGGCATAATAATGATGTGTCAATATGCAGACATCAAGCCACTGTGGGGCCAAATCATAAGTGATGCTCTGCATGAGCAGCTGCTGAACCTGGGAGGTTCAGATTGTGCCTTCTATATGACCTCTTACATTGTTTATTCCTGTGCATATAGAGGTACGTTTGATGCCTTAACCACAGATGGGAAGCTAACAGGCACAAGTGCAGCCTATATCTGGGATCATCATCCCCAGCTGCAAAGAACCAATTACATCAAGGACTATAAACTGGTCAATGATGCATTCTCTATGCATCTGGTAAGGACCATGGAAGATGACAGGACAAAAAGACTGAGCATGGAAGCTCAGGAGGTAGTATACAGGCATGGGGCATGGTACATCCAATTTGCCACCTTTTCCTACATCAGGATAGAAGGTTTTGAAGGGCATCCCCTGATGCTGCCAAGATATCCTACAGATGCAGTAGTTTTAATGGAGTTTATCAGGCAGGGCTCCACCATCATACAGACATATAAGGATGCCAAGAAGCTGCCACCAATTTTGTTCCCAGTCAGCATCGGCAACTATATGTGCCCCGACTCGGATAATATTAAGAAGGTGATGGTCACTCTGAACAAAATGAATTTACTGCCCTTCCCAGTAACGAGACCATATGATCCTTATGGCCGAATGCAGAAGATCCTAGGAAAGCCTATTCACCAGAGGCACCTAGAAGATTTTTGGGCTGACTGCGAAGATGAGGCAGAGGCCAGGAGGAGGAGGTATCAGAGGTTGACTCTGAACTAGATCAGGACATTTGACTGCATACCCCTCCCTCAGCAGCTGAAGAGTGATGATGGCAGGATCATGGTAGATGAATACGAGCAGAAGAAGATATACAATGATACCATTTCTGCCCCTGACCTCACCATGCAGGAGGATATGTCCTTGGACCCATTCTTTGCTAGAACCATACACTTGACCCAAGCTTGGGTAGATGCACAGGTAGAGGCATTGAAGAAAAAGGGTGTTGCCATCACGGTGGACAGCAAGAAGAAGGGGCAGGACATCCCCACAGACGAATATGATGACTTCCTGCTGGAGAAGCGGAAGACCAAGGGAGAGAGGATTCCTCCACCACAGCAGCCAAGCAAGAGAGCCCCAAGGGGCAAGAAGGTGGAAAAGGGACCCAAAGGGGTCATAATTGAAAGGGCAGTATTCACAGTTGAGGAGGCAGCCAGAGCAGGATCAGAATCAGATTCTCCTCCTAAGCCCAAGAAAGCCAAGATAGCAGAGGCTGGAACCATAGAGACCCAAGAAGTGGGTCAATCATCCAGACAACCAGGCAAGGATATCCTCATGGAGGAAGAGCCTGAAGAAGAGGAGGAAGCTCCACTAGTAATTAGAAGAAAGAGGAGAGCTCCGTAGGTGTTGGTTCCTACCACACCTAAGAAAACAAGAACCTCCATGAGAGGTGAGATGAGTCAACCCCTAGTGCAAGTACAAGGGGCAGGTAGTGAAGTGCAGAAGGAACTTCAGCACAATGTTCCACTTCCTACCATTGTCAAGTTCAAAACAGAACTTGCAGAAGAGAAACAAAAGGAATCATCTCAGGCACAAGCAGAAAAGCATGTCTCGCTAGAGGAGACAATAAACTTGTCTGACGATGAGATGGTGCAGGATGTAGCTGCACAAGAAATGGAAACACTTGCGGCTGCTGGCATCAGTGTGGCTCCTCACAAGCCTCCATCTGTCCAATCAACACTTGAAGAAATGAAACAAGCAGAAGCGGAGCGAGAAAAGAGCCCGGAACCAGAGAAGAGCCCGGAGCAGGTGGCTCAGGACATAGGGCTGGACACACTGATCGCCGAGGTGACAAGTCCTGCAGTGGTCGACTTGACAGAGAAAAGGGATGCAAGTCCTGAACAGCCAGCAGGATCACTTGATAAGGGCCACCTGACAAAGGAGATAGAGATGGCCGAAGCAGAAGGCCATGCTCTTGAATCAGGCCAACAGAGCCCATAGGATACATCAGCAGGACCTGCTATAGTAGAGGTCCGAGAAGAAGCAAAGGCTGATGATAAGAAGAAAGAAGTGATAGGGGATCCTGCCAACAAGGAACAAGAGGTGGATGCTGCAGGTACAGAACAGATAGCCGTTGCGGAGCAGATGCCATCACCTCAGGCAGATCCTACAATATCAAAGGTGGTGGACATACCACTAGAAGTAGAAAAACAAAAGGAGGATGATCAACCTCCACAGGGGGAAGAACTGGGGACAGGTGAAATAACGAAGGAGAAAGATCATGATCATCATGATCTACCTACAGGTACACCGCCAGGTTCCCCACACAGAGAAGATGCTCCCCCGGAAAAAGCAGCTCCTCAACAGGAGGAGGCACCTCAGGATCAACAGCAACAAGGCGAGCATCAAGAGCCAGAAAAAGAAAAGTCACCATCTCCACAACGCTTGTTGGTGGAAACAGGAGATAGAGGTGAATAGCATCATGATGCTGAGAAGCATGATCAGGTGCCTCCATGGTTAGAAAAGGAGGTGAATGTTGAGGAAGAGCTGGAGATTCAAGAGTTCGACGTCTCCACCCTGTTCGCCGCAGATATAATGAAACCTAGGAGGAAGGCCAGGATGACTTCGGCCATCAAAAGAGATCCGGCGACAGGGAGAAGGACCGCACAGATTGCTGTGCCTGCCGTAGAGAAAGAGAAAGGCAAAATCACTGTGGATGAGTTCCAGATAAGGACAGTTGATTTAGGTTTTGCCAATGAAGAGCAGGAAGGTCAGGAGGGAAAAGACATTATTGACTCTCTAATTCAGAAGGTGAAAAGAGAGAAGGAGAAGAATAAGCAACATAAAGAGCACATTGCTCAGTTGCATGCATACATTAAGGGTTTAACCAACCCTGAGGATACCACAGGTGAAGCTGCAGTCCCATTGACTGCCATTTCTCAGGAGGAGGTAAATAAACTGGACCTCATGAAACATGAGGTGTCCGTAATTAGAAAATGGGTGTCATCCACAATGGATGATGCCATTGAAATAATGAAAGGTTCTTTGAAGAGATGGAGCATATTGAGTGACTCCAAAACCAAGGTGGATAGGTTGCAGATGCAGACCGGGAAAAGGTCTTATAAACTGGAGAAAGTCCTCAGCCTACTGGACGAAATAAGGAAGATAAATCCACAACTGCTTATCAGTTAGCAGGTGTTAAATAATAATACTGCATTATTAGTGGATATATGGTATAAAGATGTACAGTTCGAATGCGGAGTCCTCAAGAGATGCAATAATAAGCTGAGGGAGATCGGCATGAGGCTACGCGATTTAATGGGCATTGAAGCAGACATGCTCGAAGCATTAGAGGGCAAGGTGGAAGGGAAGATAGAGAATCAAGATGAAGATTCTGCCCTCAAGGCTCTGCGTAATAACTTCCAGGTGGAAGATGATGGTCCGCTAGTCCACTTGACAGAAGAGATAATAAATAAAATGATGAGGATCAAGGTCAAGATGGAGACCTATAATGAGACACTGCAGGATAGAAAGAGTAAGCTGGATAACACCAGGGATAAGTATGAGGCACACAAGCACGCCATTATCAAGGCAAAGACTCAAGATGGCAGAGGAATAGACCAAGTTGTGTAGTCATACGAACAAATTCAGAGCAGCATGCAGCCCCATATGCAGCAGCGTCATCATCCGGATAGCGAAAGTTTAGGAAGTGATGCACATGATGATGACCCGCATGCATCAGATGAAGAACATGATGAAGCTACATCATGAAAGGGAAGTATTTTGCATATGCAGTATAGATAGTTGCCAGCTGGCAACTTGTGTCTTTTGTAAAATTGACATGTCATGAAGTGATGACCGTTGATTTGTATTGATAAATCAGATCCGTGGATCTTTTGTAATGGATTCCTCACCTTATTCTATAAAAGGTGGTGGAATGCCTTGTTATATTCATTCGAAACTTAATTGAAATTTGATTGCTGAAGTATTCAGGACTTATTTCAAAGCTGCTGTATATGTACATGTCTTTTGCATACTTAATGAAAGAGAAGAGTGTTTTGATTACAAATCTTCGTAAATCTTGAGTAATCCGTGTCTGAATTCTGGATATGTGCTTTGATTTGCTGCCTCCCTTGGAGTGCTCATCATGTTGCATGTATTGTTTTCATTCATTATCCTCTGAAGTTTGCATCAACTGTATCTAGCTGTGGAATGTCCTGGTGAACATATGGTTTGATTTCTTCTCCTCATGACAGTATCAAGCATGTATGTGGATCAAAAGCTAAAGGTTCAACTTAATTAGAAGTATTTCCTTTAATTTCTTTCAATTTCAGAGCATCTCACTATCACAATTGCAAATAAACTGATAATCTTAAGCAAACAACCCAAAATATGCAGACATCTCGTAGATAATCGCAAATATTTAGCATATTTGAACATTAAGCATGCATAATTGAAAATATCATGCAAAGATCTAGGTATTTTACCTCTTTTCATCAAATAACCATATAATTTGACTTCTTTGTAAGGGATTTCTGTAGGAACTTCATGAAGATAGTGCATTTTCACGTAAGGCCCCAAAATGGAAACATCAACTCACATTAACCACTGAGTAACGTCAGTCGATTAAGACCTAATCACCAGAGACTTGGGATCAGGAATTCTTTGAATTCACTGTATCTTTCAAGATGAATAAAGGTTAATGTGTACTTTTATTCTATGTTTGTTTGTGACTAACATCATGACCAACATAAATTGGCGCTAGAAGGAGGGCGGAACTGGAAAAGACACCATTGCTTCAGTCATCATTCATTTTACGCAGGCCCCTCACTCCTAACGCAACATCATCAGTATTTTCAGGTTTGATGACGTATAAGAGTAAGGTACCCTCAGATCACCCGTGAATTTCAGTAAATTACATAAATATTTACTGTGACAAGATTGTATATGCACATTCTATGTAAAGATTTCCAGATCTCACATGAGTATTGCAAGCTTTACAGTAGATCTCTCTGAATTCACTAATATCGGCTAAAGATGCGTAAATTTGTTCAAGCTTTGAGAATTTGAGCCTTAAACACTTGGGATCTTGTGCTACGGGTCAGGATATCCCAATATCCTGTCATATTTGCAGTATCTTCGCAAATATTTCATAAATATCCAGTCTGATTTACCGTTTAACCGCAAATATCACCTCATCCGGTGGAATCCAGCCAATATTTGCAAAGTTTCAGCCAATTTGCCTCCAAATCGAGAAATCCTGGCTCACAGGATAAATACCAGGTCTAGACCTAGTGAAATTTTTGAAGAATTGCCTGTTAGAGGTTTCAGACCTAGGACTGTAGACATTCACCATACTCCAGGGTCTAGTGCATCTAGAACTTCACCGGGACCTCCTCCTGTAACTCCTGTTGGTTTGCAAATACCTTCTGGTATATCCGTGACACCTCCTGTTCAAACCCAGGGTATACCTTTAGTTCAACCTCAGCCAACTGCACCACCAGTTCAGCCCCCTCAGGTTGCAATGTCTTTCTTTGCAGCGGAGTCACCCTTGACTTTTACTGCATATCATGAGTTACCAAAGAATCCGGACAAGCTTTGTCCAAGGTATCATCCTTATCAAGATGCTGATGATCATATCAGGACATTTAAAGAAGCGTGCTGCAGAGCCAGAATAGAACATCAAGACGTGGTGTGCAGATTATTTCCTTTTTCCCTAGGGGAAGAGGCTTATAATTGGTTCATCAGTCTTGGCCAAGCTTCTGTCGGTTTGTGGGCTGTCTTAGAGAAAGCCTTTGTTGACAGGTTCAAAGTCCCTATTGATCCATCCATGAATTACCACATGTTTGCCACAATCAAAAGATTTGAGAATGAGCCTATTGCTAATTTCAATGCTAGGTTTCAGAAAATGTTGTCCAAGCTAGTTGCCCCGTATGTGGTGGCTGATGCTGCTGCTAGGAGTATCTATTATTCAGCCCTGGATCCATTAACTTCCATGTTCATCAGAAGAACACATCCTGAGATCACTACATTGACAGGAGCTTTTCAAGAAGCTATCAAGGTAAATCAGCAGTTGATACCTGCTCCTACTCCAAATATAGCATTCCCTACTTTGCCTGGCGTACAATCACAATATCCAGCACAATATCCTGCAGCTTATCCTTCACAATATCCTGCACAATATCCAAATGGATCAGTGATACCCCCAGCAGTCATGCTTGCACCTTTGCAAATACCTCCATTGAGTATTATGCCTCCTCCTAATGGAAATAGCCAATTGCCACAATATCTTGCACATGCTCAGACACCTCAGGGTACCGATCTATCCAACAATAACCATGGATCTTCTTTTTTCAAGCCTCAGACTGAAAATGTAGTGGCCAAAGCTCAAGAGGAGAAGGAGGAAATCAAAGAAATTACTGCTCAACTCAGAAAACTCACCACAGAAGTAACACATTTGAGAAATCAAGGGTTTTATTCATAGTCAGGTCAGAATAGGAGTTATTCCAATGATAGACCAAACTACCCTGACAGAGGATATAACAACAATAACTTCAACAATAATGGTGGAAACAATAATAATCCTCCTAGACAGCCCAGAGTGTGGAACTCTAGGCCAAATAACGATTCATTACCATCACCCCTAGATAATCAGCCTCCTGGTGAAGCCAAACAGACTACCAGAGTCAATCTTGCTGAAGCAGCCCTTACCAATTGGTGCAGGATCCACAATACCAATGCACATGCAGAATTAGATTGTCCACAATTTAGGATTGCTGCCAGCATCTTTCAGACTGAAGTGTCTAATACTTCTGGAAATCCACCTCAGGCAGAAGGAAATGAAATAGTTCCTTGTGGATATGACTCCACTTTTGTGTTAGAAACGTACACAAATCAACCTCATCAGGATTATAATCAGACATGTGAAGAATCTGCCTTAACCTTTGAAACAAACTATGTCTTCCCCTTTGAGGATGAAAATGAACCTGCAAGAGAGCATGAGGAAGTACATGCATACCAGCAGCAATATCCTGGTAAGCACAATTATAACCTGAGAAGTAGTGCCAACAGACCTGCTGGTCCATTGACATCATCTCTACCTCCAAACAATTTCAATACACCTCCTGATCCCAAGGCTAGCAATAACCCTGGGTTCCCTAAGGTGAATGCTCAATACCTGTCTCCTCAAAACACAGTAACAAAAGTTGTAAATGCACCCCAGGAGTCTGACAAGTTAGTCAGCTACTTGGCTGATGAAATGAAGAAAATCAAGATCAGCCTGTCCCTATCGGAGTTACTGAAAACTCCTGCCATCAAAAGGGCATTCATGAAGTCACTAGATGATCCTACTCCTAAAGAGGATAATCATCTTTCAAGTCAATCCAATGGCAAAGATCATGCTGCTAAAGATAATACTATCAAGCCCAAGGTGTCAGCTACAGTCCAAGCTGCTGAAACCTCCCACATGACCTTGTATAGAGATAAAACTGAATCACCTCCATTTCTCCTCACTATAAGAATGTTTAGCAAGAACTTGCACAATTGTTTGGTTGATTCAGGAGCCTCAATGAATGTTATGCCTTTATCAATATGCAACGCATTAGGACTGCATCCTGCTAAATCCTTAAAGAAGGTCACTCAACTGGACAAGACAGAAGTAAGTGTCGTAGGAGAACTGACTCACATTCACATGCAGCTAGCGTCTGATCCTTGGATACAATATTACATTGACATTCAGGTAGTTGACATACCTGATAAATATGGGATGTTGCTTAGCTGAGACTGGTCTAAAACACTTAACGGATATATGTCCACAGACTTCAGTCACATGTGGTTACCATGGAAAGGTATACCTAATCAGATCAGGATTGATGCTGAGCCTAGGATGAAACATATGATCACGGAATATAACAAAACAAATGAGATCATGTATGTAAACGTAGAACCTGGAGTTTATCACATCAGGCCGCAAACTGTTAAAATAGAGGAGATCCTGATGCTTGATGTTCATCATCATCATGATAATGACTATCATGAGGACATGCTGAGTCTGGAGTTTGGTAATGATCCAGATAATGAGAATGAAATAGATCGCTTCAGAGATTTTGAGGTGCATTTATCTACTCAGGTAAAACGTTGCCAATTATTGAATATACCTGCTAATGATATTTTGATTGATGGATGGTGCAGATTACATGGCGAAGCACATTCAGAAAAGACTTGTGAACCATGCTTAGACATGATGATACTGGAGCAAACGTATAGTGAAGCATCATCATCATATTCCGAGGTGAGTGCTATGTCTGATGATGATGATGGTACTAATTCTTATTTGTCTTCTGCAGAAGCAGAGGTACTGACGGATCCTAATGAAGATCATATCCGGAGAACAGAAGAGTCGACAGATCATGATGAAGATCATATCCGGAGAGAAGAAGAGGTCCTGGTGTCGGATCCGATAAATGATATGAGAAAAGAAAAGATCACTTCTGGTAGTGATTGCTTCATGGAATCAGATTATGAGTTGTCTGATGAAGATAAAGGCAGTGACCTGACGAAGTTCGAAGAATTTCTGGTAAAAGAAATAGAAAAGATGACACAACAGCGTAAATCTCCCCAGGAGGTTTTAATTAAAGGTTGGTGTAGGCTGCATGAGGCACTTCACTCAGAAACAACTTGCTCACTGTGCTTACATATTTTGAAGAAGCATGCAGCTGTATGTGCTGAACATCATCCTCTTGCTGAGATGGAAGAGAAAACAGAAAAGCCATCAGGCTCACCAAATAAAGGAAAGAAGAGACTTGAAGATGACATCCCCAAGTTAAAATGGATATCAGGCGGAGCAGCAGCCAGAGCTGCAAAGAAGAAAGAAAATTCAAGTAAATATCCTGCTGAAGACAAATGTCCTGCTGAAGATAAGCCTTGGATCCTGAGGTTTGATGGATCCAAATCTAAGCAAGGTGCCGGGGTAGGAATTGACCTTATTGATCCATCAGGGAAATCCTATTTAGCAGCTTACAGACTACAGTTCCCCTGCACCAATAATGTCGCAGAGTATGAAGCTCTGATTCATGGAATGTTGTTTGCCCATAAGAAGAAAGTGAAGATCTTGCATGTCTTTGGAGGTTCAGAACTAGTTGTGAGACAAGTAAGAGGAATTTACTCTTGTAATTACAGAAAGCTATCAAATTACAGACATCGTGTGTGGGACCTGATTGAAGACTTTGATGCCTTTAATATCGTTCACGTACCAAGAGAATAGAACCAGAGGGTAGATGCACTTGCCCAGGCCACCAGTACGTTGGAACTGCTGTCTATATCTGGTCTGAAGAGATTTTCAGTAGAATTGGTGTCAGTACCTGACAATGTGACTAATCTCCAGGTGTTTGATGATGATCAGCACATCCTGGACTTCATATCAAACAGAGACATATTTGAAGCTCAGATTATAGATGAGAATGGTATGGAAGATCATGTCTGGGAAGAAGATGAGATATTAGAGTTACCTAGCAACAGAATTCCCAAAGGTATGATTGAATTAGAAAGAGCCTTTGATCTAGATAATATGCTTAAACATAAGGATCTGCCTAAGGCAGATGGAGGTCAATATTCACAGGTGAATATTGGACAAGCTGATGACAAGAGAAATGTCTTATTGGGTAAGGTTTGTACACCAGAAGAGTTAGAAGGAATAACTCAGGCCCTTAAGGATTACATACATGTAATTGCATGGACTTATGATGAGCTAAAGACATATGACACTTCGGTCATAACTCATACTATACCTCTCAAGCCAGATGCAAAACCTTTCAGATAGAAGCAGAGGCCAGTCAATGATCTGCTTGAGCCAATCATCCTTGAAGAAGTCAAGAAATTGTTAAATGCCCGGATAATATTTCCTGTGAGGCACTCCACTTGGGTGGCGAATCTTGTGCCAGTCAGAAAGAAGAATGGAGACATCAGATTATGTGTAGATTTCAGGAACCTGAACAGAGCATCAGAAAAGGATAATTATCCTTTGCCCTCTTTGGATGAAGTTCTACAAATTGTGAATGGAGCCAAGATGATGTCCTTCTTGGATGGTTTTTCAGGATACAACCAAGTGATGGTTGATAAAATTGACAGATTAAAAACTGCCTTCACCACAAAGTGGGGTATATTTGCATATAGACGTATGCCATTTGGACTTATAAATGCTGGAGCTACATTCCAACGAGCAATGGACATAGCCTTCAGAGGCTTAATAGGAAAATGTATAGTCATCTACATGGATGACCTGACAGTATTCTCTAAGGAAAGAGGAAATCATGTTGCTGATCTCAGAAGTGTACTGAAGAAATGTGAAGAAGATGGAATATCTCTGAATCCTAAGAAGTGCATATTCGAGGTCACAACAGGAAAGTTACTAGGCCACCTGATCACAGAAGATGGAATTATCATTGATCCTGACAGGGTGGAATCCATTATGAAGTTACAACTTCCAGGAAGCAAAAAGGAACTTAAATCTTATTTTGGTAAGATAAATTTTGTGAGAAAGTTCATCACCGGCTTTGCTGAGATTGTCAGACCACTGAATGCCATGTTGAAAAAAGATGCACAAATTGAGTGGACACCAGAAGCCAAGGCTGCCTTTGAAGATATAAAGAAAGCCATTTCAGATGCTCCTGTCCTCATTAGTCCAGATTATACAAGAGATTTCTACATCTACTCATTTGTCTCAGAACATACCTCAGCAGCAGTGTTAACTCAAAGAAATGAAGATAAAGAAGAGAAACCAATTGCTTTCATGAGCTGTCCTTTCAGGGATGCTGAGTTGAGATATGTAGATGTTGAAAGACAGGCACTTGCATTAGTCAGAGCAGTAAAGAAGTTTAGACATTATATACTAAGAAGTAAAGTGATTGCTGTGGTACCAGATGCAGCGGTAAAGATGCTGCTGATGCAGAGTGAACCTGGTGAAAAAAGAGCCAAATGGATTACTGTATTACAAGAATATGACATGGAGATCACACCAATGAAGCTGGTAAGAGGACAAGCTCTGAGCCAGATGATATCTGAAACTGATCCAAACATCATCAGTCAACAGTATGTGATCAATGAGAAAGACAATAGGGAATGGTATTCAGACATCAAGCACATCCTGATCACCGGAAGATGTCCTTCAAGAATGCAAGCCTCACAGAGAAGAGCCTTAAAGATAAGATCCCAGAAGTATATGATAAAGGGAGGAACCTTGTTTAAGAAGAATTATGAAGGAATATACCTGAGATGCTTAGAGAAACCAGAAGCAAATAAAGTTTTAACAGAGTTACATGACAAGTTTGGTACTGCACACGGATCAGCATTGGCCACAACACATGCAATCCTCAGAGCAGGATATTACTGGCCTACAATTTTTAAGGACACGGCTGATCATGTTAAATGTTGTCATGTTTGCCAGGTTGCTGCCAACAGAGAAAAATATGCTGCACAACCGTTGCAGCCAGTGATGGAAGAGCGCCCATTTGCACAGTGGGGCATGGATTTCATAGGACCGATCAATCCTCTGTCTTCCTCAGGCCATAGGTATGTCCTAATGATTACTGATTATTGTACCAGATGGACTGAGGCTATCAGTAGCAGAACTTGTACTGCGGATGATGTCATTAAATTTTTGGAAAGCAACATTGTCACCAGGTATGGAATTCCTTATGCATTGGTAAGTGATAATGGTTCTGCCTTCATTTCCACCAAATTGTCAAGTTGGGCTTTTGATCATGGGATCATACTTAAGTTCTCATCCAACTACTATCCCCAGGGAAATGGATTAGCAGAATCCACCAACAAGAATTTACTGAGTATAATAAGAAAATTGATAGAGAAAAATCCCAGGGAATGGAACTCATTTCTGAAATATGCCTTATGGGTAGATAGAACTAAAATGAAAATTGCATTAGGAAACTCACCCTTCCAACTAGTATATGGGGTAGATCCTATCCTCCCTGTAAACTTGAAAATTCCTACTCTGCAGTTTGCCCAAGAGTATCTAGGCATAGATAATAAACAGGAAGTTAGGTTGTTTCAGTTGATGCACCTGGAAGAAAAATGAAGTCAAGCGATTGACCAATTTGCAAAACACCAGGCTGTTGTTAAACGCTGGTTTGACAAGAGAGCTAGAATTAAAGCTTTCAGGATATCTGATTTAGTCCTGATGTGGGATAAAGCCCATGAAAAGAAAGGTGATCATGGTAAGTTTGATAGATTATGGATAGGTCCCTTTCAAATTTTTGAGATTTTAGGAGACAGCACTTATAGGCTTAAGAACCTGACAAGTGAGGATGTCCCATTGCCAGTCAATGGACAATTACTCAAACATTATTTCCAGGCCTGAATGACTTCATGACAGTCATATGTATCATAATGTATATTTGTATAGTTGTTTGTACAGTTTGTTTGTTGTATGTTGTTGTTGTTTTGTTGGTTGGGACCTTGTTCTGGTAAGTCAGGATGATGCACTTCATCACCCTAAGAAAATAATTAAATTGTTGGGATTCAAGTGATGTAATCACATTTAAATATAGGTTATAATTCATTCTAGGAAGTATTCATGATCAGGTTTGTGATATCTGTTCATCAGGGTGCTTTTTCTTGGTCAAAGTGAATCCATCACAATGAAACACCTAACAGCCTTGGGTTTGTTGAACACACTAGTATAGGTGTTAAGTGAAAAATCTAAAGGGACTCCCTTGCTACCAATACAATCTGCAACCTAAAGCTGCAAGTGACTACACCTTGTACCAATGAGCTGACATGATGATATCAAAGATAAATATGAAAGAGAAAATCAGAAAAGAAATAAAATTAGGCCATCTAAGTAACTTTACCGGGGCTATGGACGCCTGCTGGCAGTGGGGCTCTACTTAGGGAGATTGTATAGATAACCTTGCCGGGGCTATAGACGCCTGCTGGCAGCAAGGCTCTATCCAGGTTGGCTATGAGGGATGATCCCCAACTATGTAGTTTAACACCAGTTACTTATGTTTTCAACTTACTTTCAAGATGAGGATAATTAATCATATGCACACACCTGATCCTTTGTTAGCTTTATCACCATGATGAAATTTTATCATTCAGAGGATTATGATGCTTACACTTAGACAGAATTGGAACACTATAGATGAATGTGATCACATCATTTGAATCATTGGAATTTGTTTATTTTCTTTGGTGGCAAGTTGTTGTGTGGTTACACAACACGCCCCATTTTGACTTGGCAAAACAGGGACCCAACTTTTCTTTTGGCTTGTGTTGTCTGCTTTCTGGCGGTTTGGTAAAATCAGTCATGTTCATCATCATGTGGAGTCAAGATGAGGTAAGTCCCAATATGAGGTCAGTTTGTCAAAATTCGTATTTCATATATATGACCACATATTCTGAAAGAGCATTAAAATTCATGTAGGTTTGCCTTTTACATCACCCTGATATTCATCAGGATGTGAGAGTTATGAACAGTCAAAGTCTTGGTCAAACCTGATATTCGCAAGAAGAGGGTCATATCTTATAAACTCAGTTGTGTTGTTTGAAGAACATCATCATCATATTTGAAACATCCCCTCGATAATATCCTGTGGTTCAAATATCTGGATGTCAACTTTAAGTGATAGTAAGTCTTCCCCGTCGAACGGTCTTTTGTATCGCGAGCATCATATTTTGAAAGTAACCCGATATTCGTTAATATCATCCTGATGCAAAATATCACCCTTGGCAAACATCCTGATGACATCATCTGAATCCGATAAACAAAAAAACAAACATCCTGATGACATCATTTGAATACGATAAACAAAGAAACAAACATCCTGATGACATCATCATCATATTTACATTTCGACAGGATATTTTGTAAACATGATCATGTTCACCCAATATGACGATGACGTCATAAGACATTTCCAATACAAAGAACAAATATCATGACGACGTCATCCTGATATTCTGAAAGGAGAATGAGTAAGTTTGAAGGTCATCATCATATTTTGAAATATCACCCGATGGACCGAAATATCCTCCTGATGTGCTAAAAAGAAAGCAAGGTGCGTTGTCACCCGAATTTTGTCGCGATAACAATTTCAAGACTAGGGAGGATGATATTGAAACTCAACCTGATATTTGTGAAATATCATCCTGCCCTCATGATATCTTGTCGTATGAATATCCCCCTGCTCCCTTTGCCTCCATTGCCATTAAATGCGCGCGGATATGGTAGGTGATTCCCGCCGACCCCGAAACCCAATGAAACGTCTGGCGAAATCCTGAGTTTTCGCACGAATGATCAAAGATTGCGATCCAACTTATCAGAGTTACCCTAAGTTTACCCTAACTGCGAGGTTAAAAGGTAATTCAACTGCCATTGTTACATTCACCTGCGTTAAAATTGTTTTACAGAGCACTAGCCTCCATATCTGCATAACAGCTACCGTTGCGCGACTGGAGCTCATAAACTAAGGAAAGAAGGTGATCAGCAGCCGAATTAAGGGCATCCCAACGATATACTGGTATAGAAAGATATCTGCATAACCAGGTAAGTGAAATGAAACCCTCATCGTGTTGTTTCTAAATAATGTTGTAAGTTCTGGTTATATATCCATGTAAGCAGGTAATGTGAAATTGATGTAGTAGGCATGATATTTGCAATATGTATACAGCATATCCCGTTGTGAGAAGAAATGTTGTTAATTGCAGGTACCCATGGCTGAAAAACGCTCAGTCAAGAATCAGGAAGAATTCAGCCGGCCTATGTTCTCTTCACAGAGAGGGGTCCTATTTAAATTTGGGGCAATTACAGATACCCATCAGGGGAGTACCAACCTGGAAGCTTGGTTAGCCAAGCTAAATGATGGACAAGATAAGAGTCCAGTATTGGACGCCGTGTTTGTATCCGGCATGTGGAACGCTGCTGGCTTCCCCTACTCCATGGAATCTCCAGAGCTGGTTATTGAGTGCGCCCGAAACTACAACCCTCAGACGAGGCAGGTGGTGAAGCATGGGAGAGTGTATGCAGACCTATCCATCAAAGGTCTATCCTAAACATTTGGACTGCCAATGGGCAGCAAGGTAAAGAGTGTAGACTTGAAGAAGTCTGAAAGAGAATATGAGGCCAACAAGAAGACGGCCAGAAAGAACATGTATGCTTGCCAGGCCGAGAACAACACATATAATGCAGCGGCCAAGCTCCCTGTGCACATGTTCAAATTTGATTTTAATGAAGAATATCAGTATGTGATTGCCCTACTGAACAGGGTGACTGGCCAGCCTGATACTGGAGAATTCAGAGACTGAATGTATGGCATAATAATGATGTGTCAATATGCAGACATCAAGCCACTGTGGGGCCAAATCATAAGTGATGCTCTGCATGAGCAGCTGCTGAACCTGGGAGGTTCAGATTGTGCCTTCTATATGACCTCTTACATTGTTTATTCCTGTGCATATAGAGGTACATTTGATGCCTTAACCACAGATGGGAAGCTAACAGGCACAAGTGCAGCCTATATCTGGGATCATCATCCCCAGCTGCAAAGAACCAATTACATCAAGGACTATAAACTGGTCAATGATGCATTCTCTATGCATCTGGTAAGGACCATGGAAGATGACAGGACAAAAAGACTGAGCATGGAAGCTCAGGAGGCAGTATACAGGCATGGGGCATGGTACATCCAATTTGCCACCTTTTCCTACATCAGGATAGAAGGTTTTGAAGGGCATCCCCTGATGCTGCCAAGATATCCTATAGATGCAGTAGTTTTAATGGAGTTTATCAGGCAGGGCTCCACCATCGTACAGACGTATAAGGATGCCAAGAAGCTGCCACCAATTTTGTTCCCAGTCAGCATCGGCAACTATATGTGCCCCGACTCGGATAATATTAAGAAGGTGATGGTCACTCTGAACAAAATGAATTTACTGCCCTTCCCAGTAACGAGACCATATGATCCTTACGGCCGAATGCAGAAGATCCTAGGAAAGCCTATTCACAAGAGGCACCTAGAAGATTTTTGGGCTGACTGCGAAGATGAGGCAGAGGCCAGGAGGAGGAGGTATCAGAGGTTGACTCTGAACTAGATCAGGACATTTGACTGCGTACCCCTCCCCCAGCAGCTGAAGAGTGATGACGGCAGGATCATGGCAGATGAATACGAGCAGAAGAAGATATACAATGATACCATTTCTGCCCCTGACCTCACCATGCAGGAGGATATGTCCTTGGACCCATTCTTTGCTAGAACCATACACTTGACCCAAGCTTGGGTAGATGCACAGGTAGAGGCATTGAAGAAAAAGGGTGTTGCCATCACGGTGGACAGCAAGAAGAAGGGGCAGGACATCCCCACAGACGAATATGATGACTTCCTGCTAGAGAAGCGGAAGACCAAGGGAGAGAGGATTCCTCCACCATAGCAGCCAAGCAAGAGAGCCCCAAGGGGCAAGAAGGTGGAAAAGGGACCCAAAGGGGTCATAATTGAAAGGGCAGTATTCACGGTTGAGGAGGCAGCCAGAGCAGGATCAGAATCAGATTCTCCTCCTAAGCCCAAGAAAGCCAAGACAGCAGAGGCTGGAACCATAGAGACCCAAGAAGTGGGTCAATCATCCAGACAACCAGGCAAGGATATCCTCATGGAGGAAGATCCTGAAGAAGAGGAGGAAGCTCCACTAGTAATTAGAAGAAAGAGGAGAGCTCCGCAGGTGTTGGTTCCTACCACACCTAAGAAAACAAGAACCTCCATGAGAGGTGAGATGAGTCAACCCCCAGTGCAAGTACAAGGGGCAGGTAGTGAAGTGCAGAAGGAACTTCAGCACAATGTTCCACTTCCTACCATTGTCAAGTTCAAAACAGAACTTGCAGAAGAGCAACAAAAGGAATCATCTCAGGCACAAGCAGAAAAGCATGTCTCGCTAGACGAGACAATAAACTTGTCTGACGATGAGGTGGTGCAGGATGTAGCTGCACAAGAAATGGAAACACTTGCGGCTGCTGGCATCAGTGTGGCTCCTCACGAGCCTCCATCTGTCCAATCAACGCTTGAAGAAATGAAACAAGCAGAAGCGGAGCGAGAAAAGAGCCCGGAACCAGAGAAGAGCCCGGAGCAGGTGGCTCAGGACATAGGGCTGGACACACTGATCGCCGAGGTGACAAGTCCTGCAGTGGTCGACTTGATGGAGAAAAGGGATGCAAGTCCTGAACAGCCAGTAGGATCACCTGATAAGGGCCACCTGACAAAGGAGATAGAGATGGCCGAAGTAGAAGGCCATGCTCTTGAATCAGGCCAACAGAGCCCATAGGATACATCAGCAGGACCTGCTATAGTAGAGGTCCGAGAAGAAGCAAAGGCTGATGATAAGAAGAAAGAAGTGATAGGGGATCCTGCCAACAAGGCACAAGAGGTGGATGCTGCAGGTACAGAATAGATAGCCACTGCGGAGCAGATGCCATCACCTCAGGCAGATCCTACAATATCAAAGGTGGTGGACATACCACCAGAAGTAGAAAAACAAAAGGAGGATGATCAACCTCCACAGGGGGAAGAACTGGGGACAGGTGAAATAACGAAGGAGAAAGATCATGATCATCATGATCTACCTACAGGTACACCGCCAGGTTCCCCACACAGAGAAGATACTCCCCCAGAAAAAGCAGCTCCTCAACAGGAGGAGGCACCTCAGGATCAACAGCAACAAGGCGAGCATCAAGAGCCGGAAAAAGAAAAGTCACCATCTCCACAATGCTTGTTGGTGGAAATAGGAGATAGAGGTGAACAACATCATGATGCTGAGAAGCATGATCAGGTGCCTCCATGGTTAGAAAAGGAGGTGAATGTTGAGGAAGAGCTGGAGATTCAAGAGTTCGACGTCTCCACCCTGTTCGCCGCAGATATAATGAAACCTAGGAGGAAGGCTAGGATGACTTCGACCATCAAAAGAGATCCGGCGACAGGGAGAAGGACCGCATAGATTGCTGTGCCTGCCGTAGAGAAAGAGAAAGGCAAAATCACTGTGGATGAGTTCCAGATAAGCATAGTTGATTTAGGTTTTGCCAATGAAGAGCAGGAAGGTCAGGAGGGAAAAGACATTATTGACTCTCTAATTCAGAAGGTGAAAAGAGAGAAGGAGAAGAATAAGCAACATAAAGAGCACATTGCTCAGTTGCATGCATACATTAAGGGTTTAACCAACCCTGAGGATACCACAGGTGAAGCTGCAGTCCCATTGACTGCCATTTCTCAGGAGGAGGTAAATAAACTAGACCTCATGAAACATGAGGTGTCTGTAATCAGAAAATGGGTGTGATCCACATTGGATGATGCCATTGAAATAATGAAAGGTTCTTTGAAGAGATGGAGCATATTGAGTGACTCTAAAACCAAGGTGGACAGGTTGCAGATGCAGACCGGGAAAAGGTCTTATAAACTAGAGAAAGTCCTCAGCCTGCTGGACGAAATAAGGAAGATAAATCCACAACTGCTTATCAGTAAGCAGGTGTTAAATAATAATACTGCGTTATTAGTGGATATATGGTATAAAGATGTACAGTTCGAATGCGGAGTCCTCAAAAGATGCAATAATAAGCTGAGGGAGATCAGCATGAGGCTACGCGATTTAATGGGCATTGAAGCAGACATGCTCGAAGCATTAGAGGGCAAGGTGGAAGGGAAGATAGAGAATCAAGATGAAGATTCTGCCCTCAAGGCTCTGCGTAATAATTTCCAGGTGGAAGATGATGGTCCGCTAGTCCACTTGACAGAAGAGATAATAAATAAAATGATGAGGATCAAGGTCAAGATGGAGACCTATAATGAGACACTGTAGGACAGAAAGAATAAGATGGATAACACCAGGGATAAGTATGAGGCACACAAGCACGCCATTATCAAGGCAAAGACTCAAGATGGCAGAGGAATAGACCAAGTTGTGCAGTCATACGAACAAATCCAGAGCATCCTGCAGCCCCATATGCAGCAGCGTCATCATCCGGATAGCGAAAGTTCAGGAAGTGATGCACATGATGATGACCCGCATGCATCAGATGAAGAACATGATGAAGCTACATCATGAAAGGGAAGTATTTTGCATATGCAGTATAGATAGTTGCCAGCTGGCAACTTGTGTCTTTTGTAAAATTGACATGTCATGAAGTGATGACCGTTGATTTGTATTGATAAATCAGATCCGTGGATCTTTTGTAACGGATTCCTCACCTTATTCTATAAAAGGTGGTGGAATGCCTTGTTATATTAATTCGAAACTTAATTGAAATTTGATTACTGAAGTATTCAGGACTTATTTCAAAGCTGCTATATATGTACATGTCTTTTGCATACTTATTGAAAGAGAAGAGTGTTTTGATTACAAATCTTCGTAAATCTTGAGTAATCCGTGTCTGAATTCTGGATATGTGCTTTGATTTGCTGCCTCCCTTGGAGTGCTCATCATGTTACATGTATTGTTTTCATTCATTATCCTCTGAAGTTTGCATCAACTGTATCTAGCTGTGGAATGTCCTGGTGAACATATGGTTTGATTTCTTCTCCTCATGACAGTATCAAGCATGTATGTGGATCAAAAGCTAAAGGTTCAACTTAATTAGAAGTATTTCCTTTAATTTCTTTCAATTTCAGAGCATCTCACTATCACAATTGCAAATAAACTGATAATCTTAAGCAAACAACCCAAAATATGCAGACATCTCGTAGATAATCGCAAATATTTAGCATATTTGAACATTAAGCATGCACAATTGAAAATATCATGCAAAGATCTAGGTATTTTACCTCTTTTCATCAAATAACCATATAATTTGACTTCTCTGTAAGGGATTTCTACAGGAACTTCATGAAGATAGTGCATTTTCACGTAAGGCCCCAAAATGGAAACATCAACTCACATTAACCACTGAGTAACGTCAGTCGATTAAGACCTAATCACCGGAGACTTGGGATCAGGAATTCTTTGAATTCACTGTATCTTTCAAGATGAATAAAGGTTAATGTGTACTTTTATTCTATGTTTGTTTGTGACTAGCATCATGACCAACACTATGTGTAGAACATTACAGATGGATCAATGTCAAAGGTTGACTACGGATCAATACCATGCATTAGATGAGAGAGTAGCTGATGAGAGGGACATGGACAAATATACATGTCCATGTAATGACTATTTTGGTGGAAAGGTGAAAAAAAGAAATATGATTTGTATACGCCTAAAAATGACACGATTCATCCTAAATAAATATTCTAAATATTTATTCCCTTCTTCTATTAATTAAATAAATATTCTAAATTTATTTAATCGATTCACTGTTCCATAATTAAATAAATTCTATTTATTTAATTAAAATTCTTCCATTTATCCTTCACAATTAAATAATCATAAATTATTTAATTAATCCTATTTCCTCTATCCTAAAGTTCTAAATTCAAAATTCCACATCACCTTTACACCTCACCTTTTCCACCTCACCTTGTCCACCTCATCAGGTTGCACATGTAATTAAATATATTTAATATTTAATTATCTTATTTTCCCTCACCCACATGGCCTATTTCTTCTCCAATCAGAGGTCAGTTAACCAATCAATCAAGTCTGTTAACTAACCTGTCAGTTGAGTCAAATCCTCAATCAATCCAGTCAGTTCCACAATCCACTCTTCTAACTGATCAATCAATTCTGTTAACAGACCAGTCAAGGGAGTTAACTCTCCAATCAGTTTTGTCACATCCCACCTTTCATGATGGAGCTGGGACACTTGTCACATTTCCACTGGTTGCACATTCCTCAACCATCCTCAACCGTTGATCTTCATATCTTCTCTCAACCGTTGATTCCTATTCCTCCGGGTCTATAAATGAAGCTTCATCCCTTCATTCTATTCATCCAGGCTTTTGACATCGTTACTCTGCAGAAATATCACCAGCGCGCCTTTGGCACCCATTTGTCATCCACAAGCTTGAGATCACCATTGTTGCATTGGAGCTCACCTTCATTGCATATCACACTACAGCCGTTCACCATCGACTTCCTCCAACAGCTTTTAAAAGATTGCACTCTCTGAGGGCTCATCTCATCTGCGAAAGGACGATTCGTGATAGGCGAACAACAGAAGTTTCGAAACGGAAGAGGTTTGCTGTGTTTGTTCATTGCTTTGCTTATTTGAACCTTCTTTGTTTCTCTATTCTGTTGATGTTTGGGTCATCTGTTATTCATTTGATTGATGCACTATTTTACCCTCACATTTTTGGCGCCCACCGTGGGGCCGTTGCCCCTTTATTTTACCGTTTTTGAGCTTTTTTTTGAAGGCAGGTTCCGTACAGACCCCGCAGAGTCACGCACAGATTCTTTCGGCGCATCTGTTCATTCTTACGGCGCTTTTGAAGACTGTTACGGCGCTTTTGTAAAACTGCGCATTTGTTGACTGTAACAGTGCTTTTATGTACTGTTGCTGCGCTTTTGTTTAAATTGCGCATTCGTTGATTTTTGCTGCGCTTTCATATAATATTGCTGCGCATATGTTGAAACGGCGCATCCGTTGTCTGTTACGGCGCATACTTCAAAACCGCGCATCTGTTTATTTTAACGGCGCATATGTTCATTCTTACAGCGCATTCGTTAATGTGGCGCTTCTGTTGATCACTTCTGCGCATCTGATCACTAAAGCTGCGCATTTGTAACTGGTTTAGTTTTTGAGTACTTTTCTAAGGTATTTTGCTAACGCTAACCCTTTTGCAGGTGTTTGCCAGAGCGGTTTTGCAGGTTAGGCTCGGGTTCAGTTACATGTAGTTGCATCTAACTAGCTCACCTTTCATTTCTTTTGGGAAAGAGTAAAATGGCTGTTCATTACAAATCTTCATCTAGTCTTAATTAGGGAGGAAGTAAACTTGTTTATTTCATGCTTGCATTGCAAACAAACTTCCAAGTTATTGCTATCTAAGACTTAAAATTGAACTCACAACTGCATTCTGGAGTTAAAATGAACCATTGCTATATCGTGAGACCGGAATTTCAAAGTTAACAATCTCGTGCAAACGTGGACTTAAAATTGAACTCACAACTGCATTCTGGAGTTAAAATGAACCATTGCTATATCGTGAGACCTGAATTTCAAAGTTAACAATCTCGTGCAACGTGGATTTAAAATTGGACTCACAACTGCTTTCTGGGACTTAAAATTGAACCACTGCAATATTGTCAAAATCACTTCAAAGTTTTGTTTGACTAGCTTAGCCCATTTAGTTTTTATCTTTTTAATTAGGGTGGATTGAATCAGTGTATTCTGTGTTTGTGAATGACAACAGGCTTATGCTCTCCCCTCTTCTGGGTGATCAGAATGCCAGACTTGTCATTCTACTTGTCTAACCTTTAGGAGGGGCCTGCCCTTGGATGCACGCTTGTCCAAGCGGGAACGACCCTGAGTGGTAACAGGCTAACGCCAAGCCCTACCGAGCCACTTAAAATAAATTGTGCTTGAGGTGAAAACCTCCTGCAACGAGTGCTGTTATGTTACACCGACGGCCAACCTCCCCCAAAACCCTCTCAGGCGCAACCCTGTAAGGCTGGGAGACTCCATAACGGAGAGTAGCGCCGCCGCATGTGTAACCACTTGAACGGTTGCCCGAATTACAAACCTCTTATTTTAGTGGCCCAAATCCCTTATAATCCATTTCTCACCTAGGATTTTGTACTTGCTTTTGTCCAAAATAGAGTCGAAAAACTACAAAAACAATGAAAAACTACAAAACATTTTTTTGTGCTTGCTGTGTTTTCTTGCTAAATTAATTCATAAAATCATATCAGGAAGACTTATTCCAGCCAAAAAATACCCAAAAACAAAGAAAAACCCCAAAAATTTGCCAAAAAAATACCAGAACTGTGCATATATCCATTTCTGCGGCGCATGTACAGCGACTTGCTGCGCTTTTGTACCGACTTGCAGCGCTTTTGTACCCTTCTGCTGCGCATATACTCTGTTCTGCTGCGCTTTTACAGCGACTTGCTGCGCATGTACGCCGACCTGCTGCGCATATACTTTTCTGCTGCGCATTTGCGCACTATTACTGCGCATACATACCTCACCAGAGCGGCGCATTTACAACGACTTACTGCGCATTCGTCTATTCTTGCTGCGCATCTGTTCCTGCGCATGCGTGACAGTGAGCATAAGCCCTATTTTTGAGAAATTTTTGTCAGCTGTTCGGAGTACCCATTTCAGCCTAGTTTCATTTTTCAAGGTCAGAATCAACCTTGCAGTCAGTTTTCATCCATTTCACCCATTTCTCTCTCTTTCGACAGTCGTCCCAGTCACCTCCTATCCTAGTCACTCTTACCCCAACGTCATTCTGTCCCATACCGATTCGACATAGGTCCTTCTTTAGTGACTTCACGTAAGCCTAGTAGGTCACAGTACCTTTTGCTAGTAGTCTTGTTGAACGACTAAGCCCTACACAGTGAGACTGGTATTGACTACCCTTGCTAGTGGCTAGCGTCTTGTGTCAACCGTCTTACCTGAAGTCATTGAGCGAGAGAACCCTTTGTCCAAATCTTGTCCTAGGTATCCCATTCACTACAGTCTTAGTCGGCATCTGGCCAAAATTTCTAATCCTTGTCCATTCCGTCCCACCCCACCTTGCATGGTTCTTACTCGATCCCAGTACAACAAGCTAACTGAAATGGCCGACCCTTCCGATCACATCGCCCCACCACACGATGATGATGAAGAATTTTCTCGTGAAGAATTAGTGGCACACATGCAAGATAGCAAATTCCAACGCCTAGTGGAGAGAGTACTCCTTGAGGATCCCACCAAGTATTTCCATCATCTTGCTAGTCTCGGACTCAAACTCCCCGCAGACTTTGACATTAGCTCCATCATGGAAAATGCAGACAATGAACATGAGAGGGACACAACTGACACGGTCCCAAAGGCACATGAGAGAGGCACAAATGACACGGTCCCCCAAGCCAATGAAAGAGGAAAACAACACATAGATCAAAATGCTCCTATAGCGGATGTGAGACAACAAATTGAGAGTCTAAAGCTAGAAATCTCCAACCTTAAGATCGGCACCAGCTCCAAGAACTACTCCTTGGAGGATATAGCACCGTACCCCTTTGACAGAAATTTGGTCATGAAACCATTCCCCTTTCAGTTCGAAATCCCGAAATTCGACAAATACAAAGGGAAGGGGGACCCTAGAGATCATATCAGGGAATTCACTGCAGCATGTTTAGAAGTAGCTCACAACGAGACCTACTTAATGAGACTATTCCCAAGATCTTTAGGAGGTCAAGCTATGGAGTGGTTCTCGCGTCTTCCACCAGGAATCAAAACTTTTGATGAGCTTGTCAATAAATTCATAACGCACTTCTCTTACAACATAGAACACGAAGTATCTATGCTAGACCTATGCAACACCAAACAAAAGGGTGGTGAGTCTTTCGCAACCTTCTTACAACGATGGAGACAGCTAGCTAGCAAGTGTTCTTACGACATGCCTGAGAAACAACTATTGGAAATGTTTGTCCACAATTTGAATCCCGACCTTAGCTATCAGATTCAGATACAATGCCCTACCTCATTCACCAAAGTCATCGAAATGGGGCTATTCATTGAGAAAGCTATGATCGCTAAAGGGACTCTCAAGCTCTACAAGGACACACCTCCTTCCAATTACACAACGGACAAGTCAAAGTTTTGGACCAAGAACAAGAATGTGGTCAACGATGGAGTAGTGGATGCCAAGGCGGCAGCCCCTAAACAACAACCCATCTTCACTCTTAAGGAAGAAGCAAATCACGGTGCACTCAACAAGCCATCCCCTCGGGAATCTAGACCTTGGTTCAATTCAAATCCAAGGAGAAAATTCACGCCGTTAGGAGAATCTCAAGAGTCCGCTCTTAGGAAATTGTTGGCTAACAATGAAATTTCTCTACCGCCAACAAGTGACTATGAGCCCATAGTCAAACCTCCCTATTGGAAGGACACAGACTATTGCGAGTATCACCGAGGAAGGGGGCACACAACCAATAATTGCATCCGTCTTAAGAACGTCATACAGGATATACTGGATCAGAATCAGGGAGGAACACAACAGCATACCTCCAATGAATCTCATGTGGCCTACCGGGACCCTCTCCTAAACCACAACCGGCCGTATAACAGCAATCACAACAACGGTCACAATAACAACAATGGTCACACTGGCAACAATCCCAATGGTCATAACAATAATGACAACAATCGCAACAGGCCGAACCAGCACAGTGGGTCGAGTAATGCTAACTATGCAAGCGTTCCCTTTGAGTACACCATTAACTGCATTTCTGAGCACATTCCGCAAGTCAACGTCATATCCCCTAACCAACAACCAGGACCTAACGGAACTGGTTGTAGTATACTTACCCGCAGTGGTAGAGTCACTATCAACAACACTCCTCCCAGGTCGTCGCCATCTTCGTCCAACCCACGCCCATATAATGTTATCGACCAATTGCAAAAGACTCCGGCTCATATCTCTATATTGGAGCTCCTACGTCTATCTCCTTCTCATAAGGAGATTCTTGAGAAAGCCTTAGTGGAGACTACTGTCCCCACTAACCTAGCCCAAGAAAAGTTTCAAACCATGGTGGGTAACTTGACATCCTCCCCTTCCATATCATTCACAGAACAAGACGACCTTTCCATGTCTCAACCCCACAACACTCCTCTACACATTGTCGCATTCGTACACAGGCACCGCATCAAGAGGGTTCTCATTGATGGGGGTGCTGGTTTGAATATTTGCACTTTGAAGCTAGTCCTTGCATTGGGGTTCTCTGAACAGGCAGTGGATCCACGGAGAAAGATTACCATAAAGGCCTATGACGAGGAGGAACGCACCACAAAGGGCACGGTGGTCCTACCCATTCAAGTGGGACCGGTAATTAAAGATGTGGTGTGCCAAGTCCTTGATCGGGAGCTGGCTTACAACATTCTACTAGGGAGACCATGGATCCATGCCATGAAAGCTGTCCCCTCCACCTACCATCAATGCATAAAGTTCCCACACGATGGCAAGCAGGTCACCATACACGGCGACCCCGACCCCTACCAGCATTGCAACTCATTCCAAGCCAAACCAGAATGTGTCATTCCCAACAATCGAGCCCATATCTCCCCCACTCCGCCACAAGACCATACTGCTGAAGCTTCCTCTTCACAGCCCAAACCAATGAAAATCACCATAAAAGAAAATGGCGTGGGGGAATACCAGATTGAGCATAGCCTCAACCTTGCAAAAATGCCCTTGTCTCCTCGCTCCTTTGGCCAGCCCAAACATCAACCCAGGCATTTTCCAAAGCCCTCTGCTCCTCCTACAACTCCCGCAAACCCCTTTGTAAAATGGGGGACCTTATCCGATGAATCAGAGGAGCGAGATCTCTTACAATGGCTCTATGCCGAAGAAGAAAACACATCCCAAGATCCACCCAAACTCCCTACAGAGCTCTATGGGCGAGGTGAAACCATCTTGCATAGAATGGGATATGAAGGACAAGGCCCCATCGGCCTCAGAAAAGAGGGGATCATCGAACCTATACAACCCTCTTCCTCCTCTTCAGCTAGAAACACGACTGGCCTAGGCTACAAAGGTAAAGGTAAAGCCAAAGAAAATGCCTGCCTAGTGGAGACAATTCAAACACTCCAAGGGGATAGTGATGCAGATTCAGATGATTCCAATCAGTATGAATGGGACGAGCTGACAGAACACTCCTATGATGATAAGGAGATTGATACCATCCAAACCCTTAGCCCATATCATGAGAGACAAACGCAACGGGACAGACCACTGGAGTCTGATTTGCCCCTCCCCGAAGTTATGGCTTTCGAGGAAAGTATTGATTCCATCGCGATAAACAACCTGGAAGAAAGTACCATCCAGAACACTACCCCCACCTGTGCTCCTAGTATTTCCATCCACACTATCAACGAATCAGGTCTTTCATCCGACTCCCTTCCCCTTTTACACCCTGAACTTATCGACTGGGACCTAAAAGGGACCCCTCAATTAGATATGTTCCAGAATGATGATGCCTACATTGACTATATGGAACTTCGAGATCACTTACCAAAAGGAGATCATAAAGCCGGCTTCGCTATCGAACTCAATACTGTAGCTTACTTTGGGGAGGGTGCCAAGCCTTCTAGTCGCAAAAATGTAAAGATCAAAAAGGGATCTGACGGTGAAAACCGCCATGCGGCAGTGTCAGATCATAAAAAAGTAAAAAGAAAGGACGTATCTGAAGGTGAAAACCCAACTGTGGCACCTGACGATGGATTGCTTGACACCCTCCCAAGTGACATGTATCAAGAAAGGTCACAGATCGTGGTAGAGCCAACAGAGCCAGTAAACATTGGAAACGAAGAGCAGCCTCAGATAATCCACTTTGCAAAATCTCTCACGCCGCCTGAGAAAACCAAGTTTGTGCCATTCTTTAAAAAGAAGAGAGGCAGCTTTGCTTGGTCATATGCGGACATGCCAGGTTTGGACCCAAACCTGATTCTACATCACTTGCCTTTGGATCCAGGGGTGAAGCCCGTAAAGCAAAAACTGAGAAAAATGCATCCCCATATTGCCCTCCTGGTCAAGGAAGAACTCAAGAAATTGTTAGACGTAGGGTTCATCAGGGCCATTGATTACCCCGAATGGATATCAAACATCGTGCCAGTGTCTAAACCAGATGGCAGGGTGCGACTATGCAACGATTTTAGAGACTTAAACAAAGCATGTCGCAAGGATGACTTCCCCTTGCCCAACATCGATATCATAGTCGACCTCACAGCGGGACATACAATGTTGTCACTTATGGATGGATTCTCAGGGTACAACCAGATCAAAATAGCACCAGAGGATCAGCACAAAACCGCTTTCACTTGTCCATGGGGTACCTTTTGCTGGAATGTCATGCCGTTTGGGCTGAAAAATGCAGGCGCTACATACCAGCGGGCCATGACAACTATATTCCACGACATGATGCATGTGACCATGGAAGATTATGTTGACGACATCTTGGCAAAATCACTCACCAGGGACTCACACCTGGACACATTAGAGAAAGTCTTCCAACGGCTGGACCAATTCCAAGTAAAATTGAACCCGAAGAAATGTGTGTTTGGGGTCACATCAGGTAAGCTGCTAGGCTTCATCGTGTCAGCAAACGGCATAGAGGTAGACCCGGCTAAGGTCAAGGCAATCATGGACATGCCTCCGCCCAAAACTCTAACACAGTTGAGATCCTTACAGGGCAAGCTACAGGCCATCCGCAGGTTCATCTCACAGTTGGCCGACAAGTGCCATCCTTTCAGCCACCTTCTACATAAGAACGTTCCATTTAAATGGGATGAGCAGTGCGAAGAGGCATTCCACAAGCTCAAGGAGTACCTCACGAATCCTCCTATACTCATGCCTCCGATCCAAGGAAAACCTTTGATCCTCTACATATCCGCTACACCTACTGCTCTTGGGGCTCTCCTAGCGCAACAAGACTATGAGAACAAGGAAAGAGCTGTGTACTATATCAGTCGAACCTTAGTGGGCTACGAGCTACAGTACTCACAGGTGGAACGTTCATGCCTTGCGGTGGTTTTTGCCTCACAAAAACTCCGACACTACATGTTGGCACATCCTGTCAAACTCATTGCCAAGATCGACCCACTAAAATATCTTCTCAGCAAGGCAGCTCTCACAGGACGACTAGCCAAATGGGTTATGCTTCTTAGCGAATATGATATAGAGTATGTGGATAGAAAAGCCATCAAGGGGCAAATCATCGCAGACCAACTCGCTGAGGCACCATTACAGGACACTTCACCAATGCAGTTTGAGTTCCCCGATGAATCTCTATTCACCCTGTCCACATCTCCTTGGAAACTCTACTTCGACGGGTCTTACACCAACCATGGATCGGGGGCAGGTATCTTGTTCATCACTGCCCAAGGCAACACAATTCCAAAGTCCTACAGGTTGTTATTTCCATGTACTAACAACATAGCAGAGTATGAGGCTTTGGTAATTGGTCTCAAGATGGCCACTGAGTGGAAAATACAAGCACTACATGTCTATGGTGATTCTCAGCTTGTCATAAACCAGGTCAACGACGAGTATCAGACCAAAGATGAGAAGCTCATCCCATACAAGCGAATGGTCGACGATCTCAAAGACCACTTTGGGACCATCTCGTTTGAGCAAATACCCAGGATAGAGAACAAAGCAGCCGACGCAATGGCGACCATAGCCTCTCTTCTTGAGATACCTGAACAGGAGTCACGGTATGAGTTCCTAGTAGAAACAATTCGACAGCCGGCTTATGATCTCCTTGAAACCCATTCCATCTGCCACCTAGTAGGATCTGATTCACCGTGGTACGGTAAGACCTACACCTACCTCAAGGACAATATCCTTCCTTTGGACCTCTCTTCCAACCAAAAAAGAACCTTCATCCGACAAGCCTCCCGTTACACCATTATCGCCAATACCCTTTACCGACGTGGTCTGGATGGTACTTTACTCCGTTGTCTAGAACAGGAGGAATCTATTACTGCCTTGCAAGACGTGCACGAAGGGATCTGCGGAACACACTCCAGTGGTCCTTCCTTAGCTAAGAAACTCATGCGTTTGGGTTATTACTGGCCCAATATGGAAATGGATTCATATCAGTTCGTCAAAAAGTGCAGACAGTGCCAGATACATGGGAACCTGATTCATGCACCTGCTCAAGAGTTGAGACCTCTAACGACACCCTGGCCCTTTTGCCAATGGGGACTAGACCTCGTAGGAAAGATTCATCCGCCTTCTTCCAACGGCCATAAATTCATCATAACCGCTACTGAATACTTCACAAAGTGGATTGAAGCCGTTCCCTTATCAACCGTCACAGGAAAACAAATTTCCTCTTTCATTCTGAATTACATTATCTGCCGATATGGCATCCCTTCATCCATCCTAACGGATAACGGGAGACCTTTCAAAAATCAAGATGTCCAGGAACTTTGTGAACGGTTCAAGATCCAACATCGCTTCTCCACCCCATATTACCCCTAAGGTAACGGCCAAGCTGAGGCATCAAACAAAACCATTCTGAAACTCTTAAAGAAGACTGTCAATGAAGCCGGTCGCAATTGGCACGTCCAGCTCAATCCCGCTCTGTGGGCCTATCGAACCAGCATACGCACTCCCACAGGTGCTACACCTTACGCCCTCGTCTATGGTTCCGAAGCCATCCTTCCCATTGAGGTCGAACTCCCCTCCCTTCGGGTGTCGTTGAAAGGTCTCATCTCAGACGAAGAGTACAGAGTCACCAGACTGCAAGAGCTAGAACTGCTAGAGGAACGGCGCCAGAAAGCTTTTGACCATCTCAAAGCCTACCAACAGATGATGTCAAGAAGCTACAACCACAAGGTTAGACCAAGATGCTTCAAGGTTGGGGACCTAGTTCTAAAAGAGAACCCTCGCAACCAGCAGGACAGAGAAAAGAAAGGTAAGTTCGAGCCTAACTGGCTGGGACCCTATGTAATTATAGCAGCTTATGGATCGGGGGCATATCAGTTGGCCACATCGGAAGGTGAGTTGTTTGACGATCCAATCAACAGCATGCACCTTCGCAGGTTCTATATCTAAGAGAACCCCAATGCAAGGGGGCACAATAAAATCCAAAAAAATCAAAAAGCTACAAAAAAATAATAAAAATAAAAATAAAAATATTAGAAAGCATGCAAAAAAATCGTCCTTTGGTGAAAACCTGGCAAACAGGCGCCTTGGATAGGTATCATGGGGAAAACCTGGCAATCAGGCGTCATGTTACTTTCTAGCTTCTCGTGCAAATAAAAGCAAGTGATGAAAACCTGGTAAACAGGCGTTACTTGTGACAAACCGCATTCTCCATCTTTGGGAACCCAATCACCTTGAGCCCTTTCTCTCTCTATTTTCCCCATTCGACCCATATCCATCCCACAATAAACACTTGGCAGTTACCTATCATGGCTTGATACTCAGCTCGTGGCCTTGTCAACCAAGGTTTTGTCCCATATCGTCCCCTCGAAGTGAGCCTAGCGTAGTGTCTCTCGTCAATGTCTATGGTCCGAACCCGTGAACTACGTTGCCTCTGCGCCGTCACGTAGGCAAGGCCATTATTCTACATGCACCCCCGAGGCTTCCATCTCCCCTCTTGTCTTCGTTCTTGTCGTCTTTCTTCTAGTCCATCCATGGTCCATTAGGGTTTACCCCGAACTACGTTGCCTCTGCGTCGTCACGTAGGCAAGGCCATTTAGCAATGAGCCCCCGAGGCACTAGGTCAGTCCCTTAGGGTCCGTCTTCTCAATAAGGATTGTGCAATCTTCTCACCAAGCAAGCAAATGCAAGCAAACACCCGCGCTTCAAGCAGAAATCTTGACTGTGAGCATCTTAACCTATCCAATACAAAGCAAATACCCAAGGTCTTCTAAATGATTTTATGCAAATTAAGGCAAGAAATAAACACATATCAACGCAAATATGCTTTGTAGACCAGACACAGGGTTAAGTTACAGAGTCTTGATTTTTGCTGTCATACCCTCCTATGCTACTCAAGGATGCCAAAAGCTAGAGATGTTATGATGGGGGGCATGATTACTTTCTTTGTTTGCTATTTGGGGATCAAACTTTAGTAATGTGAAGCCTTGTCTTAGGACGTGATCGGCAAAAGATCACCGAGGACATCAAAGGTCTAACATGAACGGGGGCAATCCTTGCTTGTTGAAACGCAAGCGATACTCAGGTCATCTAGATTCAATTTTGACTAGATGCTTGTCTTAACTTGCTAAATCACAATCCATGTAAGCGATGCTCAGGTCATCTCGGTTCAATTATACCTCGATGCTTGTATTCACTTACAACATTTCAGAAAAATACCAAAAACAAAGTGCCCAATGATGAAATAAAGCAATCTAAAAGCAAAGCATCCGTCCTATATCCATACACCCATCCATACAATCCTCATCATTCAAACTATGCAGGGTAACGATATCAAGAAAAATTCCTCAGTCGTTCTTTCGCAACCATCCCTCTATCCATCATGTCAATCTTCTGTCGATAGCGTACATTTGGACATCACAAAAACAAGGCATATAGGAGCATATCACATCACTCGTAGAAACTAGTCATGAACACGATTAGGTTAGTATAGTACATCATCCAATGCATTAGGTCACATATACATTTGCATCACATACATAGTTACATCACCCCATAGTACTCATGTTACCAATGCATACATTCAAAACATTACATCATATAAGTATCCAATAGCATCTCACATACATATATAGCATCATAGCATAGAAATCATGTTTCATATACATATACATTTGCATCATCGCAAGAACATCATATTAACTTTGCAGTCATTTGTCACATTAAATCATATAGACATCATATAGCAGCATATCAAAGTATTTCTCATATAAACATCATATAAACCATCTAACTATGCAATAGAACCACATCATGCAATAGAAGTAATCATCTCATAAACGCAGGCAATAGATACACAAAGCTGCATCATCATCCATACTATCATATACAAGGATGTCCAAATGTACAATATCACCATCTCTCTCAAAATCAAAATGTCATATACAATATACGTCTAAATGGACGGTGATACATGTCCCAAAAAGTACAAAATCTGGTCTCTGACTACCCCTGCGGCTGTGAGCCACCACTGCCGGCTCCTGACTGCTGAGGTCCCATGACAGATGCCCCTGACTGGGATGGACCTGCTCTGTGAGCCACCCCAGACTGAGTCCTGAAACTACCTGCCCTCTGGCTCGCCGACACGGCACCATGATATAGACCTCGGTAGTACTGTACCTACTGCTGTGCTCTGGCTAAGTCTGTCTGTGCCTGTGCCAACTGCGTCTGCAACTGGCCTACCTGTGCCTGTGCCTGCTGCACCTGCCCAACCAAAAAGGTACTCGCTGCATCTGTGCCCATGGCAGCTACTGCTGTGTCCCTCTCTACTCGGATCAGACGTACCCGGGCGTCTGCCATGTCTCGCTCGCGAGTCAACCCAGCAATCACTGCTGCGTCTGTATCTCGCATCCTCTCCACTCTCCTCAGCTGTGCCTGCAGCTCCCGCACCTGTCCTCTCAGGCTGGCTATGGTCCTGTCGTGTGCCTCACCCTGCACTGGCCCCTGTGCTGCCCCTGCCTGTCCTAGCCCCTGCTGCTGGGGCACCTGCTGCTGTGGTACCTGCTGGGGTGGTGGCATCTGTGCCTGCTGCTGTCCCTCCCCCTGTCCTGGCACTGCCTGCCCGGCCCTGTCTATCCTCCTCCGCTGCCTCAGCCTCTCTGCAGCTCGGCCACCACGTCCTCGTCCTCCTCTAGCGGCCCTCCGCCCTGGACCAGCCTCTCCCTCCTCCTCTGAGTCCGCCTCGTCGATACGAGGCACCAGCATACCAGGTCCGGAATATCTCAGAAATGGATGTGCAGTAATCCAGTCCTCATACTCCTGTGTAACCCCAGCATCTGCAATCTCTCGCCTCATATCCCAGGCCACATAGGGCAACTGCCGGAACTCTGCCAGAGCCTCCTGGTATATGCGCCGCAACAATCGACGTATGCGCCGCACAAATACATATGCGCCGCTACATGCCACATGCGCGCCGTTCTAACGCATGCACCGCATAAAGCAACATATGCGCCGCTAAATTACAGATGCGCCGCAATAAGTCACATATGCGCAACTTCGGCAAATGCGCTGCTACATTTCACACATGCGCGGCGAAAATACAAAAGCGCCGCTAAATTACAAAAGCGCCGCCAAAACGAACACATGCGCAGCTTTCACGCATGCACCGCCGAAACAGGCATATGCGCCGCGAAATCACAAAAGCGCAGCCTCGCGAGGCATATGCGCCGTTCTGCGTTTCGGCGCATTCATTTCACCTATTTTCTATGAGCATTTATGACACCTAAACTCAACCCTAGGAGAATTTTTTCGAAGCACATACCGGGGGTCCTGCCTCTGCTGGCCGCCCGAATCGTCGGACTCGCTCGAATCGATGCTCCTCGCGTGGAATGTCTGCTGCTCTGGCCGCCATGCTGCTCTAGGTTTGCTCTGAGCTCTCCTTCTCCAATCCAGATCTAACAAGTGTGCAAATGACTATTCTTGTGGACCCAGCTCCTATTTATAGCCTCCAAAACCCTAATTCTGGCTAGGTGATGACTGTGACTACCTCCCGTGTCCGTTTTTCCTCCCGTTTTCTTCCCGCGTCCCTGACCGCGTCCCTTTTCCTCCAACCTATCCTAACCCCTTCCTCGTCGTGAGATCGTCCGTCTCCAAAACTTTTGCCGTTTTTCCCGTCCAATCTCCCGAGGGGGCATCCTATCGTCATTTAACCTACACCAGGGGCAAACTGGGGCATGTATCATCATTTAGACTATCAATTTCTTTGAAGCAACGCTGTAAACTGCATTGCATCAAAGAGGGGCAAAATGTATACACCTAAAAATGACACGATTCATCCTAAATAAATATTCTAAATATTTATTCCCTTCTTCTATTAATTAAATAAATATTCTAAATTTATTTAATCGATTCACTGTTCCATAATTAAATAAATTCTATTTATTTAATTAAAATTCTTCCATTTATCCTTCACAATTAAATAATCATAAATTATTTAATTAATCCTATTTCCTCTATCCTAAAGTTCTAAATTCAAAATTCCACATCACCTTTACACCTCACCTTTTCCACCTCACCTTGTCCACCTCATCAGGTTGCACATGTAATTAAATATATTTAATATTTAATTATCTTATTTTCCCTCACCCACATGGCCTATTTCTTCTCCAATCAGAGGTCAGTTAACCAATCAATCAAGTCTGTTAACTAACCTGTCAGTTGAGTCAAATCCTCAATCAATCCAGTCAGTTCCACAATCCACTCTTCTAACTGATCAATCAATTCTGTTAACAGACCAGTCAAGGGAGTTAACTCTCCAATCAGTTTTGTCACATCCCACCTTTCATGATGGAGCTGGGACACTTGTCACATTTCCACTGGTTGCACATTCCTCAACCATCCTCAACCGTTGATCTTCATATCTTCTCTCAACCGTTGATTCCTATTCCTCCGGGTCTATAAATGAAGCTTCATCCCTTCATTCTATTCATCCAGGCTTTTGACATCGTTACTCTGCAGAAATATCACCAGCGCGCCTTTGGCACCCATTTGTCATCCACAAGCTTGAGATCACCATTGTTGCATTGGAGCTCACCTTCATTGCATATCACACTATAGCCGTTCACCATCGACTTCCTCCAACAGCTTTTAAAAGATTGCACTCTCTGAGGGCTCATCTCATCTGCGAAAGGACGATTCGTGATAGGCGAACAACAGAAGTTTCGAAACGGAAGAGGTTTGCTGTGTTTGTTCATTGCTTTGCTTATTTGAACCTTCTTTGTTTCTCTATTCTGTTGATGTTTGGGTCATCTGTTATTCATTTGATTGATGCACTATTTTACCCTCACATGATTTATCGACATATAATAAGATATGGGCATAGTGCTATAAGCCCTTGGGATTAAAATTATTATGAAGATATGCTAGAATTACAGAGTGTGAGATGAAGAGGCAACAAACATAGATGGAGTGGCACCAAACATAGATGAAGTGGCACCAAACATAGATGAAGAGGCAAAAATGTTAGATGAAGGGTTTGAAGTTTATAGAATGTTGAATGAGGGTCTAAATGATGATTGGGCAAAGTTGATGGAGGATGCTTTAAAGCCTGTGTATGCTAATTGCAAGTTAAGTCGTTTGACAATAATTCTTCAAATTCTTAACTTGCTATTAAGGGAAAATTGGATCTAAATGAATAATCAATATAATCATGATCAAAATACCCAAAACTCAACAAAATACAGAAACAAAGAGATCAATCAAACAAAAGAACTTCAAAAACCTTTGCAAACCTCAAATCTTCATAGCTTCCGTTGGTTGTCTGTCTCAATCAATCTTGTATGTATGAATAAGTCCCTTAGAGAGTGCACTTCCTTACTATTCTAAGATTGTCAATGGAGAATGGTGATGATAATGCTTTGTAATGAAGATGAGCTTCACAACAATGATAGTAGTGTGTAGTAACGAGTGTGATCACAAGCAATGAAGGAATTGGTGCCAAAGGCGCACTATAATTCCTGTAGAGTAATAATCCTTAAAATTGGATGATTGAAATGGAGGAATAAGGTTCAATTTATAGACTTGGGAGAGAGAAGATCAACGGTTGAGAATAGTTGAGGAACATGCACGAATAAGAAGAAGACAAGTGTCACACAAAAGCTGTTCTATTTGAGTTAACTTTCTTTTCTAAAGATAAGACATGCTTTTCATAAATTAGAAAGCTTTTTCCAATTTAAGAGATATTGATAAAAACAAGGTTGATTGAATAGATAACTCAACTTGAGATTTTGCTTTTGCATGATTTGAGAGAAATTAAATAATAAATTATTTAATTTTGTGTGCATGAAAAAGAAGACTTATTTTTAGAAGATTTGGAAGATATTTGAAGAATTACAAGATAAGAAAGAAACTTAAATAAATAAATTTATTTAATTGTTTGTGCATGATTTGGAAGAATAAATAAAATATTTGACTATATTTTATTTTTAGAGATTGAGAGGATTTAAATAAATTTGATTTGATTTATTCAAATTTGGAAGAATGATTTGACTTAATTAAATAATTAAGAATTATTTAATTGTTTGAAAGAATTTAAATTAAATAAAGGATTTTATTTAATTTTGACTTTAGAAGAGGTAATTAAATATTTTGATATTTAATTAACTTAGAGGAATGTGAATCAAATAAATAAATTTGTTTATTTATTTATTAATAGAAGAATTAGAAGGGAATAAATACTAAGAATATTTAGTTAGACTGAAACATGTCATTTTTATGCATATGCATTTTGCCCCTCTTTGATGTAATGCAGTTTTATAGCATTGCTTCAAAGAATAAGTTGTCTAATAATGATACATGCCTAACTTTGCCCCTAGTACAGGTTAGGACAATAGGATGCCCCCTTGGGAGATTGAACAAGAAGAAGGTAGAAGGCGTGAGGCGGACAATCTCACGAAGAAGGTGAGAAATAGGTTAGGATTGAAGAAAATAGGATGTGTTTTTGAGAAATTGGAAGAAACAGGTGCGGGAAGTAGTCATAGTCACCACATAGCTAGTTTAGGGTTTGCATGCTATATATAGGAGATGGGTCCACAAGACAAGTCATTTGCACACTTGGCTTATGTTGGATTGTCTTTAAGAGCTTAGGAGAGTACAGAGCATAGAGCAGTCAGCACTAGGATGGATATTTTGTGTGAGGAGCACCACTTTGAGTGAGTCTAACGATTCGACTGGCCAATAGAGACAGGACCCTTAGTATGTATCTCAAAAAATTTCACCTAGAGTCGATTTTGAGTGAAATAAATGCTAGGCAAATTTAGGCTAGACAAATGTGCCAGATCATAGTTCGACGCATATGACATGCAAAACTACACATTTGTCATTCTGCGGTGCATATAGGATATAGAACAGTGCATGCATGAAAGTTGCGCATGCAACACATGCATAATTTGGTGACGCATTTACAATATGAGTTGACGCATGCAACTGGGTGGCGCATTTATAGTATGGGATGGCCATGCATGAAATGTTGTGGTGCATGTGTCAGAAGTGGCACATTTTCTAAGAAATGGCACATGTACCTTCTGTGCTGGTGCATATGATATAGATAGTCAGTTTACTTAACAAAATTGACTCGATTGGCATCCTGTTCGATGTGTCAATCGATAAACTATCTTTGAGATTGCAGGAATCTAGTCAAGAGATGTAGTGTGTTTTTTTGATCAATTTGATATGTTAAGTTAGTTGATATGTTTCTATAGATATGTTGAGCATGGTACTTGCAGCTTTAAGTTGACACCTTGCTTTGCATGCTTGCAGGAGGACATATGAGATACATTGATGTCTAGGGAGCAGTTTCCCATGCTGATGTTGCAGTGACATATGTTGACAAAGATGGATCAAGAGACGCTCAACACAATGGGTTTAGATTATGTGTTCTTTATGCCCAAGGTTAGAGAAAACTACAGCTTACTAACTGCAGCAGTAGAGAGGTTTCATAGTGAGGATGGGACCTTTCACTTCTCAACTGGCAAGATGACGGTGACTCTGGAGGATGTATACAGGATACTCCACTTGCTAATTTAGGGAGAGCTCGTGGAGTATGATCCACAACGGGATGCAGGACTCACAGAGTGCAGGCGGGTGTTTGACGACCCCAAGCTAGTAGGACAGGTTATCTCCTGGCGGGACATACATGATTACTATGACTATTTCCCTGGGATAGTTACAAGATTGCTTGGAGGCATTGTATGCCCCGATAGGCGATCGCATGGGTTCCCAATTGGATGGGGACAGATCATGGAGTGGATGGTCATAGAGGACACCTACTATGCTTGGGGTGTCTACATTTTAGCACACCTATACAATGATATGCATCAGGTGGTATACCATAGGGGTGCTAGCTTATCAACAGGTGTCTCACTATTGTAGTTTTGGCTATGGAAGCACATTGCCATCACTAGATTGACATGTGTTTTTTAGAGACAAAGGGGAGAGCCTTACAACTATGGCTACACAGGAGTGATTTCCCAACATAGACTGGGGAAGCTCAAGTACTGGAGGAATGCACTAGATGGGGTAGATGTGGTCATCCAGTGACCATATCTAGACTGTGAGCCTTGGTAGGATGAGGTAGACAAGCTACTGTATTATTATCAGACTCGGTGGCTTATAGGCCAGACGTAGTTTATTCTAGAGAGACAGATTGTCATCTAGGTTTGGAGGTAGTTTGGGAGGAGAAAGGGCATGCCACAAGGGCAGGCTCTGTTTCCACAGACTCATGCAGAGAGATTTAGATGGGGGCCAGTGGCGTCCTATGAGGAGGCAGTGGTAGAGTTTCGGCAGATTCCCTATGCTGCCTGGCCGATGAGGAGAGAGATTGCAGATGCAGGGATGACACCAGACTATGAGGAGTGGTTCACTGCTCATCCATTTCTGAGATACTCTGGGCATGGAGAGCTGGTTCCTTGCATAGATGAGAAAAATTTAGAGGATGAGGGCCAAGTTGGTAGGAGGAGAAGGAGGAGAGGACAGAGAGATGGAGGAGATGGCGGAGACGGTGGAGGTGGCAGAGGAGACAGTGGAGATGGGGGAGATGGAGGTGATGGAGGTAGACTTAGGTAGAGAAGGAGAGCTAGGGATAGATCTTCCCATGCTCCGCAGGTAGTGTAGCCACAGGTGGCACAACAGGCTGCATAGTAGGCACATATGCTACCACCTCAATAGGTGGTACAGCCGTAGGGGCAGGGATAGGCACATGCCTTGCAAGATCTAGCACACCCAGATGCTCAGGAGAGAGCCATTACTATGCTAAGGGGACAGGTTCGGCAGCTGTAGGCATAGCTTAGGATGACTGAGGCTTGGTGGGAGACAGATGCAGGGGTTGTCTCAGGGCTCACTAGAGAGCGAGATATGGCAGAGGAGAGGATACAATCTATCCAAGTAGAGAGAGACTTAGTAGTGGTAGCCCTTGGGATAGATGCAACTAGCAATTTTTTGGTCGGATAGGTGCAGGAGGCACATACATAGCTAGCTCTAACAAAGACACAGTTGGCACAGGTGTAGGGGTAGTTAGTGCAGGTACAGGGTGAGCTTGCCATAGCATAGGCTTAGACACAATACTATCAGGGACTATACCATGGTGCTGTTCTAGTTGATCAGAGGTCTCTAAGCTACAGGAGCTAGTCCAAGGCCTCACAAAGAGCAGGTGGATCAAGGTCGGGAGCCTCTGTTGTGGGCCTATAGTAGCCTAGGCATAGCAGAGGAGGAGACATAGGGGACACTGTTGGGAGCAACAGTTCATAGTAGCAGGGTTAGAAGACACTCGCATAGATTTTGGCTCCTATGTGATGCAGAGCTGCTGGCGGGAACGTGCATTGAAAAAAAGTCAACCTCCCTTGAATATACTTTTGTCATTGCATGTATGCCATCCCCTTACATATCGGTGAGACATCTATCCATCAGCCGACCAAACACAACCTGCACCGATCGCCTACCTTGTGCCGATACACCTTTATCGATTAAGTTGCCTATCGGTAAAACTTAACCCATCAGCTTCTTCATCGTAGATCTCCTCGATCACACACCTTATGCCGATGTAGATATTTCGCCTTTGGTTGCCTATCGGCAACAGCTACACCATCAGCCTTCGTGAATTATGTCCTTCCGATGTGTGCCGTCACGCCAATACCTTTGACCATTCGACAGCTTGACCAACCTACCAACCCACTTGCATGCCAATATGGTTTCTCTCTCGTTTGTATGTATTGTTCCTTGCACATTTACAATGCATATTCGATACATACAACAACAATGAACAATAGCGATATACGCATGGAACATACAAAAGTGATATACACAGCAATTGCATCCACGAACACCTTGCAATATACTCAGGAAATGTTTATCCATTTCATTTAACCTTGTATCTTTGAAATATGCACATCTAGCATGTTTTTGATGCCTGTTCTATTAAGCGATAGACTTCCAGGCTACATTCCTCGCACCCAAATGCGATATATGCATTGCTTTCCCTTTTAACCGATCAGAGCAAACTGTTTCACCCTGAATCACCAAAAGTGAGAATATTCTACTTTTGTCTTCGTTGGCTTAGCACATGAAAATGCTAGAGTTCTTCATAATATCCTGCATTCGGCCCTGTAACAGACAACACATACAAAACAAAACCCTAATCTATTATCTACACCCATTCCATCGATTACGAAGTAATCTACTGGTGGAATGGTTGAGGATCCATTCGATCCCCCAGGTAATTACACAGTGCACTCAAATATAGAGAAATAACACAAACAGAGTCTCTTTATTACTTGTAGAAAAGATATACAACTTTCTGTCTCACAGTTTCACAAATCAACTCTTCAATACAGAATTGTTCAATATCATACGTATCCCTCAAATGACCCGATCTAGGGTATTTTAACTACTCACAATAGTAGTACTCATTTGATTCCCAGTGGCTGGGAGATAATAACCAACTACCAAACATAACAAACTAACAACCTTGTCCTAGGGACTTGCACAGTCAACTATATGCAAATTACAATCATGAATTTGGGCAAATAGACCTTATTTATAGAAAATAACAGAATGCCTAATGACCTAATCAAATTTAGATTTGTAATCTTCTTCCTCCAATGCTTGTTGAAGGGGTGCTCCTGCACCATACTCCCCGAGAGAAGAAATCTCAAGTCCACTTGAGATGAGATGGTGGAGGTCTGCACCATGTGTTTGGATCTGTTCTTCAGTCATCCAAACAGCTTCTGAATCAGGTTTACCTTGCCAAGTTACCAAGTATTCCAGATACTCTTTGTTCCTAGTCTTCTTGGCCATTCTGGAATCTAAAATCTGCTTCAATTGTGGTGGATCATGCTTAGGAGTATCACCATCAGTTGGAGCTTGTAGTGATTCTTGGTCTATGTCTAGATTAGGTTTGTATGGAGTTAAATCACATACGTTAAAGATAGGTGATAAACCAAGATCAGAAGGAAGTTGGAGCTTGTAAGCATTTGTTCCACATTTCTTCAAAATTTGACATGGTCCAATCTTCCTCTACATGAGCTTAGTGTGTTAACCTTTTGGGAGCCTTTCTTTATTCAAATGAACCCACACCAAATCTCCAACATCAAATTGCACATCTCTCTTTTTCTTATCAGCATAGGCTTTATACTTCAATTGGGTCTGTTGGAGCTAAGTCTTGACTTGATCATGCACCTCTTTAATCGCTGATGCAAAAGCTTCTCCAGCTGAACTAATAGATTCTCCTACAAGCATGTCTCTAAACTCCAAGATACCTCTGGGATGTAAACCATAGACCACCTGGAAAGGTGATTTCCCTAGAGGATGTTATCCCACTTCTCTCCATGCTGTTGTGTCAAACACCTCAGTAGATTTCCTAATGAATGATTTACCACTTCAGTCTGTCTATCAGTCTGAGGATGATAAGCTGATGAGAAGGACAAATTTGTACCAAGATTCTTCCAAAGAGTCCTCCAAAAATGACCAATGAATTTCACATCCCTATCTGATACTATGCTTAATGGCAATCCATGTATCCTTACTATTTCCTTGAAAAATAGGTCTGCAACATAGGAAGCATCACAAGTAGTTTTACATGGCAAGAAATGTGCCATTTTACTGAATCTGTCCACTACAACAAAAACACTATCATAACCTTTCCTTGTTCTAGGTAAACCTAACACAAAATCCATGCTTATGCTTTCCCATGGTCTAGAAGGAATGGGTAGTGGCTGATATAAACCAGCATTAGTGGATCTTCCTTTTGCCTTTTGACAGATCACACATGTCTCCGCAAATTTTCTGACATCTGACTATAACTTAGGCCAATAATAGTGTCTCTTTATTAGATCAAGAGTCTTATCCAGACCAAAATGTCCTGCCATAGCTCCACAATGTTTTTCCTTGATAATATTCGGTCTCATAGAACACTTTGGGATACACAACTGTCCACCTTTGAAAAGTAATCCATCTTGTCCCAAAAGGAAGTACATACCTGATAGATTTCCCCAAAGTCTTCATCAGCATCATACATAGTTTTCAAGGAATCAATACCAACACTCTCCAGTTGGATCTGATTGATGGTCAGAACCCTCCTGCTCAAGGCATCTGCTACCTTGTTCTTGACTCCTTTCTTGTGTTTCAGTGTGAAAGTAAAAGCTTGTAAGGTTTCCACCCACTTCATGTGACAATGGTTCAACTTCTCTTGACTATTTATGAAGCTAAGGGCCTGATTATCTGTAAACACTATGAATTCATTTGGCAGCAAATAATGTCTCCTCTTTTTGAGGGATTGGACTAGAGCATACATCTCTAAAAAATAGGATGAGTACTTCTTAGCATCATTTAACTTCTCACTAAAGAATGCAATAGGCCTACCTTCTTGACTAAGTACAACTCCAATTGCCATGTGGCTGGCATCACATTCTACTTGAAAGATCTTGTTAAAGTCAGGAAATGCAAGGAGCTACTGTGCCACTTTCTTCTTCAGTGTTTCAAATGAATCATCTGCCTCTTTTGTCCAAATAAATCTGCACTTCTATCCTCCTTTGATGGTGTCCAACATGGGTGCACAAACATGACTAAACCCTCTTATAAACATCCTATAGAAGGTTGCTAACCCATGGAAACTTCTGACATCATTCATTGTTCTAGGAGTTGGCCAAGACAATATGGCACTTACCTTTTCTTGATCCATCTTCAGTTGGCCATGTGAGATGACAAAACCTAAGTAGATGATCTCTTCTTGCATGAACAAACACTTCTCCAAATTGATCATTAACTACTCTTCATGTAACCTTTTGAGAACCAATTCTATATGCTTGAGATGCTCTTCCCTTGTATGACTGAAAATCAGAATGTCATCCAAATATACTATGACAAATTTTTCTATGAATTCTCTCAAAACCTCATTCATTAATCTCATAAAGGTACTAGGGGCATTGGATAAACCAAAAGGCATGACCTTCCACTCATACAACCCCTCATTAGTCTTGAATGTTGTCTTCCATTCATCGCTAGGCCTAATTATGATCTGATGATAGCCACTTTTCAAATCTATCTTTGTGAAGTATTTGGCACCTCCTAAGCAATCAAGCAAGTCTTCTATTCTAGGAATTGGAAATCTATATCTAATTGTGATTTTGTTGATATCCCTAGAATCAGTACAAAGTCTACAAGTGCCTTCCTTCTTAGGTGCTAGTACAGCTGGTACTACACATGGACTTAAACTTTTACCAGTGAGGCCTATCTTCAACAATTCCTCAATCTGTCTTGCAACCTCTGCATTTTGTTCTGGGGTAAGCTTGTATGCTGCCTTGTTTGGAAGTGTATACCCTGGGATTAGGTCTATGCAATGAATGATATCTCTAATAGGTGGTAGAGACCTTGGCATTCCATTAGAGATGGTGCCTTTGTACTTGTCCAATAGTTCTTGGACAGCAGGATCTATGAACTTTTGCTTCTTTCCTCCCTTGACTTCTTGCTGCTACTCCTTGTTCATATTCAGACATATAATTAAGGCATATGCAACTATACCTTCTTCTACTATCTCCTTCATGAATTGTTTGCCTTCTACCAACATTACCTTGACTTCTTTTCCTTTTGACTCTTTCTCCTTCTTCATCAATGGTAGCAGCTCTATTACCTTACCGTCTTTGGTGATTGAGTAGGTATTTCTAATCCCATCATGTTGGGCTCTCAAATCATATTGCCATGGTCTTCCAAATAGGAGATGGTGAGCATCCATCTGAGCTATGTCAAACAACAATCTATCCTTATATGCTCCAATCTAAAATTCCACCCAAGTCTGCTCTTCGACAACTATTTGCTGACCCTGAGTGAGCCATGAGATTTTATATGGGCAAGGATGTGGTAGTCTTCTAAGCTTTGGCTTTTCTATCATTTCAACAGACACAAAATTTTCAGTAGATCTAGAGTCAATCAGAACTTTACATACTTTTCCTCCTGCCCTGCAAGTGGTTTTGAAAAGAGACATCCTTTGTGGGGGTTCTCTATCAGGTACCTGTTGTGTGGTTACACAACATGCCCCATTTTGACTTGGCAAAATAGGGACCCAACTTTTGGCTTGGCTTGTGTTGTCTGTTTTCTGGCAGTTTGGTAAAAATGAGTCAGGTGCATCATCATCATGAAGGTCAGGATGAGGTAGGTCATCATCATGAGGTCAGTTTGTCAAAGTTCATATTTTGTTTCTATGACCTCATATTTAGAAAGAGCTTGAAATTCCATGCAGGTTTGCCTTTTACATCACCTGAAAATTCGTCCATATGAGGAAGTTATGCACAGTCAAAGTTTTGGTCAAACCTGATAATCGCAAGTGATCATCATATTTTTATATCCTCAGTCATGTTGTCAAGGTCATCATGATCTTGGTCTATCACCCGATAAAAATCATGCAGTCCCAATATCTGGACGTCAATCTTAGGTGATAGTGCCCTTTACCCGTCAAATGACCTTATGCGCATCGTGAGCATCATGTTTTGAGTGTAACCCAATATTTCATAACAACGAGCATCATGATATTATAACATCAACTGATATTATAATATCATGCTGATATTATAATATCACCCTACTTAGAAAATCCACCATCTGCATATTTGCATGCGCATGTCAAAGTCCTATCGGAGGGTCATCATCCTGATCTTTCAAGAGAGGGTCATATTTGCTGATATTCGCTAATATGATGATGACATCATCATATCCTCCTGATCTCCTTTTGCATGATCATGATGATCACCCTATCTTTTAAGGGGGGGTGATATTCTCAGTAGCATCATCATATTTTAAATATCACCCTAGTGCTAACCTGATGATGACCTCAACTCATCCTCATGCTTCGAAGACGGAATATGATGGTTATGTCATCATGATATTCGATGAGGAGGATCATCATATTTTTATCCTGTCATGTTGTCAAGATCATCATGATCTTGTTTGTCTACCTGATATTTCGTAATGTCCTCCTGCCGAGAAATATGACCTTTTGCAAATATCCTTATGACGTCATCCCGATCTGATAAACGAAGAAGCAAATATTAGGAGGACATCATCATCACATTTCCCTTCGGCAGGATATTTTCCAAAACATGATCCGGTTCGCGAATATGATGATGACGTCATGTTCTAAGTTTAAACAAAAGCCCCGGATATCCTGATGATCATCATCATCCTAATCTTTCGAGAGGGTTACCTTGGCCGCAAAGGGGTCATATTATATTCACCACCTGATCATCTTCCTTAGGTGACCCGATATTACATTTATCCCCTGATCTTAACTAAACATGACGGGGACGTCATCTTTTGCATTTTAATGAAGCCCGGATATGACGATGATGTCACCATCATATTCCATTCCTCAGCAGCAGGATCATATTTCATATCCTCCTATTTTCCTTCGACATGATGATGATGATGATGTCATTCTTTTCCCCAATATACAGAAGCGAAACATGACGGTGACGTCATCTGGACATTCGGAAGGGGGAGCATCATATTTCCAAAATATCATGCAGACGAAAGTTTTAAGTCTTGCTATCGGCCAAGTCTGGATTTTTCTCGCCGATAGAACATGTCTTCCCGATGGAAGGACATCATCATGATTTTTGGCGTCGGTATAAGTTTAACCGTCGGCCTAATGTAAAATTTGTCATCCCGACCATGTGTAGTCACGCCAATACATACATGCATCATATATAGAGCTGGATTTGAAATAAATTGAAAAGTAGTTATTTCCTTGTATATTTTGAGATACATGATCATATTTGGAGCCCGATATACAAGAAAATGGGGCGGGAAAATGAAGCGATGGAAATTTGAAGGCTCGATTGCATTTTCCAGTCAACAATGGTTGACCCGAGTGTTTTAACACTGTTTAGGCATTTAGTGCATATTTTCCACTGATTTGAAGCTCGATTTGCCTGTAGCTGCACATTTTGAGGCCTGTTTAATAAAACGTTTAAATTCCTGTTGTTTATCCACATGATGATGAACTTAATGTTTGTCTGTTTATTTGCAGGAAGTCATGATGCTGTTAGAGCTGAAGCTGATAATTACAAAGTTGCACATGGAGGCAACATGAACCAGAAGTGAGGAGGATATTGTCAAATATGCTGTTTGCCAGCTGGAGACCGAATCAAATCAAAGATGCTGGAATATTCTGTGCCAGCTGTACATTTGCCAACTGGTGAAGCATGTGCTTTTCATCTGGACCATTGATTGTTCTGGGAGGATCCTGATCCTTGGATCATTGTAACTGTTTTCTGGCATTTGTTCTATATAAGAGCCAGATCCTGATACATGAGATACATTAGAGAGAAGAGAAAAAGATACATTGGAATATCTGGCAATAAGGCCAATTACTGTAGAATCAATTAGGAGATCGGATTACTGAGACTAATGAGGATAGAATTGTTGAAATGTCAAGGTTCTTTCTTCAGATCACTGTAAATGTACCTGTTCTTGAGCATACTGAATGGATATGAAGTTTCAGATTACATCCTGATTGTAAATTTTACGTAATCTTCCTGTTGATTTCTGGATATGTACTGGTGAATGCTGTGTTCAACTGGAAGCGCTTTCATTTCATTACATGTTGTTATCAACTTTTCCTTTGAAGATTTGCACTAGATCATGCGGATTTGTGGAATGTCCTGGTGAAGTATGATTCTAGTTTCCTTCTTTTCATTGCATGTATGGGAGCTTGTATGTGGATCAGTGATCTCAGTCAAGTAGTTTTGGGAATCTCATTCTTTAACCCTTTTCCTTTTTTTAATTTCATAAATTCATCACCATAACTGCAAGTCATGACAAATAACAAGCAGAACAGAGAAATATGCTGAAATCCCATAGGTAACTGAAAATCATTAGCATATTTGAGTTAAATGCATGCAGTATTAAAAATATCATGTAAAGAATCATAAATAGTGGTAGAAATCATGCAAATATCAGCTTGTAGGCACATTATTTGACTAAATTCACAGTGCAGAGGTAGAATTATTAGAGATTTATGCAGAGCAGACATACAGAGCAGGATATTTGGAGAAATAATGATGAAACTTTGCAGAAATACGTAAGGCCCCTGAATGGAAAACAACAACACACATTAACCACTGAGTAACGTCAGTAGATTAAGACCTAATCAACGGAGACTTGGGATCATGAATTCTCTGAATTCATCGTATGTTTCAAGATGAGTAAAGGTTGTTGTGTAACTTTTATTCTATGTTTGTGTATGACTAACATCATCATCAACAGTACCTTCATGGTAGTCATTGTCCTCCTAATCATCAAAAACTCTCTGGTCTCTAGATACCCATAACTGTCAGGGGCATTCACACTTTGATAAGTGTTTGAACTTGTCACACTCTAGCCATCAGATTCTTGAATTAGATTTGTTCTCCTTTCTCCCATTGAGCTTGATGCTTTTTCTGGACATCTACTGGCTATATGACCTTCCTGATTGCAATTGTAACATCTGAGAGGTCCTGTACACTGAGATCTCCCTCTGAATGGTGGTCTGCTACCTTGAAAGTTGTTTTTCTAATTGTAGCCTCCTCTGTGAGTATGACTGCTTCCTCTTTTGTTGTTCTCTTGATGTGATTCACCTTGATTCCCAAATCCATATCCTCTACCTCTGAAAGGACTTCTTCCCCCTCTTTGCTACCTTCCTCTTCCTCTATTATTTTGTTCTTGTCTTCTCTTCAGTTTCTCTTCCACCTTGAGTGCCAATTGATAGTTTTCTGGACTGTATCTGGGTTATGCAGATTTAGGTCTTCTTAGATGTTGAATCTCAATCCATTGAGATACCTTGCTACTCTTTCTTCCTCATTCTCTTTTACCTTTTTCTTGACACATAACTTCATGAATTCTTTAGTGTACGAACTGACATCTAACTCGTTCTGTTTTAGATTTTGTCTCTTCTTATGCAATTGGATGTTGTAATCCAAGGGAACATAAGATTCCTTCACTAAAGCCATCATCTTCTTCCATGTAGCAACTCTGTTCTTTCCTTCCTTCACCCTATCATCTTGGATGAAATTCCACCAAGTCAATGCAGCTCCTTTCATTTTGGACTAGGCCATCTTTACCCTTTGATGGTCTGGTATTTTCTCTATTGCAAAGAAATTGTTCAAGGAGTCTATCCACTCCATTACCGAATCAAGATCCATTTTGCCTACAAACACTGGTAGGTCAATCTTCATATCCACAGTCCTCCATTCCATGGATTTGAGGGCATTTAGAAAAAGCTTCTAGTTTGCAAGAACATCTATTTCTTCCTGCCTAGGGATCTCCTCTTCATCCCTATCTTCTTTCTTTCCAGAACTTACCTTGTCCCTCAGTTTCACCAACTCATCTTTCAACACCTCATTTTGAGCTTTAACAACAATGCTCTCTGTGATCTGCTTCTTGACTAGGACAACCAACTCGGCATTTGTCATCCTTGTTGGGCACTCCTATGATCCCTCTCCATTAGACATCTTACTTCCTTCACTTTCCTAAAAAAAAAATTCTCCTTCGCTCTGATACCACTATGATGCAGAGCCGCTGGCGAGAACGTGCATTGAAAAAAAAGTCAACCTCCCTTGAATATACTTTTGTCATTGTATGTATGCCATCCCCTTACATATCGATGAGACATCTATCCATTGGCCAACCAAACACAACCTGTACTGATCACCTACCTTGTGCCAATACACCTTTATCAATTAAGTTGCCTATTGGTAAAACTTAACCCATCGGCTTCTTCGTCGTAGATCTCCCTAATCACACACCTTATGTCGATGTAGATATTTCACATTTGGTTGCATATCGACAACAACTACACCATCAGCCTTCATGAATTATGTCCTTCCGATGTGTGTCGTCACACTGATACCTTTGACCATTCGACGACTTGACCAACCTACTAACCCACTTGCATGCTAGTATGGTTTCTCTCTCCTTTGTATGTATTGTTCCTTGCACATTTACACTGCATATTCGATACATATAACAACAATGAACAATAGCGATATACGCATGGAACATACAAAAGTGATATACATAGCAATTGCATCCACGAACACCTTGCAATATACTCAGGAAATGTATATCCATTTCATTTAACCTTGTATCTTCGAAATATGCACATCTAGCATGTTTTTGACGCCTGTTCTATTCAGCGATAGACTTTTAGGCTACATTCCTCACACCCAAATGCGATATATGCATTGCGTTCCCTTTTAACAGATGAGAGCGAACTATTTCACCCTGAATCACCAAACCCTTGCGAGAATATTCTACTTTTGTCTTCGTTGGCCTAGCACATGAAAATGCTAGGGTTCTTCATAATATCCTGCATTCGACCCTGTAATAGACAACACATACAAAACAAAACCCTAATCTATTATCTACACCCATTCCACGGATTACGAAGTAATCTACTGGTGGAATGGTTGAGGATCCATTCGATCCCCCAGGTAATTACACAGTGCACTCAAAACAGAGAAATAACACAAACAGAGTCTCTTTATTGCTTGCAGAAAAGATATACAACTATATGTCTCACAGTTTCACAAATCAACTCTTCAATACAAAATTATTCAATATTAGACACATCCCTCAAATGACCTGATCTAGGGTATTTTAACTACTCACAACAATAGTACTCATTTGATTCCCAGTGGTTGGGAGATAATAACCAACTACCAAACATAACAAACTAACAACCTTGTCCTAGGGACTTGCACAGTCAACTATATGCAAATTACAATCATGCATTTAGTCAAACAGACCTTATTTATAGAAAATAACAAAATGCCTAATGACCTAATTAGATCTAGACTTGTAATCTTCTTCCTCCAATGCTTGTTGAAGGGGTGCTCCTGCACCACTATGCACCTACCTTTTTGATGGCTCAGATAGCCAGATACGTATATGTACCACTTTTGTACTTTGAGACATGTATCATTATCTTTGAGATGTATACATTGTATATGACATTGACTTAGAGATGGACCTTTTGATAGTGTACATTTGGACATGTTTATGATATTTATATTATGATGCAACTATTTGATGCTTTCTATACTTATGCATTATGGATGCATTTCTATTTCTATGATGGTACTCACGTGATGCATATTTTGACTATGTCTATATGATGTTTATCTAATGCAATTTTTTATATGATGCTATGTGGCCTAATGCAGACTTTAGATGTGTTTACTTGATATGCTTCTAATATCTAAATGCAAATGGTATCTATATGATTATGTAATTTATGTGATGCACTTATCTATGTTTTTGATTTTTTTCTATTGACACTATGTGATGATTGTATATGGATGACCTGATGCACTTTGTTATGTATGCAATTGATTTAATCATGTAGATGACTGTCTCATGTGATATGATATGCAACTGCATGCTATGTTTTTGTGATGTCCAAATGTACTCTATCGACACAGAGATGATATAATGATGGATAGAAGATTGATTGAAAGAATGACTCGATAGAAAGACTTAAAGCTTCATTTTGTATTGATACTTTGCATTGTTTGGATCTTTTATTGCATCGGATATAGATGTATGGATGCTTTTATGGATGCTTTGCTTTTGACATCTTGATGGTGCAAGTATTTTGAAGTGCTTATTTCATCATTGGGCAATTTTTTTTTGGTACTCTTTTTGAATGCTATAAGTTAATACAAGCATCTAGGTATAATTAAACCGAGATGACCTGAGTATTGCTTACATGGATTTTTCTTTAGCAATTTAATACAAGCATTGAGGTATAATTGAACCGAGATGACCTGAGTATTTCTTGCATATCAATAGACAAGGATTGCTCCCATTCATGTTAGACCTTTGATGTCCTCAATGATCTTTTGCCGATCATGTCTTTAGATGAGGCGTCACATTACTAAAGTTTAATCCACAAACAACAAACAAAGAAAATAATCATGCCCCCATCATAGCATCTCTAGATTTTGGCATCTTTGAGTAGCATAGAAAGACATGATAACAGAAAATCAAGATGCTGCAACTTAACCATGATTCCAACCACAAAACATGTTTGCATTTAGATGTGTTTGTTTCTTGCCATAATTTAGGTAAAATCATTTTTGAGTGCTTTAAGTATTTGCTTGCTTTGCCTTGGATAGGTTAAGGTCTTGCATCAAGATTTCTACTTCAAAAAGAATGGGTTTTGTTTGCACTTGCTTCCCTAGTGAAAGATTCCACAATCCTTATTGGTGAGACAGACCCTAAGGGATTGACCTAGTGCCTAGGGGGCTCATTGCTAAATGGCCTTGCCTACGTGATGACATAGAGGCAACATAGTTCGGGGTGAACCCTAATGGACCTAAGACCTAGGTGATAGAAGGTGGCATGGACTTAGATAGATAGAAGGACTAGACATGTGACGGATGGGACAGTGGAGCCTTGGGGGCGCATTGAATAATGGCCTTGCCTACGTGACAATGCAGAGGCAATGTAGTTCATGGACTTGGACCATGGATGGACTAGAGGATAGACTAGGATGGATGGGAAGTGGAGCCTCAAGGGTGCATTGAAAAAAATAGCCTTGCCTACATGATGATGCAGAGGTAACGTAGTTCATGGACTTTCACCATGGGGATACTGACGACAGACACTATGCTAGGCTAACATTGTGGATAGGATATGGGATAAAACCTTGGTTAACAAGGCAACAAAGAGATAGAGTATCAAGTCATGATAGGTTATCATTAGGATTTTATTATGGAACAGATATGGGTCGAATGGGACACGAGTGAAGGAAGAATGGACATAAGGTGATTGGTTTCCCAAAGATGGAGGAAGTAGTTTATCACAAGTAATGCATGTTTACCAGGTTTGCACCACTTGTTTTTATTTGTACAAAAGATAGAAAGTACACATGATGCCTGTTTGCTAGGTTTTCATCATGATACCTATCCAAGGCACCTGTTTGCCAGATTTTCACCAAAGGATGATTTTTTTGGTATTTTTCTAATTTTTATATTTTTTTTATATTTTTTTGATTTTTTGATTTTTTTTATATTTTGTACCCCCCTTACATTAGGGTTCTCTTAGGTATAGAACTGATGAAGATGCATGCTATTGATTGGGTCATCAAATAGCTCACCCTCTAATGTTGCTAATTGATATACCCCCGATCCATAAGCAGCTACGATTACATAAGGCCCAAGCTAGTTGGGTTCAAACTTGCCTTTCTTTTCCCAATCCTGTTGATTGCGGGGGTTCTCCTTTAGTACTAGATCTCCAACTTTAAAGACTCTTGGGAAAACTCTATGGTTGTAGCTTCATGACATCATTTGTTGATATGCTTTGAGATGATCAAAGATTTTTTGTCTTCTTTCCTCTAGCAACTCTAGTTCTTGCAATCTAGAAAATCTGTACTCTTCATCTATTATGAGACCTTTTAATGACACCCTGAGCGATGGTAACTTGATCTCAATGGGGAGGATAGTTTCTGAGCCATAGACATAGGTGTAATGGGTAACAACTATGGGAGTGCGTATACTAGTTCTGTAGGCCCACAGAGTGAGATTGAGTTGGATGTGCCAATCATGGCCAACATCGTTGACTATCTTCTTGAGGAGTTTCAAGATGGTTTTGTTGGATGCTTCTACTTGGCCATTGCCTTGAGGGTAATAGGGTGTGGAGAAATGGTGTTGGATTTTGAATCAATCACAGAGTTCTTGGACATCCTAGTTTTTGAAGGGCCTTCCATTATCTATGATACTGGATGAGGGAATTTCGTATCTGCAGATGAGGTAATTAAGGATGAATGAGGAGATTTGTTTACCTATGACAGTGGTGAGGGGGATGGCTTCAATCCACTTGGTAAAGTACTCAGTGGTGGTTATTATGAATTTGTGGTCATTGGATGAGGGCGGATGTATTTTTCCCAAAGGTTGAGTCCCCATTGACAAAAAGGCCAAGGTGTCGTTAAAGGTCTCAGCTCTTGAACTAGTGCATGTATCAAGTTCCCGTGTATCTGGCACTGCTTGTACTTCTTCACAAACTGATATGAATCTATTTCCATGTTCAGCCAGTAATAACCCAAACACATGAGTTTCTTAGCTAAAGAAGAACTACTAGAGTGTGTTCTATAGATCCCTTCGTGTACATCTTGTAAGGTGGTTTGGGATTCTTCTTGTTCTAAACAACAGAGTAAAGTACCATCTAGACCACGTCAGTATAGGGTATCGGCAATAATGGTATAATGAAAGGTTTGGCATATAAAGGTTCATCGTTGGTTTGAAGATAAGTCAGGTGGAGGGTATTGTCCTTTAGGTAAGTGTAAACCTTACCATACCAAGGTGAATCAGATCCAATTAATAGGCATATGGAATGGGTTTTAGGAAGATCATAAGATGGTTGCTGAATTGATTCCACTAAGAACTCATACCGTGACTCATTCTCTAGGATTTCGAGAAGAGAGGTGATGGTTACCATGTCATCTGTTGCTTTGTTTTCAATGTGAGGTATCTACTCAAAAGAGATGATCAAAAAGTATTACCTAAAGTCCTCAACCATCCATTTATATGGGACAAGCTTCTCACCTTTGGTTTGGTAATTGTCATTGACTTGATTGATCACTAGTTGAGAATCACCATAGACATGTAGCTCTTTGATTTTCCACTCTGTTGCCATCTTGAGGCCAATGACCAAGGCTTCATACTCTACTATTTTGTTTGTGCATAGAAATAACAGATGGTAGGACTTTAGTATGGTGTCACCATGAGGAGTTACAAACAAGATTCCTGCCCCCAATCCATGATTTGTGTAGGACCCATCAAAGTAGAGTTTCCAGGAATGTGTTGATATATTGAATAAGGATTCATCTAGAAATTCAAATTGCATTGGTGTGGTGTCCTGTAGTGGTGCATCTGATAACTGATCAACAATGACTTGCCCCTTGATAGCCTTTCTATCTACATACTCAATGTCATATTCACTTAGGAGCATCACCCATTTGGCTAGGTGACATGTTAGAGCTGCTTTACTTAGTAGGTATTTCAGTGGATCTATTTTTGCAATAAGTTTGACTGGATGTGCTAGCCTATAATGTCAAAGTTTTTGGGAGGCAAAAACTACCACAAGACATGATCTTTCTATCTGAGAGTATTGCAACTTATAGCCCACCAATGTGTGACTGATGTAGTAGACGATTCTTTCTTTATTTTCATAATCTTGTTGTGCTAGAAGGGCCCCAAGAGCTATTGGTGTAGCAGATATGTATAGTAACAATGGTTTCCCCTGGATAGGAGGTACGAGAATAGGTGGATTCATAAGATATTCTTTTAGTTTATCAAATGCCTCTTCACATTTCTCATCCCATTTGAATGGAATGGTCTTATGTAGGAGATGACTGAAGGGTTGACACTTGTTTGCTAGTTGTGATATGAACCTATGGATTGCTTGTAGCTTGCCCTGTAGAGATCTTAGTTGAGTAAGATTCTTGGGTGGTGGCATGTCCATAATAGCCTTGACTTTGGCGGGGTCCACCTCTATTCCATTTGCTGATACAATAAAACCTAAGAGCTTGCCCGAGGTGACTCCAAACACACATTTCTTTAGGTTCAACCCAACTTTGAATTGTTCTAACACATCCAGGTGTGATTCTCTTGTGAGTGACTTTGCAAGGATATCATCTACATAGTCTTCCATGGTGACATGCATCATATCATGGAATATAGTGGTCATAGCATGTTAATATATGGTTACTGCATTCTTTAGCCTAAATGGCATGACATTCCAACAGAAAGTGCCCCATGGACAAGTAGAAGCTGTCTTATGCTGGTCTTCTGGTGCTATCCTGAGAAGCCATCCATGAGAGACAACATGGTATGCCCTACTGTTAAGTCGACTATGATATCTATGTTTGGCAATGGAAAATCATCCTTGCGGCAAGCTTTGTTTAGGTATCTGAAATCATTGCATAGTCTGACTCAGCCATCAGGTTTGGACACTAGTACTATGTTGGAGACCCATTCCAGATAGTCTATAGCTCTGATGAACCCTACATCCAGTAGTTTCTTGAGTTCTTTTACAAGCAGTGCTATGTGTGGATGCATCTTTCTAAGCTTCTGTTTTACTGGTTTCACTCCTGGATCTAGTGGAAGATGATGTAGAATCAAATCTAGATCTAACCCCAACATATCTGCGTATGACCAAGCAAAATTGATTTTCTTTCTCTTGAAGAATGGTACAAACTTAGTCTTTTCTGGTGGGCTTAGAGACTTAGCAAAGTGAATGATCTTAGGATATTCCTCTATTCCAATGTTAACAGACTCTGTGGGTTCCACAACAATCTGAGACTTCTCCTGGTGCATGTCATCAGGGAGAGTGTCAAGCTTTCCATTGTCAGGTGCCATAGTTGGGTTTTCACCATTGGATGCATCCTTTCTTTTTACTATTTTGGGATTTGACACTACCGTGAAGCAGTTTTCGCCATCAGATCTAGTTTTTATTTTGATATTTTTGCAACTGGAAGGTTTCACACCCACTCTAAAGTAAGCCATGGTATTAAGTTCAATGGCAAAGCTAGCTTTATGATCTCCTTTAGGTAGGTGGTCCCTAAGTTCCATGTAGTCAATATAGGCATCATCATTTTGGAACATATCTAGTTGCGAGGTTCCTTATAGATCCTAGTCAATAAGCTCAGGATGCACAAGAGGGAGGGAGTTGGAGGATAGATCTGATTCATTGATAGTTTGAATGGATATGCTAGGAGTATTAGTAGGGAGAGTGTTTGAGATGGTACTTTCCTCCAAATTGTTTATTGCGATAGAACTTAAACCTTCCTCGAAATTTGTATTCTCAGGGATAGGAAAGTCACACTCTAATGGCCTATGTAGTAGCATTTGTCCCTCATAGTAGGGGCTATAAGTTTGAATGGTATCAACCTCCTTGTCATCATAGGAATGCTCTATCAGCTCATCCCACTCATACTTATTGGAATATGTGTCACTGTCTTCTTGAAGGGTATGGATCATTTCCAAAAGACAAGCATTTGCTTTTGCTTTGCCCTTATCTTTATAACCTAGACCTTTTGTAGTTCTAGCCAATGAGGATGAAGAAGGTTGAATGGGTTCCATAGTTCCTTCTTTTCTTAGACCGATGGGGCTTTGTCCTTCATAACCCATTCTATGTAGGATAGATTCACCTCACCCATAGATTTCCATTGGGAGCTTAGGTGGTTCTTGTTGTATGTTCTCTTCTTCTTCAGTGTAAATCCATTGTAAGATATCTCTTTCCTCTGTTTCATCTGATACGGTCCCCCATTTTACAAAGGAAGTTGTGGGAGGTGTAGGAGTAACAGGTGGCTTTGGAAAATGCTTGGGTCACCTAAAGGATCTAGGAGATAGAGGCAATTTGGCTAGATTGAGGGTGTGCTCAATGGAGTATTCCCCTACTCCTGTTTCTTTGATGGTAATTTTCTTCTCTTTAGGCTTGGATGAGGAAGCTTCAGAGCTAGAATCATGCTATGGGGTAGGGGATGTTGATGCTCTATTGTTTGGTATGATGCAATCAGGTTTTGAAAGGACAAAGTTGCAATGCTGAAAGGGGTCAGGATCACCTTGGATGGTGACTTCCTTGCCATTGTGAGGGAATTTTATGCATTGGTGATAGGTAGAAGGCACAACTTTCATGTCATGAATCCATGGTCTACCTAGAAGAATATTATAGGCTATCTCCCTATCTAGGACTTGGCACACAACATCTTTTATCACTGGTCCCACTTGTATGGGTAATACCACTATTCCTTTGGTAGTTCTCTCCTCTTCATCATAAGCTTTGATAGTAATCTTCTTCCTTGGATCAAATACATTTTTACAGAACCCTGATGTAAGGATCAACTTAAGCGTACAAATATTTAAGCTGGCTCCCCCATCAATGAGAACCCTCTTGATGTGGTGCTTGTGGATGAAGGAGACAATATGTAACAGGGTGTTATGAGGTTGAGACACTGAGAGGTCATCTTGTTTGATAAATGATATGGTACTTGAGGAGGTCAGATTACCTACCATGACTTGAAACTTCTCTTGGGCCAAGTTAGTGGGTACAGTGGTTTTCACTAAGGCTTTATCAAGAATCTCCTTGTGGGAAGGAGATAGACGCAACAACTCTAAGATAGAAATGTGGGCAGGAGTCTTCTGTAGTTGGTCTATGACACTATACTAATGGAAGTTGGACTGAGAAGGTGATGACCTTAGAGGAATGGTATTCAATGTGACCTTACCACTGTGGGTGATGGTATTGCAATAAGTTTTGTTGGGCTTTGATTATTGGTTGGGCGTAACCACATTGATTTGTGGTATGTTCTTTATTATGCAATTGATGGTATAGTTGAATGGCCCACTTGCATGATTAGCATTCTAATTTTTCCTGTTGCGGTTGTTTTTGTTGTTTCCATTGTTGTTGTTTCTGTTGCTGTTGTTGTACGGCCTGTCATGATTAAGAAGTGGATCTTTGTAAGCCACATGCATCTCATTAGAAGTATGTTGTTGAGCACCTCCTTGATTTTGATCAAGTATGTCTTGAACAACATGTTTGAGATAGATACAATTGTTGGTTGTATGTCCTCTTCCTCTATGATATTCACAAAAGTCAGTGTCTTTCCAATAGTGAGTTTTGTAATCGCTAGTTGGCGGTAGAGAGATTTCATTGTTGGTCAATAGCTTCCTTAATGTAGATTCTTGGGACTCACCCAATGGTGTGAACTTTCACCTTAGATTGGAGCTAAACCATGAACTTAGCTCCTGAGAGAATGTTTTATTGGGCGTAGCATTGCTTGCCTCTCCTTTGAGGGTGAATATTGGTTGTTGTTTGGGAGCCGCCACCTTGGCATCAACTACTCCATCATTGATGACATTTTTATTCTTAGTCCAAAACTTTGATTTGTCAATCATGTAATTGGAGGTAGGTGTGTCCTTGTATAACTTGATTTGTCCCTTGGCGATCATAGCTTTCTCGATGAACAATCCCATTTCAATGACCTTCAAGAATGAGGTAGGGCATTGAATTTGTATTTGATAGCTTAGATCAGAGTTGAGGTTGTGGACAAACATCTCCATTAATTGCTTCTCAGGTACATCATATGAGCATTTGCTTGCTAGTTGTCTCCACCTTTGTAGGAAGGAGGTGAATGATTCACCAATCTTTTTCTTGGTATTGCATAGGTCAAGCATGGATACTTCGTGTTGAATATTGTACGAGAAGTGCATAATGAATTTGTTGACTAACTCATCAAAAGTTTTGATGCCTGGTGGAATCTGTGAGAACCACTCCATGGCTTGACTACCTAGGGATCTAGGGAATAGTCTCATTAAGAATGTCCCATTGTGAGATACATCCATGCATGCAGCATTGAATTCCCTAATGTGATCTCTAGGGTCCCCTTTTCCTTTGTACTTGTCAAACTCAGGGACTTCGAATCGAAAGGGGAATGGTATCATGTTCAAACTTTTATCAAAGGGGTATGATGCAATATCTTCCAAGGAGTATGTTTTAGTGTTTGTACCCATCTTGAGATCCATCATTTGTTGCATTAGACCCTTGATTTGTTTCCTCATTTCTTCCATAGGTGTGTTTGGGTCTATGACTTTCTTTCCTTTGTCCTCACCATTGTGCTGTTCATGATTATCCTCTACAGTCTCTTTGAGTTTGCTTAGATCGAAATCAACGGGGAGCTTAATTCACAGATTTGCAAGGTGATAAAAATACTTGTGAGGGTCCTCATGAAGCACTTTCTCTAGCAAGCATTGGAATTTTTGATCTTGGAGGTGTCCTTGATAATATTCGTGAGAGATTTCCTCATCATTATCATGAGGGGTGATAATACGGTCAGATGATCTAGCCATTTCAAGCTGCTTTTGGTATTGATCTAGTAAGAACCATGCAAGGTGACGTGGGATGTGGTGGGATGAAACTAGAGATTTTGGCTAGATGCCAATGGAGACTACTGAGAATAGGATACTTATGACAAGATTTGGACAAGGGACTCTTTCGATTAATGATTCCAAGTAAGATGGCTGATATAAGACAATAGCCACTAGTAAGCGTACTCGATACCTATCTTACTGTGTAGGGACTAGTCATGCACCAAGACCACTAGCGAAGTTCTACGACTTACTAGGGTTACTTGAATCCAAAATGAACCGAAAAAGGGGCCTATGCTAATATGATATGGGATACTTTGACTTTGGACTAGGGAGACTTGATAGAAGGTGAATGAGATGACCAACGAAAGAGAGATTTTGATGTGAAATGGATGGAAAAACAACTGCAAGGTAAGATCTAATCTTAGAATCTTGAACAAGACTAAAATGGGTACCCAAAAATGGTAAAATTTTTCTCTCAAAGACTGTGGAAGTGTTCACTGTCATGCATGGATCGAAACAGATGCACCACATAAATTGGTAAATGCGCAGAAAGTTGGTGTATAAGTGCAACACTTGTAAATTTCAAATGTGCTATAACAGGTTGTAAAAGCACTATAAGTCAGTACATATGCGCTACAAATCGGCACAAATGTGCAACAAAAGAGGGCGAATGCGCCATTCTAGTTTTTTAGTGATTTTTGCAAGTTTTTGGCAATTTTTTGATGTTTTTGGTATCTTTGGCTGCAAGAAGGTCTTTTTGATTTGATTTTCTGAATTTATGGCAAGAAGACATAGCAAACACAAAGAATGTTCTTATGGTTTTTATTTTTTTGTGATTTTTTGACTCTTTTTGGACTAAAAGAAAGAAAGTACAAACCTAGATTTCAAAGGACAATATAAAACCAAATTCTCACTATCTCTAGTGAAGCATCTTCGGGAGGTGATAATCGCCCTTCCCTACATCAGATTGTAGGGGTTTTTTGACCACTAAAACAAAGGTTTTTAATAAAGGCAACCATTCAAGTGGTTATACATGTGGCAACACTACTCTCCATTATGGAGTCTCCCAGCCTACAAGGGTTGCGCCTTGGAGGGTTTTGGGGGAGGTTGGTTGTCGGTATAACACAACTACACTCGTTGTTTGAAGCTTTTTCTCTAAACACAATTTCTTTATAGTGGACTGGTAGGGCTTGGCATCTAGCCTGTTACCACTTAGGGTCATTCCTACTTGGATGAATAGTATCCAGGACCAAGCCCCTCTAAAGGAAAAACACATGCGAAAATGATATGCCTGGCATTTTGGTCACCCAAGATAGGGGAGAGCATAGGCCTAGTATCATTCCCAAAATATAGAAGATAGTGGTTCTTTTCCCCTAGTTAAAATGAGAAAAACTAGATGAGCTATCTATTTGGGCAAGCACAAAAATTTGTTAACTTTGAAATGATAACAAAATAGCAATGGTTCAATTTTACCCAGATAGCAATGATGTGTTCAATTTTACCTAGATAGCAATGAGTTGTTAACTTTGAAGTGATAACAAGATAGCAATGGTTCAATTTTACCCAGATAGTAGTGAGTTGTTAACTTTGAAGGATAACAATATAGCAATGATTCAATGATATGCAAGATAGCAATGATTCAATTATCGCCTTCCTAGTTAAGACTATGTGAGATTTGCATGAGCATCCATTTACTTTCCCATTAGAAATTGAAGTGTGAGTTAACAAGTGCAACTATATGATTCTAAACCAGTACCTAGCCTGCAAAACAGATCAAGAGTGTTCCTGCAAAAAGATGTTAGCATTAGCAAAAATTTCAAGGAAACTGTAAAAATCACTACTTAGATTAGATGCATAGCTTCAGAGCTTGAATGCGCAGAAATAGAGCTCAGAAGTGCCTCAGTACATATGCACTAAGACAGAGGTCAAAAGTGCAGGAAAATAATATATATGCACTGAACTGACAGATGCATCATATCAAAGGATAGATGTGCCGGAACAGAGTTTGTGTGCGCTGAAAGGATATACGTGCCTAAACAGACAGCAGATGTGTTGGATCAGAGATTGTATACACCAACAGAATGTATGTGCTAGAACAGATAGCAGATGTGTGTTAGGATGTGTCAAATGCATAATTTCCTCCTGTGTACGGCTTTCTAAAACACAAAAACTCAATTTTTGGGTTAAATTTGGGGCTAGGCCCCATAGTGGGCACCAAAAATGTTAAGGAAAAATTGGATCTAAATGAATAATCAATATCAAAATACCCAAAACTCAACAAAATACAGAAACAAAGAGATCAATCAAACAAAAGAACTTCAAAAACCTTTGCAAACCTCAAAGCTTCATAGCTTCTATTGGTTTCCTATCTCAATTGATCTTGTATATATGAATAAGTCCCTCAGAGAGTGCACTTCCTTTCTATTCCAATATTGTCAATGGATAATGGCAATGATAATGCTTTGTAATGAAGATGAGCTTCACAACAATTATAGTAGTGTGTAGTAATGAGTGTGATCACAAGTAATGAAGGAATTGGTGCCAAAAGCGTGTTGTAATTCCTGTAGAGTAACAATACTTAAAGCTTGGATGATTGAAATGGAGGAATAAAGTTCAATTTATAGACTTGGGAGAGAGAAGATCAATGGTATAGAAAGAATGAGAAGATTAATGGTTGAGAATGGTTGAGGAATGTGTGCGAATAAGAAGAAGACAAGTGTCACACAAAAGCTATTCTATTTGAGTTAACTACTTTCTTTTCTAAAGATAAGACATGCTTTTCATAAATTAGAAAGTTTTTTTCTAATTTAAGAGATATTGATAAAAACAAGGTTGATTGAATAGATAACTCAACTTGAGATTTTGCTTTTGCATGATTTGAGAGAAACTAAATAATAAATTATTTAATTTTGTGTGCATGAAGAATGAGACTTATTTTTAGAAGATTTGGAAGATATTTGAAGAATTAGAAGATAAGAAAACAAATTAATTAAATAAATTTATTTATTTGTTTGTGCATGATTTGGAAGAATAAATAAAATATTTGATTATATTTTATTTTTAGAGATTGAGAGGATTTAAATAAATTTGATTTGATTTATTCAAATTTGGAAGAATGATTTGACTTAATTAAATAATTAAGAATTGTATACGCCTAAAAATGACGCAAATCATCCTAAATAAATATTCTAAATATTTATTCCATTCTTCTACCAATTAAATAAATATTCTAAATTTATTTAATCGATTCACTGTTCCATAATTAAATAAATTCAATTTATTTAATTAAAATTCTTCTAAATGTCCTACCCAATTAAATAATCATAAATTATTTAATTAATCCAAATTCCTCTATCCTAAGTTCTAAATTCAAAAATCCACCTCACCTTTACACCTCACCTTTTCCACCTCACCTTGTCCACCTCATCAGGTTGCACATGTAATTAAATATATTTAATATTTAATTACCTATATTTCTCTCACCCACATGGCCTATTTCTTCTCAAAATCAGAAGTTAGTTAACTAATCAATCAAATCTGTTAACTAATTAGTCATTTGAGTTCACTGGTCAATCTATTCTGTTGACTCCTCAATCAACCAAGTTCACTGGTCAATCAATTCAGTCAGTTCCACAATCCACTCTTCTAACTGATCAATCAAGTCTATTAACTATTTAGTCAATGGAGTTAACCCTCCAATCAATTTTGTCACATCCCCTCTTTCATGATGGAGCTGGGACACTTGTCACATTTCTACTGGTTGCACATTCCTCAACCATCCTCAGCCGTTGATCTTCATATCTCCTCTCAACCGTCGATTCCCATTCTTCCAAGTCTATAAATGGAACCTCATTCTTCCATTCTAATCATCCAGGCTTTTGACATCGTTACTCTGCAGAAATATCACCAGCGCACCTTTGGCACCCTTTTGTCATCTACAAGCTTGAGATCACATACTTGCATTGGAACTCATCTTCATTGCGTATCACCACAGCCATTCACTGTCGACTTCCTATAAACTGCTAAAAGATTGCACTCTCTGAGGGCTCACTTCATCTGTAAAAGGACGATCTATGATAGGTAAACAATAGAAGTTTAGAAACGGGAAAGGTTTGCTCTGTATTTGTTCATTGCTTCATTTATTGAATCCTTCTTGTTTCACTATTTTGTTGATGTTTGGGTCTTGTTTAATTCATTTGATTGATCACCATTTCACCCTTACGTTTTTGGCACCCACTGTGGGACAAACTGGGGCATGTATCACTGTCAGACTATTTATTCTTTGAAACAACACTGTAAACAACATTGCATCAAAGAGGGGCAAAATGTATACGCCTAAAAATGATGCAAATCATCCTAAATAAATATTCTAAATATTTATTCCATTCTTCTACCAGTTAAATAAATATTCTAAATTTATTTAATCGATTCACTGTTCCATAATTAAATAAATTCAATTTATTTAATTAAAATTCTTCTAAATGTCCTACCCAATTAAATAATCATAAATTATTTAATTAATCCAAATTCCTCTATCCTAAGTTCTACATTCAAAAATCCACCTCACCTTGTCCACCTCATCAGGTTGCACATGTAATTAAATATATTTAATATTTAATTACCTATTTTTCTCTCACCCACATGGCCTATTTCTTCTCAAAATCAGAAGTTAGTTAACTAATCAATCAAATTTGTTAACTAAATAGTCATTTGAGTTCACTGGTCAATCTATTCTGTTGACTCCTCAATCAACCGAGTTCACTGGTCAATCAATTCAGTCAGTTCCACAATCCACTCTTCTAACTGATCAATCCAGTCTATTAACTGTTCAGTCAATGGAGTTAACTCTCCAATCAATTTTGTCACATCCCCTCTTTCATTATGGAGCTGGGACACTTGTCACATTTCTACTAGTTGCACATTCCTCAACCATCCTCAGCCGTTGATCTTCATATCTCCTCTCAACCGTCGATTCCCATTCTTCCAAGTCTATAAATGGAACCTCATTCTTCCATTCTAATCATCCAGGCTTTTGACATCGTTACTCTGCAGAAATATCACCAGCGCGCCTTTGGCACCCTTTTGTCATCTACAAGCTTGAGATCACATACTTGCATTGGAGCTCATCTTCATTGCATATCACCACAGCCATTCACCGTCGACTTCCTATAAACTGCTAAAAGATTGCATTCTCTGAGGGCTCACTTCATCTGCAAAAGGACGATCTATGATAGGTGAACAACAGAAGTTTAGAAACAGGAAAGGTTTGCTCTGTATTTGTTCATTGCTTCGTTTATTGAATCCTTCTTGTTTCACTATTCTGTTGATGTTTGGGTCTTGTTTAATTCATTTGATTGATCACCATTTCACCCTTACATTTTTGGCGCCCACCATGGGGCTTTTGCCCCTTTATTTTACCATTTCTGAGCTTTTTTGAAGGCAGGTTCCGTACAGGTTATGCAAAGTCATGCACAGATTACTTCGGCGCATCTATTCATTTCCACGGCGCATATAAAGACAGTTACGGCACTTTTGTTGTTTCTGCGCATCTGTGTATTTTCACTGTGCTTTTGTGCACTGTTACGGCGCTTTCATTCTTTCTGCGCATCTGTGCATTTGTGCTACGCTTTTGAAGACTGTTACTACGCATTCATTCCTTTTAACTGTGCATGCGTGCAATATTATGGCGCATTTATTATTGTGGCGCTTTTGTTGATCATTTCTGTGCATCTGATCACTGAAGCTGCGCATTTGTAACAAGCTGAGGTTTTAGTACTTTTCTAGGGGAAGTTGCTAATGGTAACCTTTTCGCAGGTGTTTGCTGGAGCGGTTTTGCAGGATAGGTGCAGGTTTAGTTCCATGTAGTTGCATCTAATTAGTTCACATTTCATTTTCAAAGGGAAAGTAAAATTGATGTTCATTCAAATCTTCATTTAGTTTTAATTAGAGAGGAAGTAACTGGATTATTTCTTGCTTGCATTGCAAACACCTTCCAAGTTATTGCTATCTAAGATTAAAATTGAACTCATCAATGATTTGGAAGTTAAAATGAACCATTGCTATATCACAAGACCTGAATTTCAAAGTTAACAATCTCGTGCTACGTGGTTTAAAAATTGGACTCACCACTGCTTTCTGAAGTTAAAATGAACCATTGCTATATCGTGAGACTTGAATTTCAAAGTTAACAATCTCGTGCTACGCGGTTTAAAAATTAAACTCACCACTGCTTTCTGAGATTTAAAACTGAACCACTGCTATATTGCTAAAATCACTTCAAAGTTCTGTTTGAGTAGATTAGCCCATTTAGTTTTTCACTTTTAACTAGGATAAATTAATCAGTGTATTCTGTGCTTGCGAATGACAATAGGCTTATGCTCTCTCCTCTTCTGGGTGATCAGAGTGCCAGACTTGTCATTCTATTTGTTTAACCTTTAGGAGGGGCTTGCCCTTGGATGCACGCTTGTCCAAGCGGGAACGACCCTTGGATCCATCTCAAAAGTTGCATACACCCATACACCTCAATGCTAAACTGAAAAAGGTGTGGGTCCCCAAGCATCACACAATTACCTCCAAAGCTGCACACAAGCTACATACACCCAAACTCATACCTTAACATGCAAAGTCTAAAAGCAAAATGGTTTGGGTACCTAAGCAAAAAGTCCTCAAGTCAAATGAGGCATCCACCTCTCATGAATCCCAACCATCCACTTTCTCCAATTCCATCCAAAAGTATCAAATCCTTCCATCCCACATGACAAACAAAAATCAAAACAATGCAAAGTCTATGTGGGTCCCTAAAGGCCTATATCATTCATCCACCAAGAAAAACTCTCCATTGCTTCCTACACCACCTTCCCAACATCAGCTTCAATGTTTATCACAGTATGTGCAACCATTGGTCATGGTTCCCTTCCATTCCACAATACTTCCATATAACTCCATCTCCCCTTCCTTCCATTGTTATCCTACATATCTTCCTCATCCTATTCCTATGGTCCATGCTTTTGCATAAGCCTTCCCTCCATATTTTGTATTGTAATCCATTATCTACCTATGCCATATCACTTTCATGCAATCCCCTACCTACATCTGTGAGAACGCTTGACATTGTCCATGCGACAACATCCATCTAGTGGGACTGTCACCTTTCACGAAACTAGATCCTTGAGTCTCTCCCTTCCATATCCGCATTTTCCTACCCAAATGTTTCAAAAAAAAAAAGAGAAGAAAAAAAAAAAAGAAAAAAGCAAAGAAAAATCCTTTCATCCAATGGTGAAAACCTGGCAAACAGGCACCTTGGATAAGTACTATGATGAAAACCTGGCAAACAGGCATCATGTGTAAGTTGATCTTCTATGTCCCCTACACTTGGGGGCACTTTGTCTCATCAGCATATCACTTTTCTCCTACCAATTTCCTTTCATACCATTTCCTATCCTATCCTCTATCCATTACATACCTATACTATCCCATCCATCCATCCTAATCCTCCATTTCTCTATTTTTCTAGATCTTGATAAAGATTGGGGGTACAATGTTGACAAATGTTTTTGATATCTCTTTGCATACCTTATCCCTCCAAACCATGCAAATCCTTCATTATCCTCTCATCCTCTTATCGTCATTAGCATTGTCATGAAAAATCCTAGGTACTCTACCTACAATGGGGCATGTTTTTCTTATGCGACATAGTCCTTGGAGATCACATCCTTGTTTCCTTCTACCTACCCTGCCATTGATCCCCTATTGCCCATCCATCTGGCTATCCATGGTGTTTCCCTTGTCATCGGTATCTCACATTAAGGCTATCCAAAATTCTGGGGTTGTATCTTGTCCATAGTGTCAGCCTAGCATAGCCTCTGTCATCAGTGTTATCTGTTCCATATCTGATCTATAGTTGTTCCATATCTGATCCATATCTATTCTATATCTGATCCATATTTGTTTCATATCCAATCTGTAGTTGTTCCATATCTATTCCATATCGTCTCATCTGATCCATATCTTAGGTCCATGGTCCAAGTCCGTGAACTACGTTGCCTCTGCACCGTCACGTAGGCAAGGCCATTATTCCAATGTGCCCCCGAGGCTTCCATTTCTCCCATGGTCCCATTCATCCTCTTTCTTGTCTTCATTCTTGTCATCTTTCTTCTAGTCCATCCATGGTCCATTAGGGTTTACCTCGAACTACATTGCGTCTGCGTCGTCACGTAGGCAAGGCCATTTAGCAATGAGCCTCCGAGGCACTAGGTCAGTCCCTTAGGGTCCATCTCCCCAATAAGGATTGTGCAATCTTCTCACCAAGCTAGCAAATACAAGCAGAACCTGCGTCTCAAGAAGAAATCTTGACTGTGAGCATCTTAACCTATCCAATGCAAAAGCAAATACCCAAGGTCTTCTGAATGATTTTATGCAAATTAAGGCAAGAACTAAACACATATCAACGCAAATATGCTTTGTAGATTGGAAACATGGTTAACAGTTCGAGTCCTGATTTTTGCTATCATACCTTCCTATGCTACGCAAGGATGCCAAAAGCTAGAGATGCTATGATGGGGGCATGATTACTTTCTTTGTTTGTTGTTTGTGGATTAAACTTTAGTAGTGTGACACCTTGTCTAAGGACATGATCGGCAAAAGATCATCGAGGACATCAAAGGTCTAACATGAACGGGGGTAATCCTTGTCTGTTGATACGCAAGAAGTACTCAGGTCATCTAGATTCAATTATACCTAGATGCTTGTATTAACTTGCTAAATCCAAATCCATGTAAGTGGTACTCAGGTCATCTCGATTCAATTATACCTAGATGCTTGTATTCACTTACAATATTTCAGAAAATATACCAAAAACAAAATGCCTAATGATGAAATAAAGCACTCCAAAAGCAAAGCATCCATCCTATATTCATTTATACACCCATACCATACCCCATGCAATAAAGATCCAACAATGTAGAGTATCAATACAAATAAAAGCTTGTGAGTCCTTCTATCGAGTCTTTCTTCTATCAATCAGATTTCTATCTATCATCATATCTTTCATCCTTGTCCAGTCAGTCTAAGCAATGATCCAAATGCAAGGTCCATCCTTAATCCATACCCAATCAAGTCAAGTCAATTTTGCACAAATGATCTAATCACAATTAGTGGTCTTGATCCTTGTCTGGTCGTAAACCAACTCGATCGGTTAATCAATCAATTGTCTTATACAAGATGTTGCATTGTCGAAATCAGACCAATACATGTGTCTTACACGACATGCTTCATTTCCTGAAACCAAACACTATCCTTCATGTTGCTCTAGGGGTCTATCATTCCCCGCCATGACAACACGCCTGCTGTGTTGGTCTAGGGATATATCGTTCCCCGCCATGACAACACTGTTGTATATCGTTATCAGTATATCATTGGTTTACCACTTGACAGGGGCAATACCTTGTTTGTTCTTGTGTCATTTGTGCATACTTGCTCACTTGCTTGTGTATGTTATCATTTTCTCTTGCATCACGTATCATTTGGCTCTTTCTTCACCCATTTTCTTTAAACCTAACCTTCTTCATCGTGAGATTGTCTGTCTCATGCCTTCTGCCTTCTCCCCGTCCAATCTCCTGAGGGGGCATCCTATCATCAAACTTGTACTAGGGGCAAACTGGGGCATGTATCACTATCAGACTATTTATTCTTTGAAACAACGCTGTAAACAACATTGCATCAAAGAGGGGCAAAATGTATACGCCTAAAAATGATGCAAATCATCCTAAATAAATATTCTAAATATTTATTCCATTCTTCTACCAATTAAATAAATATTCTAAATTTATTTAATCGATTCACTGTTCCATAATTAAATAAATTCAATTTATTTAATTAAAATTCTTCTAAATGTCCTACCCAATTAAATAATCATAAATTATTTAATTAATCCAAATTCCTCTATCCTAAGTTCTAAATTCAAAAATCCACCTCACCTTTACACCTCACCTTTTCCACCTCACCTTGTCCACCTCATCAGGTTGCACATGTAATTAAATATATTTAATATTTAATTACCTATTTTTCTCTCACCCACATGGCCTATTTCTTCTCAAAATCAGAAGTTAGTTAACTAATCAATCAAATCTGTTAACTAATTAGTCATTTGAGTTCACTGGTCAATCTATTCTGTTGACTCCTCAATCAAATGAGTTCACTGGTCAATCAATTCAGTCAGTTCCACAATCCACTCTTCTAACTGATCAATCAAGTCTGTTAACTGTTCAGTCAATGGAGTTAACTCTCCAATCGATTTTGTCACATCCCCTCTTTCATGATGGAGCTGGGACACTTGTCACATTTCTACTGGTTGCACATTCCTCAACCATCCTCAACCGTTGATCTTCATATCTCCTCTCAACCGTCGATTCCCATTCTTCCAAGTCTATAAATGGAACCTCATTCTTCCATTCTAATCATCCAGGCTTTTGACATTGTTACTCTGCAGAAATATCACCAGCGCGCCTTTGGCACCCTTTTGTCATCTACAAGCTTGAGATCACATACTTGCATTGGAGCTCATCTTCATTGCGTATCACCATAGCCATTCACCGCCGACTTCCTATAAACTGCTAAAAGATTGCACTCTCTGAGTGCTCACTTCATCTGCAAAAGGATGATCTGTGATAGGCGAACAACAGAAGTTTAGAAACAGGAAAGGTTTGCTCTGTATTTGTTCATTGCTTCATTTATTGAATCCTTCTTGTTTCACTATTCTGTTGATGTTTGGGTCTTGTTTAATTCATTTGATTGATCACCATTTCACCCTTACAAGAATTATTTAATTGTTTGGAAGAATTTAAATTAAATAAAGGATTTTATTTAATTTTGACTTTAAAAGAGGTAATCAAATATTTTGATATTTAATTAACTTAGAGGAATGTGAATCAAATAAATAAATTTGTTTATTTATTTATTGATAGAAGAATTAGAAGGAAATAAATATTAAGAATATTTATTTAGACTGAATCATGTCATTTTTAGGCGTATACACTTGCAAGTGGTGTTTGGTTGGACAAATGAGAGTGTAGATCCGTTATTGGCATTATTAAGTTTGTTGTTACCACCTGACTCCACATTGCCAACAAAACAAAGTCAATGTAAAAAATAAATCACTAAGCTAGTCTTAGGGTATGAAAACATCCACACATGTGTGAATGGTTGTGTATTATTTTGCAATAATCTTGCAAGTGAGAGTGTATGTCTGAAATGTCATGAAACAAGGTATAGACAAGGTTGAAATCAGCTATGGTTCCTAGAAAGGTTCTTTGCCACTTTCTGATAATCCCATGATTACTCTGAATGTATAAGTGTAGAGATATTGCTAAACTTATGCAATGGCATGCCCAAAATAAGAGCACCAATGGAAAACAATGACATGTGCCTGATTCTAAGACATGAATAGAATTTGATAACAGATGGCCTAATTTTTCTCAAGATCCTTGTAATATAAGGTTGGGTTTGGCTCTAGATGGGGTGAACCCATTTTTAGATCAAAGTACTAAATGGTCAACTTGGCCAGTGTTTTTAATAAATTATAACTTGCCTCCATGGTTAGCAACTAAACCATTTTTCTTAATGCTATCATTGATTATATTAGGAAAGAAAAGTGTGACTTCAAATACAATTGATGCTTATCTAGAGCCATTATATGATGTGCTAAGGGAATTGTGGAAGGAATTGAAGCAATTCAATCTTTTAGGGATGGTGATTCAATCAAATTCACTTTAAGAGATTCCTTATTGTTTACGATTCGTGATCTTCCTGCATATGGCACATTTTTTGGTCTCAATGTTCATGGATACCATGGATGTCCTGCTTGCAACTTTAAGGATTTTGTGAGGCACTCAAGAAATTTGCGTAACTGTATTTATTATAGACATTGTGCTTACCTTAAAATGGATCATCCACATCATCAACAAAAAACATGTTTCAATGGTCAAGAAGAGAATCGTGAAGCACCATTGCTAATAATAGGTGATTACATTGTTGAGAATGGACAAAAAAGAATGTCATTTATTGAAAATGATGGGATTTCTGGTAATAGATATGATCCATGTAATGAAAGTGGTGTAAAATGGTTGTGCATATTCTATAAGTTGCCATACTTTAAGGATATATCCATTAGGCATACTGAAAAAAATATAGCCTATGCTATTATAGAAACTCTTTTTGATGCTTTTGACACTATTTCATCACATGAAGACTTTTGACAACTAAAGATTTGTCAAAATCTTTGGGTTGAAAAATATGATGATGAAAAATATAGAAAACCTAGTGCTCCTTATGTCTGGACAAAGGAACAACGTGCATAATTCTTACAGTTGATGTCTTAGACTCTCTTTCCCACTGGATATGTAAGTAGTAGTATTAGAAGCCAAACTGACATTAATTGCTTAAGGGGCCTCAAGACCCATGACTATCATTGTCATAATCGAGAATATTTTACCTATTGTGGTAAATATATCAAGTTTGGAAAAGGGGCCAAGATTGGCAATTATAAGGTTGGGCCTAATATTAAAGATAATGAGTTTACATGTATTAGATCCTTCGAACTTTGATAGTTTGAGAGAGGAGGTTGTTGAAGTCCTTTGTCTATTAGAACGAGAATTTCTACCAATAATATTTAACATTTCTATGCATCTTTTGATACATCTAGAATATGAACTAGAGCATTGTGGCCCAGTAAGAACGAGATGGATGTATCCTAGAGAATGATATATGAAGATTTTGAAAAAAAATGTTCATACTAGGGAAAAATTGGAAGGCAGCATGTTTGAGGGATATTCAATACAAGAGGCCATGGGATTTTGTACAGAATATATGAAGGATTTAAAAAATGTCAATTGACGTGTATGGGATGTTGATGAAGATGAGAGAGTTGCAAGTGAAGTATTAGAAGGCAATGGATGTTTCTTTAAGCTATCACATCAAGAAAGAAGTGTGATACATGCCTATATTCTTCAAAACACATCTTTTTTTGATAAGTGGCATAGGTAAAAAAAAATTTACACAATAATTTATTTACTCAATTGCATTTACACATTTATATTATTAATCTTACTATTTGTATGTTAATATTCTATGTAGAAAATATGAAGAAGAGAATCAAGCTTGGATGCAACATCGACCTCAAAAGCACATACGTCATGATTTGATTGGAGGTGATTCTTATCCAAAATTTGAAGAATGGATTGCTAATGCATTTAGTGATGCAAAAGAAAAAGCTCAAGATATAAAAATGGAGGAAAGTGAGCTTTCACAATCTCCACATTTGTGGGCTATATGTTTTAGTGGATTGTGGGCCTATGGTAGTCATTTAAGAGTGGAAGAAAAAGACAAAGGAAAGACAAATTGTGATTGTGTTGTTAGTGCTAAATTTATTCAGGAAACTGAGAAGAAATTTTATGTTGGATTCATCCAAGAAATTATTCAAGTGGATTTTGGTGAAAATAGTCCTATATTATTAAAATGTAAGTGGATCCGACCATCCAAAATACAATTTGATGAGTGTGGTTTTGTACGTGCAAATACATGAGAATTTTTATCAGAGATGGATGAGCCATATGTTTCTCCTCTTCAAATTATCCAATCATTTCTAATTGATGATGTAAGAAGCCCAGGATGGTCATGTGTCATTCAAATAGAGTCTTGTTCGAAATGAAAATTTATTGAAGTTGTCGATATAATGCCTGATGGGTAATATGTTAATTTACAAGAAACATTCGAAGAAGTGGATGAAGACGATGATGGAGTTTTTGAAGAAGAGATTTTGATTACCAATGAAGAGATTGGGAGAGAGAATGTATTGCATTTCACAGATGAGAATGAGGAATAAATTCAAGTAGATGTAGACATGAGTGATCAAGATTCTGATCTTGCTGGCAATGTAGATGATTATGATGATGTTTTGTCACCTTAACTAGCCTGTCACCTTAAGATGTTAGCTTGTCACCTAAACTCTAGTCATATATATGGTGTACTTTATTATTGAATGTAATAAAGATCTGAGTATAGGTATGCTTATTCACTATTGTTTTACTGCAGCTTGATGTTCATTGCTCCACAGCATACTTGGCTTGTTCATTCTTCAGTCGAAAGATATTGTTGCTCCCATTAGTACACAATATAATCATTTGGGAATTTTCCTATTTTCCTTGAAACCCTATGTCTTATGGTCGAAAGTTTACTTTATCTTCTATTTTTTTGTTGACTTGGCCGTACCCATTAGGTTTTGGGGTTTTAGGCTTGTTGTGTTTTGAATGTCTATCTTTAAAGTTGATTACCCTAAGTCTTTCCAGTGTGTGCTTTATTTTCTAATTTTGTGTTGACTGTCTACAGTCGGTTTCTAATCTCTTAAGTTTTAACCTTAAGTCTCATTGTCCATTAGGTGATCGGCCCCGTGCCCTAGGTCTTACCGCCAATACCTATGAAAATTTAAGTTGAATGTTTTAAGTATTCCCATAAGTCCTAGGGTTTAATGAAGGGTAAAAATCATAGTGTCATAGAGCATGTTTAATGATGTCACCACTCTACTGCGCGGCTATGACAGATTGACATCTATCCAAGAATTTATGCTTATGTATTCCTCCATTAGGAATCTTGCCTACACAAACTGTCTATTGTCAGGTGTCGATGTAATAGTCGACCATAGAAGAACTTTTAATCTGACGGTTGCGCTACATCGTAGAGGTATCTTGTAGGGTAGAATATTCGCTACACTGTCATGATAATATGACACATGGCATCCTCCTATTAAAGAATTGAAAAGAATGTGGAAAGTGGGTGTGTGGGGGATTAATCACACCATCGCATGATAGGTAAATGGTGGGCCATTTCTGGCTACAAGGCCACAAAGTGGCGTCACCTATTTGGTCCAAACAAAAAGGTGATGTGATTTGCAGAAGGGGTACAACTGATCTAGCCTATTCTGATTGGTCAAAGACTTTTCAAAGGTGGTGATGAAGATTTTCAAATCTAGTCAAGTAATCTTAGCCGTTGATTACAAAACGTAAGGAAAGGATCAACGACCCTAATTCAAATTTGCAGCAAAAGAGGATTTTCAAGTGTCCGTGGCACGAACTGAGTAATGGCTGTCATGGCCATGATTACTACTACAAATGGCAAGAAATCTAGTGATACAAGGGCATAATTTAGGACATTCTCTATAATTTTCAAGATCATAGTTGCATTTCTAACGAAAGGAGCATCAAAATGAACAAGTTGATGTGATTCCAGGCCCCTGTTAGCATCAAAAACCAATAAGTAGCTTATGTTCCTCTGTGTCTCATCAATTCAGCTATCTCTTTGTTTCAAAGTGTTAAGGAGTAATTTATAGCTGCAGAAGCCCTAGATTAATCACATAAACACAATCTAGAAAGATGAGTCAGTCTGGTCAACCTTCCACTTCAAAATGTAGTCTAGATGAAGACCTCATGATCTAATGTCCCAGTTCATCAAAGAAAGCTATAATAAGGTTAGGAGAGGTAGGAAAAAATGACAAAATTTATGACGTGTGTGTGAACTGTAAAGATGCTAGGATACCCGTGTTAGCATGGAGCCTATTTGAGCATTGGTATAATAGAATATACTACAAATCCCTTATCTTCCATGCCTGGAAACTTGATTTAGCCAAGTTGATTTGCTCCAATGTTTTTGTCAATCTAGACCTAGTCAGAGCAATTGCAAGTAGGTATGGTGCCAAAACTAGGTCTGTTCTGTCTATAAATGGCTCTGTCATAATCAGATTCACAAAAGCTTATATTTCAACTATGTCTAATCTAGATCCTGCTGCCAGTATGCCCATTGATTTAAATTCTTTTAGAGAAAAGTATAAGACTGTCAGATATGCCTATAGAACATTCAATCTAGCTAAACATAGACCGAGAAGATTTGATGGAGGCCTAGTAAAAAATTTTGACAAAGAAGAGGAGCCCTTCCATTGTAACATGTTCATGGATTATTTTGTCAGAACTTACCACAGTTTATGCCATGTGCTTGGGAGGGATGTAGTTGATAGAATGCCAGTATCCTTGATGATGATGGCAGTTTATATTTAGGATCTTAGAGCCAAGCATCCATATGACTATGCAGGCTACTTGGCTAAGAAAATGCACAAGAAGATGGTGACAATAAAAAGCAAATTGTATACTATAGGTCCCCATGTGGAATTCACATGGTATTCTCTAATGTGCCACATGATCTTATTTTATCTATCAGGCCACTAGCACAAGGACTTACATGTGAGGATGACAGATGGTCAAGGACACATGATGCCAGTACAAATGTGGACTTGCATGCTTGACATGCATTTTAAGGATGGTAGTTATGTTGTTTTTGAGGAGCATTTTGTGAAAAGGGTCTTAGGTTTCTTGGAACCTAAGGGAGACAAAATACCTAAAGAAGTTAAGGATTTCTTGAGACCTTTGGAGAGATTCCCACACTTGAACATAGAACACAATTGGGGAGACTAGTTTCTACATGCAAATACTAATTGCATCAGGATTTATGGGTGTGAGGCTCCACCCTACACTCTACCTAAGTTTGTGCCCAAGAGGCTAGCTTTCATGGAAATCATAAGGCAATTAAATGAAGCTGATAAAGAGCATTTTAGAAAGCTTAAGAAGGGATCACTTATCCCTACTTCATTGAAGCTCAGTGATTTCATAACATTTGATAAGAATGGATTAGATCATATTGGCTCCATGCTTCAATGTTACAAGATGGATATGGAGCAAATAAGAGCATTTGACCTTGAGGGTTTAATACATAAAACAAGATTGAAGGTCAGTAGACCTAGCTACCCCCATTGTGTCCTCTTGGATGAGGATATAGTGAGAAGCTGCCAATTAATGTAGGAGATATATCTTTTGAGAAATAAATGGAATGCGGTGATGGAGGGAGAGAGGATGAAGAAAAATGTCAAGGCTGCATACCCTGGGGCTTTTGCTGAAGTGCAAAACTGATAAGGAGGATTGAAATGACCTTTGCCAAGGTAGAGGAGCTGAGAGTTAGTGCACCTATAGGTGAGGAAAGGCCATCTTACCAACCAAGCAGCTCAAGGGAAAAATATGTAAGGAAGAATCCCCTAATTCCCCTACTCCAAAGAGAAAAAAATGTTGATCTTGAGTCAGGGGTGGAAATAGAAGTTGTGGATCTGGAGGAAGAGGTAGCAGAAGAACAAATTTAGGAGCCCCCTCATAAAATAAGTTCCCCATCAAGGATAGGGCCATACTCTTCACTGGATAATATATTGACAAGATCAACAATCAACGATGATGTTGATACAGAAGATGTGAGAGTAATGGCATGTAATCAATTTGTTGCAGATGATGCATTTGTCAATACACCTAAATTTAGGTCATTTGTGCTGAGAACTAAAAATGAAGAATTTTAGAAGAGTATTGAGGAAGTAAACGCTGGTGCTGACCCCTCTGAGTATGATGCAATTACTCAAAAGGTTTTGAGTGAGGTCAATAAGGATATCAATGCAATAACCCCAGAAGAGGGCAGGGCTCTTGTAGCCAGGAGCAACATCCTACTGCTACAACATTGGACACTATCAGATGAAATTGCATTTGATACCATTACAAGGGATGACTCTTATGTGATAGAAGAATAGGTCAACAAAGATTTGACAGGGGATGTGTTTGACCCAAGGTTTGAAACCTTGGTAATTTGGGCATTGGCCCCTAGTGATAACAAACCAAAAGTTTGTTTGGAGGAGTTGACTGGCAATGTAATAATCAAAAGGGTGTCAGACACCCCTACCCCTCAAGCTACCAGTCTAAATGTACAAACTGCACAATTTGCTGAGGCAAAAAAAATTAAACTACAAAAGGATTATAATGAATTATTGGATAAATATGTAGTACCATGGCCAGGTTGAGCAAATATGAAGAACAACCACAATTAGAGCCTGGTCCATCTCTGATGTAGCACACAACATACACTCAATAGAATTGTGCCATTAAACATATGAGAGACAAAGATTTGGAAGCTGGAACATAAAAAAAACTTCTATTCATCAACTCTGCTACTACAATGAGAGAAAACTCTCTTATATCCAAAAAAATAAAAAAATTACCTTTTTTGGCATATTTCGACAATTGTCAGATTTTTGCCATTTTAGGTAATTTTACAATCATATCTTGAGAATCCATTTTTTTCCCAAAAGCTTCCTAAAACTAAGGTAAGATGAAAGGCCAACTAATATTCTAAATTTGAAACATGAGTTTCGAGTTATTACAAAAGTAGCGTTTTAAAAATCTAGAAAAAAACACTAAATTGCCATTTTGAGGGCCAAGATGAAAGTTTCAAGCCCCAAAAAAGTGCCAAGATGGGGTCCAAATGGCTAGGGCGGTTGGGAAACCACTGGCCACCTCATAATGCATCCACCTATAAAATTTTGTAGAAAACCCACATCCGAGTCAAAAGTTATGACCTTCGGAAGTCCCTGCATCAATCTCAGACTCCTATCATCCAGACTGTAGAGTCATTTCTAATTTATACACAACCTCTCCTTTCAGAGATCAGAGAATTGAAGGAGGATAACAAAAATTTGAAAGAAGGAAAGGAAAACAAAGTGAAGGACGTTGTCACCAATTTAATCAAAAATATGGTAACCAAAATCTTGGCTAGAGTGGAGGAGACTGGGAGGTCTTACTCACAATTAAGGATAGCCTATGAGAAACATGAATCTGATAAGTAGAGGCTATAAAGTGTAAAAGCTAAGTGGCTGCCTAGAACTGCAGAGGTTAGAGATTTTCTTAGGTGTTCTAGGTTTGATGCAAGTGCACCTCCTGAGCTAAAAATCGTGTCAGACATGCTGAAATATTTTGAGGATGTGGCCAATTTTCAATTGAGGTTGGAAACAGTTTTGAGGGAAAAGATGTAGAGATTAGAAAAGATGGACACCAAGTGGTTGCTGCATTTTGGAGGGTGATGGTAAAGCTAAGGACCTGGACAAGTGGAGAAAAGAAATAATAGATAATGGTTGTCGATTAATTCCCACTTGTTGTGATGAGAGTGACCCAACTATGCAGGTATTGTTCTTATCACTTGACAAGCTGCATGCTGTTAAAATAAATTTTGAAATATTTTGCAAGAATGTGAAGACTATTTTGGTTGCCAAGTATGTCAGTCATAAGGGTAAGATTCCAGAGGTTATCTCATTCCCCTAGCCACATGAAATGACATATAATGAATGGAAGGACAAGTATGGGTCGTAGGATTAAACAGGCCAACCACCATCTCTCCAGCAATAACGAGACAGATCTTCAAGTGGCTAGACATCTCCCAAGATCATCTACTTCTTCTCTCTTCTTCTCTCAAATGAATTAATGTTCTCAGCACCATGTTGGCGGTGCATTGTATCATGAACCAATTTGAAATGACAATGTAATCAATGCTGAGTACACGTTCTTGGTCCATAAAAGAACCGTGTCACTCATTTTCCTTTGTTGTTAAAGATTTGGGAATTTTTTGGAGATTGAATAAAATACAAGTCTGCTGGGTTGTCCCATTTCTTGTCTTGTAAGTTTATGAGTTATATGTTTAATGTTTTTACATAAATATTATTAGTTTCATGTTGATTTAAATGAGTAATGCTTCATGCATGTGTTCTGTTATCTGTCTCCAAATTGTGTGTGTTCTTCTGGATTTGGGTGACTAAGGGTCATTTGAGATTTAGGAATATAGATTTACTATGTTACATGCTTAATCTTTTACTTCTATTCAAGGAATAGATTAAATGTTTTGGGTTAAGTGTGGAGAAGAATATGTTGTAATAAGGATATTTGTAAGCATAGATAACTGAATACTCCATCGTGGGTGGTGTTTGTAAGGCAAAATTCCAGCAATACCCCTTGAAACTTGATTATTGGTTTAGATTTATGAGAAACATTCACATGTAAATGTCTATTTGACTTCAAGCCCTGAGATAGGCACCGGTTTGACTTTGTGTTAAGGTTATGATTCAAAGCCCTAATCTTGCATCCAAACATAAAACAAGTCAACTATTATTCACAAACCTTTAGGATTTTAGGAGTAGTTTTAGGTTTCAAATCCTCTAGTTCACAACTGAATATAAGGCCCAAAGCTAGCCCCTTTGAACTTATTTCATAGTTTTGGTTTGTATTAGAGAGGATTTATCTGCTTTATATCAATATCCCAAAAAGTTTATAGATTTATCCCATGGATGTTGAATAGGGAATACCCCCTAGGTTTTACAGAGCTTGAAGAAGGAGAGGAGACATTTAGAGTCTGTCTCTTGTACTGTTGGCCCCTGACTTAAGGATCCTATTGATGAGTGATGACTACCTTGTAGGAATACTTAGGAAACATTCAGTTGGGAAAAACCCAACATGACTATCTAGCCTAGGTTACCGGTTAGCTAAGTTATAACCTTATGTCTTTCATGTTGTAAGTTGACCAGCCCCAAGTCTTGAGTTACCCATTCTAGCCCATTAAATCATATGCATTGCTAAGTCTTGGTTTTATATCCTTGTAAAGGTCTGAAAGTGCTACTTGGTAAGATATTACAAGCTCGCACAACACTTAAGGTGACGTCATGTTTGCACCATGGGGTTGCAAGATGAAGATAGTTGTCAAGGACATCGTGGCCTATGGCCATAATATCAACCATTCAGTTAAATGAAGGATATGGTTCCAGGTGTCGAAGGATTGAGTGAAGTAGTGGGGCCGCAGGTATAAAAGGATCTGACGGTAGCACATCCCCGCATGAGAATCTTGTCACTGGGAAAGATTCTCCATGCTACTGTGAGATGGCGACACGTGGCGGGTCTCTAGAGGAAGGAAAAATGTATATGTAGTGGAAATCAGTTTCATTTGGGTATTTTCCTATTTTCCTTGAAACCCTAAGTCTTGGTTCAACTCCTAGGATAACTAGAGACAAATCAAACATAACCTTACTAGAGTATGTTTTTCTTTCATCTTGCTTGTGTTATGTTTTTATGAGTTCTTTTCTTGTGAATATATCCCTAAGGAAAATTTGTCTGATACCTATAATTGTAAACATCTTCTTGGTTTTTTACTACAAATTATTTTTAATCTGTAAACTAAATTCTATTTTAAGTTTCCATTTGCAGTTATCAGCTAATTACAAAGTCAACAATTATCAACTTATGAACTCAATAAAGTTTTACTAATTCAAGTTGTTGATTTATACATTATTATTTATTTGGACTTCAGGAAATGAGGAAAAGGACTGTAATTCACAAATTAGATGATAGTGATCATAATGCTGAAATTTCAGTGACAAATTATGAGCGCTTTTGTAGAGAAAAGTGGCCAAGAATAATGAATATTTATCGTGTCTTGGTTTGACAAACAGGCAAGTTGTAAATCCACTAAATAGTATATTATTTGTTTAATAATGTTTAATGAATATTTATAGGCAAGAGATTTATGTATATAAGACATAATATGATATTTTTTTGTTTTATAGGAAAGAAAAATAGTGCAAAGAAAATGCAGAGAAAAAACAAAAGGAAAGAAAAGATACAGTACCGCCATCTCATAGAAGCCAATGCATTTGTGATTCAACAAATGCAGTTGGTGAAAATAATAGTTGTGATGATGTGCAACCTGATATAGCATATGGTGATGTGTAGCTTGATATAGCACATGGTGATGTGTAGCATGATATAGCACATGGTGATGTGCAGCCTGATATAGTACATGGTGATGTGGAATGCCGTGATGATCTCTTAGCACAAAGTCTAAGAGAGATTATTGAAAAACATCAAGGCAAAGGAACAACAGGTCTACAGATGATTTATTCAACATTAAAGGATGTGTATGAAGTGAAATATGTAGAGACTGCTACTGATCTACCTACTCATGCCACACCTGATGTGGCCAAGGAGCATGAAGTTTCAGTTAATGAAAGTCATGAAGAGAGACCGCTTGCATTTGCTATGCCTCAGAGTGCACCTATTGCATCTAGAACTTTTGATGGAACTAGTGGATTAGCTAGAAATACTGGTAGTTGTTTAATAGAAGATGTGTTTGCTTTTGTCAAAAGATAAAGATTGAGTCAATATTTGTACAGATCTATAGAGAGGAATACAAAAGAAAGAAAATTAGAAGGCAAGAAGCCATTCTTGGTTGAGGTATTGAGAGATGGTGAGCCCATTGGGCCAAATGCTGCAAAGTGTGCCTCCAAGTTAGGTCTAAGATGTACGGCCCATTTGGATATTTGCAAATCAAGTTTTGTAGAGAAAGATCCACAATCTGTGGAAAATATTATACAAAAAATGGAAAATACTTTTGAGACTACTGGTGGACAAATCTCTAAAAAATATTACAAGTAAAAGATGAGAATTTTGATGAACAATTTTAGATACAATTGCAAAAAAACAATCATGGAGGGAAAAGAGAGGTTAGACTCTACTTTATCTCTCAAACAGTGGGATGTATTGAAAGAAATTATGTATTCTAAAGAATATTTGGCAAAGAGTAATAGAGGCAAGAGAGCAAGAGATAATGTGGGGGCTAGATATACATTTGGCTGATGTGAGCTATAGGCCAAAATGGACAAATTTGCAGTAAACTTGTATGTCTTTTTGGTTCAATTTACATTGTTTTTTTTATTTCATTTTTTCATTGAACCGACTATATGTTGAAATTGACATTGTATTTTAGGTGGAAAAAAGTAATAGAGAAGTAGGTGCAGAAGATATTGTCAATTATATGGTAGCACTAGATCGACCTAGTAAATCTAAGAGTAGGATGAAGTGGAAATCTAGTTCCTCAATAGAGATTTCACACCCATCTATTAAATGCCTAGTAGGAGCCTCTCTAGATCATGTCAACTCAAATGAAGGGTACCAATAGGTAATGAGTTGCATATTCGATCTCACTCGAAACAAGTTTTGTAGTTGGTTGCCTCCATTAACCCTATAGTTCCTACATGGAATGAGCATAAATGCATGGATTCATATGAGGTAAGAGGCTCTATTGATCTCATTTCTTCTTGTTTGGCAATTCTATATACAAATGCCTCTTAATATGTAGATTATTGAAATCTGAGAATAGGAGAATCCAACCCAGTTTCTTTATTGTTGGAGTGATCCAAAAAATGTTCTTTTGGACAAATTTATAGCTTGCATTCTTTACTTGACTATTGAATGCTTTGTATTTTTTTTGCATGATGGTTAAACCACATGCAGAGCAATTTTCTCAAAGCAACAGGAAAATGAAAACACCTTCATGATGTCAATAGAGCTACTAATATTGATAGTGATCATGATGAACTGGACAAGAATGTGTAGCACAGTCATCATAGTTGTGTTGAATTAGTTGAGGTAATATAATAGTTGTCAGTTATCTGTCCTAATGTTTTGTCATTCTTCATGCTTAAAATGTTCTTTTGGACAAAATATTATAGCTTTTGTATTCTTTAAGTTGTAAGTTAATCTGTCCCAATGTTTTGTCATTCTTCTTTTAGAAAAAAAATTATAGCTTTTGCATTCTTTAAGTTGTAAGTTAATCAATTGTCCCAATGTTTTGTCATTCTTCATGCTTAAAATGTTCTTTTGGAAAAAAATTTATATCTTTTGCATGCTTTACTTGAATTATATTAATTTTTGCATGATGATTAAACCACATGCAGAGTAATTATATGAAAGCAGAATGAAAAGAAAAAGACCCTGTCAATAGAGCTCTCTGCAAAATTGTACAACTTCATGTCAATGTTGATAGTGATTATGATGATGAACTTGATGAGAATGTGCATGATATTCATAGTAGTAGTCATGTTGAACTTGAGGTGAGTGCTATGAAACCACATGCAAGTAAGTACTATTCAAGCAAGTAATGGTTGTCTTATTATGTAAATAAGGGTAATCATTACCTATTTGATAGAAGCTAGTTAGAATAGTAGTGAAATGTAATTAGCTAGTATACACAGATTATGGAAATAGGGGAGAACATATAACTTACATATGGAAGCTTAGAGTTTAGCTATAATAGAGTGCATACATAGATTTTGCTAATGCATTAGTGCATTGTGTTCGGGGATGTCATGGTCCTCAGTTGGGGGGACTTCATTACTAATCCATGTCTCTTTCTAGAGTACTCATACAGTCTAGCACTATTGTAGTCTTGCCCTCTATTTGTTTGTACCTCACAATGGGTTAGTTTTTTTTTCAAAGTAAAAGTTGCTTCTTTGTTGTTCAATAGAATAAAAAAACACATACAAAAACTAATTTGTTCCAAGACATAAGACATTACATACAACTGTCAAAAATAATATAATGTGTGTTTTATATCTCAATATAATGTGTATTTTTTTTTGTTTTTGCATACATTTATTAATAAACTCCAAGAAGGGGATAAAGTTGGGGTGTTGGATCCATTTGATGGTGCTGCTATGGATATTGGGTAGATTCACTCACTATCTATTGTACATGGAGTCAAATTGAAAGGAATAGAAGATGCAAATGTAAATATTTTAAAGGTCACAAGTAACATACCCCTTGCTTATGAAGACAAAATAGATGGAGTTGTCTGTTTGAAAGAGAAAGAAGGAACCTTCACATAGTGGCCACTAAAATATTTGAAAAAAATGACATAGTCGATGTTTATCATGTACTAGCTATTAGACAGCTTGGCCCATTGCTTTATGCAATAGTTTGAATGTATTGTTTAGGGATCTTAGTGTTTTTTTTGTCTATTTTGGAGCTGTATAAGCAAAAAAAGGCATTACAACTCAGTTTTCTTAGTCACAACAGTGCGAAACACACTTTGTAACACATTTTTCAAAGCAAAGACACGTATTTCTATCTTGTATCTTCTATAAGAACACCTTTTCTCAATAAAATTTTAGTATTTTGCCTTCTTAATAGTTGTTTCATTATGTGCAAATGAATGATTGATTATGTTTAAACCTCAAAAGCATTGTCGCATTTCCAACACTTTTAATTTAGGCAGAAATCAATGAACAAAAACAATTAAATAAACTACCAATTGACAGAAATTAGTGAATAAATATGACTAAATATAATGATTATGCAATTAATAAACAATGTATCAATATACTACTAGTTGACAGAAATCAGTGAACAAAAATAATTAAATAAACTACCAAATTGATCAAAATGATGATTAAAATTAATGACTAAATACACTACCAATGGACAGAAATCAGCGAATATAAATGACTAAATAAGTGACCATTTAACAATAATCAATGACTAAATTAACGACTAAATATATCAGTGAATAAAAAATGACTAAATAAGTGACTAGTTTACAACAATCAATGACTAAATTAATGACTAAATATACTACCAAATCGATCAATCAAAACAACCAATAAATGACTAAAAATGGTTTAGTCATCAATTTGGTCGCATTATAAATGACTGGAAATAAACTATTGATGGTCATGTGACCATGTTTAGTCATTTATATGTAGTTTTTAGTAGTTTTTTAATCATCTATTGTTGTTTCTGTACTAGTGGTAGACCATATAAGAATATTATGATACCTCAAACCTATGCAAGAACCTAGAAAATTATATCTAGAGTTAGGATGATATGAGGGAGTATAATGAAAGGCTCCACATAGTTGTTTCACTAGAATTCAACTCCAATTACAAAACATGGTATATAAACCAAGAAAAAAAAAGAAAAAAAGAAGCTATACTATGGTACATGACAACTTTTGTAAAAATTTCTAGTTATTTGACCCCAATAGACAACTATGTAATGTGTTACTGATGTAGGAGCATCCAGAGGTGTAAGAGTAATCTCACATCACCCAAAAAAAGATATTGATTCAAAATTGTTGATGTTGTTTCCCTTTCTTTTCAAAATTAGTGTTTTTGGTTCCATAATCGCTTGAATAATGATGTAGAACTTTCAGTTTTGCCAAACTGCTAAAAATAGCAAACTTCTATTTTTAGAAACTTTGCATTTGGGCACAGATTGAAGTGAAATTTTATAGGAAGCTTCATAAATGAAAAATAAGACCTTTGAAAAAGGAATCAGGCAAAGATCATTTGTGAGCTGAAAGATATTAAAGTTTTTGTTTCCCAAAAACCCCTGAAAATTATTTAAAGTTAGGTTTGAGGCACTAAATGGTCTCGTACAGGCCCACTAATGGGCAAAACCAAAAGAGTGAGTTCTTAGTGTGTAGAGCACTCTGCGAGATTTCTGGCACTTCAAACGGTTCGTCAATCGGACACCTAGATCAAAAGTTATGGCTCCCTGAAGTTGACCTATTTTTGGAGGGAGATGCAAAATTCAAAATTTGGCTAGAGGCCACAAAAAAAAAGGTTATTTATAACCATTTGTGGGAAGCCTTGGCAGTAGTGGAGTTAAGGGGGAAAGTGTAGAGTCAAGAATAGGTGGAAAAACAAAAAACCTAGTAGATTTGGGGTTGCATAAGGTAGAAGATTCCAGAGTCTTGAGATAGGAAGCTGTAATGTGTTGTAGCCTATGGAGGATTCATCCTCTAATTGTATTTGAGCTTTTGTAATGTAATGAGTTGTCCAAATCAATAAAAGACCATTCTATTTTATGTGTGCAATTTCTATTGTTGGGTGTTTTATGATTTATCCCAGGCTTCATCAAGTGGTATCAGAGCAAGGGTTCCTGAGTGTGTAGATAGATCACCAACCATGAGGTAGTTTGCACCAAGACCTAAGGTTGTAGGTTTGCTATAGAGATCAAAATGCCTCCACGAAGAAACTGTGTTGGGAGAAATGCTTTGACGGAAGAGGGTTTTAAAGCCCTACAAAGGCAAATCAATGCATTGCAAGAGGAGCTACGAAGAGGGTTTGAGCCGAGAACAAGAGAAGAAAGCGAAGATGAAGCTAGAGAAGAGTTATCTAAGGAAGGACAAGAGCCTGTAGGAGATTTTCTAGAAGTTAGGTTGTTGAGGGCCATTTCAAAGATCACAAAGAGGCCCAAGATCGAAGTTTCTACCTATTATGGAGATTTTGATCCAAAAAAGCTTATTGATTGGATCATTGATATGGAAGAGTATTTTGAGTATGAAGATGTAGAGGAACCAAAATGAGTCAATTTTGCAAAAATAAAGTTGAAGGGCCATGCCAGTATTTGATGGAAGGAGGTCTAGTTAGAGAGGAATAGAAGAGGAAAAGGAAAGATTACTAGATAGGATCGGATGGTTGAAAAATTAAAGTAGTTCATTCCTGTGGATTATGAGTTGGAGTTGCTAAAGAAGCTGCAAGGATTGAAGCAAGGCAACAAGTCTATTTTAAAGAGTATACAGAAGATTTTTATAAGATTACTATCAGGACAGGCCGTGCAGAGGCCAACAAGGAGAAGATAGCCTATTACATTAATGGGTTGAGGCCAAGTATTCAAGAGGAGTTGAGCCTAGTTAGAATGACCACCATAGAAGATGTGTACTAGTTTTCCCTAAAGGTGGAAGAGAAGATGAATAAAAGATTCGAAAGAAAGAAAAGGGGAAGAGGTCAAGGTGGAAGGATTGGTGGAAGATCCTATGGAGGCTGAAATGAAGATCCAAAAAAAAGTGAAGAAGCTAGAACCAATCAAAATCAGAGAGGAGAAAATACTTACCACCCTTGTGACTAGAATAATAGTGAGTAAAGAGGAAGAGGAAGAGACAGACTTGGGCAAGGACCTAGAAGAGGAGGCTTTAGAGGAACCTATTTCAAATGTGGAGAAGAAGGACACCTAGCATACGAGTGTCCACAACATCAAGTAAGGAAAAATAAAGACCTGAAGGTAATGCACGAGTTGCACATGTAGATGAAGAAGCGCAGTTTGAGCATTTTGAAGATGCTGAAAGGGGATAAACCCTAGTTGTCAGAAGAACCTTGTTGAATGAGGAGAAAGAACAAAATTAGAGGAAGAGTTGATTCCACAAAAGGTGCAAATGTGAAGGTAAGTGTTGTGATATTATTATTGACAGTGGAAGCACTAATAATCTTATTTTAGAGGAGATGGTTAACAAGTTGAAGTTGACAAGAAGAAAACATCCACATCCATATTGGATTGCATCATTGTAGAAGGACCATATAGATTTGGGTAATGAATAGTGTTTAGTCAAGTTTAAGATTGGGGACTACCATGATGAGGTGCCGTGTGGCATCATACTGATGGATGCATGCCATATGTTGTTGGGAAGGCCATGGTAGTATGATGGGTGTGATGTCCATGATGGCCATGCAAACACATATTCCCTGACAAAGGATGGAGTTTGTCATAAGTTGAAGCCCTTGAAGGAGGTGGAAGAAAAGATATGTAGTACTACCAGGATTTACTTCGTAGATGGTAGGAAATTTTTGGAGGGCATGAAGCATGAGTGTCATTGCTTTGCGTTGATTGTAGTGCCCCTCAACTAGTCGTCTATCGGATTGATGTTTACTTAGTAGTATTAGACATTATGACAGTGTCTTAGATCATTTGATGATGGATTCCTTGTTATTTTGTTAATTCATTATGGACCTAATCGTGATGAAAATAGTTGTTCATGTTGGATTATGTTATTTTATGCTTTACAACTTGATTAATATATTAGATGTTATAGTTGCCTTAATGTTAATTGCTATAATAGATTGTTTTATGTTGTTGATTAGTAATCAGAAATCTTGTTCAATGTCGTGATTGGTTATACATGAATGTGAATGGAACAGTGTCATATTACTCACTCTCGAGTACCCTACCTCACTGTGATTTCCATTCACTATATGACTGCATCTGGATATATATCTTGTTATGTTTAACCGTGTGTTTGTTGCAGGATGCAGGTACTAGGCACTGACTCCACCTGATTTACTAGGTCTGAGCGTGCCTTCGCCAATGGAATAGTTGTTTGGAGTTAACGTGAGGTCCCTTGTTAGTGTTGTCTAGTTGTCAGTTTACCCTTGTGGTTATTGTCTGTCATTCGATCATGACTTGCAGACAGGTAATATTGCACCTTGGAGTCTAACTAGGTTAGAAGGTGTCTAAGTGTATAAGGTAAAGATATGCATTAGATAGAATTATTATATGGAAAAATATAATGTTGATAATTAAATATAATTGTAAATGTCGATAATTGATAATAATTGTTGTAAATAAATTATTATTTTATTGGAAGTAAAATTGTTAAATAAAAGTTGTAAGAAATTTTCTATTGTTTAATATAATATTATTTACAATGAATATTTAAATAAATAAATTAATTGTAAGTCATATGGTAATTCATGATTTACAATTTAATTGATAAAATAAATTATAATAGAGTTGTAAAATTATAGATAGATGTAATGTTACAACTTTATTAATAAAAAATAGTTGGTTGGTTATAAAAAGATATTAAATTTAGTTGGAATCATATATTTATATTAATAAAAATCATAAATTTTAATAAAAATCATCTTGTTGGGATCATTAAAATAATAACAAAATATATTTTGAGGATGGAGGAGGCATAGGATCGCGTGTCGCATCCTTACAAGGTGGAAGGGTTTGTTTGATAAAAGGGAAATGGGTAGAGAGAGAGGAAGGAGGAGGATTGCAGGAGGAGAGTAGAGAAGAAGACTAGGAAAAAGCTTGGACTGTAGCAGTTGTAATGGAATTGTTGAATCTGCATCACAGCCAGGTTCCATTAAATGTTTAATTTATTCCTCTGTTTCTCTTTCTGAATCTGCAAATGTTGTTGGTTGTTTAATTTTCCAAATGGTTTGTTTGGGTTAAATTTCTGCCTTAAGATATACTCGAATCTACAATCAATTTGTATTCTGAGTTTTCGCCACTAAATCTTAAACCGGGTGCTCATTCCTGTAGCCTGTCTCCTCTACATTTTGGCAGTATAGTTCTTAGGTTTTAAATCAAATTCGGCTCAGAGGATTAATTGTGTAATTGTTTTTCTCCTACTCTATTTGTTGGCAAACATAGTGCATTCCTTTGGGATCATAGTTTGGATACTGTGTCATCGCAACATTTTGCAGAAAATGCTTTTACCCATTGCAATTGATAGAAGGTTTTGAACACTGTCGTTATAACCCATCCTCCATGATTGCAGTGAATTCTGTTAAAATTTTGCTTTAAGCACTTCACAACTCATGAGAAATCTGTCGCATATCTCAGATGGTCGATGATATGGGCACCTCGAGAGGGCCATCCGAAATCTCTAAGGAAACCAATCATCTTTCGTGTTATGTTTGCAATATCATTTAGTCTCAGCTGTCACTATCCACAACAGACTTCAATTGGCCAGATTTACAATGTCACTGAACCTAGTGTTTGTTGAAAGAGAACAGATATCAATAATGGATCAGGTGTTTATAATCTGCATCTATTTAAATCATAGTTAAAGCCCTATAAAGAAAGCCTAAATTCCTTAGATTCACATGTACCTTTGACTTAGGTCAATATTTAATTATTTGTTCTGTATTCGCTTATTCTTATAAGCTTGTTTAGTTGTCAAACCTTGGGTTGTGCTGTAATGTGTTACACGATACAGATCTTTGATGGGTTTCCACTTTTTATCATCTGTTCATTATTTCAGTGATACCAAGAATGAGGTTGAGAGCATTTGGCCATAAAATGTACATGAAGAAGGTAATCTGTACATGTAGGTTGTGGCACCAGAAGCTTACTCTTAGTCGATCCAGCTTATTCATAGAGCTATGTATTTTTGTGTATTTTATCCTAAGACGTCTGTCTGCAGTGGTAAACATTATTCTTCTAAAGCCAATAGTTATCTCGGTAAACTATGAATGGTTTATCCATGTAGATCGTACCCTTAGTGCAGTTCAGAGTCCTTTTTTCTCATATCCAGTGACCATTTCATAACCTTAGAATCTCAGACTATAACCTGCAATCATTAAACATTCAGATGTGTATGCCTTAAGATGGCGTTCTAACTAGTTGGATTGCTGCCCTTGTAATTAATCCATTTTGCAATCATTCCATTCCCTTTGATCACTATTTTTTACCTGGCATTACATCTGGTTGGAGGTTTTATTCGTTGTATCATGTAATCATTTCAATGTTTATAGATTGCTGTTGTCTTCAGCTAATCGTACCTTGTATTATAGGTTCAATGTCTTCTAATAGCTGAAAACCAGCGATCTTGGCATAACCTTATGATTCACCACCACTATGATCATGTAAAATTTGTGTTGCACAATCATTTAACTAACTTGCTGTAATTGTTGTCAAATATGCTCTCACCCATAGCACTTTATCTGATAATTGTTTTTAGTGACTATTACCCATCAAGCCTCAATGTTAATAGTTGTAGTAGAAATGCTTATAACAGAAGTATTATAAGCTGTTTAAACAATTTTATTTAAGAACTTATCAAAAAGCCTACCCTATAATTTGTTTGTTTGACAAACAATGACATGTACAACTTAAGAAAATTAAATATACTATGGTGTGCATGGCCAAATTTGAAATTAAAGAGGGATTGGCTCTATTAGAAGTTTCAAGGTTTTAATCAGATCATTGTGTGTATATTCGTAATCATTACAATCCATGGACGATTGTTTTTCCTAAAGGCGTTCTATCATACAATTCATGTATGCACCTAGTTGGGTCATTGCAACCACAATATCTGATAGATACCTTTATTCTTTATGCTTTGATGGTTGCCATACCGTTACCACACCTTATCCAGTCACTGACAGGGCATCCAATTTAAGGTTGTCATTATATGTAAACGCCCATGGGTACCATAAAAAAACTTATCCATCAAACCTATTCCCTTTGTTTTTTTTGATCATTGCCTTTCGTTAGAGAGAAAACTATTTTGTGGATGCCGTCAATTTTATTAGATTTGCAAGTTTGAGGAAGTTGTTAGACTAAACAAATATCGTCCATTTCAATGGTAAAACAGTCAATAACAATTTTACACCTCATCAACAATTCATACCAAGCTGTTCATGTTCCATTCCATTGGGCGCATTTACGACATTCTTCTTCAACAAAATTAATCACCTTTGATAAAATCCTTTCCGAGACATCGTTACCATGAAGAAATGCAAAGCATGTTAAACTATCTTATCTAGTCGAGGTCAATGGAATATCTGGAAAGACCGTATGAAGGCAAAACCTTAAGGAACAACAAACATTAATGTTCGTCATTGAATGTTCCTCGTGTAATTGCCGTATAATTAGAGGACATCCATCCTAGTGTTATTATTCATTTCATCACTTGAATGAGTAAAATTAATCAGTCAAGGATGAAAGAAAGATAATTTATAATGTATTGTTAGGATACTGCAAAAATCGTAAGGGTAAGTAGGTATTAAATATTATAATTGATTTGAGTAGATTCTTTAAGAATGAGTTGTTGGAGTTAATTAGTTAATCATGTAATTTATTTAGATAATTAGTTGTATTGTATTAATTTAATTGTTGTAATTAATTTAAAATCAATCGGTTGGAAAAAGAGTTAATCCATTGTTATTTTTACAAAGTTGTTTACATTAAATGGAGAAAGAATTGTAGTGTTAACTCTAGAACTGTATGAGTTAAGTATTTCTATTGTCATAAAGAGTCGAATTGAGAGTGGTCAAACTTGTATTCCAGAGGCTTAGTTGTCGTAGTTGAGTACATGCGACATGTGGATATATGTTTTTGTATTGTGATGTTATAACGATTATGTGGCTCAAATTCAGTATGAAGTATAATGAAGTATTGGTTAAGTTGTTAATGTGTTTTGTAAAGTAATATTCTTTGGATGAGATATTTAACCACTTGTGACTATCTTGTATCCATTTTGTCGTAATTGTCATATGGAGAGACTTGGAATCTGTAAAAGAGTAAAGTGTTGTAATGCTATAGGCGATGGATAACAATTGGTGTTATGATTCTGTTTGTAATGCAAAAGGGTTTATGCCTTGCAGTGAACATGTATGTGTATTGTTATAATGCCTTGTATAATGGTTAAGGTTTACTAGGAGTTAGGAAGGAGAGTGGCTTTCAATGTGGGGCCAGCACCTAAAGTGGTCGCCAGGGTAACCCATTGAAAGTAGATTAATCAAGTGATAACCTAAAATGAACTAGGGGGTTAAGGGTAGATTTCACATTAAACAAGATAAATGGATTCCTCTCCCATGGCCTGTAGTGCTTATTTAGACTAAGGATGGGTAGAGAAGGCTTGGTTAGCTTGATTGACTTCCTTGTCCTCACGAAAGGAAGGTCGATTCTGCATGTGTCACCCTATGGGGCCGGAGTCTAGTAAGAGACTGCCAGGGTAACCATAGATGCGGGCCGAAGTCTAGTAAGAGACTGCCAGGGTAACCCATGCTAGGACCGTGCGATGACACTCTCCCTACTACAACCTAGCATTCCTTGTATGGTCTCTCCACATATGTTATGTGTTGCCTTTGGAAGTTGTGTTGTGATGTTTATGTTATTTGTCATGTTTGTCTTTTGTCTACCTGACTATTGTTGTTTGGGACCTCATGTTAACTCCTAGCTCGGGGGGTGGACCTTAGGGTTCCACATGGTCAGGTGGAAGAGCTTTATTATCCATTGGTTATTCCTTGTCAAAGTTCATGTGCAGAAAAGATTTATCTTAGTTTTCAGACAATTGTTCTTGTACCAGTTGAGGAAGATGAATGTGTATAATCTTGTACCAGACTTGTGTATCAGATCATTCATAATGTATGTAATTTTGATGTAGTCTAAAAATGGCAATGTAATGATGTAATGATGTACTTATGTGTAAGGAAAACATTTCAGTTATGTATTTGATCATGTAGATTATATTATTTGACGACATTCAATGAATATGAATAAGTTATTTAATTGTGCATTGGATTTAGATTAGTTACTGACGTTACTAATGTATGTTAAATTATGTTAGTTGAGTTGTAAGTAATGCAACCTTGAATCCTTATAGAATATGTTGTAAGTTTAAATGGTATAATTAGGTATGTTGACATTACTTTGTTATCTTATTCATTTAAAAAAAAAATTCCTGTTTCATATAGCATAAATGTAAATTTCTCTAAGGTGTTCAGGGCGGGGCATTACATCTGGTATCAGAGCCTAGTTTCTAACACTGGGTACTCTGGTTTTATATTAGCCCATTAAGCTATACTAGTTGCATAAACTTTGAAGAATAAATTCAGTCGTAGTCCTCGCCTAGCAACCTGAAGTTGTTCTTGGGTGTGTTGTCCAGGAAGATGCCTAGGGTACGAGGTTGAGGACGTGGACGAGGTAGGGGTTGTGGGAGAGGTGTTGATAACAACCCTCCTCGTAGTTCCCCTCATGAAAGTACATAAGAAGGTGGGGGTGAGAATAAGGAGAATCAGGGTCAGTCAGAGGGTGCTCAGCTACGCCAGCTTCTTGAGGAGGTTCTTGCTCATCTTGGTCCTAGGCAGGAGGTGGATCAGCCAGAAGGGAGAGAAAGGGAATGATTTCCTAGAAGGAGAGAAATCACAGCAGAATAAGAAGCTCTCTTTGCAGGCCACATGAGAGACCTTATGAGAGCCTGTCCTCCTACTTTCGATGGTTCTGGTAGCGGTATGGAAGCAGAGACATGGCTAATTGATTTGGAGAGGTGTTTTGCTATGCATCCTTATGGTAGCAACACTAAGGCAAGATGTGCCATCATGCATCTCAGAGGTTTCACCTCTACATGGTGGCAACTAGAGGAACAAAAGTTGCATCTAGATATTGCCACAGTATCTTGGGAACTATTTCTAGATAGGTTCAGAGCTTGATTTCTATCAGACCACTGGAGGCAACGTCGAGTAGACGAGTTCCATGGGTTGAGGCAGATGGCCATGATAGTGGAACAGTACGAGCGTAGGTTTTATGAACTCAAGTAGTATGCAGGCATTGGAAACGATGAGGCCATGTTGGTTCAGCATTTTATTAGAGGTCTGAATGCACGCATCATTGGAGGAGTTCATGTTTTCGAGCCGAAGACCATGGAGGTAGTAGTTGAGAAGGCTCGACTAGTGGAGGAGAACTTCACCATGGCCCTAGGGGGTCATATAGGTATGCAGATCGGTAGTACTTCTCGAGCAGGTTCTGGGTTCCGAGGTGGTCAGTCCCATACAACAGGTAACTCGAGGAGTCATTATGTACCTTCTAAGAGTGGACAACAACATCAGTTTTCTCAGACAAAACCAAAGCACTCTCAGTCTCTGCAGAGTAATAGGTTCTAGTCTAAAGATCAAAATTGGCTAAGAAATAAATGTCATCATCCTAATCAGCCAACTTAGAGTACACAGTCTGTAATGAGTAGATGAAGTTTCCAGCAGTCAAATGCTCCTATAGGCGGTGGAGGTTTTGGTAGGGGAACAGGATGTTTCTCTTGTGGCCAGCAGGGCCATATTGCCAGACAGTGTCCACATAAGAATACTACAGGATTTGGATAGAGGCCCGCAACTTCAGAGCCAACTGTCGGAGATGCAGGAAGGTCACATAGGGTGTTTGCAGCGGTAGATAATCACCAAGCAGAGCATCAAGGTACCATTGTGGAGACTACAGGTGTCTTGCGAGGTATTACTATTTCTATTCTTTTTGACTCTGGTGCTTCAGATTCTTTCATTTCCCCTTCTATAGTGGAGCATTACAAATTAGTGGCAGCAAAGCAAGATGTTAAGTGGCAGGTGGAATTGGCCTCTGGATCTAGGGTATCAGTAGACTCTCTTGTGTATGGTTGCGAGTTGAGGATAGGTCCTTTTTCTACCATGGTGGATCTTCGCATTATACCACTAGGATCCTATGATATAGTGTTGGGCATGGATTGGTTGGATGCTCATCGAGCAGTGATAGATTGTCGCCATAAGTTAGTTAGGTGTGTTGATGTATCGGGCAGTGAAGTAGAAGTGGTTGGTATTCAAAGACCCATCTCTTTAAGTATGATTTCTACCATGCAATTGAAGAGATGTTTGCATCAAGGATGCAAGTTGTTTGCTGTAACAGTTAATGACTTAGATTTTGGGAAGAATAGGGAGACATCCCTCGATGATCATCCTATTCTCAAGGAGTATGCAGATGTCTTTCCTAGTGAGATCTCGGGAATGCCACCTAAGCGTGACATTGATTTTAAGATAGACCTTGTCCCCGGAGCAGAACCTATTTCACGAGCTCCATATCAGATGACTACCCAGGAGCTTAAGGAGCTTCGGTTACAGCTAGAGGAATTGTTAGCAAAGGGGTTCATTCGTCCTAGTGTCTCTCCATGGGGAGCACCAGTTATTTTTGTGAAGAAAAAGGATGGATCTTTGCAGTTGTGCATCGACTATCAACAACTTAATATGGTGACTGTGAAGAATAGATACCCATTGCCATGAATTGATGACCTCTTTGATCAGATCAAGGGGGCTAAGGTGTTTTCAAAGATAGACCTAAAGTCAGGATATCATCAGTTGTGCATCTTTGAGGCTGACATCCACAAGATAGCATTTCGCACCCGTTACAGGCATTATGAGTTCACTGTTGTACCTTTTGGGTTGACGAATGCACCATCTATGTTTATGAGTCTGATGAATGGTGTATTTCACAGCTATCTTGATATATTTGTTCTTGTATTCTTAGATGATATATTGATTTACTCAAGGTCTAAGGAGGAGCATGAAGAACATTTGCGACAGGTTCTGCAGTGTTTAAGAGAAAATCAGTTATATGCAAATCTGGCTAAATGTGATTTCTTTCAAATAGAAGTGAAATATTTGGGACATGTTATTTCTAACAAGGGTATTGCGGTGGATCCTTCAAAGATTCAAGCTATCATGGATTGGCTTGCTCCCACCAATGTTTCAGAGGTTCGTAGTTTCATGGGTTTAGCGGGCTATTATCAACGATTTGTGCAAGGATTTTCAAAGATAGCTCACGCTATAACTTCTCTTTAGAGAAAAGGAAAGAAGTTCATTTGGTCAAAACAGTGTCAAGCAGCCTTTCAGACTCTTAAGGAGTGGTTGACTAGTGCACCTATTCTAGTAGTGCCTGATCCTGCCGGAGATTTTGTGGTATGTACTGATGCACCCTTAGAAGGGTTAGGAGCAGTTTTAATGTAGGAGGGTCGTGTGATAGCCTATGAGTCCCACAAACTCAAAGATCATGAGTTGAACTATCCTACACATGACCTAGAGTTAGCTGTTGTTGTGCATGCATTAGTCAGATGGAGACACTTTTTATTGGGGCATCGGTTTGAACTACACAGTGATCACCGAAGTTTACAGTACATTTTTACATAGCCAAACCTGAATGTGAGACAGAAGTGGTGGATGGAGTTTCTATGTGAGTATGATTTTGAGGTAAAATATATCCAAGGTAAGGAGAATGTGGTGGTAGATGCGCTTAGTCGGCGAAGACATGAACTTTCATTAATCACTCTTGGATTGGATTTGAGAGGATAGATTCTTGCAGCACTCCCTGCAGATAGATGGTATCAGGAAGTGAAAGCAGAAGTTGAGTCTGGTAGAACCTTGCAGGGTAGATATGCCAGATATTCTATCGAGTCGGATGGTCTCTTGCGACATTTAGGTCACATTTATGTTCCTTCTATAGAGGGTCTTCACACCCTAATCATGACTGAGGCACATCGGGCACATTATTCTGCTCATCCAGGTGTCAAGAAGATGTATCCAAACCTCCGCCAGATATATTTTTCGGCTGGAATGAAGAGGAATATTGCTGATTTTGTTTCGAGATGTCTAGAATGTCAGAGGGTTAAGGAAGAACATCAGCATCTCGTAGGTCTTCTCCAGCCACATCTTATTCTAGAATGGAAATGGGACATCATTTCAATAGAATTTATAGTTGGTTTACCCATGTCCTCTCATCATCATGATGCAATAATGGTCACTGTAGACGGGCTTACGAAAGTAGCACACTTTTCTCCTATTCAATCTTCATATAATGCTTCATCTGTGACCAGAATTCTTATGGAAGACATAGTCAGATTGCATGGGATTCCTCACAAGATTATCTCTGATCGTGATCCAGTGTTCACTTTAGCTCTTTGGACATCCCTTCAACATGCATTGGGGACTCAGTTGAACTTTAGTTCAGCTTATCATCTAGAGACTGATGGGCAAACTAAGAGGGTCAATCAGGTCCTCGAGGATATGCTTAGAATGTATGTTATGGATCAACAAAACTGTTGGGAAGATTATTTGTATTTGGTGGAGTTTGCGTAAAATAATGGGTACCATAGTTTTATTGGCATGGCTCCTTTTCAGGCTCTATATGGTGGTCCTTGTCATACCCCACTCAGTTGGGATCATCTTGAGGATAGAGTTCTCCTTGGACCATAGATGCTCCAAGAGATGGAGTAGTGGGTTGATCGCATTAGAGAGCATCTGGTGGTAGCATAGGACAGATAGAAGAAACATGCAGATGCTCATAGACTTGATCGTCAGTTTTCAGTTGGTGATCGGGTGTTCTTGCGGTGCATCCGTGAAAGAGTCTGATCCGTTACGGAAAAGGCTCTAAGCTCTCACCACGCTTTGTAGGGCCATTCGAGGTTTTGGAGAGAATTGGTCCTATTGCATACCATCTTGCTTTGCCGCCTAGCTTGTCACGCATCCATGATGTATTTCATGTTTCTATTCTTAGACCCTATCATCCAGATATTTCTCATGTCCTTGATTGGAATGCCTTACAGGTAGAGGACAGGCAGCTAGCTTTGGAGCCTGTAGGCATTTTGGAGTATAGGAGACTCGCTCTCAAGGGTAGAGTCGTAGAATAGGTAAGGGTCCAGTGGGATCCTAGTGATGAGACTTCAGCTACCTGGGAAGATAAATCTTGAATGCGAGAGCTATATCCATATTTGTTTGCAGGCTTCCAGGAGTAAGCCTGATCCTAGGGGGGAGGATGTAGTGCCCCTCAACTAGTTGTCTATCAGATTGATGTTTGCTTAGTAGTATTAGACATTATGATAGTATCTTTAGATCATTTGATGATGGATTCCTTGTTATTTTGTTAATTCATTATGGACCTAATCATGATGAAAATAGTTGTTGATGTTGGATTCTATTATTTGATGCTTTACAACTTGATTAATAAATTAGATGTTATAGTTGCCTTAATGTTAATTGCTATAATAGATTGTTTTATGTTGTTGATTAGTAATCAGAAATCTTGTTCAATGTTATGATTGGTTATACATGAACGTGAATGGAACAATGTCATATTACTCACTCTCAAGTACCCTACCTCACTGCAATTTCCATTCACTATATGACTGCATCTGGATATATATATCTTGTTATGTTTAACCATACGTTTGCTATAGGATGTAGGTACTAGGCACCGACTCCACCTGATTTACCAGGGCTGAGCGTGCCTTCGCCAATGGAATAGTTGTTTGGAGTTAACGTGAAGTCCCTTGTCAGTGTTGTCTAGTTGTCAGTTTACCCTTGTGGTTATTGTCTGTCATTCGATCATGACTTGCAGACAGGTAATATTGCACCTTGGAGTCTAACTAAGTCAGAAGGTGTCTAAGTGTGTAAGGTAAAGCTATACATTAGATAGAATTATTATACAGAAAAATATAATGTTGATAATTAAATATAATTGTAAATGTCGATAATTGATAATAATTGTTGTAAATAAATTATTATTTTATTGGAAGTAAAATTGTTAAATAAAAGTTGTAAGAAATTTTCTTTTGTTTAATATAATATTATTTACAATGAATATTTAAATAAATAAATTAATTGTAAGTCATGTGGTAATTCATGATTTGCAATTTAATTGATAAAATAAATTATAATAGAGTTGTAAAATTATAAATAGATGTAATGTTACAACTTTATTAATAAAAAATAGTTGGTTGGTTATAAAAAGATATTAAATTTAGTTGGAATCATATATTTATATTAATAAAAATCATAAATTTTAATAAAAATCATCTTGTTGGGATAATTAAAAATAAAAAAATATATTTTGAGGATGGAGGAGGCATAGGATCGCGTGTCGCATCCTTACAAGGTGGAATGGTTTGTTTGATAAAATGGAAATGGGCAGAGAGAGAGGAAGGAGGAGGATTGTAGGAGGAGAGTAGAGAAGAAGACCAGGAAAAAGCTTGGACTACAGTAGTTGTAATGGAATTGTCAAATCAGCATCGCAGCCAAGTTCCCTTAAATGTTTAATTTATTCCTCTGCTTCTCTTTTTGAATCTGCAAATGTTGTTGGTTGTTTAATTTTTGAAATGGTTTGTTTGGGTTAAATTTCTGCCTTAAGATATACTCCAATCTGTAATTAATTTGTATTCTGAGTTTTCACCATTGAATCTTAAAGCGGGTGCTCATTCCTGTAGCCTATCTCCTCCATGTTTTGGTAGTATAGTTTTTAGGTTTTAAATCAAATTCAGCTCAGAGGATTCATTGTGTAATTGTTTTCCTCCTAATCTATTTGCCAACAAACATAGTGCATTCCTTTGGGATCATAGTTTGGATACTGTGTCATCGCAACATTCTGCAGAAAATGCTTTTACCCATTGCAATTGATAGAAGGTTTTGAACACTGTCGTTATAACCCATCCTCCGTGATTGCAACGAATTCTGTTAAAATTTTGCTTTAAGCGCTTCACAACTCATGAGAAATTTGTCGCATATCTCAGATAGTCGATGATATGGGCACCTTGAGAGGGCTGTCCCAGATCTCTAAGGAAACCAATCATCTTTCGTGTTTTATTTGCAATATCATTTAGTCTCAGCCATCACTATCCACAACAGACTTCAATTGGCTAAATTTAAAATGTCACCGAACCGCAGTGCTTGTTGAAAGAGAACAGATATCGATAATGGATCTGGTGTTTATAATCTACATCTATTTAAATCACAGTTAAAGCCCTATAAAGAAAGCCTGAATTCCCAAGATTCATGTGTACCTTTGACTCAGGTCAATATTTAATTATTTGTTCTGTATTCACTTATTGTTATAAGCTTGTTTATTTGTCAAACCTTGGGTTGTGCTGTAATGTGTTACACAATACAGATCTTTGATGGGTTTCCACTTTTTATCATCTGTTCATTATTTCAGTGATACCAAGAATGAGGTTGAGAGCATTTGGCCATAAAATGTACATGAAGAAGGTAATCTGTACATGTAGGTTGTGGCACCAGAAGCTTACTCTTAGTCGATCCAACTTATTCACAGAGCTGTATATTTTTGTGTATTTTATCCTAAGACGTCTGTCTGCAGTGGTAAACATTATTCTTCTAAAGCCAATAGGCATCTCAGTAAACTGTGGAGGGTTTATCCATGCAGATCGTACCCTTAGTGCAGTCCAGTGTCCTTTTTTCTCATATCCAGTGACCATTTCATAACCTTAGAATCTCAAACTATAACCTGCAATCATTAAACATTCAGATATGTATGCCTTAAGATGGCTTTCTAACTAGTTGGATCATTGCCCTTGTAATTAATCCATTTTACAATCATTCCATTCCCTTTGATCGTTGTTTTTTACCTGGCATTACATCTGGTTGGAGGTTTTATTCATTGTATCATGCAATCATTTCAATGTTTATAGATTGCTGTTGTCTTCAGCTAATTGCACCTTGTATTATAGGTTCAACGTCTTCTAATAGCCGAAAACCAGTGATCTTGGCATAACCTTGGGATTCAGCACCACTATGATCATGTAAAATTTGTGTTGCACAATCATTTAACTAACTTGCTGTAATTGTTGTCAAATATGCTCTCACCCGTAGCCCTTTATCTGATATTTGTTTTTAGTGACTATTACCCATCAAGCCTCAATGTTAATAGTTGCAGTAGATATGCTTATAACAGAAGTATTATAAGCTGTTTAAACAATTTTATTTAAGAAATTATCAAAACGCCTACCCTATAATTTGTTTGTTTGACGACAATGACATGTACAACTTAAGAAAATTGAATATACTATGGCGTGCATGGCCAAAGTTGACATTAAAGAGGGATTGGCTCTGTTAGAAGTTTCAAGGTTTTAATCAGATCATTCTGTGTATATCCGTAATCATTACAATCCATGGATGATTGTTTTTCCTAAAGGCATTCTATCATACAATTCGTGTATGCACCTAGTTGGGTCATTGCAACCACAATATCTGACAGATACCTTTATTCTTTATGCTTTGATGGTTGCCATACCGTTACCACACCTTATCCAGTCACTGACAGGGCATCCAATTTAAGGTTGTCATTATATGTAAACACCCTTGGATACCATAAAAAAACTTAGCCATCAAACCTATTGCCTTCATTTTTTGTGATCATTGCCTTTCATTAGAGAGAAAACTATTTTGTGGATGCCGTCAATTTTATTAGATTTGCAAGTTTGAGGAAGTTGTTAGACTAAACAAATATCATCCATTTCAATGGTAAAATAGTCAATAACAATTTTACACCTCATCAGCAATTCATACCAAGCTGTTCACATTCCGTTCCATTGGGCGCATTTACGACATTCTTCTTCGACAGAATTAATCACCTTTGATAAAATCCTTTCTGAGACATCGTTACCACGAAGAAATGCAAAGCATGTTAAACTATCTTATCTAGTCGAGGTCAATGGAATATCTGGAAAGACCGTATGAAGGCAGAACCTTAAGGAACAACAAACATTAATGTTCATCATTGAATGTTTCTCATGTAATTGCTGTATAATTATAGGACATCCATCCTAGTGTTATTATTCATTTCATCACTTGAATGAGTAAAATTAATCAGTCAAGGATGAAAGAAAGATAATATAGAATGTATTGTTAGGATATTGCGAAAATCATAAGGGTAATTAGGTATTAAATATTATAATTGATTTGAGTAGATTCTTTAAGAATGAGTTGTTGGAGTTAATTAGTTAATAATGTAATTTATTTAGATAATTAGTTGTATTGTATTAATTTAATTGTTGTAATTAATTTAAAATCAATCGGTTGGAAAAAGAGTTAATCCACTGTTATTTTTACAAAGTTGTTTACATTGAACGGAGAAAGAATTGTAGTGTTAACTCTAGAACTGTATTGAACTGTATGAGTTAAGTATTTCTATTATTGTAAAGAGTCGAATTGAGAGTGGTCAAACTCGTATTCCAGAGGCTTAGTTGTCATAGTTGAGTTCATGCAACATGTGGATAGATGTTTTTGTATTGTGATGTTATAACAATTATGTGGCTCAAATTTAGTTTGAAGTATAATGAAGTATTGGTTAAGTTGTTAATGTGTTTTGTAAAGTAATATTCTCTAGATGAGATATTTAACCACTTGTGACCATCTTGTATCCATTTTGTCGTAATTGTCATATGGAGAGACTTGGAATCTGTAAAAGAGTAAAGTGTTGTAATGCTATAGGCAATGGATAACAATTGGTGTTATGATTATGTTTGTAATGTAAGAGGGTTTATGCCTTGCAGTGAACATGTATGTGTATTGTTATAATGCCTTGTATAATGGTTAAGGTTTACTAGGTGTTAGGAAGGAGAGTGGCTTTCAATATGGGGCCGGCACCCAAAGTGGTCGCCAGGGTAACCCATTGAAAGTAGATTAATCAAGTGATAACCTAAAATGAACTAGGGGGTTAAGGGTAGATTTCACATTAAACAAGATAAATGGATTCCTCTCCCATGGCCTATAGTGCTTGTTTAGACTAAGGATGGGTAGAGAAGGCCTAGTCGGCTTGATTGACTTCCTTGTCCTCACGAAAGGAAGGTCAATTCCACATGTGTCACCCTATGGGGCCGGAGTCTAGTAAGAGATTGCCAGGGTAACCATAGATGGGGGCCAGAGTCTAGTAAGAGACTGCTAGGGTAACCCATGCTAGGACCGTGCGATGACACTCTCCCTACTACAACCTAGCATTCCTTGTATGGTCTCTCCACATATGTTATGTGTTGCCTTTGGAAGTTGCGTTGTGATGTTTATGTTATTTGTCATGTTTGTCTTTGTTCTACTTGACTGTTGTTGTTTAGGACCTCATGTTAACTCCTAGCTTGGGGGGTGGACCTTAGGGTTCCACATGGTCAGGTGGAAGAGCTTTATTATCCATTGGTTATTCCTTGTCGAAGTTCATGTGTAGAAAAGATTTATCTCAGTTTTCAGACAATTGTTCTTGTACCAGTTGAGGAAGATGAATGTGTATAATCTTGTACTAGACTTGTGTATCAGATCATTCATAATGTATGTAATTTTGATGTAGTCTAAAAATGGCAATGCAATGATGTAATGATGTACTTATGTGTAAGGAAAACAGTTCAGTTATGTATTTGATCATGTAGATTATATTATTTGACGACATGCAATGAATATGAATAAGTTATTTAATTGTGCATTAGATTTAGATCAGTTACTTACATTACTAATGTATGTTAAATTATGTTAGTTGATTTGTAAGTAATGCAACCTTGAATCCTTAGGGAATATGTTGTAAGTTTAAATGGTATAATTAGGTATGTTGACATTACTTTGTTATCTTATTCATTTTTTTAAAAAAAATTCCTGTTTCATATAGCATAAATGTAAATTTCTCTAAGGTGTTCAGGGTGGGGCATTACATTGATTCCTAAGATCACTCAAGAGAAATATGAAGATGTACCAGCAAAAGTCTCAGATATGTTGGAAGAATTTTAGGACATTGTCTTTGATAATGTACCAGAAGGTTTACCACTAGTGAGGAAGATAAGTCATCAAATGGATTTGATACTACGAACCAATTTGTCAAATAAGGCAGCCCACAGAATAACTCTTGCAGAGAATGAAGAGCTGACCAGACAAGTTCACAAGTTGCTAAGGAAGGGACTGATAAGAGAGAGCCTAAGTCCATGTGCAGTACTTGTAGTACTAGAACCAAAGAAAGATGGAGAATGGAGAATGTATATAGATTCTCGAGCCATTAATAAGATCATGATCAAGTACATATTTATATTGCCTAGAATGGATGGCATAATGGATTGTTTGAGTGGAGCCAAGTACTTTATGAAGATTAATTTGAAGAGTAGATATCACTAGATCCAAATTAGAGAAGGAGATGAATTGAAGACAACCTTCAAGATAAAGGAAGGTTTGTATGAGTGGTTAGTCATGCCATTTGGGCTAACCAATGCACCAAACACATTCATGCGGCTCATGAATGAGATATTAAAAGAGTTCTTGGGAAGTTTTGGTATCATTTATTTAGATGAAATTTTGATTTTGAGTAAGACTTGGGATGAACATTTGATGCATATCAGAAGAGTTTTAGAGAAGCTGAGGGGGGAGAAGTTGCTAATTAATCTGAAGAAATGTAGTTTTTCAAAGGAGTTGGTATACCTAGTATTTGTTGTCTAAGGGGAAGGTCTTAATGATGCAGAGTAGGGGAAGGTGTTCAAACTGTCCTCAAATGTATTTTGTTTGATCATGTAAGAATCTTGCTGTCCTCTTACAATGCAAGCTAGAAAGGTAGGCAAAAAGAGCCATTTCATGGTTTTGAATACATATACTACTTATCCAACCTCCCAACCACCTTGGACCTCACTAAATTGACCAGGAGATACTCACTAAACTCACAAAACACCTTGAATGCTTATTTCACCTATCATTTCTTCACAACTTGACCTTCTTGATTGTAGCCCTTGAAAAGAGTTTTTTGAAGTATATCTCATAGAAACTAGACCAAACCCATGAACCAACTAGTTTTTATGATACCCGTTAGGCTCCTCTCTAACATATATTTCATGCAACATAGATTATTTTTAGACATGTGCCCCAAAATAGGACTGTTCTTGTTATCCTTAGGCCTAATTAGGCCTTCTCACCAAAGAAAGTGTGTGGAAATCTTGACCCACACTGCAAAGTCTTATTCTAATGTGATTGGGATGTTTAAATATGATGTATTATGCTGGTTCTATGGTTCTAACCACCGCACAAACTATGTTTCCTTCAAAGTCTCACTCTACCTATGCTTGGACTATCTAATACATAGAGATATTAGACTTTATGCACCCAAATCTACCTTTTTGTTCCAATCCCCTACTCCTACACAAAACCCAATTGAAAAAACAACCTAACTATATCCACTCCACCCATTTTGAGTTTATGGTATAGGTGGAAAAGGCCAAAAATCCACCAATCTCACTAAAACCCTCAAAATAAGGGTTTAAGATCCACTTTCACAAAAATAGAGATAAAATGTTTAAGCTACAATGAAAATCTCTACAACTTGACTCAAATGAATGTTAAGAACATTCCTCAAGAGATATCAGACATTTGCCCTCATGACTGGGCTATACAGACAAGTATAAGAGGCTGGAATAGTGAAATAACAGTTGGAACAATAATTTTCACAATAGGAACAACAAAAATAAGACTTTTTTTGTATTCTTTCAAACTCCAAACTTCTTCTACACATTATGCAATGTTAACAATGAATCAAAAACATAGTTTTTATCCTTATCTCTCCATTACATTCATTCCCATCATGGGAAAAGCCTAAAAATTAGGCATAAACAACATACACTGTTGTCCCACTAAAAACATTCATAAAAAGAACATGCTAATTTTAACCTACACTCTCACTACTCTCTTAAACATGCCATAATTGGCTTATATACATGGGGAGTGGCCTTATATAGACCTTTATTACATGAATAATGAAATAAAACTCCACATATAATCCTATTGAGACTAAAATCTCCACCTAGTCTCATATTGAGCTCAAAAAATAAAAAATAGACATGGTGCTCCTATACCATACAACTGGGGTAGAAAAGATTCATGCCCCATGAATAACTTGCTCCAATCTACTCCTCAACATCATCATGTCTACTACAAATTTTCTTAGTTGAATTCTCCTTCCATGGTGTTATGTACTCTGTCTTCTCTTTACTCCTTGATCTATCCATGCCTTGCCATGGCTTGTCCTTATCAAATGGATCTGTCACCTACTCCATTGATTCCTCTACACCCATCAATGGTGTCCTCCAAGTTATTTGACCTGTACACACAAGATTACTACAAAAACTTTGATTTACATTCACTAGTATGCTTGCTCCATGATTGTCCATGGGTGCTTGCCATTGACTCCTGCTATCATGACTTATTATCTTCATAACAGATACCAAATCTTGCACCTCTATACCTCTGTCAACCTGCAACTATGGTTGTTTCATTTTCACCCTTGGAATTTGTCCATGATTTGCAACTTGATGTGGTTGCCTCATTATGGACTGTCCTATCTCATGCTCTCTTAACTTCCTCTCATCAACACCTGTAAGTAACCTCTTACCTGCTACATACACCTATTCTTCCTAGTATTCTTGCTCAACACTACCTTCCATACTGCTAGGTGTCTTCACCTTCATCCTATCAAGTCTTATGACCTATTCCATGGTAGATTGCATCTGTTCCACTCTCAACTTTGTACTTAGGGGACACACCAAGGTTCCCACTCCACCTTCATCACTTTGAACTTTCATTTTTGGTTCCTCCATCCTTGGAACCTTCACAAAATCAAACAACATGACCTCTATTATGGCAGCAATCATTCTTTCCTCCAAAGGACATAGCATTGTCCTGTACACATCAAACCAAAAACTCAAACACCAATCTAGAAACTCAATTGGAGTTCTACAAGCAATTTTCTCTTGGCTTCCTCTTGGCCTTTCACATCTTTAGTCTCTAATGCTGAGACAACCTCATTCATTTGCCCTTCAATTGGGCTCACCTCACTCTCCATTGTCTTCAAAATTTCTACCTTCTTGTTTTGTACTAGACTCTTTATCTTCCTTATTACTACATTTTTAGACCGAGAAATCACTGTGTCTATAGTCCTCAACTGCTCATTAACTCTTTTTGAATCTAAAGGACTAAGTGCTATCCTTGTCATGGTATTATCTTTCCAACCTTGAGTTAATTTACCTCTGACCCTTCCTTTATCAGTCACTAACATTAAACTATTGTCATTACCTTTCAAACTCAGATTGCACTTTACCTCTGTCATGGTAGTACTTGACTGTCCATCCTCTTTTTCTACCTTTAAGGGACACAACACTGCCCCTATCATGATTCCTTCATGCATTACAAGCCTATCTTGGCTTACCTCAGTGCATTTACTCTCTTCTCTTTTGCCTTGTACCTCTTTTGGTCTTCTATCTTCTTCATTATCAGACTTCTATTGTCCTCCATCTTCTTGTCCTTCCAGTGGACAAAATAGCTCTTCTATGGTGACCTTACTAGGCCAATCTTGCCTTTATTTGGGCAACTTACTTGTACTCACCACAACACTTTTCATCTTACCTCTATCATGATGGTCCTTGCCTCTTCTTCCTCTATCTTACAAACCTTTGTGTCAAATTTACACATCTATGATTTGATAGTGTTTGACTATCCTAAAACCTCCTCTACCTTTGCTTGACAAAATCCAGTCTCTTCCATCACTTTGTCACACTTTCCAAGCTTGAATTTGGCCTTCAAGATCATTTCACCTTTGATCTTCACTATCTTAGTCTTCATTACTATTGTGTGGTTACACAACACGCCCCATTTTGATTTGGAAAAACAGGGACCCAACTTCTTTTGGGTTGGTTTGTGTTTCTTCCTTTCTGGCGGTTTGGTAAAAATCAGTCAAGATCATCATCACGTTGAGTCAGGATGAGGTAAGTCATCATTATGAGGTCAGTTTGTCAATATTCCTATTTCGTATCTGTAACCTCATATTCTGGAAGAACATTAAATTTCATGTAGGTTTGCCTTTTACATCACCCTGGTATTCATCAGGATGTGAGAGTTGTGAACAATCAAAGTCTTGGTCAAACCTGATATTCGCAAGAGGGGGGGTCATATTTTATAATCTGAGTCATGTTGTTTAAAGATCATCATCATATTGAAACATTCCGCTGATATATCCTGTCGTTCAAATATCCTGACGTCAACTTTAAATGGTAGTAAGTCTTTTGCGTCAAGCAGTCTTTTATACCGCGAACATCATGTTTTGAAAAGTAACTCGATATTCGTAAATATCATCCTGACGCGAAATATCACCCTTAACAAATACCCTGATGACATCATCTGAATATGATAAACGAAGAAACAAACATACTGATGACATCATCATCATATTTACATTTCGACAGGATTTTGTAAATATGATCATGTTCGCCCAATATGACGATGACGTCATGAAGCACTTCCGATACAAAGAACGAATATCATGATGATGTCATCCTGATATTCAGAAAGGAAGATGAGCAAGCATGGTTTGTCATCATCATTTTGTTTTGAAACATCACCTGATAAACTGAAATGTCCTCTTGATGTGCTAAAATGTAAACAAAGGGTGCAATATCACCCGAATCTTGTAGCGATAATAATTCCAGTGCTATGGAGGATGATATTGAAACTCAACCCGATATTTGTGAAATATCATCCTGCCCTCATGATATCCCGCCATATGGATATCCCCCCGCTCCCCTTGCCACCATTATCATTAAATGCACGCAGATATGGTAGGTGATTCTCGCCGACCCTGGAACCCGATGAAATACCTGACGAGATCCTGAGTTTTCGCATGAATGATCAAAGATTGCAATCTAACTTGTCAGAGTTGCCCTAAATTTACCCTAACTGCGAGGTTAAAAGGTAATTCAACCGCCATTGTTACGTTTACCTGCATTAAAATTGTTTTACAGAGCACCAGCCTCCATATCCGCATAACAGCTACTATTGCGCAATTCAAACTCACAGATAGAAGGAAGGAAGTGATCAGCAGCTGAATTAAGAGTATCTTGACGATATACTGGTATAAAGAAAATCTGCATAACCAAGTAAGTGAACTGAAACCCTCATCATGTTGTTTCTAAATGATGTTGTAAGTTCTGGTTATGTATCCATGTAAGTAAGTAATGTGAAATTGATGCAATAGGCATGATATTTGCAATATGTATGCATGCGTATCCCTGTTGTGAGAAGAAATGTTGTTAATTGCAGGTACCCATGGCTGAAAAATGCTCAGTCAAGAATCAGAAGGAATTTAGCAGGCCTATGTTCTCTTCCCAGAGAGGGGTCCTGTTCAAATATGGTGCAATTACAGATACCCATCAGGGGATTACCAACCTGGAGGCTTGGTCAGCTAAGCTGAATGATGGACAAGATAAGAGTCCGGTATTGGACGCAGTGTTTGTATTAGGTATGTGGAACGCTGCTGGCTTCCCATACTCCATGGAGTCTCCTGAGCTAGTCATTGAATGCGCCCAGAATTATAACCCTCAGACGAGGCAGGTGGTGAAGCATGGGAGAGTGTATGCAGACCTATCCATCAAAGGTCTCTCCCAGACATTTGGACTGCCAATGGGCAGTAAGGTAAAGAGTGTGGACTTGAAGAAGTCTGAAAGAGAATACGAGGCTAACAAGAAGGCGGCCAGAAAGAACATGTATGCTTGGCAAGCCGAGAACAGCACATATAATGCAGCGGCCAAGCTCCCCGTGCATATGTTCAAGTTTGACTTCAATGAGGAGTATCAGTACGTGATTGGCCAGCCTGATACTGGTGATTTTAGAGATTGGATGTACGGCATAATAATGATGTGCCTGTATGCAGACATCAAGCCACTGTGGGGCCAAATAATAAGTGATGCTCTGCATGAGAAGCTGATGAACCTGGGAGGTTCAGACTGTGCATTCTACATGACCTCCTATATCATTTATTCCTGTGCGTATAGAGGCACTTTTGATGCCCTGGTCACAGATAGAAAACTGACGGGCACAAATGCAGCATATATCTGGGATCATCATCCCCAGCTGCAAAGAACCAACTATATCAAGGACTACAAACTGGTCAATGATGCATTCTCTATGCATCTGGTAAGGACCATGGAAGATGACAGAAATAAAAGACTGAGCATGGAGGCTCAGGAGGCAGTATAAAGGCATGGGGCATGGTACATACAATTTGCCACCTTTTCCTACATCATGATAGAAGGTTTTGAAGGACATCCCCTGATGCTGCCGAGATATCCTACTGATGCAGTAGTATTAATGGAATTTATCAGGCAGGGCTCCACCATGATACAGATGTATAAGGATGCCAAGAAGCTGCCACCCATTTTGTTCCCAGTCAGCATCGGCAACTACATGTGCCCTGACTCCGACAATATAAAGAAGGTGATGGTCACCCTAAATAAGATGAATTTGCTGCCCTTCCCAGCAATGAGACCATATGATCCTTACGGCCAAATGCAGAAGATCCTAGGAAAGCCTATTCACCAGAGGCACCTAGAGGATTTTTGGGCTGACTGCGAAGATGAGGCAGAAGCCAGGAGGAGGAGGTATCAGAGGTTGACTCTGAACCAGATCAGAACATTTGACTGCATATCCCTCCCTCAGCAGCTGAAGAATGATGACGGTAGGATAATGGCAGATGAGTATGAGCAGAAGAAGATTTATAATGATACCATCTCTGCACCTGACCTCACCATGCAAGAGGATATGTCCTTGGACCCATTCTTTGCTAGAACCCTACACTTGACCCAAGCTTGGGTAGATGCACAGGTAGAGGCATTGAAGAAGAAGGGTGTTGCCATCACGGTGGATAGCAAGAAGAAGGGGCAGGACATCCCTGCAGATGAATATGATGACTTCCTACTAGAGAAGAGGAAGACTAAGGGAGAGAGGACCCCTCCACCACAGCAGCCTAGCAAAAGGGCCCCAAAGGGCAAGAAGGTGGAAAAAGGACCCAAAGGGGTCATAATTGACAGGGCAGTATTCACAGCGGAGGAGGCAGCCAAATCAGGATCAGAATCAGATTCTCCTCCAAAGCCCAGGAAAACCAAGACAGCAGAGGCTGGAATCACAGAGACCCAAGAGGTGGGTCAGTCATCCAAACAACCAGGCAAAGCTATCCTCATTGGAAGAGGAGCCTAAAGAAGAGGAGGAAGCTCCACTAATAATAAGAAGAAAGAGGAAAGCTCCGTAGGTGTTGGTTCCCACCACACCTAAGAAACCAAGAACCTCCATGAGAGGTGAGATAAGTCAACCTCCTGCACAATTATAGGGGGCAGGTAGTGAAGTGCAGAAGGAACTTCAGCATAACGTTCCACTTCCTACCATTGTCAAGTTCAAAACTGAACTGGTAGAAGAACAACAAAAGGAAGCATCTCAGACACAAGTGGAAAGGCATGTCTCGCTAGACGAGACAATCAACTTGTCTGATGATGAGGTGGTGCAGGATGTAGCTGCACAAGAAATGGAAACACTGGCTGCTGGCATCAGTGTGACTCCTCACAAGCCTCCATCTGTCCAATCAGTGCTTGAGGAGATGAAACAAACAGAAGCGGAGCGAGAAAAGAGCCTGGAACCAGAGAAGAGCCCGGAGCAGGTAGCTCAGGACATAGGGCTGGACACACTGATCGTTGAGGTGACAAGTCCTGTAGTGGTAGACTTGGCAGAGAAACAGGATGCAAGTCTTGAGAAGCCAGCAGGATCACCTGATAAGGGCCACCTAATAGAGGAGATAGAGATGGCAGAAGCAGAAGGCCATGCTCTTGAATCAGGCCAGCAGAGCCCACAAGATACATCAGCAAGACCTGCTATAGTGGAGGTCCAAGAAATAAAGGCTGATGAGAAGAAGGAAGAAAAAGAGGATCTGGCTGCTAAGGCACAAGAGGTGGATACTGCAGGCACAGAACAAGTAACAAATGCAAAACAGATGCCATCACCTCGGGCAAATCCAATGATATCAGATACGGTGGACATGCCACCAGAAATAGAGAAACAAAAGGAGGATGATCAACCTCCACAAGGGGAAGAACTGGGAGCAGGTGAAGAAATGATGGAGAAAGATCATGATCATCATGATCTACATACAGGTACACCGCAAGGTTCCCCACACAGAGAAGATGCTCCCCCAGAAAAGGAAGTTCCTCAACAGGAGGAGGCACCACAGGATCCGCAGCAAGGCGAGCATCAAGAGCCAGAAAAGGAAAAATCACCATCTCCACAACGCTTGCTGGTGGAAACGGGAGATAGGGGTGAACAGCACCATGATGCCGAAAAGCATGATCAGGTGCCTCCATGGTTAGAAAAGGAGGTAAATGTTGAGGAGGAACTTGAAATCCAAGAGTTCGACGTCTCCACCCTGTTCTCCGCGGATATAATGAAGCCCAAGAGAAAGGCCAGAATGACATCGGCCATCAAGAGAGATCCGGCGACAGGGAGAAGGACCGCACAAATTGCTGTACCTGCGGTAGAGAAGGAGAAAGGCAAAATCACTGTGGATGAATTCCAGATAAGCACAGTTGATTTGGGTTTTGCCAACAAAGAGCAGGAAGGTCAAGAAGGTAAGGACATCATAGACTCTCTAATTCAGAAAGTGAAAAGAGAGAAAGAGAAGAATAAGCAACATAAAGAGCACATTGCTCAGTTGCATGCATACATTAAAGGCTTGACCAATCCTGAGGATACTACAAGTGAAGCTATAGTCCCATTGACTGCCATTTCTCAAGAGGAGATAAATAAACTGGACCTCATGAAACATGAGGCTTCCGTAATAAGGAAATGGATGTCATCCACATTGGATGATGCTGTTGAAATAATGAAGGGTTCTTTGAAAAGATGGAGCATATTAAGTGACTCCAAAACCAAGGTGGACAGATTGCAAATGCAGACCGGGAAAAGGTCTTATCAACTGGAGAAAGTCCTCAGCCTGTTGGGAGAAATAAGGAAGATAAACCCACAACTACTTATCAGTAAGCAGGTATTGAATAATAATACTGCATTGTTAGTGGATATCTGGTACAAGGATGTACAATTTGAATGCAGAGTCCTCAAGAGATGCAATAATAAGCTGAGGGAGATCAGCATGAGGCTACGTGATTTAATGGGCATTGAGGCAGACATGCTAGAAACATTAGAGGGCAAAGTGGAAGGGAAGATAGAGAATCAAGATGAAGATTCTGCCCTTAAGGCTCTGCGCAGTAACTTCTAGATGGAAGATGATGGTCCACTCATCCACTTGACAGAGGAGATTATAAATAAGGTGATGAGGATCAAGGTCAAGATGGAGACCTACAGTGAGACATTGCAAGATAGAGAAAATAAGCTGGATAACAGCAAGGATAAGTATGAGGCACACAAGCATGCCATTATCAAAGCAAAGACTCAAGATGGCGGAGGAATAGATCAGGTTGTGCGGTCATACGAACAAATCCAGAGCAGCATGCAACCCCATATGCAGCAGCATCATCATCAGGATAGCGAAGGTTCAGAAAGCGATGCACATGATGATGATCCGCATGAATCAGCTGAAGAACATGATGAAGATACATCATGAGGGGGAATATTTTAGGTAATATAGGTAGTTGCCAGCTGGCAACTTGTGCTATTTTGTAAAGTTGACAAGTCATGGAATGATGACCGTTGATTTGTATTGACATATCAGATCCATAGATCTCTTGTAACGGATTCCTCACCTTATTCTATAAAAGGTGGTGGAATGTCTTGTTATATTCATTCGAAACTTAATTGAAATCTGTTTGCTGAAATATTCAGGGCTCATTTCAAAGCTACTGTATATGTACATGTCTTTTGCATACTTAATGAAAGAGAAGAGTATTAGATTACAAATCTTCGTAAATCCTGAGTAATCTGTGTTTGAATTCTGGATATGTGCTTTGATTAGTTGCGTCCCTTGGAGTGCTCATCATGTTGCATGTATTGTTTTCATTCATTATCCTCTGAAGTTTGCATCAACTGTGTCTAGTTGTGCAATGTCCTAGTGAACATATGGTTTGATTTCTTCTCCTCATAACAGTATCAAGCATGTACGTGGATCAAAAGCTAAAGGTTCAACTTGATTAGAAGTATTTCTTTTAATTTCTTTCAATTTTAGAGCATCTCACCATCACAATTGCAAATAATTGATAATCTTAAGCAAATAACGCAAATATGCAGACATCTCGTAGGTAATTGCAAATATTTAGCATATTTAAATAAAAAAGCATGCACAATTGAAAATCTCATGCAAAGATCGAGGTATTACTACATCTTTCCATCAAATAACTGCATAATTTGACTTCTCTGTAAAGAATTTCTACAGGAATGTCATGATGATGGTGCACTTTCACATAAGGCCCCAAAATGGAAACAACAATTCACATTAACTACTGAGTAACGTCAGTCAATTAAGACCTAATCACCGGAGACTTGGGATCATGAATTCTCTGAATTCACTGTATCTTTCAAGATGAATAAGGGTTAATGTGTACTTTTATTCTATGTTTGTTTGTGACTAACATCATGACCAACATAAATTGGCGCTAGAAGGAGGGCAGAGTCCAGAAAACCATGCTCGTCATCATCATTTTCAGGTTTGATGACGCATAGCGTAAGGTAACCTCTGATCGCCTGTGAATTTCAGTAAATTACGTAAATATTTACTGTGATAAGTTTGTACATGTTCATTCTATGTAAAGATTTCCAGATCTCACGTAAATATTGCAAGCTTTACAGTAGATCATTGTGAATTCACAAATATTGGCCAAAGATACGCAAATTTGTTCAAAATTTTGAAGAATTTAGGCCGGAGGCACTTTAGATCTTGTGCTACGGGTCATGATACCCCAATATCCTGTCATATTTATAGTATCTTCACAAATATTTCATAAATATCCAGTCTGATTTGTCATCTGACCGCAAATATCACCTCATCCGGTGGAATCCAGCCAATATTTGCAAAGTTTCAGCCAATTTGCCTCCAATTCAAGAAATCCTGGCTCACAGGATAAATATCAGGTCTAGACCTAGTGAAATTTTTGAAGAATTGCCTGTTAGAGGTTTCAGACCTAGGACTGTAGACATTCATCATACTCCAGGGTCTAGTGCGTCTAGAGCTTCACCAGGACCTCCTCCTGTAACTCCTGTTGGTTTGCAAATACCTTCTGGTATATCAGTGACACCTCCTGTTCATCCCCAGGGTGTGCCTTTAATTCAAACTCAGCCAGCTGCACCACCAGTTCAGCCCCCTCAGGCCGCAATGTCATTCTTTGCCACAGAGTCACCTTTGACCTGTAATGCATATCATGAGTTACCAAAGAATTCGGACAAACTTTGCCCAAAATACCATCCCTATCAAGATACTGATGATCATATCAGGACATTTAAAGAAGCTTGCTGCAGAGCCAGAATAGAACATCAGGACGTGGTGTGCAGATTATTTCCTTTTTCCTTAGGGGAAGAGGCTTATAATTGGTTCATCAGTCTGGGCCAAGCCTCTGTTGGTTCATGGGCTGTCTTAGAGGAAGCTTTTCTTGACAGGTTCAAGGTCCCTATTGATCCATATATGAATTATCACATGTTTGCTACAATCAAAAGACTTGAGAATGATCCTATTGCTAGTTTCAATGCTAGGTTCCAGAAAATGTTGTCCAAGCTAGTTGCCCCATATGTAGTAACTGATGCTGCTTCTAGGAGTATCTATTATTCAGCCCTGGATCCATTAACTTCCATGTTCATCAGGAGAACACATCCAGAGATCACTACATTGACAGGAGCTTTTCAAGAAGCTATCAAGGTAAATCAGCAGTTGATACCTGCTCCTACTCCGAATATAGTATTCCCTACTTTGCCAGGCATGCAGTCACAATATCCTGCACAGTATCCTGCACCGTATTCACCTCAGTATCCTGCACAATATCCAAATGGAGCAGTGATACCTCCAACAGTCATGCCTGCACCTTTGCAAGTACCTCCATTGAGCATTATGCCTCCTCCTAATGGAAATAGCCAACTACCACAATATCCTGCACATGCTCAGACACCTCAGGGTATCGATTTATCCAACAATAACCATGGATCTTCTTTTTTCAAGCCTCAGACTGAAAATGTAGTTGCCAAAGCCCAAGAGGAAAAGGAAGAAATCAAAGAAATTTCTGCTCAGTTGAGAAAACTCACCACAGAAGTAACACATTTGAGAAATCAAGGGTTCTATGCACAGTCAGGTTAGAACAGGAATTATTCCAATGACAGACCAAACTACCCTGACAGAGGATATAACAACAATAACTTCAACAATAATGGTGGAACTAACAATAATCCTCCTAGACAGCCTAGAATATGGAACTCCAGGCCAAATAACGGTTCATTACCATCACCCCTGGATAATCAGCCTCTAGGTGAAGCTAAACAGACTACTAGAGTCAATCTTGCTGAGGTAGCCCTTACCAATTGGTGTAGGATCCACAATACCAATGCACATGCAGAATTAGATTGTCCACAGTTTAGGATTGCTGCCAGCATCTCTCAGACTGAAGTATCCAACACTTCTGGAAATCCACCTCAGGCAAAAGGAAATGAGATAGTTCCTTGTGGATATGACTCAGCTTTTGTGCTAGAAATGTACACTAATTAGCCTCATCCGAGTTATGATCAGACCTGTGAGGAATCTGCTTTAACCTTTGAAACAAATTATGTTTTTCCTTTTGAGGATGAAAATGAACCTGCAAGAGAGCATGAGGAAGTACATGCATACCAACAGCAATATCCTGGTAAGCACAATTATAACTTGAGAAGTAGTGCCAACAGACCTACTGGTCCGTTGACATCATCTTTGCCTCCAAACAACTTCAGCACACCTCCTGATCCTAAGGCTAACAATAACCTTGGATTCCCTAAGGTGAATGCTCAGTACTTGTCACCTCAAAACACAGTAACAAAGGTCGTAAATGCACCTCAAGAGTCTGACAAGTTAGTCAGCTATTTGGCTGATGAAATGAAGAAAATCAAGATCAGCCTGTCCTTATCGGAGTTACTAAAAACTCCTGCCATCAAAAGGGCATTCATGAAGTCACTAGATGATCCTGCTCCTAAAGAGGATAGTCATCTTTCAAGTCAATCCAATGGCAAAGATCATGCTGCTAAGGATAATGTTATCAAGCCTAAAGTGTCATCTATAGTCCAAGCCGCTGAAACCTCCCACATGACCTTATATAGAGATAAAACTGAATCACCTTCGTTTCTCCTCACCATAAGAATGTTCAGTAAGAACTTGCACAACTGTCTGGTGGATTCTGGAGCCTCAACGAATGTTATGCCTTTGTCAATATGCAACGCATTAGGACTACATCCTGCTAAATCCTTAAAGAAGGTCACTTAGCTAGACAAAACAGAAGTAAGTGTAGTAGGAGAACTAACTCACATTCACATGCAGCTAGCATCTGATCCTAGGATCCAGTATTACATTGACATTTAGGTAGTTGACATACCTGATACTTATGGGATGTTGCTTAGCCGAGACTGGTCTAAAACGCTTAACGGATATATGTCCACAGATTTCAGTCACATGTGGTTGCCATGGAAAGGTATACCTAAGCAGATCAGGATTGATGCTGAACCTAGGATGAAACATATGATCACGGAATACAACAAAAAGAATGAGATCATGTACGTAAACGTAGAACCTGGAGTTTATTGCATCAGGCCGCAGACTGTTAAGATAGAGGAGATCCTGATGCTTGATGTTCATCATCATCATCATGATGATTATCATGAGGACATCTCAAGCATGGAATTTGACAAAGATCCAGATAATGAGAATGAAATAGATCACTTCAGAGATTTTGAGATACATTTATCTACTCAGGTAAAATGTTGCCAATTATTGAATATACCTGCTAATGACATTTTGATTGATGGATGGTGCAGATTACACAGTGAAGCACACTCAGAAAAGACTTGTGAAACATGCTTAGACATGATGATACTGGAGCAGACATACAGTGGAGCATCATCATCATATTCCGAGGTGAGTGCTACATCTGATGATGATGACGATACTAATTCTTATTTGTCTTCTGCAGGAACAGGAGAGTTAACAGATCATGATGAAGATCGTGTACTGAAAGCAGAAGAGATCCTGGTTTCCAACCAGATAAATGATGCAGAAAAAGAAAAGATCACCCTTGGTAGCGATTGCTTCATGGAACCAGATTATGAGTTGTCTGATGAAGACAAAGGTAGTGACCTGACGAAGTTCGAAGAATTTCTAGTAAAAGAAATAGAGAAGATGACACGACAGCATAAATCTCCCTAGGAGGTTTTAATTAAAGGTTGGTGTAGGCTGCATGAGGTGCCTCACTCAGAAACAACTTGCTCACTATGTTTAAACTTTTTGAAGAGGCATGCAGCTGTAAATCTTGAACATCATCCTCCTGTTGCTATGGAAGAGAAAACAGAAAAGTCATCAGGCTCACAAAATAAAGAAAAGAAGAAACTTGAGGATGATGACATCTCTAAGTTAAAGTGGATATCAGGCGAAGCAGCAGCCAGAGCTGCAAAGAAGAAAGGAGGACCAAATAAATATCCTACTGAGGATAAGTGTCCTGCTGAAGATAAACCTTGGATCCTGAAGTTTGATGGATGCAAATCTAAGCAAGGTGCTGGGGTAGGAATAGATCTCATTGATCCATCAGGAAAATCCTATTTAGCAGCTTACAGACTACAGTTCCCCTGTACCAATAATGTTGCAGAGTATGAAGCTCTGATTCATGGAATGTTGTTTGCTCACAAGAAAAAAGTAAGGATCCTGCATGTCTTTGGGGATTCAGAACTAGTTGTGAGGCAAGTAAGAGGAATTTACTCCTGTAACTACAGAAAACTATCAAATTACAGACATCGTGTGTGGGACCTGATTGAAGACTTTGATGCCTTTAATATCATTCACGTACCAAGAGAACAGAACTAGAGGGTAGATGCACTCGCCCAGGCCGCCAGTACGTTGGAACCGCTGTCTATATCTGGTCTAAAGAGATTTTCAGTAGAATTGGTGTCAATGCCTTCAGTACCTGACAATGTGACTAATCTCTAGGTGTTTGATGATGATCAGCACATCCTGGACTTCATATCAAATAGAGACATATTTGAAGCTCAGATCATAGATGAGAATGGTATGGAAGATCATGTCTGGGAAGAAGATGAGATATTAGAGTTGCCTAGCAACAGAATTCCCAAAGGTATGATTGAATTAGAAAGAGCTTTTGATCTAGATAATATGCTTAAACATAAAGATCTGCCTAAGGCAGATGGAGGTCAATATTCACAAGTGAATATTAGACAAGCTGATGACAAGAGAAACGTCTTATTGGGTAAGGTTTGTACACTAGAGGAGTTAGAAGGAATAACTCAAGCCCTTAAAGATTACATACATGTGATTGCATGGACTTATGATGAGCTAAAGACATATGACACTTCTGTCATAACTCATACTATACCTCTTAAGCCAGATGGAAAACCTTTCAGACAGAAGCAGAGGCTAGTCAATGCTCTGCTTGAACCAATCATCCTTGAGGAGGTCAAGAAATTGTTAAATGCTCGGATAATATTTCCTGTAAGGCACTCCACTTGGGTGGCAAATCTTGTGCCAGTCAGAAAGAAGAATGGAGACATCAGGTTATGTGTAGATTTTAGGAACCTGAACAGAGCATCAAAAAAGGATAATTATCCTTTGCCCTCTTTGGATGAGGTTTTACAGATTGTAAATGGAGCCAAAATGATGTCCTTCCTGGATGGTTTTTCAGGATACAACCAAGTGATGGTTGATAAAATTGATAGATTGAAAACTACCTTCACCACAAAGTGGGGTATATTTGCATATAGACATATGCCATTTGGACTCATAAATGCTGGAGCTACATTCCAGCGAGCAATGGACATAGCCTTTAGAGGCTTAATAGGAAAGTGTATAGTCATCTACATGGATGACCTGACGGTTTTCTCCAAGGAAAGAGGAAATCATGTTGTTGATCTCAGAAGCGTGCTGAAGAAATGTGAAGAATATGGAATATCTTTGAATCCTAAGAAATGCATATTTGGAGTCACAACAGGAAAGTTACTAGGCCACCTGATCACAGAAGATGGAATTATCATTGATCCTGACAGGGTGGAGTCTATTATGAAGTTACAACTTCCAGGAAGTAAAAAGGAACTTAAGTCTTACTTTGGTAAGATAAACTTTGTGAGGAAGTTCATCACCGGCTTTGCTGAGATTGTCAGACCACTAAATACCATGTTGAAAAAGGATGCACAAATTGAGTGGACACCAGAAGCCAAGGCTGCTTTTGAAGATATAAAGAAGGCAATTTCAGATGCTCCTGTCCTCATTAGTCCAGATTATACAAGAGATTTTTACATCTACTCATTTGCCTCAGAACATACTTCTGTAGCAATGTTAACTCAAAGAAATGAAGAGAGAGAAGAGAAACCAATTGCTTTCATGAGCTGTCCTTTCAAGGATGCTGAATTGAGATATGTAGATGTTGAGAGATAGGCACTTGCATTAGTCAGAGCAGTAAAGAAGTTTAGACATTATATACTAAGAAGCAAAGTGATTGCTGTGGTACCAGATGCAGTAGTGAAGATGTTGCTGATGCAGAGTGAACCTGGTGAAAAAAGAGCCAAATGGATTACTGTATTACAAGAATATGACATGGAGATCACACCAATGAAGCTGGTGAGAGGACAAGCTCTGAGCCAGATGATATCTGAAACAGATCCAAACATCATCAGTCAGCAGTATGTGATCAATGAGAAAGATAAGAAAGAATGGTATTCAGATATCAGGCACATCCTGATCACTGGAAGATGTCCTTCAAGAATGCAGGCTTCATAGAGAAGAGCCTTGAAGATAAGATCCCAGAAGTATATGATGAAGGGGGGAACCTTATTTAAGAAGAATTATGAAGGAATATACCTGAGATGCTTAGAGAAGCTTGAAGCAAATAAAGTTTTGACAGAGTTACATGACAAGTTTGGAACGGCACACGGATCAGCATTGGCCACAACACATGCAATCCTCAGAGCAGGATATTACTGGCCTACAATTTTTAAAGACACGGCTGATCATGTTAAATGTTGTCATGTCTAACAGGTTGCTGCTAACAGAGAAAAATATGCTGCACAACCGTTGCAGCCAGTGGTGGAAGAGCGTCCATTCGCACAGTGGGGCATGGACTTCATTGGACCAATCAATCCTCCGTCTTCCTCAGGCCATAGGTATGTCTTAACGATTACTGACTATTGTACCAGATGGACTGAGGCTATCAGCAGCAAAACTTGCACTGTAGATGATGTCATCAAGTTTCTGGAAAGCAACATTGTCACCAAGTATGGAATTCCTTATGCATTGGTAAGTGATAATGGTTCTGCCTTCATTTCTACCAAATTGTCAAGTTGGGCTTTTGATCATGGGATCATACTTAAGTTTTCATCCAACTACTATCCCCAGGGAAATGGATTAGCAGAATCCACCAACAAGAATTTATTGAGTATCATAAGAAAACTGATAGAGAAAAATCCCAGGGAATGGAACTCATTTCTGAAATATGCCTTATGGGTAGACAGAACTAGAATGAAAATTGCATTAGGAAACTCACCCTTCCAACTAGTATATGGGGTAGATCCTATCCTCCCTGTAAACTTGAAAATTCCTACTCTACAGTTTGCCCAAGAATATCTAGGCATAGATAATAAGTAGGAAGTCAGGTTGCTTCAGTTGATGCACCTGGAAGAAAAACGGAGTCAAGCGATTGACCAATTTGGAAAACATCAGGCTGTTGTCAAACGCTGGTTTGACAAGAGAGCCAGAATTAAAGCTTTCAGGATATCTGATTTAGTCCTGATGTGGGATAAAGCCCATGAAAAGAAAGGTGATCATGGTAAGTTTGATAGATTATGGATAGGTCCCTTTCAAATTTCTGAGATCTTAGGAGACAGCACTTATAGGCTTGAGAACCTGACAGGCGAGGATGTCCCATTGCCAGTTAATGGACAATTCCTCAAACATTATTTCCAGGCCTGAATGACTTCGTGATAGTCATATGTATCATAATGTATATTTGTATAGTTGTTTGTACAGTTTGTTTGTTGTGCTTGTTTTGTTTTGTTGGTTGGGACCGTGTTCTGGTAAGTCAAGATGATGCACTTCATCACCCTAGAAAATAATTAAGTTGTTGAGATTCAGATGATGAGATCACATTTAAACATAGGTTATGATTCATTCTAAGAAGTGTTCATGATCAGGTTTGTGATGTCTTTTCATCAAGGTGCTTTTTCTTGGTCAAAGTGAATCAATCACAATGAAACACCTAACAGCCTTGGGTTTGTTGAACACACTAGTATAGGTGTTAAGCGAAAAATCTAAAGGGACTCCCTTGCTACCAATGCAATCTCCAACCTAAAAAGCTGCAAGTGACTATACCTTGTACAAATGAGCTGACATGATGATATCAGATACAATTTTTAAAGAAAATCAGAAAAGAAATAAAATTAGGCCATCTAAGTAACTCTACCGGGGCTATGGACGCCTGCTGGCAGTGGGGCTCTACTTAGGGAGATTGTATAGATAACCTTGCCGGGGCTATAGACGCCTGCTGGCAGCAAGGCTCTATCCAGGTTGGCTATGAGGGATGATCTCCAACTATGTAGTTTAACACCAGTTACTTACGTGTTTAACTTACTTTCAAGATGAGGATAATTAATCATATGCACACACCTGATCCTTTGTTAGCATTATCACCATAATGAAATTTTATCATTCAAAGGACCATGATGCTTACACTTAGACAGAATTAGAACACTATAGATAAATGTGATCACATCACTTGAATCATTGGAATTTGTTCATTTTCTTTGGTGGCAAGTTGTTGTGTGGTTACACAACACGCCCCATTTTGATTTGGCAAAACAGGGACCCAACTTCTTTTGGGTTGGTTTGTGTTTCTTCCTTTCTGGCGGTTTGGTAAAAATCAGTCAAGATCATCATCACGTTGAGTCAGGATGAGGTAAGTCATCATTATGAGGTTACTTTGTCAAAATTCCTATTTCGTATCTGTAACCTCATATTCTGGAAGAACATTAAATTTCATGCAAGTTTGCCTTTTACATCACCCTGGTATTCATCAGGATGTGAGAGTTGTGAACAGTCAAAGTCTTGGTCAAACCTGATATTCGCAAGAGGGGGGGTCATATTTTATAATCTGAGTCATGTTGTTTAAAGATCATCATCATATTGAAACATTCCCCTGATATATCCTGCGGTTCAAATATCCTGATGTCAACTTTAAATGGTAGTAAGTCTTTTGCGTCAAGCGGTCTTTTATACCGCGAACATCATGTTTTGAAAAGTAACCTGATATTCGTAAATATCATCCTGACGCGAAATATCACCCTTAACAAATACCCTATGACATCATCTGAATACGATAAACGAAGAAACAAACATCCTGATGACATCATCATCATATTTACATTTCGACAGGATATTTTGTAAACATGATCATGTTCACCCAATATGACGATGACGTCATGAAGCACTTCCGATACAAAGAACGAATATCATGATGACGTCATCCTGATATTCAGAAAGGAAGATGAGCAAGCGTGGTTCGTCATCATCATTTTGTTTTGAAACATCACCCGATAAACTGAAATGTCCTCCTGATGTGGTAAAATGTAAACAAAGGGTGCATTATCACCCGAATCTTGTAGCAATAATAATTCTAGTGCTATGGAGGATGATATTTAAACTCAACCTGATATTTGTGAAATATCATCCTGCCCTCATGATATCCTGCCATATGGATATCCCCCCGCTCCCCTTGCCGCCATTATCATTAAATGCACGCAGATATGGTAGGTGATTCCTGCCGACCCCGGAACCCGATGAAATACCTGACGAGATCCTGAGTTTTCGCATGAATGATCAAAGATTGCAATCTAACTTGTCAGAGTTGCCCTAAATTTACCCTAACTGCAAGGTTAAAAGGTAATTCAACCGCCATTGTTACGTTTACCTGCGTTAAAATTGTTTTACAGAGCACCAGCCTCCATATCCGCATAACAGCTACCATTGCACAATTCGAACTCACAGATAGAAGGAAGGAAGTGATCAGTAGTTGAATTAAGAGTATCTTGACGATATACTGGTATAAAGAAAATTTGCATAACCAGGTAAGTGAACTGAAACCCTCATCATGTTGTTTCTAAATGATGTTGTAAGTTCTGGTTATGTATCCATGTAAGTAAGTAATGTGAAATTGATGCAATAGGCATGATATTTGCAATATGTATGCATGCGTATCCCTGTTGTGAGAAGAAATGTTGTTAATTGCAGGTACCCATGGCTGAAAAATGCTCAGTCAAGAATCAGGAGGAATTTAGCAGGCCTATGTTCTCTTCCCAGAGAGGGGTCCTGTTCAAATATGGTGCAATTACAGATACCCATCAGGGGATTACCAACCTAGAGGCTTGGTCAACCAAGATGAATGATGGACAAGATAAGAGTTTGGTATTGGACGCAATGTTTGTATCAGGTATGTGGAACACTGCTGGCTTCCCATACTCCGTGGAGTCTCCTGAGCTAGTCATTGAATGCGCCCAGAATTATAACCCTTAGACGAGGCAGGTGGTGAAGCATGGGAGAGTGTATGTAGACCTATCCATCAAAGGTCTCTCCCAGACATTTGGATTGCCAATGGGCAGTAAGGTAAAGAGTGTGGACTTGAAGAAGTCTGAAAGAGAATACGAGGCCAACAAGAAGGCGGCCAGAAAGAACATGTATGCTTGGCGGGCCGAGAACAGCACATATAATGCAGCGGCCAAGCTCCCTGTGCATATGTTCAAGTTCGACTTCAATGAGGAGTATCAGTACGTGATTGCCCTACTGAACAGGGTGACTGGCTAGCCTGATACTAGTGATTTTAGAGATTGGATGTACGGCATAATAATGATGTGCCTGTATGTAGACATCAAGCCACTGTGGGGCCAAATAATAAGCGATGCTCTGCATGAGTAGCTTATGAACCTGGGAGGTTCAGACTGTGCATTCTACATGACCTCCTATATCGTTTATTCCTGTGCGTATAGAGGCACTTTTGATGCCCTGGTCACAAATGGAAAACTGACGGGCACAAATGCAGCATATATCTGGGATCATCATCCCCAGCTGCAAAGAACCAATTATATCAAGGACTACAAACTGGTCAATGATGCATTCTCTATGCATCTGGTAAGGACCATGGAAGATGACAGAAATAAAAGACTGAGTATGGAGGCTTAGGAGGCAGTATACAGGCATGGGGCATGGTACATACAATTTGCCACCTTTTCCTACATCAGGATAGAAGGTTTTGAAGGACATCCCCTGATGCTGCCGAGATATCCTACTGATGCAGTAGTATTAATGGAATTTATCAGGCAGGGTTCCACCATGATACAGATGTATAAGGATGCCAAGAAGTTGCCACCCATTTTGTTCCCAGTCAGCATCGGCAACTACATGTGCCCTGACTCCGACAATATAAAGAAGGTGATGGTCACCCTAAATAAGATGAATTTGCTGCCCTTCCCAGTAACGAGACCATATGATCCTTACGGCCGAATGCAGAAGATCCTAGGAAAGCCTATTCACCAGAGGCACCTAGAGGATTTTTGGGTTGACTGCGAAGATGAGGCAGAAGCCAGGAGGAGGAGGTATCAGAGGTTGACTCTGAACCAGATCAGAACATTTGACTGCATATCCCTCCCTCAGTAGCTGAAGAATGATGACGGCAGGATAATGGCAGATGAGTATGAGCAGAAGAAGATTTATAATGATACCATCTCTGCACCTGACCTCACCATGCAGGAGGATATGTCCTTGGACCCATTCTTTGCCAGAACCCTACACTTGACCCAAGCTTGGGTAGATGCACAGGTAGAGGCATTGAAGAAGAAGGGTGTTGCCATCACGGTGGATAGCAAGAAGAAGGGGCAGGACATCCCTGCAGATGAATATGATGACTTCCTGCTGGAGAAGAGGAAGACTAAGGGAGAGAGGACCCCTCCACCACAGCAGCCTAGAAAAAGGGCCCCAAAGGGCAAGAAGGTGGAAAAAGGACCCAAAGGGGTCATAATTGACAGGGCAGTATTCACAGCGGAGGAGGCAGCCAAATCAGGATCAGAATCAGATTCTCCTCCAAAGCGCAGGAAAACCAAGACAGCAGAGGCTGGAATCACAGAGACCCAAGAGGTGGGTCAGTCATCCAAACAACCAGGCAAAGCTATGCTCATGGAAGAGGAGCCTAAAGAAGAGGAGGAAGCTCCGCTAATAATAAGAAGAAAGAGGAGAGCTCCACAGGTGTTGGTTCCCACCACACCTAAGAAACCAAGAACCTCCATGAGAGGTGAGATAAGTCAACCTCCTGCACAATTACAGTGGGCAGGTAGTGAAGTGCAGAAGGAACTTCAGCATAACGTTCCACTTCCTACCATTGTCAAGTTCAAAACTGAACTAGCAGAAGAACAACAAAAGGAAGCATCTCAGACACAAGCGAAAAGGCATGTCTCGCTAGATGAGACAATCAACTTGTCTGATGATGAGGTGGTGCAGGATGTAGCTGCACAAGAAATGGAAACACTGGCTGCTGGCATCAGTGTGACTCCTCACAAGCCTCCATCTATCCAATCGGTGCTTGAGGAGATGAAACAAATAGAAGCGGAGCGAGAAAAGAGCTTGGAACAAGAGAAGAGCCCGGAGCAGGTAGCTCAGGACATAGGGCTGGACACACTGATCGCTGAGGTGACAAGTCCTGTAGTGGTAGACTTGGCAGAGAAATAGGATGCTAGTCCTGAGAAGCCAGCAGGATCACCTGATAAGGGCCACCTAACAGAGGAGATAGAGATGGTAGAAGTAGAAGGCCATGCTCTTGAATCAGGCCAGCAGAGCCCACAAGATACATCAGCAGGACCTACTATAGTGGAGGTCCAAGAAATAAAGGCTGATGAGAAGAAGGAAGAAAAAGAGGATCCGGCTGCTAAGGCACAAGAGGTGGATACTGCAGGCACAGAACAAGTAACAGCTGCAGAACAAATGCCATCACCTCGGGCAGATCCAGTGATATCAGATACGGTGGACATGCCACCAGAAATAGAGAAACAAAAGGAGGATGATCAACCTCCACAAGGGGAAGAACTGAGAGCAGGTGAAGAAATGATGGAGAAAGATCATGATCATCATGATCTACATATAGGTACACTGCAAGGTTCCCCACACAGAGAAGATGCTCCCCTAGAAAAGGAAGTTCCTCAACAGGAGGAGGCACCATAGGATCCACAGCAAGGTGAGCATCAAGAGCCAGAAAAGGAAAAATCACCATCTCCACAACGCTTGCTGGTAGAAACGGGAGATAGGGGTGAACAACACCATGATGCTGAAAAGCATGATCGGGTGCCTCCATGGTTAGAAAAGGAGGTAAATGTTGAGGAGGAACTTGAAATCCAAGAGTTCGACGTCTCCACCCTATTCTCCGCGGATATAATGAAGCCCAAGAGAAAGGCCAGAATGACATCGGCCATCAAGAGAGATCCGACGATAGGGAGAAGGACCGCACAAATTGCTGTACCTGCGGTAGAGAAGGAGAAAGGCAAAATCACTATGGATGAATTCCAGATAAGCACAGTTGATTTGGGTTTTGCCAACGAAGAGCAGGAAGGTCAAGAAGGTAAGGACATCATAGACTCTCTAATTCAGAAAGTGAAAAGAGAGAAAGAGAAGAATAAGCAACATAAAGAGCACATTGCTCAGTTGCATGCATACATTAAAGGCTTGACCAATCCTGAGGATACTACAAGTGAAGCTGCAGTCCCATTGATTGCCATTTCTCAAGAGGAGATAAATAAACTGGACCTCATGAAACATGAGGCTTCCGTAATAAGGAAATGGATGTCATCCACATTGGATGATGCTGTTGAAATAATGAAGGGTTCTTTGAAAAGATGGAGCATATTAAGTGACTCCAAAACCAAGGTGGATAGATTGCAAATGCAGACCGGGAAAAGGTCTTATCAACTGGAGAAAGTCCTCAGCCTGTTGGGAGAAATAAGGAAGATAAACCCACAACTGCTTATCAGTAAGCAGGTATTGAATAATAATACTGCATTGTTAGTGGATATCTGGTACAAGGATGTACAGTTTGAATGCGGAGTCCTCAAGAGATGCAATAATAAGCTGAGGGAGATCAGCATGAGGCTACGTGATTTAATGGGCATTGAGGCAGACATGCTAGAAACATTAGAGGGCAAAGTGGAAGGGAAGATAGAGAATCAAGATGAAGATTCTGCCCTTAAGGCTCTGCGCAGTAACTTCCAGATGGAAGATGATGGTCCACTCATCCACTTGACAGAGGAGATTATAAATAAGGTGATGAGGATCAAGGTCAAGATGGAGACCTACAGTGAGACATTGCAAGACAGAGAAAATAAGCTAGATAATAGCAAGGATAAGTATGAGGCACACAAGCACGCCATTATCAAAGCAAAGACTCAAGATGGTGGAGGAATAGATCAGGTTGTGCGGTCATACGAACAGATCCAGAGTAGCATGCAACCCCATATGCAGCAGCATCATCATCAGGATAGCGAAGGTTCAGAAAGCGATGCACATGATGATGATCCACATGAATCAGCTGAAGAACATGATGAAGATACATCATGAGGGGGAATATTTTAGGTAATATAGGTAGTTGCCAGCTGGCAACTTGTGCTATTTTGTAAAGTTGACAAGTCATGGAATGATGACCGTTGATTTGTATTGACATATAAGATCCGTAGATCTCTTGTAACGGATTCCTCACCTTATTCTATAAAAGGTGGTGTGGTGCAGGAGCACCCCTACAAGATAGGATATAGTCCGCATGACAGGACATTAGTCTATTTTTAGCATGTTTGATTTCATAATGTAATAAGGTCCATTGGACCAAAGCATATGTATTAGATCAGCCTAGGAGAGTGTGCAGGCAGTTAGAGTTCGTGATCAGGTAGTATGAGCTGTCCTCTCCCAGCCGCTTGGAAGCTCCCAGCCGCTGGGAATCGAGTTGGTAGTACTCGTAGGATATTGCTATAAATAACTCAGATCAGTTAGGGTTTGGGAGATCAAAGAATATCATATCATATCAAGGAGAGTAGTAGTTGTGTTATGTTGTACTGGTGATTGAGTGAGATCCAGAGATCAGTCCAGACATTGTGAAACATTGTTGTAGAAACAGGACATTTGTGTTTCATCCGAATAAGATCTCATCAATTGCATTATCTGGTTTATCAGCTGTTTATGTTTTGAATTTCTGTTCTGATTACAAGTTGATGGATTCTTTCAACCCTTCCACCGGTTGATTCTGTGAATCGGTGGAATGGTCATGCATGTTAGTTTAGGTTGTATTTTAGTTTTCTGTTTATGCATTTCATTGTTTGAGAGATCAGTTGGTAGCATGCTGTGAATCAACCTAGCATCCTCATGTGCTAGGGTTTAGGAAGATAAACTGTTAAGTTTAGATTTGAAGGTGATCCGGCCCGATCATCATATTTTCTTTGTGAAATTGTGCGGTTCTGTGAGTTTGCATGCAGCTGACGGATATACAGGGATCCGCATGTGCTTTTCCAGCCGGAGTGAATCGCATCGACAACTGTGAGTATATCGCTATCCGGATCGGGTTATGAAGCTGACGAAGATCATCATCAGGATATTGAAAAGATCACCCGATATTTCATTATCATGCTGCGGAGGATATAAGGATCTTATATCCAGATGACATCATCATCAGGTGCAAGTGACATCATCGTCATCAGGATATTGCGAATATCACCCTATACAAGTTTATCCTGCTGTCGCTAAGTGTTTTGGCATTAGCGTAAGTCATCGGCATAAAGTTTGGTTAACATCATCAGGATGTTTCAATATGACCAGATAAGTCATATCCTGATGCTGTTGTTTGAGTAGTCGGATATCGGGGTGACGTAAGCATCGAAGGAAAGGTGCTTGAAGTTGTCGTCATTAGGATATATCGGAGGAACCAAATATTTTATATCCTGCTGATGAAGGTGATGCTGAACATCATGATGATGAAGGTAGAGGTTGGCGGTAAGATGAACAGTGTACATCAGGAGGATGTTTGCGCTTGCCGAATATCATGATGATGCTGACTGGCGAAAGGCGAAAAGCGGAGGAAGTGAACAGTAGTCAGCAGGAGGATATTTCATGCTCGTCCGAAATATGATGATGCTATCTGTGTTAGCAAGAAATATGATGATGATGATAAGCCGATAGGTATTATAACATGCTGGTTGTATTAATGACTCCTCCTTCCCATTTGTAAGCTCCCGTTGCGCGTTTACCTCTGCATCATAGTGGTATCAGAGCAAAGGAAGGATCTTCTGGAAAAGATAAGGATATAGCAGGATGTCAGGTGACGAAGGAACATCTGAGATGCCGGCAAGGATGACCAACGTTGAGTTGGCAGTTCTGGTGAAGAAACAGATTGCAGAGAGCAAGGCCGTGAAGGCTCAGAATCAGGAATTGAAGGATGAGTTAGCGAAGTTGAGGAACAGAGTAGGTTCTGGTAGAGAAGAAGATAGGGAAGAAGAAGAGATCCCTAGTTGGAATGAGGAAGTCGTTCCTGCAGACCAGAGACCACTGTTGAACGCCCTCAAGGCCATGGAGAGGAGAACCATGGATGTGAAACTGGATTTGCCAGTGTTTACAGGAAAGATGGAACCTGATTCAGTGATGGAGTGGATAGACTCCTTGAACAATTTCTTTGAAACAGAGGAGATACCAGAACAATAGAGGGTGAAGATAGCCCAGTCAAAAATGAAAGAAGCTACCTTGACATGGTGGAATTTCGTCCAAGATGATAGAGTACAGGAAGGAAAGCGTAGAGTCGCTACATGGAAGAAAATGATGGCATTAGTAAAGGAAGCTTATGTCCCATTGGATTACAGTATCCAATTACACAAGAGGAAGCAAAACCTGAAGCAGAAGGAGCTAGATGTCAGCTCATATACAGAAGAATTCATGAAACTTTGTATGAAAACAAAGGTAAAGGAAAGTGAAGAAGAGAAGGTAGCCAGATACCTTAATGGATTGAGGTTCAATATTCAGGAAGATTTAAGTCTACATAATCCAGATACAGTTCAAAAATGCTTTCAGTTGGCATTGAAAGTGGAAGAGAAGTTAAAGAGAAAACAAGAACAACACAATAGAGGAAGAGGAAGACAACAAAGGGGTGGAAGAGGTCCTTTTAGAGGTAGAGGACATGGACATGGATATCAAGGAGAATCCAGTCATGACAATAGTAAGGGAAACAATAGTCAGAACCAGGGGGAAAATTATAGTCAACAAGGAAACTTCAGAGGTAGAAGACCTTTCAGAGGAAGATCCCAGGGCAGAGGATCCATCAGATGTTATAGCTGTAACAAAGAAGGCCATATAGCCAGCAGATGTCTAGAAAAGGCCACAAGATCAACAGGAGAAAGGAGAACAAATCTGATCCAAGAACCTGATAATCAAAGTATGATAGGCTCTAATGATTTTTAGAGTGTGAATGCTCCTGATAATTATGGATACCCAGAAAGTGGAGAGTCTCTAATGATGAGAAGAACAGTGACTACAATGAAGGTACCTGACAAAGAATCCCCTCAAAGAAAGTCTCTTTTCAAGACCATTTGCAAAGCAGGAGGTAAGGCATGTAAAGTTTTGATTGATTCTAGTTCTACTGAAAATTTTGTGTCTGAAGAAATGGTGACAAAGCTTAAGCTTAGGAGATTGCCTCACCCATCCCCATATAAAGTCTCGTGGCTTACCCAAGGTCAGCAGACAACTATAGAAGAGCAGGCTTGGGTAGAATTTCAGATTGGAGCATATAAGGATAAGTTGTTGTTTGATATTACCAAGATGGATGCTTGCAATCTTTTATTTGGTAGACCATGGCAGTATGATTTGAAGGCACAACATGATGGTGTTAGAAACATCTATAAAATCACTAAAGATGGTAAGGATATAAAGTTACTACCATTAACAGAGAAGGAGGAGAAATCTAAAGGAAAAGAGGTGAAGGTAATGCTGATGGAAGGTAAACAGTTCATGAAAGAAGTAGCAGCAGAAGGTACAGTTGCATATGCCCTAATCCCATGTATGAGGATGAATAAAGAACAGCAGCAAGAAGTCAAGGAAGAGAAGAAACAAAGGTTCATAGACCCAGCTATCCAAGAGCTATTGGATAAGTACAAAGGTATCATCTCAGAGGGAATGCCAAGATCCCTACCACCTGTCAGGGATATCAGTCACTGCATAGACTTAATTCCAGGGTCAACACTTCCAAACAAAGCAGCCTATAAGCTAACTCCAGAACAGAATGCAGAAGTAGCCAGACAAATTGAAGAATTATTGGATTTAGGTCTGATTGGGAAAAGTTTAAGTCCATGTGCAGTACCAGCTGTACTAGCACCAAAGAAGGAAGGTACTTGGAGGCTTTGCATAGATTCCAGAGCTATTAACAAGATCACAATCAGGTATAGGTTTCCAATCCCTAGGATAGAGGATTTACTTGACTGTTTGGGAGGTGCTAAGTATTTTACAAAAATAGATTTAAAGAGTGGATATCATCAGATTAGGATTAGGCCAGGAGATGAATGGAAAACAGCATTCAAAACTAATGAAGGGTTATATGAATGGAAGGTTATGCCTTTTGGTTTATCTAATGCACCTAGTACTTTTATGAGGTTGATGAATGAGGTTTTGAAAGAGTTCATTGGTAAGTTTGTCATAGTATATCTAGATGACATTCTGATTTTCAGCAACACAAAAGAAGAACATCTCAGACACATAGATTTGGTTCTTAAGAGGTTACATGAAGAGCAGCTGATGATAAATTTAGACAAGTGTTTGTTCATGCAAGAGGAGATCACATATTTGGGTTTTGTCATTTCACAAGGAAAGTTACAAATGGATAAGGAGAAGGTAAGTGCCATATTGTCTTGGCCAACCCCAAAGACTATGAATGATGTCAGAAGTTTCCATGGGTTAGCAACCTTCTATAGGAAGTTTATAAGAGGGTTTAGTCATATTTGTGCACCCATGCTTGATACCATCAAAGGAGGACAGAAGTGCAGATTTGTTTGGACTCAAGGAGCAGATGATTCTTTTGAAACACTGAAGAAGAAGGTGGCACAGCAGCCAGTCCTTGCACTTCCAGACTTTAACAAAATCTTTCAGGTGGAATGTGATGCCAGTCACATGGCCATTGGAGCAGTACTCAGCCAAGAAGGTAGACCTATTGCATTTTTCAGTGAGAAGCTCAATGATGCTAAAAAGAGGTATTCCTCATATGATTTGGAAATGTATGCTTTAGTCCAGTCACTCAAGAAATGGAGGCATTACTTGATGCCAAAGGAATTCATAGTATTCACAGATAACCAGGCTCTGAGTTTCATAAACAGCCAGGAAAAGCTGAACCACAGACACATGAAATGGGTAGAAACCTTACAAGCTTTTACTTTTACATTGAAGCATAAGAAAGGAGTCAAGAATAAAGTTGCAGATGCTTTGAGCAGGAGAGTTCTAACAGTCAACCAGATTCAGTTAGAAAGTGTTGGCATTGATTCACTAAAGACCATGTATGAAACTGATGAAGATTTTGGAGAGATATATCATGTATGTACTTCTTTTGGAGAGAAATATCATGCTGAATTCTCTGAATTTTTGATTCAGGATGGCTTGTTGTTCAAAGGTGGACAGTTATGTATTCCAAAGTGTTCTATGAGGTTAAACATCATTAAGGAGAAACATTGTGGAGCTATGGCAGGTCATTTTGGTCTAGATAAGACTCTTGATCTTGTTCGAAGACATTACTTTTGGCCAAAGTTACAATCAGATGTTAGAAAGTTTGTAGAGACATGTGTGATATGTCAGAAAGCTAAAGGCAGGTCAACTAATGCAGGTTTATATCAGCCCTTACCCATTCCTTCCAGACCATGGGAAAGCATAAGTATGGATTTTGTCTTGGGTTTACCAAGGACAAAGAAAGGGTTTGACAGTGTTTTTGTTGTAGTGGATAGATTCAGCAAAATGGCACATTTCTTGCCATGCAAAACCACTACTGATGCTTCATACATTGCAGATTTATTTTTCAGGGAGATTGTCAGAATCCATGGATTGCCATTGAGTATAGTGTCAGATAGGGATGTGAAGTTTATTGGTCACTTCTGGAGAACTCTTTGGAAGAAACTTGGAACAAATTTGTCTTTTTCCTCTGCATATCATCCTCAAACGGATGGACAGACTGAAGTAGTGAACCGTTCCTTAGGAAATTTGCTTAGATGTTTGACAAAACAACATGGAGAAAAGTGGGATAATATTCTATCTCAAGCTGAATTTTCATATAATGATACTGTCAATAGGAGAATAGGGAAGTCACCTTTTCAGATAGTTTATGGTATGCATCCAAGAGGAATTTTGGAATTGAGAGATCTACCTACAGTAGACCCTGTTAGTGCAGAAGGTGGTGCAGGAGCACCTACCTGACAGCTGGCCTTCATAAGGCAGTTAGTAGTTTAGGTCTTGTTTGTGTTTCCAAGAAGGTCTGTTAGACCAATTGCATGTAATAAGGTCATGCTGATCATGATAAGATCATGCTGACTAGGCTTTTGCTATTTTTAGCTAGTTTGTTAAGACAGTTGTCATGATGCGTGTTCAGTGGGATCTCCCAGCCGCTTGGAGAGTTCCCAGCCGCTTGGAGTCGGGTCAGTAGTACTCGTAGGAAAGTCTTTATAAGCATGAGGATCGTTTGATATTGGATATACAGACAGATATCATCGATCGGCAGTCTAGTATTGCATTAAGGAGGTTGAGTGTTCTGTGTGAGGAACATCATATTGTATTGCATCTTTGAATCAATAACGATCCTGTTTGTGTACTTGCTCTGGTTGGATTCCTTTGTGTAATCGATTTGCTGGTTTGAGAGGGTTTCATGGATTTCCTGATCCATTCCACCGGTTGACTCATCTGATCGGTGGAATGGTAATGTACAGTAGGTTAGTAGGTAGTTTGTTTTCCGTTTGCATGCAGGTGTGCAGGATCGCGGTCGCCAGATCTTGAGAAGCCTAGCATCCTCATGTGCTAGGTCAAGTTGAGTTGATTGAGTTAGAAGATCACCCTGAGGTTAGATCGGGTCATCCCTGGAGGATCGGCGAAGTGAAACTTCGCAAAAGCTGAAGGTTCGTGAAGACGGCATCATCAGGATATTTCTGCAAATATCCTGCAGACAGTTCGGATATTCGTCATCCGGATAAGTGGAGGAGATCGGCATGATGATGTCGGTTGCATGAAGTGTGAGTTCGTCAGGGTGATCATCATCTGGAGGAGCCGAGGAGGAGTGCATCGGCATCAGGAAGAAGGTCGGGTCATGAAACTGTTGGAGTTTTCATGTTGCGAGTGCATCAGGATGTTTTAGGTCGGCATAGACTAAGTGCATGTATCGGCATCAGGATCATCTATCGGGAGAACCCATCATCCGCGTATCGCGAGTAGATGCGGGAGAGAAAGTTGAGTTTTTTTGACTAAGTGTTGAGAAGGTCATCAGGATACTGGGTGACGTCATCGTCATCAGGATATGACGTCATCGTCATCAGGATATGACGTCATCGTCATCAGGATATTGAGATATCCCCCCTATGCGAGTTTATCCTACCGTCGTTAAGTGCTTGGGTATCGGCGGAAGTCCATGGCAGGAAGTTGTGTTAACATCGTCATCAGGAGGTTTCGAAGAGAACCGGATGAATTATATCATGATGCTGTTGCCTGTGTCGTCGGCTGTTGGAGCATCGAAGGGAAGGTGCTGAAGGCGATCGTCATCAGGATATTTGAGCAACCGGATATTTGGATATCCTGCTGACGAAGGTAGTGTCGGAGATCATGATGAAGACGTTAGTGTTTGGAGCCCGATGAACAGTGCAACCGGAGGATGTGTGCGCCCGCTGAACATCATGATGATGATGTTAGGAGGAAAGCGGAGAAGGTGAATAGTAGTCGGCAGGAGGACAATTGCGAGTGTCCGAAATATGATGATGCTGACAGTATAAAGCGGAATATGATGATGATGGCGAAGATGATGATGATGAAGTTGGTCTGCAGACATTCATGCTATATGTGAAGGTTATAGTGTGGATGCCTCTGCATCATAGTGGTATCAGAGCTCAGCAAAAGGTCTGGGCTGTTGTGTGTTGATTCTGTCACCGAAAGGGCAGAGGTAGAGTTAATTGTGTGTTGTGTGTTGATTGAGAGGTTGACAAAATGCCTCCGAAAGGTACTGGTACTGCAAGGGAACTGCAGGAGATGAAGGAGAAACATGCTAGAGAGATGAGGAAGATGAAGGAGCTTGCGGAAGCACTTCAAGCCAGGCTGACAGCCCTGGAAAAGAACAAAAAGAGGGAAGTGGAAGACAGTGAGTCTGAAGAAGAAGCAGATACTGTTGAAGAGTATGAAGAGGTAGCTGAAGATCTGGATGCTGAAGACCAGAGATTGGCAAAACTGTTAAAGGCAGTGCAGAGTGAAAAACCTAAGGTAAAGGTTGATGTTACCAAGTATACTGGAAGCTTGAATGAAGATGAGTTGTTAGATTGGATTGCTGCACTTGATAATCACTTTGAGTGTGAAGATGTTGCTGAAGATCAGAAAGTAAAGATTGCAAAGACCAAGTTAGGAGGTCATGCTTTGGTATGGTGGGATTATGTACAGTCTGAGAGAAGGAAACAAGGGAAGTCTAAGATCACTTCATGGGATAAGATGGTAGCAAGGATCAAGGGTAAATTCTTGCCAAGGGATTATGAAATCCAGATGTTTAAGAAGCTGCAATTTTTAAAGCAGAAAGACAGGGATGTGAAAGCATACACTGAGGAATTTTATCTGTTAAGTATGAGATCTGGTCATCATGAGAATGAGGTAGAAAAGGTGGCTAGGTACTTGGCTGGTTTGAGGTTTAACATACAGGATGAGTTAGTGTTAGCTAACCCTAAGAATGTGGAGGATTGTTATCAAATGGCAATCAGGATTGAAGAAAAGATGAATAGAGGACATGATAAGTCCATGAGAGGAAGAGGAAACAATAGGGGAAGAGGAGCAGCCCCTGCACAAAAGCAAAACAATGAGGGTCAAGAAGACACTGGTAAAGGACAGGGACAGTCTGATTTCAGAGGTGGATGGAAAGGCAATAGAGGAAGATTTGGAGGTGGTAGAGGTTCTACTACATTTTCAGGAAAGTGTTACACCTGTGGAGAGTTTGGTCATCCATCTTTCAAATGTCCAGAAAACAAAGGTTCATCATCCAGAAATGATAGAACAAGTGACAAGAGAGTACAATTGGTACAAGAAGAGAAAGTAGAAGAAAGTGCACAGAGTTCAAACAAAGGTCCTGAGAATTTTGGATATCCAGAGAGTGGAGAATCACTGATGTTAAGGAAAACAAGTTTGCAGGCATCAAAGGATATGGTGCAAAGAAGAGCTCTTTTCAAGACCACATGCAAGAGCAAAGGTAAGGTATGTAAGGTTGTCATTGACACTGGTTCAACAGACAACATGGTATCTCAGGAAATGGTGGATAAACTGAAGCTGGAAAAGATTCCACATCCACACCCTTACAAGACATCTTGGGTGAGTGATAGGCAATCACTTTTTGTCTCTGAACAGGCATATGTGGATTTTCAGATTGGACCCTATCAGGATAGAATTTTGTGTGATATATTGCCTATGGAATGTTGTCACCTACTGCTAGGTAGACCATGGCAATTTGACAGAAGGGTACTGTATGATGGGTATGCTAATACCTACACCATCAAGAAGGATGGGAAGACTATTAAGTTGATGCCATTACAGGCAAAAGCTGCTGTACAGAAGGCAGCTCAAATCATTTTAATGGGAAAGAAGGAGTATGTGCAGATGCCTAGAGGAGCAGGCATGAAGGTAGATAAGGATACTGCAGGGAAAGGAGTTGTTCCAGACAACAAGATGAAGAAAGTTTCAGTTGTGACTGACAGAGGTCAGCAGCAGGTTCAGAAACAGGGGTGCAAACAGCAACCATCAGTTGAGAAGAATGACACAGATGTTGTCATAGTTGGGACTATTGCTTGTCCTATGAAGTTTGCCAGGAAGATACAGTTGAACACCACAGAGGCAGTCCAGACAGAGGTTCTGGTCAGACAATCTGACAAACACAGAGACAACCTGAGAAGGGCCTACATCAACAGGCATGAGGATTTACTTGCCAGAAAGCAAGTTAGAGTTCAGATGGCTTGGAGCAGCCAAGAGACAGCAGCAGATAAAGCTGGAGCAGGTTAGACTATTGACAAAGCAAAGTGTAAGGGTGGAGGACTTCCACATGCTAAACTCATGGGACATGAGTTCTTTTCTGTTGGGGAGTATGGTGCAGGAGCACCTACCTGACAGCTGGCCTTCATAAGGCAGTTAGTAGTTTAGGTCTTGTTTGTGTTTCCAAGAAGGTCTGTTAGACCAATTGCATGTAATAAGGTCATGCTGATCATGATAAGATCATGCTGACCAGGCTTTTGCTATTTTTAGCTAGTTTGTTAAGACAGTTGTCATGATGCATGTTCGGTGGGATCTCCCAGCCGCTTAGAGAGTTCCCAGCCGCTTGGAGTCGGGTCAGTAGTACTCGTAGGAAAGTCTTTATAAGCATGAGGATCGTTTGATATTGGATATACAGACAGATATCATCGATCGGCAGTCTAGTATTGCATTAAGGAGGTTGAGTGTTCTGTGTGAGGAACATCATATTGTATTGCATCTTTGAATCAATAACGATCCTGTTTGTGTACTTGCTCTGGTTGGATTCCTTTGTGTAATCAATTTGCTGGTTTGAGAGGGTTTCATGGATTTCCTGATCCATTCCACCGGTTGACTCATCTGATCGGTGGAATGGTAATGTACAGTAGGTTAGTAGGTAGTTTGTTTTCCGTTTGCATGCAGGTGTGCAGGATTGCGGTCGCCAGATCTTGAGAAGCCTAGCATCCTCATGTGCTAGGTCAAGTTGAGTTGATTGAGTTAGAAGATCACCCTGAGGTTAGATCGGGTCATCCCTGGAGGATCGGCGAAGTGAAACTTTGCAAAAGCTGAAGGTTCGTGAAGACGGCATCATCAGGATATTTCTGCAAATATCCTGCAGATAGTTCGGATATTCGTCATCCGGATAAGTGGAGGAGATCGGCATGATGATGTCGGTTGCATGAAGTGTGAGTTCGTCAGGGTGATCATCATCTGGAGGAGCCGAGGAGGAGTGCATCGGCATCAGGAAGAAGGTCGGGTCATGAAACTGTTGGAGTTTTCATGTTGCGAGTGCATCAGGATGTTTTAGGTCGGCATAGACTAAGTGCATGTATCGGCATCAGGATCATCTATCGGGAGAACCCATCATCCGCGTATCGTGAGTAGATGCGGGAGAGAAAGTTGAGTTTTTTTGACTAAGTGTTGAGAAGGTCATCAAGATATTGGGTGACGTCATCGTCATCAGGATATGACGTCATCGTCATCAGGATATTGAGATATCCCCCCTATGCGAGTTTATCCTGCCGTCGTTAAGTGCTTGGGTATCGGCGGAAGTCCGTGGCAGGAAGTTGTGTTAACATCATCATCAGGAGGTTTCGAAGAGAACCGGATGAATTATATCATGATGCTGTTGCCTGTGTCGTCAGCTGTTGGAGCATCGAAGGGAAGGTGCTGAAGGCGATCGTCATCAGGATATTTGAGCAACTGGATATTTGGATATCCTGCTGACGAAGGTAGTGTCGGAGATCATGATGAAGACGTTAGTGTTTGGAGCCTGATGAACAGTGCAACCGGAGGATGTGTGCGCCCACTGAACATCATGATGATGATGTTAGGAGGAAAGCGGAGAAGGTGAATAGTAGTCGGCAGGAGGACAATTGCGAGTGTCCGAAATATGATGATGCTGACAGTATAAAGCGGAATATGATGATGATGGCGAAGATGATGATGATGAAGTTGGTCTGCAGACATTCATGCTATATGCGAAGGTTATAGTGTGGATGCCTCTGCATCAGAAGGAGAAGCTTTTGCAGAGGCCATCAAAGAGGTTCATGATCAAGTCAAGACCCAATTGCAGCAAACCACTTTGAAGTATAAGGAATATGCTGATAAAAAGAAGAAAGATGTACAGTTTGATGTTGGAGATTTGGTATGGGTTCATTTGAAGAAGGACAGACTTCCTAAGGGAAAATATACTAAACTCATGCAGTGAAAAGTTGGACCATGTCAGATTTTGCACAAGCATGGACAGAATGCTTATGAGATACAACTCCCACCTGATCTTGGTTTGTCCCTTATATTCAATGTATGTGATTTAACTCCATACAAGTCTAATCCAGATGCAGATCAGGATCTCCTACAGGATACAGTCGATGATGACATTCCCAAGCATGATCCTCCACAGTTGCAGAAGGTTTTGGACACCAGAGTGGTCAAACAGACCCGAAACAAACAGTACTTGGAGTATCTAGTATCTTGGAAGGGAAAACCTAATTCTGAAGCAGTATGGATGACTGAAGAGTAGATCCAGAAACATGGTGTAGATCTTCATACTCTCATCTCAAGTGGACTTGAGATTTCTTCTTCTGGGGAGTATGGTGTAGGAGCACCCCTACAAGATAGGATATAGTCTGCATGATAGGACATTAGTCTATTTTTAGCATGTTTGATTTCATAATGTAATAAGGTCCATTGGACCAAAGCATATGTATTAGATCGGCCTAGGAGAGTGTGCAAGCAGTTAGAGTTCGTGATCAGGTAGTATGAGCTGTCCTCTCCCAGCCGCTTGGAAGCTCCCAGCCGCTGGGAATCGAGTTGGTAGTACTCGTAGGATATTGCTATAAATAACTCAGATCAGTTAGGGTTTGGGAGATCAGAGAATATCATATCATATCAAGGAGAGTAGTAGTTGTGTTATGTTGTACTGGTGATTGAGTGAGATCCAGAGATCAGTCCAGACATTGTGAAACATTATTGTAGAAACAGGACATTTGTGTTTCATCCGAATAAGATCTCATCAATTGCATTATCTGGTTTATCAGCTGTTTATGTTTTGAATTTTTGTTCTGATTACAAGTTGATGGATTCTTTCAACCCTTCCACCGGTTGATTCTGTGAATCGGTGGAATGGTCATGCATGTTAGTTTAGGTTGTATTTTAGTTTTTTGTTTATGCATTTCATTATTTGAGAGATCAGTTGGTAGCATGCTGTGAATCAACCTAGCATCCTCATGTGCTAGGGTTTAGGAAGATAAACTGTTAAGTTTAGATTTGAAGGTGATCCGGCCCGATCATCATATTTTCTTTGTGAAATTGTGCGGTTCTGTGAGTTTGCATGCAACTGACGGATATATAGGGATCCGCATGTGCTTTTCCAGCCGGAGTGAATCGCATCGACAACTATGAGTATATTGCTATCCGGATTGGGTTATGAAGCTGACAAAGATTGTATGTTTCAAGTGCATCAGGATGATATAGGTTGGATATATACTCAGTGTGTATATCATCGTCAGGATCATCTTTCATGTGTACCCATCATCCGCATATTGCTATCGCATGCAGGAGTGAAAGTTCACTTTTTCGGCTAAGGACCGGAAAGATCATCATCAGGATATTGAAAAGATCACCCGATATTTCATTATCATGCTGCGGAGGATATAAGGATCTTATATCCGGATGACATCATCATCAGGATATTGCGAATATCACCCTATGCAAGTTTATCCTGCTGTCGCTAAGTGTTTTGGCATCGGCGTAAGTCATCGGCATAAAGTTTGGTTAACATCATCAGGATGTTTCAATATGATCGGATAAGTCATATCCTGATGCTGTTGTTTGAGTAGTCAGATATCGGGGTGACGTAAGCATCGAAGGAAAGGTGCTTGAAGTTGTCGTCATCAGGATATATCGGAGGAACCGGATATTTTATATCCTGCTGATGAAGGTGATGCTGAACATCATGATGATGAAGGTAGAGGTTGGCGGTAAGATGAACAGTGAACATTAGGAGGATGTTTGCGCTTGCCGAATATCATGATGATGCTGACTGGTGAAAGGCAAAAAGCGGAGGAAGTGAACAGTAGTCAGCAGGAGGATATTTCATGCTCGTCCAAAATATGATGATGCTGTCTGTGTTAGCAAGAAATATGATGATGATGATAAGCCGATAGGTATTATAACATGCTGGTTGTATTAATGACTCCTCCTTCCCATTTGTAAGCTCCCGTTGCGCGTTTACCTCTGCATCATGGTGGAATGCCTTGTTATATTCATTCGAAACTTAATTGAAATCTGTTTGCTAAAATATTAAGGGCTCATTTCAAAGCTGTTGTATATGTACATGTCTTTTGCATACTTAATGAAAGAGAAGAGTATTAGATTACAAATCTTCGTAAATCCTGAGTAATCTGTGTTTGAATTCTAGATATGTGCTTTGATTAGTTGCGTCCCTTGGAGTGCTCATCATGTTGCATGTATTGTTTTCATTCATTATCCTCTGAAGTTTGCATCAACTGTGTCTAGCTGTGGAATGTCCTGGTGAACATATGGTTTGATTTCTTCTCCTCATAACAGTATCAAGCATGTATGTGGATCAAAAGCTAAAGGTTCAACTTGATTAGAAGTATTTCTTTTAATTTCTTTCAATTTTAGAGCATCTCACCATCACAATTGCAAATAATTGATAATCTTAAGCAAATAACGCAAATATGCAGACATCTCGTAGGTAATTGCAAATATTTAGCATATTTGAATAAAAAAGCATGCACAATTGAAAATCTCATGCAAAGATCGAGGTATTACTACATCTTTCCATCAAATAACTGCATAATTTGACTTCTCTGTAAAGAATTTCTACAGAAATGTCATGATGATGGCGCACTTTCACGTAAGGCCCCAAAATGGAAACATCAATTCACATTAACTACTGAGTAACGTCAGTCGATTAAGACCTAATCACCGGAGACTTGGGATCATGAATTCTCTGAATTCACTGTATCTTTCAAGATGGATAAGGGTTAATGTGTACTTTTATTCTATGTTTGTTTGTGACTAACATCATGACCAACAATTACCCAATCATCACCCTCTATACTCTTCAACTTTGCATCCTTGTTTGCTGCCTCAACATCTTCTTCTATTGTGGTGGTTACATCCTCATTGTTCTTGTCTTTCTCAATCTTCATGTACTCCTTTCCAAACATGACTACTTTAGCTTCTTTGGTCTACTCCTCAGTATTCTCCTACAGTGGTGTTAGTTTAAAATTAGTCCCATCCTTTTCTATAGTGTAAGTATTATACCTTCCATCATATATGGCATGCCTATCATACTACTAAGGTCTCCCTAATAACAAATAATAACAAATCATAGGCACCACATCACAAAGGATTTCATCCCTATAGCCACCAATATTAAATTCAACAAAAGCTTGTTCTCTTACCAAAATTGACTGATTATCATTCAACCAGGATGCTTTATATGGTGCTTCATGATGAATCCTTACAAAATTTAGCTTATCCACCATTTCTATGGAAACCATGTTATCAGTAGAACCATAATCTATCACAACTTTACATACATTTTCTTTACATTTGTAGGCTGTCTTGAATAATGATCTCCTTGGAGTCTTCTCCTTTAATTGAGCATACCTTTCTTTCAACTCTCTGATTTCTTTTGCTATGGTATCTTCTGGATGCATCTTGACTCTTCAAATTCCACTGTCAAACTTCAATCTTCAACTCTTCCAATGATATACTACCTATGCTCTAATACCACTTGATACAGAGTAGGGGAAGGTGTTCAAACTGTCCTCAAATGTATTTTGTTTGATCATGTAAGAAGCTTGTTGTCCTCTTACAATGCAAGCTAGAAAGGTAGGCAAAAAGAGCCATTTCATGGTTTTGAATACATAAACTACTTATCAAACCTCCCAACCACCTTGGACCACACTAAGTTGACCAGGAGATACTCACTAAACTCACAACACACCCTGAATGCTTATTTCACCTATCATTTCTTCACATCTTGACCTTCTTGCTCGTAGCCCTTGAAAAGAGGTTTTTGAAGTATATCTCATAGAAAATGGACCAAACCCATGAACCAACTATATTTTATGATACCCATTAGGCTCCTCTCTAACATATATTTCATACAACATAGATTGTTTTTAGACATGTGCCCCAAAACAGGACTGTTCTTGCTATCCTTAGGCCTAATTAGGCCTTCGCACCAAAGCAAGTGTGTGGAAATCTTGGCCCACACTGCAAATTCTTGTTCTAAGGTGATTGGGATGTTTAAATATGATGGATTATGCTGGTTCTATGGTTCTAACCACCACACAAACTATTTTTCCTTCGAAGTCTCACTCTACCTATGCTTGGATTGTCTAATACATAGAGATATTAGACTTCATGCACCCAAATCTACCTTTTTGTTCTAATCCCTTTCTCTTGCACAAAACCCAATTGAAAAAACAACCTAACTAAAGCCACTCCACCCATTTTGAGTTTATAGTACAAGTGGAAAAGGCCAAAAATCCATTGATCTCACTAAAACCCTCAAAACAAGGGTTTAAGACTCACTTTCACAAAAATAGAGATAAAATGTTTAAGCTATAATGAAAATATCTGCAACTTAACTCAAATGAAGGTTAAGAACATTCTTCAAGAGATTTTAGACATTTTCCCTCATGACTGGGCCATACGGACAAGTACAGGAGGCTAGAACAACGAAATAACGGTTGGAACAACAATTTTCACAATAGGAACAACAGAAATCAAACTTTTTTTTTGTATTCTTTCAAACTCCAAACTTCTTCTCCACATTATGAAAGGTTAAAAATGAATCAAAAACATAGTTTTTATCCTTATCTCTCCATTACATTCATTCCCATCGTGGGAAAAGCCTGAAAAATAGGCATGAACAACATACACTGCTATCTGTTGGTCATGATGTTAGTCATTCACAAACATAGAATAAAAGTTACACAACAACCTTTACTCATCTTGAAAGATACGATGAATTCAGAGAATTCATGATCCCAAGTCTCCGTTGATTAGGTCTTAATCTACTGACGTTACTCAGTGGTTGATGTGTGTTGCTGTTTTCCATTCAGGGGCCTTACGTATTTCTGCAAAGTTCATCATTATTTCTTCAAATATCCTGCTCTATATGTCTGCTCTGCATAAATCTCCAATAATTCTACCTTTGCACTGTGAATTTAGTCAAATAATGTGCTTATAGGCTGATATTTGCATGCTTTCTACCATTATTTGCAATTCTTTGCATGATATTTTCAATACTACATGCATTTAACTCAAATATGCTAATGATTTTCAGTTACCTACGGGATTTCAGCATATTTCTCTGTTTCTGCTTATTATTTATCATGATTTGCAGTTATGATGATGAATTTATGAAATTAAAAAAAAGGAAAAGGGTTAAAGAATGAGATTCCCAAAACTACTTGACTTAGATCACTGATCCACATACAAGCTCCCATACATGCAATGAAAAGAAGGAAACTAGAATCATACTTCACCAGGACATTCCACAAATCCGCATGATCTAGTGCAAATCTTCAAAGGAAAAGTTGATAACAACATGTAATGAAATGAAAGCGCTTCTAGTTGAACACAGCATTCACCAGTACATATCCAGAAATCAACATGAAGATTACGTAAAATTTACAATCAGGATGTAATCTAAAACTTCATATCCATTCAGTATGCTCAAGAACAGGTACATTTACAGTGATCTGAAGAAAGAACCTTGACATTTCAACAATTCTATCATCATTAGTCTCAGTAATCCGATCTCCTAATTGATTCTACAGTAATCAGCCTTAATGTCAGATATTTCTATCTATTTTTTTGTTCCCCCCTATTACAGCTTAGGATCTGGCTCTTATATAGAACAAATGCCAGAAAACAGTTACAATGATCCAAGGATCAGGATCCTCTCATAATAATCAACGGTCCAGATGAAAAGCACATGCTTCGCCAGTTGGCAAATGTACAGCTGGCACAGAATATTCCAGCATCTTTGATTTGATTCGGTCTCCAGCTGGCAAACAGCATATTTGACAATATCCTCCTCACTTCTGGTTCATGTTGCCTCCATGTGCAACTTTGTAATTATCAGCTTCAGCAGCTCTAACAGCATCATGACTTCCTGCAAGTAAACAGACAAACATTAAGTTCATCATCATGTGGATAAACAACAGGAATTAAAACGTTTTATTCAACAGGCCTAAAAAATGTACAACTACAGGCAATCGGGCTTTCAAATTTCTATCGCTCCATTTTCCCGCCCATTTTCTTGTATATCGGGCTCCAAATATGATCATGTATGTATCGGCGTGACTACACACTGTCGGAATGACAATTTTACATTAGGCCGACGGCATAACTTATACCGACGCCAAAAAATCATGATGATGTCCATCCATCGGGAAGACATGTTCTATCGGCATGATAACTCAAGATAAGGCCGATAGCAAGACTTAAAAAACTTTCGTCTGCATGATATTTTGGAAATATGATGCTCCCCCTTCCGAATGTCCTGATGACATCACCGTCATGTTTCGCTTCTGTATATTGGGGAAAAGAAAGACATCATCATCATCATCATGTCGAAGGAAAATAGGAGGATATGAAATATGATCCTGCTGCTGAGGAAAGGAATATCATGGTGACGTCATGGTCATATTCGGGCTTCATTAAAATGTAAAAGATGACATCACCATCATGTTTAGTTAAAATCAAGGGATAAATGTAATATCGGGTCACCTAAGGAAGATGATCAGGTGGTGAATGTAATATGACCCCTTTGCGGCCAAGGTAACCCTCTCGAAAGATCAGGATGATGATGATCATCAGGATATCCGGGGCTTTTGTTTAAACTTGAAATATGATGTCATCATCATATTCGCGAACCGGATCATGTTTTGGAAAATATCCTGCCGAAGGGAAATGTGATGATGATGTCATCCTGATATTTGCTTCTTCATTTATCAGATCGGGATGACGTCATCAGGATATTAGCAAAAGGTCATATTTCTCGGCAGGAGGACATTACGAAATATCGGGTAGACAAACAAGATCATGATGATCTTGACAACATGACAGGATAAAAATATGATGATCCTCCTCATCGAATATCATGATGACGTAACCATCATATTCCGCCTTCGAAGCATGAGGATGAGTTGAGGTCATCATCAGGTTAGCACTAGGGTGATATTTAAAATATGATCATGCTAAGGAATGGAATATCACCCCCCCTTAAAAGATAGGGTGATCATCATGATCATGCAAAAGGAGATCAGGAGGATATGATGACGTCATCATCATATAGCGAATATCAGCAAATATGAGCCTCCCTTGAAAGATCAGGATGATGACCCTCCGATAGGACTTTGACATGCACATGCAAATTATGCAGATGGTGGACTTTCTAAGCAGGGTGATATTGTAATATCAGCATGATATTATAATATCAGGTGATGTTATAATATCATGATGCTCGTTGTTATGAAATATGACCCTCTTAAAATCATGATGCTCACGATGCACCTAAGGTTATTTGACGGGTAGAGGGCACTATCACCTAAGATTGACGTCCGGATATTTCGACTGCATGATTTTTATCAGGTGATAGATCAAGATCAGGATGACCTTGACAACATGACTGAGGATATAAAAATATGATGATCCTCCTGCGAATATCAAGTTTGACCAAAACATTGACTGCTCATAACTCCCTCATATGGACAAATTTTCAGGTGATGTAAAAGGCAAACCTGCATGGAATTTCAAGCTCTTTCTAAATATGAGGTCATAGAAACAAAATATGAACTTTGACAAACTGACCTCATGATGATGACCAACCTCATCCTGACCTTCATGATGATGATGCACCTGACTCATTTTTACCAAACCGCCAGAAAGCAGACAACACAAGCCAAGCCAAAAGTTGGGTCCCTGTTTTGCCAAGTTAAAATGGGGCGTGTTGTGTAACCACACAACAACTTGCCACCAAAGAAAACAACAAAATTCAAATAATTCAAAAGGTGAGGATAAGTTAAAACATAAATTTCCAACTCCTATTAAGCATGAGCATCCTAATCCTTTCTAACTGGTATCATGTTCATCAATGTAACAATGAATTGATAAGGGATCAATTGTGTGCATGTGTTTCATATACTCATCTTGAAAGTAAGTTGAATAAGTCAGTGACTGGTGTTAAGCTACGTAGTTTGGTTCATCCCTTATAGCCAACCGGATAGAGCCTTGCTGCCAGCAGGCGTCCATAGCCCCGGCAAGGTTATCGTTGCAATTCTCCTAAGTAGAGCCCCACTGCCAGCAAGCGTCTATAGCTCCGGTAGAGTTACTTAGATGACTTAATCTGGATTTCAGAAAATCCATTTTATTATTTTATTTATTTTATATTTTGAATTTAATTCTTAAGATATAACAGTTGTAGCCTCATGATACAAGGAATGGTCACTTGTTGAAATTAAGTTGAGAATTGCAATGGTAGCAAGGGCAACCTTTAGATTTTTCACTTAACACCTACACTGATATGTTCAACAAACCCAAGGCTGTTAGGTGTGTCATTGTGAGGATCACCTTGACTCAAGAAAAGTAGTACTGATGAATATGATACCACAGACCTGATCAAGAATACCTATACTGATATGAATTACAACCTATGTAAAAAATTATATCCAACTTTTGAATTCTAACAATTTATGTAGTGTTCTTAAGTAACAAGGTGCACCAGTTTTCCCCAACCAAAACAAAGACTCAACAATGCAAAACACAAAGCAACCTGTACAAACAGCTAACCTACAAAAGGAAACAATAGAAAGCAAAACAAGCAACCTGTACAAACAGCTAACCTACAAAAGGAAACAACAGAAAGCAAAACAAGAAAGCAAACTGTACAAACAACTAACCTACAAAATTATATACCAACCACTACCAGGCAAACAAAAACTAGAAAATGACCCAAATACACCTGTATTTGCATACTTCTTTTGATTGTGCAGGAGCATTAGGGTATTAGTTATGGTTCTCAACCTAGCAAATTTATCTTTATATTCTGAAAAATATTCTGATATTCTGAATTCACTGTATTCAACAGAATGACTCTTGATGATCAGCAACTGAGGAAGCTCATCATGTTCATGATTAATCCATATGCATGTCGTATCTCCTGAATTTCCATAATCAAAATAGTATTCAACATCATTTACTATGGAAAGGAGAAATACAACCTGGTGTATTTCTGATTTTGTTGGACATGCTTCTTCATTGGCAGCTGATCTTCCATTTGTCATTATATTTTCCCTGCTTGGCTCAATGTCTGGTCTCATTTCAAATTGAAGGATGTATGGCTCTTGATGTATTAATTCTCCATCTTTATCCAACCTTATCCCTTCATTCTGGATGTTCAGTTTATCCTCCAGTTCAGGAAACTTCTCAATATTTTCTTCAATTTCCTACACATCAGCATCTAAATAAGTATCTTTATGATCATAACTTGATATACAGAAATTTATCATTTCTAAATCATGTGACTGTAAAAGAGAAACAACTTTCACTTGATAAGGACACTCCCCTGTTTCATTTTCAAAATATTTCTGGAGTGACATCTGATTATGCACAACAACTCCAAAGTCTTCTACATCTTCATCTTTCAGGAATTGTTCATTAAATAATTCACATCTTTTATCTAGTAAAGTGCCTGGTTCCATTAACCTGCAACATTCTTGCATTTGATCATTCAATTCAAAGAAGTCAGGTAATAAATCAGCATTTATTTTCTTCTCTATGACTCCCTGAGTTACTATCATAGGAACTTCATCATCAGGAATGAATTTCAATTGCTCTACTATCTGCTTACACTTCTCTTTACCATAGAATGACTCCAGGAAAGATGTTTCATCTTCTTTATCAAAATTATTAGGATCAGAATCAAAAATATTATCCTGATGAGTGATTTCTTCTCTAAAATTTTCACAAGATTCATACCTGCATACTGACTGATCCTTACTTGTATTAGGAAGTAGAGAACTCCTATCAATCTCACCATAAAATGAATCCAGGAAAGATGTTTCCTCTTCATTACCTTCTGGAACTGATTCAGCTATTGTATTTTTTAGAATCTTTTTCAACATGATCAAGCAAGGGTAGCAATCTCTCTTTGAATGCTCTTCATCATGTAATCTGCACCAGCTTTCAATCAAGACATCATCAGTGGATAAACCTAATATTTGACTACACTGTATATTTCTAGACAAGTATAATTCAAAATCCTCAGATCGGTCCACTTCAGTGTCAAGACAATTAATAACTTCTGGTGCTGCATCTTCTTGTTGCTCCAGAATTTCCTCATTTTCCTGGCAAATTTCGGCCCTGAACACATCCAGACAGAATATTAGTCCTTTCAAGTATAAATCCAACCTTGTAAGGAAAGTTAAACAATTAATTTCACTGTGTTCCACAGTCTGGTGTATCCTGCAACAGGTGGATAAACCAAAGTTAGACAAACTGTGAGGGTAAAGCTGCTTACTCAAAGTTTCCTGAAATAAAGGAATGTTAACTTGACAATTGCCTTCATATACATCCATCAAAATGAGACTCTATTTTTCAATTTTTTTAGTATTTTGAAATTTTAAGGAGATCCATCATATCTCAGAATAAAACTTGAAAGTCCAGAAAATTAAACTAATCTTTGATGTTTCAAGCTAGATCTTGGCAAAGGTGCAACCAAAACATCTCAGATAAGAGATATTTGCAGACATTTAACTCAAATGCCAAAATATTTATGCAATATTTGCAGAAATCCAGAAATTCACAGCTTTGGCCCTCCTTCTAGCGCCAATTTATGTTGCGTTAGGAGCGAGGGGCCTGCAGATTAATTGCAAGAGGTAGGGCAAGCGGGGGATATCACTTCAACTGAAAAGAATTTATTTGCTGAGAAACAGCTCAGCCCTCCTTCTAGCGCCAATTTATGTTGGTCATGATGTTAGTCATTCACAAACATAGAATAAAAGTTACACAACAACCTTTACTCATCTTGAAAGATACGATGAATTCAGAGAATTCATGATCCCAAGTCTCCGTTGATTAGGTCTTAATCTACTGACGTTACTCAGTGGTTGATGTGTGTTGCTGTTTTCCATTCAGGGGCCTTACGTATTTCTGCAAAGTTCATCATTATTTCTTCAAATATCTTGCTCTATATGTCTGCTCTGCATAAATCTCCAATAATTCTACCTCTGCACTGTGAATTTAGTCAAATAATGTGCTTACAGGCTAATATTTGCATGCTTTCTACCATTATTTGCAATTCTTTGCATGATATTTTCAATACTACATGCATTTAACTCAAATATGCTAATGATTTTCAGTTACCTACGGGATTTCAGCATATTTCTCTGTTTTTGCTTATTATTTATCATGATTTGCAGTTATGATGATGAATTTATGAAATTAAAAAAAAGGAAAAGGGTTAAAGAATGAGATTCCCAAAACTACTTGACTTAGATCACTGATCCACATACAAGCTCCCATACATGCAATGAAAAGAAGGAAACTAGAATCATACTTCACCAGGACATTCCACAAATCCGCATGATCTAGTGCAAATCTTCAAAGGAAAAGTTGATAACAACATGTAATGAAATGAAAGCGCTTCTAGTTGAACACAACATTCACCAATACATATCCAGAAATCGACATGAAGATTACATAAAATTTACAATCAGGATGTAATCTGAAACTTCATATCCATTCAGTATGCTCAAGAACAGGTACATTTACAGTGATCTGAAGAAAGAACCTTGACATTTCAACAATTCTATCCTCATTAGTCTCAGTAATCCGATCTCCTAATTGATTCTACAATAATTGGCCTTAATGTCAGATATTTCTATCTATTTTTTTGTTCCGCCCCTATTACAGCTTAGGATCTGGCTCTTATATAGAACAAATGCCAGAAAACAGTTACAATGATCCAAGGATCAGGATCCTCTCATAATAATCAACGGTCCAGATGAAAAGCACATGCTTCGCCAGTTGGCAAATGTATAGCTGGCACAGAATATTCCAGCATCTTTGATTTGATTTGGTCTCCAGCTGGCAAACAACATATTTGACAATATCCTCCTCACTTCTGGTTCATGTTGCCTCCATGTGCAACTTTGTAATTATCAGCTTCAGCAGCTCTAACAGCATCATGACTTCCTGCAAGTAAACAAACAAACATTAAGTTCATCATCATGTGGATAAACAACAGGAATTAAAACGTTTTATTCAACAGGCCTAAAAAATGTGCAACTACAGGCAATTGGGCTTTCAAATTTCTATCGCTCCATTTTCCTGCCCATTTTCTTGTATATCGGGCTCCAAATATGATCATGTATGTATCGGCGTGACTACACACTGTCGGAATGACAATTTTACATTAGGCCGACGGCATAACTTATACCAACACCAAAAAATCATGATGATGTCCATCCATCGGGAAGACATGTTCTATCTGCATGATAACTCAAGATAAGGCCGATAGCAAGACTTAAAAAACTTTCGTCTGCATGATATTTTGGAAATATGATGATCCCCCTTCCGAATGTCCAGATGACGTCACCGTCATGTTTCGCTTCTGTATATTGGGGAAAAGAAAGACATCATCATCATCATCATGTCGAAGGAAAATAGGAGGATATGAAATATGATCCTGCTGCTGAGGAAAGGAATATCATGGTGACGTCATGGTCATATTCGGGCTTCATTAAAATGCAAAAGATGATGTCACCATCATGTTTAGTTAAAATCAGGGGATAAATGTAATATCGGGTCACCTAAGGAAGATGATCAGGTGGTGAATGTAATATGACCCCTTTGCGGCCAAGGTAACCCTCTCAAAAGATCAGGATGATGATGATCATCAGGATATCCGGGGCTTTTGTTTAAACTTAGAATATGACATCATCATCATATTCACGAACCGGATCATGTTTTGGAAAATATCCTGCCGAAGGGAAATGTGATGATGATGTCATCCTGATATTTGCTTCTTCGTTTATCAGATCGGGATGACGTCATCAGGATATTAGCAAAAGGTCATATTTCTCGGCAGGAGGATATTACGAAATATCGGGTAGACAAACAAGATCATGATGATCTTAACAACATGACAGGATAAAAATATGATGATCCTCCTCATCGAATATCATGATGACGTAACCATCATATTCCGCCTTCGAAGCATGAGGATGAGTTGAGGTCATCATCAGGTTAGCGCTAGGGTGATATTTAAAATATGATCATGCTAAGGAATGGAATATCACCCCCCTTAAAAGATAGGGTGATCATCATGATCATGCAAAAGGAGATCAGGAGGATATGATGACGTCATCATCATATAGCGAATATCAGCAAATATGACCCTCCCTTGAAAGATCAGGATGATGACCCTCCGATAGGACTTTGACATGCGCATGCAAATTATGCAGATGGTGGACTTTTTAAGCAGGGTGATATTGTAATATCAGCATGATATTATAATATCGGTTGATGTTATAATATCATGATGCTCGTTGTTATGAAATATGACCCTCTTAAAATCATGATGCTCACGATGCGCCTAAGGTTATTTGACGGGTAGAGGGCACTATCACCTAAGATTGACGTCTGGATATTTCGACTGCATGATTTTTATCGGGTGATAGATCAAGATCAGGATGACCTTGACAACATGACTGAGGATATAAAAATATGATGATCCTCCTGCGAATATCAGGTTTGACCAAAACTTTGACTGCTCATAACTCCCTCATATGGACGAATTTTCAGGTGATGTAAAAGGCAAACCTGCATGGAATTTCAAGCTCTTTCTAAATATGAGGTCATAGAAACAAAATATGAACTTTGACAAACTGACCTCATGATGATGACCAACCTCATCCTGACCTTCATGATGATGATGCACCTGACTCATTTTTACCAAACCGCCAGAAAGCAGACAACACAAGCCAAGCCAAAAGTTGGGTCCCTGTTTTGCCAAGTTAAAATGGGGCGTGTTGTGTAACCACACAACACTATCCCACTAAAAACAGTCATAAAAAGAACATGCTAATTTTAACCTACACTCTCACCACTCTCTTAAACATGCCATAAGTGGCTTAGATACATGGGGAGTGGTCTTATATAGACCTTTATTACATCAATAATGAAATAAAACTCCACATATAATCCTATTGAGACTAAAAGCTCCACCTAGGCTCATATTGAGAGCAAAAAATAAAAAATAGACATGGTGCTCCTACACCACTTAAGATGGACCTAAAGAAGGTGAGGGCTATCATTGAATGGCCTACACCAAGGAGTGCTATTGAGGTACGATCTTTTCAAGGTTTGGCAAGTTTTTATTAAAAATTTATCAAGAATTTTAGTAACATATGTGCACCCCTAACTGAAACAATGAGAAGGGATAGAAAAGAGTTTGGATGGACTATAGGAGCAGCCAAGAGTTTTGATACATTGAAGCAGAAAGTAATAGAGGAACCTATATTGGCACTTCTAGATTTCAATAAGGTATTTTAGGTAGATTGTGATGCTAGTGGCAGTGCTATAGGAGCTGTTTTGAGTCAAGAAGGTAAGCCCATTGCCTATTTTAGTGAGAAGCTTAATGATGCCAAGAAAAAGTGTTCTGTTTATGATCAAGAGTTTTATGCAATAGTATAGGCTTTGAAGAAATGGAGACATTATTTGTTGCCAGAAGAGTTTGTTTTATATACTGATCATCAGGCTTTACAATATATTAATAGTCAAGGAAAGTTGAACTAGAGGCACTTAAAATGGGTTGAGTTTTTGTACAGCTATACTTTTGTGTTGAAGCATAGGAATAGGAAGTCCAACAGAGTTGCAAATGCCTTGAGTAGAAAGTAAATTTTGTTGACAAAAATTAAGATGGAGGTTGTTGGGTTTGATGAGATAAAAAGTTGTATCTTGAAGATCTAGATTTTGCAGAGGCTTGAAAAGATTGTTTGGAACCTATTACTTTGGATAGGACAAAATGGTTGGATTTCATAATCCAAGATGGCATGTTGTTTAGAGGAAGCTAGTTGTGCATTCTGAGGAGTTCCATGAGAGAGAACCTGATTAAGGAAAAGCATTGTGGGGGATTAGTTGGACACTTTGGTCGAGATAAGACCATTGCTATTATTGGTGAGCACTATTATTGGCCATAGTTATAGCAGGATGTGAGGAAATTTGTGTAGAGTTGTAGAGTGTATTAGATGGTGAAAGGAACAAGTCAAAATATAGGGCTATATCAGCCATTACCTGTACTAGAGAAGCCATGGGATGATATTAGTAAGGATTTTTTTCTTGGTTTACCAAAGACATAGAGAGGACATGATTCCATTTTTGTGGTGGTGGACAGATTCTCAAAGATGACACATTTCATTCCTTGTAAGAAGACTAATGATGATGTTCATATTGCGGAGTTATTTTTCAAGGAGGTGGTGAGACTACATGGTCTACCTAAGAGCATTGTTTTAGATCAAGATACCAAGTTTGTTGGTTATTTTTGGAGGACATTGTGGAAGAAGTTGAAGACATATTTGAAGTTCAGTTCTGTACACCATCCATAGACTAATGGACAGACAGAAGTAGTGAATAGGAGTTTGGGTAACCTACTACGATGCTTAGTAGGAGATAAGCCCAAGGGATGGGATTTGATTTTACCATAGGCATAATTTGCTTACAAAAATTCTATCAATACGAGCATAGGTAAATCAACATTCCAGATTCTTTATGGGAGTAGTCTAAGAAATGCTTTAGAGTTGAGGAAGCTGGACAAGGGAGAAAAGACAAGTGCCGAAGTCGAAGACTTTGTAGAACACTTGAAGAATTTGCATGAAAAGGTGAGAAAGCACATCAATAAGATGAGTACTTAGTACAAGGCTAAGGTAGATTAGAAGAGAAGATATAAGGAGTTTCAAGTAGGAGATGAAGTCATGGTTCACTTGAGAAAAGAGAGGTTTCTAGTTCGAACTTATAATAAGTTAAAAATGAAGAAATTTGGACCATGCAGGATTCTACAAAAGCATGATTTAGTAAATGAATATGAGGTAGAGTTTCCAAATGGGATCCACATTTCCCCTGTGTTTAATATTTTTAATTTAATAGAATATCATGAAGGTGGAATAGAGGATGGACCAACAGAAGGACAATGGAGTATTTCAACATCTACTTCAACAGAGGAGATAGAAGAGATCTTGGATAGCCATGTGGGAAGAAGTACTTAGAATAGGCAATATGAAGAATATTTGGTGAAGTGGAAAGGAAGGCCTATTGAAGATTCTTCCTGGTTATCTAAGGTAGAAGTTGACCATTTAGGGTTTTCCTCAAACACTTGAGATGTGACAAGGTCACTTCTCAAAATTACCCTGGGTGTCTGATGTAGGAGCATCTAGAGGTGTAAGAGCAATCTTGCATCACCCAAAAAAAGATGTTGATTCAAAATCGTTGATGTTGTTTCCCTTTCTTTTCAAAATTAGTGTTTTTGGTTCCATACTCACTTGTTCATAATGATGTAGAACTTTTAGTTTTCCAAACTGCTAAAATAGCAAACTCCTATTTTTGGAAAGTTTGCATTTGGGCATGAATTGAAGCAAAAATTTACAGGAATCTTCATAAATGAAAAATAAGACCTTCGGCAAAAGAATTAGCAAAGATCATTTGTGACCTAAAATATATTAAAGTTTCTGTTTCCTGAAAAACCCTTGAAAATTATTCAAAGTCAGGTTTGAGGCACTAAATGGTCTTGTATGGGCCTGAAAATGGGTAGAACCAGAAAAGCAAGTTCTTAGTGCATAGAGCACTCCACGAGATTTTTGGTGCTTTAAATGGTTTGTCAATCAGACACCTGGATCAAAAGTTATGGCTCCCGGAAGCTGACCTATTTTTGGAGGGAGATGCAAAATTCAAAATTTGGTTGGAGGCCGCAAAAAAAAAGGCTATTTATAACCATTTTTGGGAACCCTTGGCAGTAGTGGAGTTAAGGGGGAAATTGTAGAGTAAAGAATAGGTAGGAAAATAGAAACCCTAGTAGATTTAGAGTTGAAGAAAGCAAAAGATTCTAGAGTCTTGAGATAGGAAGTTGTAATGTGTTGCAGCATGTGGAGGATTCATTCTCTAATTGTATTTGAGCTTCTGTGATGTAATGAGTTGTCCAAATCAATAAAAGAACATTCTATTTTCTGTGTACAATTTCTATTGTTGGGTGTTTTATGATTTACCTAAGGCTTCATCAGTTACAAAGAATAAAGGAAGCTATCACATTATCTGTTAATGAAGTATGAGCAAAATTTGGAGAAAAAAAGAGCATAACAAGCCCATAAAAGCAGTGGGGCATTTGAGGCTTGGTTGAGTGAATGAATAAAATAGATGTAGTGCCCCAAAGGGTATGTTACAAATCTAAGATGGTTGAGTGGATGAATAAAATAGATGTAGTGCCCCAAAGGGTATGTTACAAATCTAAGAGGAGAGAGGAAATAGATTATGAAAAAGAATATCCCAAAAAAATGGAGGTACAAGTCTAGAAGAAGGGGAAAGAGATCTAGTAGTACAAAGTGTAGAGAAATCCTAATGCTTCTACCAATGCTTTAGGATCAAGGAAGAAAACACAGTGCTAAAGGGTACCCCAAAGTAGAAAGAATTGGTGACTACTAGGAGAAAAAGGAAGTGATGTAGGTAGTAGAGGTATTAAAATATTATGAGGACTTACTCCCTAAAATTTTTACAAACCTAAAAAGGCATTAACGAGGAAGTTGGAATTATGAAAATGCAATTGAAGGAGGGAATGTAATGCCCACCCATGTAAACACATACAAGTGGGCACACACAAACGAAACTACATAATTTTTCCTTAGATTAATATTGAATTAGTTGAAGATAAACTTTTTTTTTTGACAATAAGAAACATTTACTTATAGTTTCTCCTATATTATTCATGTGTCAACATAGGAATAATGTTCAAGATTGATCTTTCCCAAAATTCTAATTTTAAAAGAAACAAACTAAATCTTGCAACTAAATATTAACAAGAAGAAGAATTCAATTTTCTATTCATTTATAATCAAACAAATACACTAACAATTAAAATTCAATTTAACCTAAATGTTTTAAGATATAGTAATCTACTTAAAGTTTTCCCACTAACTTCATAGAAACTGTTTAAAAGATTAACTAAAATGATGAGACTAAATAAATTTTTGCAAGACATTAATAAAGTCTAAAAATAATATCTCTAATACAATCATTATACATTCAAATATTTAGATATATACAAAGCATAAAATTATAAATTTAACAACAATAATTAATGCGGATTTGATTTACAAATAATAGCACGTCAATCAATAAGCTAGGGAGCTAAAATATAGTCTTGACTACTACTTAATTTGCTTATCTATTTTGTAATTTCCATGTAGAACCAAATCAAGTTTTAAAACATTTATTTATTAACTTTACAGTTCAAACATTTATTTGAATAATTACCTGGTTTTATTGATTACTAATACAATTTAACTTGTTCTTTAGGAAAGTCAATCATTAAATAATATTTCGATTAAATAAACTTTAAAATATTAATAGAGCATTTCAAATCCATAAAAATCTAAATTAATTATTAGTTGACTATTAAAATTTTTAAGTTAATGAAAAAGCATAAATAAATAATAAATATTTATTTAGTCAACAAACCAAAATTTATCAATTTTATCTAATTACAAAAATAATAGAGAAAAATTAAATTAATTTAAATACTAATAATAACCAAACTTTGATCATAAAAGAAATAACACAAGTTTTTCTTTTCTTTTATATGTTTTGTTAATCCTTTTTGTTTTAAATATAATTACACAAGAAGCTACATTAATAAATCTTAAATAATTAAATAAACTAATTTGAATTAATTTCTTAAATATATCAACTTATTCTTTTCTAATCAATTTATTAGTAATAATAAAGAGAATATTTATTTGAAAATATAAGTAACTATTTTAATTAAAAAATTATCAAAAAAAACATCTACAATTTTAAATCTAAAATTAGTTATAGTAGTTAAAGCAAATAAAACTACATAATTACTTTTCATTTATTTACTCAAACTTGTCTACCAGTACTAAAAAATAAAATAGTCAATAATTATGTTATGGAAATTTGAATCATTAATTTTACAACATGTTACCTTGCACACTATGAACCCATAATTTATTAGAAGCATAGTTCAAATATTAAATTACTTGCATATTAATTCCTAAGTTCAATTTGGAAAATTAATTTATAAATCATCCTATTAAATAATTTTCTGGTTTAATTACTTATTTAATTAATTAACCTATTTGATTGACTATTAACTTAACTTAGTAATACAAATAGATAACTTTAAAATAATAATAAGCATTGGATAGCCATTTAGTTATTTACTTTACAAAAATTAATTAACAATTTAAACATGATTAAATATATGTAATTATTCATCCATATTAGCAAACAAAATAATAAAGCAAATATAAACAAATACATATAATTACTAATAATGAAAGTAAGTAATTTGTTTGTTAAATAAATAAAGATCTATATAAATATAAATGTTTTTCTTAATCTTTAATTTTATTTTTGCCTTAACAAAACATACTTTTTCTATTTATACCATATTGATTTTATGAGTCTTCCACTATAAAAGGTATAACTTTCTTAAAACATAATATTTTTCTAGATTTTAAAATGTGTTAGAAAGGTAAATATAAATCTACAAATCTCATCAATATTTTATTAATAATTCTCTTTAATATAATTTTCTAAAAATTATATTAGATTACATATACAATAATAATCATCAAAACAATGGAACAGATAAATAGTTGATGATTCATACATATCTCATAATTGAGAATTTGGGTATAGTTGAATTCATGTAAGGATTTAGTCAGCTACATTGCGCATCATAAATACAAATATTGAAGAAACCCAATTTATAAAATGAAAGTTATTTAAGATGCAACAGATTGATTGTTCTCAAAATAGTTTATAACAGCATAGACATACAGTCACAAATTATTTTATATCTTGACATCTAGGATTTGGGTATTGTTGAATTTTTTATATGATTTAGTAAGATTAATTTTTCACTTTTCCAAAAACTTTCAGAAGAACCCAATTTCTAAAACTAATTTTATTGAGGACAAACAAACTAGCTTTTTTTTCTAGTTAAACAATTCTAAAATCTAATTGTTTTGCTTCAGATTCCTAAAATAAAATACATAATGATTCACAAGGAAGAGTTTCAAGCTCTTAACATATAGGAATTTTAAACAACAAAAACATCTTCAACCTTTGTGTAAAAATCCTACACACCTCAAACAAAGATGGATGGCTAGACACACTCTCCTCCCTACCATAGGATTGGATAACCAATCCACCCCTGAGCTAGGGAGATCTTCCAAAGAACTAGGTGTTCACATGAAACAACATAAAATACACTCAACCAAGATTTATATTTTAAACACACCTACAAACCCACGTATGTTAACTCACAAACTCTGAATCCATTATGGATCCCAGAAAGGGGAAGAGGGGATAATCCGCCCTCTTGGGGAATAAAATCCTCCATGAAAATTTTAAATAACAAATAACCCTAAAACCTCCATTCACATAAAAACACTTATACCTCCCAATGTCATAATACCACCACAAAAACCCAACAATTTCCATCACCAAACTCCACAAATTTACCACATATCACATAAAAAGTTTCCCCAAGAGAGGCTTCACACCTCTCTCAACCCTAAAACTTGGGAGGCTCTCACCCCTTAGGGGAGATATGCTCCCTATACAACTTGATTCCCACAAAATAAATACAACATAAAAAGAAATCATAAATCCAACATGCAACAAATTAATGCACTCACAACATTATTACATTATACAGAAAATTCAAATGATTAAAATCTACCTTAGCTCCCCAAGTTAGGAAGAGCCCAAATACTGATAAGAAACCCCCTAAAAATTCACACTAAGATTCTTTCTTGAATTCCTTCCACCCAAAATTCCCAATCTTCCCAATTCTAAAAAAAAATATCTTTACTTCCACACTTTTCCAAAAAACTTCCCAAAATTTCCTTCAAGTTTTCTTCACCAAAATCTTAAACAAGTCTTTCTTCCCAAAATTCCAAGAATGTCATCCCAAAACCCCAAATTCTAGAGAAGATGTGCCTAAGAAAAATTTAGAAAAATCCCCTTATTCTCAAAATACTAATCAATAAATAATAATTCCCAAAAAAACCCTCTTTTTTTCCTAAAAATAATTCTATTAAAACAAAATAAAGCTCTCAAATAAAGCAATTAAAACAAAAATAAAGTTTTATTAAAATCCATTAAAACAAATCAAATATTTAAAATAAATAATAAGGTAAAGATTTTCCATAAATAAATTAAAAGAAAAGAATAATCTTTAAAATAAATCAGTTATCCTCCAAGTAAGTTATCCATGCATATCCAAAATTAATAATAATAAATTAAATTACCAAAAATATTAAAATTAAATAAAATAATAAATAAAATTGACTCAACACTTTTACAACACACACACATAAGCCAATATTCTTCAATGCATCACATGCTTAGGATAACAAGTTTGACACATAAAGATAATCTTGGAAAGATCTTTGAAATCTATTGCCTTGGCCACCCCCTGCAAAACTTAAATTTTGAATATCAGAATGTCTTGGTAATATAGCTAAAACAACATTAAAATAAACAAAAGTTAAAATATTAACTAATCATTTCTCATCACATATCAATTTGATTTAAACAATATTAATTTTCACATCTCAATATAAATATTTAAATTAAATCATCCACTCAATAATATAATAATTTTAGCATTCAATTTTCCAAGTCAACAAATCTCTTGTAATCACAAACATGAATTAACACATATAAAATGTCTTATCTAAATATAATATAATTCCCAACTCCAAGCATTAAAATAATAAAATAAAATAGTCCTCAAAGTCTAAAGTCATAAGTGCATACTAAGTATTTATCTATTGTGAAAAGGGTGGACTTTACAGGGAATAAAGCCACAAAGGTTCATAGACCTTGCCATTCAAATCTCAATGTGAAAATTAAAGTAAAACAAGAGTTGGATAAAATTCTACTAAGGTAAGTGCAAGAAGTTGGGTCCACTTTTAGTGGAACACTCTGAGTAAAATATTTTCAGAAAGGATGGATTTTGGCAATTGGATGACAATTTTTCTTAGAATTTTTGGATGAAATTAAAACCCATTTTAGATGACAATGTCTAGTTTTAAAATATATAATTTTTTAGTGTTGAGCACATTTTTCTATTTATTATTTATTTTTTAAACAAAAAGCCTCAAAATTTTTGGAAGGAATGGACTTTTGCAATATGGCTAACGACTTTTTTAAAGAATTTTTAGATAAAATTAAAATCCATTATAGATGACAATATCTAGTTTTAAAATATATAATTTTTTTAGTGTTGAACATAAATTTGTATTTATTATTTATTTTTAAACAAGAAGCATCATAAACTTGAAATGACATATATTACTATTTTTAAGAACTTTTGATTTTGAATATTTAAATTTTTTTTTATGTCTAACCAATCTAGACATCATTCTCTACATGATGAAAAAAATCATGTTATGATTAGTTTAGGTCAAATTATGTTGGTCGTACACGAGGGGTTTTAAAAAACATAAATTAGAGCTAGTAAAAAGATATTTATCAAAAAATTACAAAAAAATATCCTGACCAAACCTCAACATCATATGCATCTTTCCACAAAATAAATTACAAAAATAGTTTCATTTAGGTTAAATTATGTTGGTTGTACACGTGCATGTTTTGGTCCAAAACATACAACTTTTGAAAAGCCACTTTTTGTACATATTATAGAAAATCAACTTTTATCATCTAGGTGTTAAAATAATTATATATTTGAAAACTAGAAATAAAATCCTACATTTCATATTTTTACATCATATTAATATTTTATGTGATGTAAGTGCTTCAAATTTTTATTGTAACTATGAAAAACTTTGATTTTTAGGAAAAAGACTTCCACTTTTTGGCCAAAAAGTGGACCCAACGTCTTGCACTTAAACACTAGAATGAATCATTAAGTTAGTAGAGGATGATGAATGAATATGTCCAATGGTGGTACAACATAAGACGATAGGGGAAATCAATATTTGTGTAGACTTCTAGGATCTAAATAAAGCATGTGTTCATGATCCATTTCCCTCTCCCTTCATAGAAGGGTATTGGAATTTGTAGCTGGAAAAAAAGTTTGTTCTTTTACTAATGGGTTCTTTGGTTATCATTAGTTCAAGACCGAAGAAAAGGACCAACCAAAAACTACTTATCCTACAAAGTGGGGATCATTTATGTACACTATTATGCATTTTGGATCAAAGAATTCCCTAGCTACCTTTAGTGGGATTATAGTGACGACATTTAGAAAGTTTATACATGACTTTATGTAGGTATATTTAGACAATTGGATTGTGTATGGGTTGATGAAGGACCATGTCTAGGTATTAAGACTAATGTTGGGAAGGTGTAGGAGCCTAAGAATAGCCCTTATCTTGAAGAAAAACATATTTATGGTACCTTTTAGTACATTATTAGGGCATATTATTTATAAAGAGGGTATGATGGTTGACCCCTTCAAGATGGCAATAATATTGAAACTCCCACCTCCCTAAACTATATCTAAAATGAAGGCACTCTTGGGATACATGGGGTATTAGCACAAATTCATTAGTGGTTATGAAACAATTGTAGGCTGCAATGAGGAACTCTTAAACAAAAAGAATAATAGAAATTTTGAGTGGACAAGAAAATGCCAAGAAGCTTTTGATACTTTAAAAACAAGATTGTGGAGGCTCTAATACTAATATTATTTGATTGCAACCTTCCATTCCACATTTATGTAAACACATTAGGTGCTACAATAGGAGTAGTATTAGCTCGGCTAAGGGGCAATAAGGGCCATCCCATTTCTTTTTAGATAGAAAAAACTTAGGGAAATCAAAGAAGAACCACATAGCAACTAAAAGAGAAATGCTTGCAATGGTATATGCACTACATAAATTTAGGCATTATCTATTGTCCACCCCCTTTATTTCTTTTATAAACCATGAGCCTTTAAAATATTTGATGAACAAACCAGTAAATGAAGGAAAAATTTGTAGGCAACTAATGTTGTTTTAGGAGTTTGACTTTAAAATCATTGTAAAGCCAAGAAGGGATAATCAAGGACCTAATTATTTATCAAGGATTGCCATAGAGGAAGATCAAGGGCCTATACATGATAAATTACCAGTTGTACTTCAAATGTTGACACATGCCCCATTTTTTGGAAAAAAATGATGACCCCTCTTTTTCTCATTTTTTCCTCTTGTGTTTTCTTAGGTTTTGTCATCCTGGAATGATAGTAGAATCATCCTTAAAAGTTTGATGTTTTCTCTTTGTGCATTTGTGTGAATGATTATCAGCCTGTTGGGGTTTGTCATCTTAGCATGATAGTAGAAGCTTCCCCAACATCCTGACATTCAAGGTTTAGCAGTGGTTTTGTGCATCACCCTTGTTGAACATTTAGAGTTTTCCATTTTAGCATGCTTGAGGAGGAATCTTTGACATCCTGATGGGCAAGGGATATGATCCAACTCTGACGTCCTGATATGCAATGCATTTATTGTAGTTTTTTCGCATGTGTATAAAGGGGGTTTATTTCCATTTGACCTAATTTATATTATCACCTTTTTCATTCTATGATTTCATGCTTGGAGCTATGATGATTTGATATTTCCACAAACCTTGGTGCGAGATCATGGTTACTGGTGCATTTGAGGATAAGTGAGTTTGGGTGTGTTGGTTGCTTTTGATTGCCATGTATTTTTGGTCTCTCTTCTATGTTGATTTGTTCACAAAAGTTTCCATAAACTTTATCTACAATTTAGTGGTGTTTTGCTAGTTTGTTTGTCCATTTTCATTGCATTTTTCTTTGATTTCATTGTTTGAGTGCATTCTTTGCATTCTTTGTTTTCATTCTGGTCATTTTAGGTTTTCTTATTTGTTTGAATTTTTTGCCTTTATTTTCTTCTAGTTGAAATGATTTGATCTTTGCACTCATTTTGAGGTATTTTCATGGCATCATATTACATTTTTAGGGTTTCAAAATTTTTATACTTTCATCTCTTTTTGTCTTGTGGCATGAGTTTTTCCTGATCCCTGACCCTTAACACTATGTAGTTTGCAAGTCCATCAAGATCATGATATCAGGTTTCTAACTTTTTCCTTTGGTTCCTAAGTATGTGATAGGAGATAGCTTAATTCCCAATCCATGTTAGTTTTGAACTCTAGGTCTCTTAGGATCATGGGTTTGGGTGTTCTTGTTTTCCATTGCCTCTTGAGTGCTAAGTTTGGATGCCTTCCCAATCCCTGATCCTTGACATTGTAGGGTACTAAGATTCTCAGGATTGCAGTATCAAGCTTCCTCATTTTCCTTTGCTTTTGGGATATGAGTTTGGCATTTTCTCTAATCCCTAATCCCTAATTTTTTATGTTTTGAAAATCCTAGGTCTTTCGAGATTAGCAGGTCGAACGTCTTTGGTTTGATGATGTCCCTGATTCTCAACACTTTTATTTCATTATCCTTCAAAGTCGTAGTGTTAAGTTTGTTTTCTTTTATTTCCTATTTTGATATGCATTCGACATTCACTCTAATCCTCTACCTACAACATCTCCTTCACAACCCTTGGTAGGTTTGGCATGTTGAGGTGTTTTGTTTTTGGTTTCCATTTTTAGTATGAGTTTGGGGGTATCCTTGATCCTTGATCCCCAACATTACAGTGTACTAAGACTCTCGGGATCATGTGTCAAGTTTTCTTGTTTCACTCTCGATCCCCAACTCCTGATCCTCGATGTTTTGAACTCTTAAGTTTTTTGGATTGCGAGTTTGGTCTTCTCTAGTTTTCATTACTTTTTGGGCATTGAATTATCATCATCCCTATTCTCTGACTCCCTGACATATTAAGATTTTGAGATTGACATATCAGACTCTCATGATTTTGATCGATATTTTAGCATTGGGTTGATGACTCCTCTGACTCCTGATCCCCAACAACATAATGCACTACGACTCTTGGGATCATGGTGTTGGGATTCCTTATTTACCTTTGATTTTTAGGAATAAGTTTGAAGATCAACCTAATTTCTAATCCCTGACATGTTAACTCAAATTAATCTTTTAGGACGGTGGGTCAGAATTGTGGTTTTTTTGGTTGATATTTTAGCATGTTTTAGATGGTATCTGCAATCCCTAATATCTAATTGGTTAACCTACTAAGCTTTGTGAAGCCAGTGTGTCAAGCCTATTTGCATTGGTATTCTATTTTGGTATGCATTTTATGTTTTCTCTAGTCCTTGAAACTTGATATTATTACACATCCTATGCAGGTTTGGTGTGTCAGTTTTGTCTATTTTTACTTTTTGTTTAGGCATGTGACTGGTAGTATCCCTGACCCCTGATTCCTAACAATCCTTATATTATTTTTACCTTTAATTAGTATCAAATGATCATAGTATGGTGGGTCCTTAAGGCATGGGTTATGAGGTCTCCCCAAGCCTCAATGCTTGATACTTTACATAGTGCCATCCTTTGGGTGAGTATCTAACTCCTAGGATCTCTGATGCTTTATAAGGAAATATGGATATTTTCTTAGAATTTGTGCATTTAAAGTCAATTTATTTCAAGGACAACTTTTACTTAAGGATTGGCACAATATATTTTGATGATTCTTGATTGAAATTAATCTGACTATGAAAAATTTGGTGCTCCCTTGTTTGTTTATAGGCCTAGGGTGCTGGAAACAATATGGAGGCATACTGAGGCATAAGGAAGGCATGTTGAACTTGGATGAGTTGATCTTGTATAGTTTTACAAGGTCATATATGTTGCAAGTATGTGCTAATCAGTGTTTTCATTGATGTCAACAAGCTTGTGTTGTCATTAGTGTCAACTGTGTCTTCTGATGAGGTTGTTGTTGTTTGACTAAGTTGTCTTGCTAAAACTAATTTGGTTTCTTTGTAGAGGTGCTAAAGATGTTGAGGATATGCTTATATATTGTTGGGTTTCCAAGGGCTTTTGAGAAAATTTGATTAAAATTGGAAACAATGTGTTGAAGAAGTTTCCTAGCTTACAGAGTGTTGTTTGAGTTTTTGCTCCACATTTATTTTGTGTTGGAGATCTGAGTATGTAGTTTGGATATGTTATTTAGAAGTGTTTGAAGATGCTAAATCCAATATTTGGTGCTCCATATTATTATGCAGTGAAAGTTGTGTTCACCAGTTTGAGAACAATATTTGATAGTGTTTGTAGTGTGTCTAGGAGAAAGTGTTTTACTCCACATTTCTCCACAGAGTGGTTTCAGGTGTTGCAATTCTGGATGTGTACTTATAAGGTCCTTATCTATCTTCAAACCAAAAGGTTTGTGATTTGATGCTCCAAAAAATGATTTCTTGTGTAGTAGAGTTTGACAGTGTTGTTTATAAGAAGTTTGTGAACTTTCTTCAGGTGAAAGTTGTTGTGGTTAAATTTGTTGGTTTTCAGGTGACTTCAAGATATTCATGGATGTGTCTAGATTGTGTTAAATCTTTGTGTAAGATTTGTGAGGTGTGTTTACCTTTGAGGAAGCATGTGCTTAAAAGTCCATAGTGTTAACTAAAGTTTGGCCGACTTGGTTGTTTGCACTAATTTCAGTTATGATTTGTTGATTGAAGAAGTATGGAATAAAGTGTAAGAGGGAATTTAGGTCCATGATAGGAGGTGGTATGTTCTACATTCATTTCTTTCCTCTAGGGGAATGTTTAGGTCCAAAACTAAATTGAATTTTATGGGTTAAGATGTGTTGCCAACCTTGGAGAATGTTTTCATGATTGATAATGGTATAAATAAGTGTCAAGGATTCATGGGTGTATGTATGCATGAAATATATGATGTTTATGATGTGAATTTGATTAGTGCAGTGAGAGCTTTCATGTGTTAGGCTATTGGATGCAGTGACCAAAATGTGTCTACTATTTTTAGTGTTGTTGCGAAAGTGTTGTTTGTATTGTGCTAAATATTGAGCTTCATTGGAACTGAACTCCATGCATAGGTTAGATGCAATTATATTAGTTCAAATACTAGTAGTGAACCACTCTTCTCTTCTCTCTTTCTTTTTCAATGGGCAGTGAGTCCACCTATAGTGAGCATTCTTTCTTTTAGGTAGTGAGCCCTAGGCAGTGAACCTTTTGCAATTTGGTATTGCTACTGCATTATATTGTGAGCTAATCCTCACCGTAGTTTTTCCCTTTTAGGGTTTTCCACATGAAATCTGGTGTTCTCTTGTGTGTGATGTTGTTATGATTCAGTTTCAGTTATTTTCTTTTCATGCTTAATCATCATAACATGTTTAAAGGTTAATGTGGATCTGAATGTTTGTGAGGGTTTGAAGTTTTGATACAACTAATTCACCCCCCTCTTAGTTGTCTTGTGCATTAAACAATTGGTATCAGAGCAAGGTTCCTTGGAAGAGATCTTAACAAATTGAGGTAGATTTGGGATGGCACACAAGAAGGATGTTCCCCTATTTGATGGATCTGATTTTGCACTCTAGAAGGTAAGGATGGAATATTTTTTGATTTCTCTTAGTTATGAGATTTTGTACCTGAGAATGGTGTAAGCATTAGAGATGAGATCAAAGCTCGTGAAATAGATGGTAAGGAAAAGCATACTCTTTTAAGTGGTCTTACTAATTTTGAATTGGTAAAAGTTGTTCATTTGAAAAGTGCTAATGAGATTTGGAAAAAGTTGAAAAGTGTTTAAGAAGGAGATGATAAGGTCAAACAAGCTAAAATGTAGAATTTAAAGCTCATGTTTGAGACCATGCGAATGTATGAAGATGAAAACATTACAAGCTACTTGTAGAAGGTGGATGAAGTTGTCAATGGCATCAAAGGACTTGGTGGAAGTATAGATGATAAAGAAGTGATATTGAAGGTACTTAGAACTCTTCCTAAAGCTTACAGTCATAAGGTTTCTTCTATTGAATAATTACAAAATTTGAATCAATTTACCAAAGATCAGTTGCTTGGTATATTAATTACTTTTGAAATAAGAGAGTTTGGCCCAATTAGTGGAACTAGAAGGGATGAGACTACTTTAAAGGCTGGCAAATTAGAGAAGGCTATGGAATCTGATTTGAAAGACTTCGATGAAGTGGAAGCTAACTTTATGAGAAGTATGAAAAAGGGTACTTGAAAGTGCAGTGGCAAGTTGCCTTTTAAATGTTTCAATTGTGGAAAAACATGTCATTATATTTCAAGATGTCTAGATAAAGCTCCTAGAATTAAGAATAGGGAAAACAGAGGTAAGATGGTCAAGAAAAGTTATTATGTTAGAGAAGATGCAAGTATATCTGATGATGAATCCAATTATGGGGATGATAATGGTAATGAATGCTTATTCATAGCCCTAAGAGATGAAACTATTTTTGCTAACTCTGGAGGCTATGTGTGTAATGCCCACTTTGGAAATTAACAATAAATTATTAATTTAGTCAAAAATAATAAAAATATAAAATGATTATAGGAGAATATTCACTTGTTCTAACTTAATGAAATATAAATTTTTGATTAAATATAAGTTTAGTATCATTCATCAAACATGATAATTTAATATATAAACATTTCTTATGCAATTATAATTCATTAATATAAATGCTATATTATCATCCACTAGCAAAGTGAGAAAATACTTTCTTTAGTTTCAGTATCCTACACGATTAATAGACCTAGATCTACACACTAAATGCAAACATTAGTTCCACATAGTCAATAGATATACATAGTAGATATCAATGTACAAATTAATGAAACTAAGGCCCTAAGAGGCCAACCTAATGTCTCGAGGGCTCATGATGTCCTTGCCTACGTATGCATAGTGCAGAGACTTTGTAGTTCGAGAGAGGATGGTATCATATAATCATAACTTGGGTTAACATCAATAACTTATAAGGAAGACATCATACTCCATAAATATAACAACCAAGGGTGCATTCACATAACCAAAACATACTGATACAATAAATTATGGGTTATATTATCAATACAAGCCAATTACAGTAAGTACACATTTTTAGAAAACAAGTCTTAATAGTAAAGACGATAGTTATCTATCTTCATCTAAATAACTTCTTCAAAGATGTAATTTAGTCAATATTAATTTCTCCCAACCCAAAACATTCTCACATAAATCCAACTAGTTCCTACATGATCCAATCCACATTAATTAAGGTTCCTAAGTTAACCTCATTCGTTAAATGTCTCTAATCATATCATGTCACATTATCGGTACAAACTAGAAATTCAAGAAAATATAATAAAGAATTGCAATAAATTAGATTCCAACACGTGTAAAACTTTTTAATCAAAAAGTAATAATGTTTCAGAATAAATTCATAAACTAATTAAACAATAACAATTCCACAATCACAAATATTATCTCTTCTCCAAAAATGAACTAATTTCCATAAATAATGTAAGACATGAAATAATTAATCACAATAGGTATTAATAGTCCCAATTCAACATTACCACACATGTTCTACCACTAACACCGTATTATTTTCCTATAAGACATTAATATCTCCATGCTTAACAACGTAACACAATTTCAATTTAACATTAATGCTTCTATTAAAACATTCTGATCTAGATTCAAACTTTATTTCTACCATCATTTAAATGTATGAACATATTTTTTACATAAAAAATGAACTAAATCTAAAATGATGATTCACTAATCCTAATATATTATAAAAGTAACTTATTCACTTCCTAAAATTAAGAAAACAAGTAAGAGATAATAACAATTAACTAAGATCATAAGTTACCCATATTATAAATAACACATTTGCTTTCTACTCAACTTTTAAACTCACATAGCGCACTTATCTCCATATCTATTCAGATGTACACTAGACTTAAATAGTAAGCATTTACCTAAAAATTGTTAATTGATTTCAACAATATAATTCAGATTTCGGATTCAAAGTTCAATAAACCAAGTTAGCATTTAAAAATATATATATGTACCAAACATAAAAGAGATTTTCTGATTGGTCTATCTCTAATTGATATAAATCCTAAGATATCGTAACTTATCTTTCAATACAAAACTAACAATAATAATATTATCATACCAAGTGATGTTTTTGATTAGTTGAGTTGGAAAAGAGGGTCCAAAACCCTATACAAAATGGTCCCCCAGGCTACAGACCATTAACAAGCCAGAAATAACACATTAACAACAAACAAAAAACACCTAATCAAAAACAACAGAAACAACCAGAAACTAGAGATTGTCAGTCATCCTAAACTTGATGAGGAATTCAACCATGTCTTTGTAGTCTCCCAGGCTATCGAGCCCCACTTTCTTGATCTTGTCATCTAAGTCCTTGATAGCCACGAAGATCAGCGCCGCCCAATGTAGGGCCTTAGTAGCAAACTCAACCATAATCTTCCACTTCTTCTGTATTCCCTCCATCTTCTTTTGGAGGTACCTTAGATCCTCAGTAGTCTTAATTCACAAAGAGCAATTCCCCTTGCTGTCTTGTCCCCCAAACACCCTAACAACATCACCCAAGTCCTCATAACTGGACTTGTTCATGGAGGTGAAGTGACTCGCCCCTTCAACTTCATGCACAGACTCAAAAGGGGTTTCTTCCCCTCCCTCCTCCATCGTTTCCTCAACAAACTCTGATTCATTAGAGATCTCCACCCCCTGGGGAGTCGCAGAAGGTTTGCCAACAATACGGATAGACCAATGAACCCTTGGGTTAGCAGCCTCCACACCTTCCCCACTACCAACAAGCTTATGCCTAGAGTTCAGCTCAACAATTTTCATAATCTAAACCGAAGTCACAGCCTCCTTACCCTTTTTAGCTTTTTTCTCAGTAGTAGTCCCTTCATCGTATGAATCCAGTCTATCTCTTTTAGCTGACTATTTTCCAGTCACCAGGGTGGCACCTTGCTAGGGTTTCTTTTTAGAAGTGGCAGGGGTTCCAATAGGGATATCATCCACATTATGGGGGTCACCCTTAGGGGTTTTGAGGGAAATCTTAAGGGTCCCCACATAGGTCTTCACCTTTCTTTTAGAACCAGGAGACACGCTCAGTTGGGGGTCCTCAAGCTATGTTTTGCTTACAACAAATAATTGTTTTCCACATCAAGCTAAGGTAATAATTTGACAAATATTTGTTGTTAAAATATACCATGGTAAGATAAATTGTTTATATTCTAATGAATTATAAGAAATTGATATAACAAAAACCTTCAACTAGAAGATCTTTCATTTAGATATTATAACAAAGTTTACTTAACTAATAAATTTTCATCTCCATGTAGTTGGGATTCTTAAAACCTAAGATATTTTATAATTTTCTACCTTAATACATATTTCTTATTTATATATATATATATATGTTCAACCTTTATAAGCTATAATCAATTTAATAAAGAGCATAACAAAAATTAAATTCATAATAGATATAAAAACATGTTCTTTCAAAAGAATCATTCTATTAAGATAAATTTTCCATAGGAAAATTAATTTCTTTCAATATCTTCTATAAATAAAGAAGGTAAATTAATCAAGCAAAATAATTAAAAAAAAGTAAGATAAGATTCTAAATGAGTTAAAATGATTTAGTTTCTAAATTAAGAAGATTACGGGATTATACTTTCCTCATAAGCTTTCTTTCTCAATTCTAATAAAAATAGGGTAAATATGCATAATTTAGAAGTTACCATATATTCTTAAGATCACAATACATCCTCTATTCCTATTAGAACATAAAATTTAACTTATCTCTTTGTTTGATACAATTTAAACTATGAATTGCATATTTTCAATAAGCTAGATTTTATCACAGTGGTATGGTTAAATTTCAGAGCTTAATATGAATCGATTATATATATATACCATCAAGAGAGGCTAAAGAAATGACAAGAAAATTGTGGTGAAGTTAAGAAGTTATTATCTTGGATCTTGTATATTTTAGGAAAAGAAAGGGTTGGCTGTCTTCACAAGCTGCGGCTTTATGAGGAGCTCACTCCTTTATAAAAATAGGTTTCATATTATTTCTATATATTTATATTTCACCTTTTAATTTGAAATCCAACTTTTCTTTTATGTTCTTCTAATGAGAATAAATTCTAAAGAAGAGATATAAAATCAGAATGCCACATATGTGAATAAAGAATCATAGAACAATCATGTAAATGTTGACAGAATGCCTCAAAGAGATGTTATCTACATGATTGCAAGTTATGCACAAAATAGATATAAAACAAAAAAAAAATTGACCTTTGCAAGAATCATCAATGCATGCACCCAAAACGGGAGCCATGGAACAGGGTATGGTGATCCATTTAAGCAGAGAAGAAAATGATTTGTCAAAAATTATAGTTGGAAACACTCTGGTAGACATGCATGCAAAATATAAAAGCATGGATAAAACTCAAGAACTAAAATGCCTTAAAGAGGTATCATCTAATGGAATGCAATGAACACGGGATTTGCACAATATGGATTTGCTGAAATAGGTGATCTAAATCTACCATGATAGGAGATTGTCATAGCAAAAGCCTCAAACAGATGTTAACTCTTGGGATGTAATGATTGCAGGATATGCACATCATAGATTCATTGAAAAGGCCTAAATTAGCACCATTATTGTTGCTCAGGCCGATAAGATTTAATGGAAACTATGAAATAAGGCCTATGGGGTTTGAGGAATCATACAACAGTGTTCACATATCAATAAAAAGCATAACCAAGGCCAGTTTTAAACATTTTATTCAAAGTCCAAAATGAGGTTATAGATGCAGGTTGATACCTCTTTGAAAAAGAAATAATTTCTCTATACGTTGATAAGGATTTTCTTGAATGAAGGAAAGAACCTTAACACATTGTTTCAAGGTTAAGAATCAAGAAATCTTCCTAACTGAAATACAAAACTGCACAATAGAGTTTTATTTGTAAAACATTTTGGTACTATCAATACATATTCAACCAAACAACTGTAACTAAACAAATTACTATAATATGAACCTAAGTTCAATGTTTAATTTTTCTTATAGAATTTCCTCCCCCTGGAATTCCTACAGAGCAATCTTTTTAAAACTTATGCTCCAACACCCAATTAGAATAAAAAATGGCAATAATTTTATAACTTCACTTCTCCTACTTTCTCCTCTTTTCTAAAATTAATCTTTCTCGATTTAAAACTAAAAAGAAGTAACAATTCAAGATTCCCACTTTGAATATCTGCCACCAAAATATAATAATGAAATAAAGAATAGGACAACACATAATGACAAATGCATGATTTACTTTTCTAAACAATATTAAATTATCTAAATAATTATTTTGAAACAATACCATTGGTTACTTATTCCCCATAAAATATCATAACTAATAAATAGAGTTCATGTAACATCCCACTAGGAAACCCCAGAGAACAACTCAACTATGTTATACAAAAGGAGAATTTTTTTTAAGGAAAGAAATAACAAAGAAATGTAAATCATATTTATATCTCCAAACTAACAAACTGGGTAAGGCTGATTTTTGGATATGATTTAGATAACTAGATCATACACCATTAATTAAAAATTTAGAGGAACCCAATTTGTAAAAATAAAGTTATGGCTAATGCAACAGACTGTAAAAATAAAGACGAAATGGGTGAGAGATAGATAATCACTAAATATTCATATCTCCAAAATGACGAACTGGGTAAGGCTAATTTTTGGATATGATTTGGGCAACTAGGTCATGCACCATATATAAAACAATTAGAGGAACCCAGTTCATAAAAATAAAGTTATGGCTGACGCAATAGACTACAAAAATAGAGATGAAATTGGTGAGAGATAGATAGTCACAAAATATTCATATATCCAAACTGACAAACTGGGTAAGGCTGATTCTCGGATATCCTTTAGATAACTAGGTCATGCACCATATATAAAAAAAAATTTAGGAACCCAAATGCCAAACAATACCTGACACTATGCACGATCGAAAAGCATGACCACAACGACAACGACTGACTATTATGCACATACAGACAACATTGACTAGGTGCAAAACTGGATACTCATCCTTTTCAAAGATGATGGCTAACTAGGGGACCATATGTTATCTATGTTCAACTGTTCCATTAGTTTTAAGGCATGCTCAGACCTATCAATTTAGGTGGAGTCGATGCCTAATACGTGCAACCTGCAGCACACAACATGGTCTATGCACAAGTATAATAAATATCAAATGGTCATGGAGTGAAAGAGAATCACAACTTCGCTAGAGGCTCATGAATGAGTGTTACGACATTGTCTCTTTTCACACCACACAATAATCAGATCATCCTATAATACAAAATTAGTTGCATAAAAATCAATTCTAATTTATGACAATCATAGTAAGATCAACATCATAATCCCCTGAATGTAAAACAATGTCATAGCATATGAATTATTAGTGTCACAACAAGGATTATCAATAAAACATGCTAATTGTCATATGAAACCACACATGAGGATAATCAAGAATGTCACCAACATGAATGTAGCATCTACCACATCATATAATGTACAACATCAACTGTCTAACATACCCTAAATATTCCTATTATTTTACCTTCATCTTCATGCTCCTTAGCTAGACTATCTACACATCCAAGATGAGAATGGAGGGGCAATACATCCTCCCCCCCTAAAACTTGACTTACTCCTGGAAGTCACAGACTAGGGTGGAAACATAACATATTAGTATTGCAATTTTCTATTGCCAACATATGCATCCATATTAAGCAATTGTCCATAAGACAGGCATAATCATTCAAAAAAGACAAGTACATCCATTCCTCACCTTAAGACGTATCATGTGATCTACTTATAACCAATCACACATATTTTGAGAATTTCAACGATTTAGGGAATTGCATTCACATATTAACAAGGAAAAATACATCTCATCTCTTATTTCGACTATGGTTCCAACTAATTACCAAACATGCAAAGTACAATCCTCTGCGGAGTCCTCCCTTGAACACACTATCAGATGTTCAAAATGAACATGATAAAAACAACACTTAACATGAAATGGAGCCAACAGAAACAAACATTCAGAATAGCCACCATAGAAATTAAAAAAATGCAAACCCAAGTGGGGAAATAATCAAATTCAATCTTAAGTCATAAAATGCTGACAATTTTCAACAATAAATCAAGTATAAAGAAAAGCATTTTGGTGACCACTCCTATCATAAGAGAGTTCAAAGAAAATAAATTCACTATTAGCCCATCAACAACACATGAAGCAACCATCAAAAATTCTAAAACAACCAAATTACAATAAATCCACATCACGATGTAGCTAATTTTAGCCACAAAAGGGAGTATCCGCTACACAACACCCAAGGGCACAAGGTCTAGAATGTGTTAGAGAATGTACACCAAACACAGAGAATTAAGCTATCTACATCCTCATATATAAGCAACTTTTATACAAGGATTTAAGGCAACACAATTGCTACTTATTTACAAATGACTTCTATCTTTAATGCAGTACAATTTCTTTTTACCAAGCTATTATGCAAGAAGATATTTATAGAGGGAATGTATGATATCACACACAAGAATAATTCAAAACTCTAATTGACTTACAGTATCACATTCATGATCTCATGAGTCCAACACAAGCTCCAATTTGATCTCATGTACATGGTTCTTACACAAGCATGCACAATGATAACTTCCACAACAAAACTTCCACATGTGGTCATGGCCAACAAGGAGATAGATATCAGATTATCAATCAACCATGTCAAGATACCCTACACACGACAACACCGCATAACCACATGACTCACAATGCATGATCTCACCAAATAATTAAATCATTCCAATAAATTACACATATACAAAAACAATACAATTAACATATAGATGGTATGGTGCTTCTACACCCATAGCTAAACATAACCCCCAAGTATGATTACTTCACCACACCAGAGAACACAAATCACCATTAGCCTTTCAAAACACCCCACACAGAATGGGTACAGGACATTCACATCACTAGAGGGGCAAATATCACACTCCTAATCACATGCACTTAACAGTAATCATGTTTCTTTCTTCTAAAGCACTAAAGACCACAAGAGGAACTCAAGGCCTCAACAAATTAGCAAGCACTAACATCCAGGAAAAACATATTATCAAATATAACATCACATTTTTAGAAAAGAATGAGAAAGAACATATAACAGACACATAAGTAAAACAAGGCATAAAGAATTTTTTCTTCTAGAATCAAAGAACAAGTCTATAAGTTTATCAATCTTTTATTGTCATACTAAGACACATAGGTGAGAGGTACTCTTACAAACTCACCACAAAGAGAAAAAACACTTAACCTAGAGCAACAACAACAATCTAGAGGTCCTAGTGATGCAAACCTGGCTCTGTTACCAAATGTAATGCCTCGTCAGGAAACCCTAGAGAACAACTCAACTATGCTATACAAAAAGGACAATTTTTTTAAAGGAAGGAAATAATTAAGAAATGTAAATCATATTTATATCTCCAAACTGGCAAACTGGGTAAGGATGATTTTTGGATATGATTTAGATAACTAGGTCATACACCATATATAAAAAAATTAGGGGAACCTAGTTCGTAAAAATAAAGTTATGGTTTTTTGCAACAAACTATAAAAACATAGATGAAATGGATGAGAGATAGACAATCACCAAATATTTATATCTCCATAATGGAGAACTGGGTAAGGCTAATTTTCGGATATGATTTGGATAACTAGGTTATGCACCATATATAAAAAAATTAGAGGAATTCAGTTTGTAAAAATAAAGTTATGGCTATCGCAACAAACTATAAAAACAAAGATGAAATCGATGAGAGATAGATAGTGACAAAATATTCATATCTCCAAACTGACAAACTGGTAAGGCTGATTCTCAGATATGATTTAGATAACTAGGTCGTGCACCATATATAAAAAAATTTAGAGAAACCCAAATGCCAAATAGTACCTAACACTATGCACGATCGAAAAGCATGATCACAGTGATAACGACTGACTATCATCCCATACATACAACATTGACTGGGTGCAAAACTAGATACTCATCCTTTTCAAGGATGATGGCTAACTAGGGGACCATATGTTATCTCTGTTCAATAGTTCCATTAGTTTTAAGGCACTCTTAGACTTGTCAATTCAGATGGAGTCGATGCTTGATACCTACAACCTGCATCACACAAAATGGTCTATGCACAAGTATAATAAATATCAAACGGTCATGGAGTGAAAGAGAATCACAATGTTGCCAGATGTTCATGAATGAGTGGTACGACATTGTCTCTTTTCACACCACACAATAATCAGATCATCTTATAATACAAAATCAGTTGCATAAAACTCAATTCTAACTTATGACAATCATAGTAAGATCAACATCATAATCACCTGAATGTAAAACAATGTCAGAGCATATGAATTATCAGTGTCACAACAAGGATTATCAATAAAACATGCTAACTGTTATATGAAACCACACATGAGGATAATCAGGAATGTCACCAACATGAATGTAGCATCTAGCAACATCATATAATGTACAACATCAACTGTCTAGCGTGCCCTAAATATTCCTATTATTTTACCTTCATCTTCATGTTCCTTAGCCAGACTATCTACACATCCAAGATGAGAATGGAGGGGCACTACGGTTTAGGTATCCTTACATTCTTCCCCCCTAAGAATGGACTTCCTCGTGTAAGTCATCAAGAGGAATGATTGCTTCCTAACTTCAACACATCCAACAAAAGTTAAATTTCATTAGAAGAATTCAATATGACAATGCTCCATTTGAAAATTGAACACAATACAATGTGCAATGGAAACCAAATTTTACTAGATCATCTTTTATCCATAAGAAAATTCCATTCTACCATTCAAAGTTCAAGTATACCATTCTGCACATTAAAATTCTGTAATATCTTCAACATTATCACTTAACCAAGAAACATGTCTATATCATCAATATATTACCACTAATCAAATTCATTGCAAACATATTCTTTTATAAAACATCACAAGTATCAATTCCATACTTAATACATCATGTATACTCTCAATGGAATGAGGATAATCAGTGCCATATAGAGCCATAGTGCCATAGAATAGATTTTTCACAATTTCACAATAAACATTCCCCAGTCCATCTACTCCCCTATACACCCTGCCAGGGACCTCTCTTGGGTATGGAAATCTACACAATTCACATTACTCCACACAAGCCAACAACAAACAATGATAAAGCCTCAAAATAAAGAAATTTCTGATGAGTAAAAATTTCAAATATAATCAATAAATAAAACAAATTAAATAGCGGAAAACAATACAATCAACCAAATATCTTTAAAAAAATTCAAAACTGCTGGCTCAATAAAACAAAGGAGAAAATAACAAAATAAAAGTTCAATTTTTTTTTATAAGACTTTAAATCATAATCATCACATTGTTGATAACTAAGAGGGGGGGGTGAATCAGTTATCCTAATTATTTCTTCTTTCTGAACTTTCTTATTAATTAATGCAGCATTAATTCAAACAAGCAAATATTACCATGAAATGAAAAACACATGACATAGTATTTTTGATGTGGAAACCCTGTTAAGGGAGAAAACCACGGGGTGATTAACCCAAGGATTATTCTCTGTTAGAAGAATAAGGAATTACAAAATGGCACTTGCCAATTAGGGCTCACTGCCCAAGCACACTGCTCACAAAGGAGGCACACTGCCTACAAGGAGACACACTGTCTACAAAAGAATGTTTATACAATACTTGAACTGATTGGAGGCATCCACATATGCTGGAGTTTAGTTCTGGTTAGGCTCAGTACACTGATTTGCTGCACTTCATCTTTCCTCTTCTCTTTATTCTGCTTTTCTTTCACATACCGGATCTTTCTTACTGCTTCTATTCTACTCTACTCTTGTTTTTATATCACATCACACAACTGCTCATCTCATAACTAAATCCATCCTATATATAGATCCGCACAAGTGATTTCATTATCTTTCTAGTCGGCACCCGGAACAATCTATCTTCTCACAAACTTTGTTCTGTCGGCTGAATCCTTGCACATCAAGTAATGCGGATCAAGAATATACTTGTAGATATCATTAATCATGTTAGCCAAACATGATTCATGCCTTCACAACCTTTACCATCATTAGTAACACATCCAGAAAATAGTCTGATGTTCTGTCAGTCAGTTCTTCCTCTGTTCACACTGTCACTCAAGAATCCGGTACGCAACTATTCATATCTTTTTCCTTGTCCATCACTGGAACCTAAATCCTTGGAATATACCACTCAAGGTAGTCCTCTTGACTTTCCCAGATCCGTACTACACCAAGATACTTCCTCTAAGAGATCCAGACCTGTCTGTCAGACCTTGCTACATGCTCTGTTCTTGTTCACCAGACCACAATAACCTTTATTTTGACTTCTGGTAGAGACACACCATGACTTGTGGATATGTGGGAGGACCTTTGTTGCCATCAATGACAACAACCATGAATCCATATAGTGTCTCTTGCCAACAATCTCCCCCTTTGGCATTGATGGCAACACTTAGTGAAAAATGACTAAGTGTTTACACTATGCTCCCCCTTGGCTGATGCTCTATCTTTATATACATTTTCTGGAGCTCCCCCTTAGTTGGATTCCTCATTTTTCACTGCTCCTCACTCCCCCTTTGACATCAATGGCAAAGGGTAGGGTCCGCACACCAAAATTTTCAAAAATTTTACTATACTTGGCTGTATATTACATATTCACATAAACTGAAGAATATCTGCAAAGGATGTCTTCTGTAGCCCAACTTTGCTTCATTCTATCCAAAATTGAAATGTGACCACTCAACAAAAATGCAAAAGCTTCTGCCCTCTTAAGATCTGTCGGATCATTTGTGTGGGCGGTAGTCTTAGCATCACTTATGGCCTCATGCATGGTCTCTAAATTAGGGATAATAATCCTTCTAAGTTCTCCCATCTGGTTAATTATATTCTTCCTTTCCTTTTCAAAGTTCTTGATTGCATTTGTGATTGCAATAGTTTGACATTCTTGATTTACTATGGAGGAAGAGAGAGGATCAAAACTTTGAGACAAACTCAGTAGTTTGTCCTGTTCCTCTTTTATTTTCTTCTCAATTTCTACTGTTGCTTTTGACCAGGAGATACAAAATTTGTAAATGTCACCGCCATCCTTAAGAGCATTTTCTAAGCTCTTTATTCCAATACTCATATTTATCCTATCATTAGAGATTAATCCTAGTACCTCTGAGAATCTCTTATCCAAAAACTCCTTTCGGACCTTTTCTTCAGCTGATTTTTCTATGGATTCAAAATGTGTACCAACACTGCTGACTAAGGTTTTGAGATTACCAGAAGAGAGGCTATGGGATCTTTCTAGACCGATGGCATAATCTTCTCAAGCACTCCAGAAGCAGCTTCTATCAACTCATAGTCTTCCGTATGAGACTTTAAGAGTTTTTCATTTGCCTTAGCATTTGCAAATGAAGCTATCTTCATTGTCTGTACCAGAGAGAGGGAATCAAAATTGAAAGGACCTTGTAGAAGCTCCAGTTCATCAATCTCTATTGTTTCTTTGCTTAGAAATTTTTGGACAGTTTGTGCAGTGTCTCTTGCTGGAGACAGATGTTTCTTCTCTTCTGCAGTCTCAGAGCTGCCTTTTGGAATTTTCTCTCCTTCCACATTCTTACCACTATCAGTTGTGGTTTTCTCTATTGGAGTCTTCTCTTTCTCTGCACCCTTGGTACTGTCAACTTCTTTTTCTTTTACCGCTGCTTCTTTCTCCTATAATTTCTCTTCTTCTTTGGATCCAGAGATTGTAGGGGAAACCAAAGGAGAAATGTTGGTTTGTTCAGGGCCCAACTCTTCTGTTGCTTTCTCAGAAGTTTCTTCTATAGCACTTGTGGATGAGGGATTAGTACCCAAGTCCTCTACAACAGGAAGATTAAACCTTTTGAAGGCCTTCCAGAGGATCTCTTCTGTATCCATGGCCACTTTGTCAGTCTCACCAAGCATGAGTTGATTCATCCTTGCTTTACTCCTGAACTCATCTTTGCAGTCTTTGAATATTATGTTCATTGTCTTGGGATCAATTTGAGGATATAGCTTAATAGCTATCTACTCTCAGATCTCAAGATCTTTTGCCTGGGCATTGTTCTTTCTTATTTCTAACTCCTTTTCTAGGCTTTTAGGAATTAGAGATATAATCTCAATGAAAGCCTTATTGTATATGTTTAGATACCTGATTGTGGCTTCCTGCAAGATCTTTTGGTCAGCCTCATTTTAGTCATCATAGAATTCAACCATTGGTTGAAGGTTTCCATCCACAGTGACGGATTTGATTACACTCTCTAGAGACAGGGTGGGCTTTTCAACAAATTCCTCTGCCATTTCTTCCTTGTCTTGGCCTGTGGAGAGTTTACTGGATCCTTTCTTCTTCTGCTTCTTTATTTCTTTTGCCCCTTCATCTAATTCCATTTCATCTTCATCTTTCTGACTTGTATAAGCCCTTGTGGCTTTTATTTTAGACCTTTTCTCTTCTTTACCAGATGTCTGACCTTTCAATTTTGATATTTTTGAGCTTTTGGTTGTGATAGGTGTAGATCCCTTTGATGATCTGGTCTGGGTTGAGGTTTTGACCAGAGTACTTTTCTTGCTTTTCTTTTCTGCCTCTTTCTTCTCTTCCTCAGCCTTTTGCCTCTTTTCCTGGTTGGCATCAAGTGCCTCCTTTGGGATGCCTAGGCCTTGAGCAATATGCTCTACTTCTTTTCTCACCTTCCACTTTATCTCAGGTTCTCTGAGTTCCACATGGATTTTCACACTCAGCTCCTCAAAGGTTCCAAACCTTTCTGCCTTTGGATCTTTGGGCTGACTAAACATGTGTTGAACATGCAATTCTACAATCTATTCATCAACCTCATACCCCATGGGCATGATCCAGACTGTCCTTGGCTCTACTACCTCCATTAAGCACTGATATGTTTCTACCATAAAGTATACTGTGTTTTTGTACTTCTCAATAAGAGATTGGGGAATTCTTTCTCTTACTTGCATCATGCTCTGAAAGTTCTTGAAATATCCCCACAGGGCTGTATTTCTTGCTTTAGCATCTCCAAGTCCATGCAAATAATCTTTGATTTGGATGGCAACTGGTCTGTCATTTTGCCATATCCATCCACTGGATCCAGGAAGCTCATTCATGTAATAAAAGAATAGACAAAGGATCAAACTACCATACTTGAAGGAGTTCTTATCCTTCTTAATCTTCTGCAGATTTTCCAAAAGTTGGTTTAGAAGAAGCTCACACAAATCATAGTCTGCATTCTCTTTTAGCATTTGATATGCTATGTAAATTGTAGTTCTTGTAACAGAATTTTCCCTACTGGAGTGATAAATCTTGTAACCAATTATTATAGATGCAAATTTGACATCTGGTTCAGTGATGTCTTCAATTGTCATAGCTCTCTTATCAAATTTTGATCCGGTTGCATCACTAACTGTCTGATTTTTGACAGACTTGAGGATAGGTATTCCACCGGATGAGTGCAGACTGGTTACAACCCTAATTGCATCTTTGGTGATCTTAAAAGGCTTGTTCAACCATAGGAAATTGTCATGCACTCTACTCAGTACATACCGAACCCATTCATCTTCTTCAAAATAGGGGAAATGAATGCACTGTGCAAAGTGCTTATCCCGGATGGCTTTATACTGAGGTTTAATCTCAAAGGAATCATCTATCAATTATTTATGATAGATATCCATCAATTTTGATTCTCCAAATTCTTCAATATTCACATGTATGTAAACCATAATGTCCTCCGTATGCAATACACCATGTGGAACACTAGAGAAGGCTCCTAGGGGATCTACCTCCAAAGATTTGTATGCATGTTTCTTGAATGTGGGGCAAGGTCTATCAGAGATCTTAACTATATTCGGAGTAGCCATTTTTCAAAAAGATTTGCAGTGAGATATTGAAGATGGAAAATACCTTATGCGCCTTTAGTTGCACGGAGTTGGTTTGATTGATTTCTGGATGTAATAACTTCTGTGAGTGATCTTTGATAAACTTGATGAATTTTGTTGCAGAGCTCCACTTTTCATTTCTTCTTGAGTGTAGAATGAACAAGTGATTAATGAGAAATCCCTTATATTGCTCTGCAAACCCTAATATCTGATTGCAATAAATGCTCGACCTACATTATTCTGGTTTGCCTTATTCAGATGATTTGAAGAACCAGATCAGTCCTAATCTATGAACATCATGCGGATCTTCCAATCATGAACAAATCAAGATGACACATCACAAGGACATCCCAAATACTCTGTCCAATCCGCAGAATAAGACAATGCACTTCCGGATCTCTCCAAACCTTTTTGTAATCCTCTATCATTCTAGAGCATCTCCTAGAACAGGTTCTACACGATCGATCACAACTTCTTCATATCTTCGTGCGGACCTCTGAAATCTTAGCTGGATCATCTCAAGACTCATATTTACAAACCCTTTACTCCACATATTGTGCCTAATCCGGTACCACTTGATTGGCTGGGGGAACAGGGTTTTCTTTGTGTCTCCCCCTAAGCCAGAGCTCATTTCTTAATTTTAGGAAGGGATATCAGCACCAGAGTCTGGTGCAGATCTAACCTCTACCTTCTCTAAACTTTTCTTCACCCAAATCTTGTTCATCTCATTCCTAACTTCATCCGCATTCATCTTTTGTTTACCCTTGTCTTGATTCTGATTATATACCGTACCTCTTTTGTCCTGATTCTTGCTTCTACAGACTTTTGCATTATGACCGGACCTATTATAGATTTGGCAAACAATATTTCTTTGCATATTTGATTGATAACCTCTTGATTTGCATTGATTAGCCATATGACCTACTCCATTGCATGTAAAGCATCTACCATTGAATGATTTGTTCATTTGCATATTTCTGCATTCATGAGACTTATGTCCATACCTTTTGCAGTTAAAGCATTGTTCAGAGAAGGATGAATTAGTCTGATTCATTCTCTTTCTGCACTGATTAGCTTTGTGACCAAAGTGATTGCAGCTGTGGTAGTATCCATTGAAGGATGGATATCTTTGAGCATTGGGCTGTCTTACCAGAGATCTTCTAGGCTTGTTCCTTGGATTTTTTGATCCAAAATTCTTCTGACCGGATTTGGAGCTTTCTCCTTTCTCATATCCCAAACCACACTTGTCATCTACCCTCTTTTGACTTCCAAGAAGAACTTCAAGTTGAGCAGAACTTATCTTGAATTTCTCTTTATATTCATTTGTTGTTAGAAGATCCCTTTTAAGAGACAATTTGATCCTCAAGTTTTTCTTCATAATCTTTAGCACCTTCAAGATCATATTCAAGATGTCTGATAATCCTATCCATCTGGTGGCAATCTTCTGATTTCTCTTTGAGAGATTGTCTTAGATTGTCTTCAGTTTTTATTTTCTCTTCATTCTCTTGAGTGAACTTTATAACTCCTGATTCCATTTCATGTCTTACCATAATGACTTCTTTTGATAACTTTTCACATAACTTGGTTTTCTCAGTCAGCTCTTCATTTGCATTACTTTCTTCACTTTGTCTTGCCAATTGTTGGAGCAGCTCCTTTCTCTTTTTCATAGAGAGACTTAATTTGTCTTTTAGTTCTCTCATGAATTCATCAACCTGTTTGAGTCTTTCCTTTAGTTTATTGACTTCAGAGTTTGACTATTCAAGATCCTCAAGGCAGTCTTGAGTTGCTCCCTTAAACCATATGTATCCATTTGAACTCCCAGATCTTCCTCAAGCTATTAGGCTCTATTAGGAGGAACCTTGCTCTGATACCAATTGTTGATAACTAAGAGGGGGGGTGAATCAGTTATCCTAATTATTTCTTCTTTTTGAACTTTCTTATTAATCAATGTAGCATTAATTCAAACAAGCAAATATTACCATGAAATGAAAAATACGACACAGTATTTTTGACGTGGAAACCCTGTTAAGGGAGAAAACCATGGGGTGATTAACCCAAAGTTTATTCTCTGTTAGAAGAATAAGGAATTACAAAATGGCACTTGCCAATTAGGGCTCACTGCCTGAGCACACTGCTCACAAAGGAGGCACACTGCCTACAAGGAGACACACTGTCTACAAAAGAATGTTTATACAATACTTGAACTGATTGGAGGCATCCACATATGCTAGAGTTCAGTTCCTGTTAGGCTCAGTACACTGATCTGCTGCACTTCATCTTTCCTCTTCTCTTTATTCTACTTTTCTTTCACATACCGGATCTTTCTTACTGCTTCTGTTCTGCTCTACTCTTGTTTTTATATCGCATCACACAACTGCTCATCTCATAACTAAATCCATCCTATATATATCCACACAAGTGATTTCATTATCTTTCTAGTTGGCACCCAGAACAGTCTATCTTCTCACAAACTCTATTCTATCGGTTGAATCCTTGCACATCAAGTAATACGGATCAAGCATATACTTGTAGATATCATTAATCATGTCGGCCAAACATGATTCATGCCTTCACAACCTTTACCATCATCAGTAACACATCTAGAAAATAGTCTGATGTTCTGTCAGTCAGTTCTTCCTCTGTTCACACTGTCACTCAGGAATCTAGTACTCAACTATTCATATCTTTTTCCTTGTCCATCACCAGAGGCTAAATCCTTGGAATATACCACTCAAGGTAGTTCTCTTGACTTTCCCAGATCCACACTGCACCAAGATACTTCCTCTAAGAGATCCGGACCTGTCTGTCGGACCTTGCCACATGCTCTATTCTTGTTCATCAGACCACAATAACCTTTATTCTGACTTCCGGTAGAGACACACCATGACTTGCAGATATGTGGGATGACCTTCGTTGCCATCAATGACAACAACCATGAATCCATATAGTGTCTCTTGCCAACACACATGACTTCAAACAAGCCACCTAAGGGGAGGAGGGGAATGTGGTGGTCTCAAACCACATAGAGCTCATTAATAGATTATCATATCACAATGTGCATAGCTCACACAACCTGGGATAACCATATCATATAACATAAAAGGAATTGATCATGAAATTTATGCAATTATGAACATTAAAAAGTTATGAATAATCACATTTTAGAAAACTCCTTTTTTCACAAAAGTAGCTCCCTTATCACAATTGTATCTCCCTTAACACAACAATAGCTCCCATATAACAATAGCTCCTATATAATAGTAGCTCCCATAGAGCACATGTAGCTCCCATAACACACAACTCCCATCATCATTATCCACAACACCAACATCAACACCATGAGTATCCCCAAATGGCCATAACACAACAGTAGCTCCCAGAGAGCACATGTAGCTCCCATAACACACAACTCCCAAAATCATTATCCACAATGCAAACACCAACACCATGAGTATCCCCAAAGGGGCCATAACACAATAGTAGCTCCCATAGCACACAACTCCCAACATCTTTATCCACAACACCAACACCAACACCATGAGTATCCCCAAAGGGGCATAAGTCCCTGTAGCTCCCAAATTGTAGCTCCCAAACTACAACCAACCATAACACCATAAGTATCCCCAAATGACATAATTATCTATAGCTCCCTTACCATAGCTCCCAAACCGTAGCTTCCAAACCACAACACAGCTCTCAAAACACAATGTAGCTCCCAAAACACAACGTCACATAACACCATTTCGCCAACACCAACAGCCACAACACCATCATCATACACACAAGTTTATTAGTATCATTATAGAATAAGGTGAAAAATATACATGCTTGACAGAAATCATTAATTAACATTACAAAAACTTATAATTCCAGGAATACATCCATGAACATATTTATATATACATTGAAAATGATTTACTAGACATTCATTCCATATATCTAATCAATCAAAATTTACCTGTACTTACTGTGGTGAGACTCAAAAATAGGTTTACATTACTAACACTTTTACCCCAAAGCTCCCAAGTGTTGCAACCTGGTGCTCTGATACCTATGTAGTGCCCACTCAGGAAATTAATAATAAATTATTAATTTAGTCAAAAATAATGAAAATATAAAATGATTATAGGAGAATATTCACTCGTTTTAGCTTAATGAAATATAATTTTTTGATTAAATATAAGTTTAGTATCATTCATCCAACATGATAATTTAAGATATAAACATTCCTTATGTAATTATAATTCATTACAATAAATGCTATATTATCATCCACTCGCAAAGTGGGAAAATACTTTCTTTAGTTTCATTATCCTGCACAACTAACAGACCTAGATTTGCACACTAAATGTAAATATTAGTTTCACATAGTCAATAGATATACATAGCAGATATCATTGTACAAATCAATGAGACTAAGGCCCTAAGGGGCCGACCTAATGTCTCAGGGGCTCATGATGGCCTTGCCTATGTTCACATAGCGCAAAGACTTTATAGTTCAGGAGAGGATGGTGTCATACAATCATAACTCGTGTTAACATCAAGAACTTATGAGGAAGACATCATACTCCATAAATATAACAACAATTGGTGCATTCACATAACCAAAACATTCTAATACAATAAATTATACATTATATCATCAACACAAGCTAATTACAGTCAGTACACCTTTTCAAAAAACAAGTCTTAACAACAAAGATGATAGTTATCTATCTTCATCTAAATAACTTCTTCAAAGATATAATTTAGTCAAGATTAATTTCTCCCAACCCAAACCATTCTCACATAAATCCCACTATTTCTCACATGATCCAATTCACATTAATTAAGGTTCCTAAGTTAACCTCATTCATTAAAGGTCTCTAATCATATCACATCACATTATTGGTACAAACTAGAAATTCAAGATAATATAATAAAGAATTGCAAAAAATTAGATTGGCTTCCAACACATGTAAAACTATTTAATCCAAAAGTAATAATGTTTCAGAATAAATTCATAAACTAATTAAACAATAACAATTCCACAATCACAAATATTAGCTCTTCTCCAAAAATGAACTAATTTCCATACATAATGTAAGCCATGAAATAATTAATCACAATAGGTATTAATAGTCCCAATTCAATATTACCACACATGTCCTACCACTAACACTATATTATTTTCCTATAAGACATTGATATCTCCAAGCTTAACAACGTAACACAATTTCAATTTAACGTAATTCAAACTTTATTTCTACCATCATTTAAATGTATGAACATATTTTCTACATAAAAAATGAACTAAATCTAAAATGATGATTCACTAATCCTAATATATTCTAAAAGTAACTTATTCACTTCCTAAAATTAAGAAAACAAGTAAGAGATAATAACAATTAACTAAGATCATAAGCTACCCATATTATAAATAACACATTTGCTTTCTACTCAACTTTTAAACTCACATAGCACACTTATCTCCATATCTATTCAAATGTACACTAGACTTAAATAGTAAGCATTTACCTAAAAATTGTTAATTGATTTCAACAATTTAATTTACATTTCGGATTCGAGGTTTAACAAACCAAGTTAGCATATATATATATATATATATATATATATATATATATATATATATATATATATATATATATATATATATATATATATATATATATATATATATATATATCATAAACCAGATGTTCTGATTAGTCTATCTCTTATTGATATAAATCCTTAGATATTGTTACTTAGGTTTCAATACAAAACCGACAGTAATAATATTATCTTACCAAGTGTTGTTTTGCTTACAAGAGATAATTGTTTTCCACATCAAGCTAAGGTAATAATTTGACAAACATTCATTGTTAAAATCTACGGTGTTAAGAGAAGTTGTTTATATTCTAATGAATTATAAGAAATTGATATAACGAAAACCTTCAACTAGAAGATCTTTCATTAAGATATTATAATAGAGTTTACTTAAGTAATAAATTTGCATCTCCACGTAGTTGGGATTCTTAAAAACTAATATATTTTATAATTTTCTACCTTAATACATATTTCTTATTTTAATATATATATTCAACCTTTATAAGCTATAATCAATTTAATAAAGAACATAGAAAAAATTAAATTCATAATAGATATATAAACATGTTCTTTCAAAAGAATCATTCTATTAAGACAAATTTTCTATAGGAAAATTAATTTTTTTTCCATATCTTCTATAAATAAAGAAGGTAAATTAATCAAGAAAAATAATAAATAAAACGTAAGATAAAATTCTAAATGAGTTAAAATGATTTAGTTTCTAAATTAAGAAGATTACAGGATTGTACTTTCCTCCTATGCTTTCTTTCTCAATTATAATAAAGATAGGGTAAATATGCATAATTTAGAAGTTAAGGAGTTTTTTAAAAGGAAAAGAAAAGGAGGTCCTAGAGGTTGCATGAAGGTTTCACTGAAATACTCTGTGTGCTTCCTGTTTGGGTTTCTCTCTCTGCATTGGAATCATTCTGAGATCTTCGATTATTCTGATAAATTATATGATTTTAGGTCATTAATGGTTATGGCTTAGCTTTCAGGGTGGAGTCTATTTTAATGTTTCTTATTTTGTAAGCCTTACTTTGTGTCATATTTCATTTTTAATTTTTCAAAAGTTAGCGGTTACCTTTTCCCTACCCATTCATTGCCTTCATCACCTTGGTGTATTGACGTGAGGGAGCTGACAAAGGTGGTACTGGTTCTGCCTCTGAATTCATGTATGCATTGAATTTGCAATGCAAAACAAAACAAAAATAGAAGGTAGAGTTCATTCAGATCAATCTAAAACTTACAAAGAAGTGTCGAGAGAGGAAGATGTCGAAGCTCTGCCAGAAAATGCAAGCTTTGAGGTCAAGTTTGCATTCAGAATCAATGGTGGAGTCACCGAGGAAAGGTGTGTGAGAGGAAAGATTGGAGAACAACCTCAAGGTGAGTCCCTCTCCTAGGCAAGGAAAGTTTCCTTGTGCCCTAATGATGATATGCTTAAAGCTATAAATAATGAACAGTCTAGATTAGAAAACATAGCTATGTTTTTACGTGCATAAATATAGAGAAAATACTGTTAATGGAATTTTTTGATAATTGGTTGATAACTATTTGGGGAAAAAAGCTGGGAATCCATTTCTCTTTTTGTAGGATGGTTCAAACTAGCATCTTTGTTATATTCTTCAAGAATCATAGTATGCAAAGGAGAGTAGTTGATAAAGATTTTTGGAGCATTGGTCCTGCACTTTTTAAAGCATTTCCATGGGCACCAGACATGACACACAAGGAGATACAATTTTGTTTAGTGCCTAGATGTGTAGTAGTTAAAAATGTACCTATTCAACTATGGTGCTTTCTACCATAGATAATCAAACCCTTTGGGAAAATTATTAAGGTAGATGAAACAAGATCTACTTTACCACATCTGGATGCAAGGTTGCTTGTAGCCTTTAATACTGGAGTTCAGATACCGGAAATAGTGGAGTTGAATTAGGAAAATAAATATGTGCAATGTGAAATTGTTGGTCTCAGGGGGCTTAACTCTTGCTTTCTATGTAAGATGGATGGGCATCAAAGGAAGGATTGCCCATTTCTCAACAGAAACATTAATAAAGACAATTTGGCCTTTGACACTAAAGAAAAGAACCCTTGCAATCTCTTTGTTAATAAGGACTTAGAGTCTTCAGGGCAGGACTCTAGGGTCCTCCTTTAGGAAAAGAATAGCTTGCACAATGAACATGAGCATACATCCATTATTGAGGAAGAAAAATTAATTGAAAAAGAGGATGGAAACAACATTGATATCAACAAAGCGTTACCTTCTGTGGTACTTGGCAGGGAGTGTTGGAATTGGTCTGGACAACTGAGAGGGGGAGGGGGGGTGAATTAGTTGTCACACAATTTAAATTTTTCAACCTTTAATCCTCTTTTTAAAACTTCTAATCAAATTAATTATATGAACATTAAAGCATGAATCAATAACACATGAGTAGAAGCATAAGTAACACACTTGACACGAAGATTTTTGACGTGGAAATCTAGTTAAGGGAAAAACCACGGTTGGGGTTACCCATAAAGATTATACTCTATTAAAAGTATTACAAAGGGAAATGCACATGCATTCAGGTTCACTGCCCAGAGCTCACTGCTCAAAGAAGGATTACTACCTAGAGAAGGTTCACTACCTACAGAAAGAAGATTACAATGAGATTGAACTAATAATTAACATCTATCAATGCAAGGATTCAGTTTCGGTTAAGCACAAAATACTAACTTGATACATTTCATCTTCACTCTATCGTTTTCACTGTTCTGCTCAAATCTAAATCTTAGATCTCTGCTCTTTTCACACTTATTCCATAGTTACATCAAACACACACCAAAATCATTCAAATCCATCTGCTATATATATCCACATCCCTTCAACCACTTTTCAGTCAACTTCAAGAACACTTAGAACTTTATTGAGAATTCTGCTCTGTTGGATAAATCCATGAACACTTGTAATGCGGACCATAACTTGCACTCACAAATCATTAATTAGGTTGGCTACTATCCCTGATCATCACAACTTGTCCAGCCAACAACTTCCATACATCTAGAACCAAGATCAATTACAAGGTCAGCTTGTTCTATCAAACTGTTAACCTGATAGTCATATGCTAATAACTATTGAATCCTTCATCACCAAAGGCCAAAACTCTAGATTTAGATTATCTTGACAATGCTTATGACTCCCTTAGATTTGCAACAAACTCTAATCTACTCCCGGAGAGATCTAGACCAAGATACCAGACCCTATCACACACTCTGTTCTTGACTTCCTGGACTTAGACAAATCTTCAATCTGATTTCTGGTATGGAAAAATTATGAAATGGGATATGTAGTAGAGACTTAGTTGCTATTAATGAACACTTATCATGCATAGCAATGTCTCTTGCCAACAATCTCCCCCTTTGGCATTGATGGCAACACTTAGTGAAAAATGACTAAGTGTCAGAATAACTCCCCCTTAGCTTGTGCTCCATATTGTTGTTCACACTACTTTCTGGTGCTCCCCCTTCATTGGGTTCTTCAGTTTTCACTACTCTTCACTCCCCCTTTGACATCAATGGAAAAGAGTGGGATCCACAATCACTAATCATGTAAAAATTCTATATATAAGGCTGCATATGTACAAACAGTCCATATGTTATATTTACATATATTTAAGGATATCTGCAAAAGTACCGCAAATTCGGTGGCCCAACCTCTCTTCATACCATCCAAAATTGAAATGTGTCCACTCAACATAAATGCATATGCTTCTACTTTCCTTAGATCTAAGGGATTGCTTGCCCGGGAAGTACTTTGGGCCTCTGACAAAGTGTTAAACATTGTTTCCAACTTAGGGGTAATCAATCCTCGGAGCTCACCCATTCTTTCCATAATGTTCTTCTTTTCTTTGATAATATTCTTTATTTCATTTGTCAAGATATATTCTTGACACTCTTGGCTCACCAGAGATACTGTTAAAGGATCAAAACTTTGAGATAGGTCTAGCATCTTTTTCTCCTACTCCTTTATGTTTTTCTTAATATCCTCTACTATTTTGGGCCATGATAAACAAAACTTATATACATCACCACCATCCTTAAGAGCATTTTCAATACTCTTTATACCAATATCGAGTGCTTTTCTATCATTTTCTATATGGCCTTTTAGTTCACTAAACCTCTTATCCAAAAATTCTTTTCGAACCTTTACTTCGGCTGACTTCTCAAAAGACTCAAAATTTGTATTTACAGAATGCACAAGATTTTTCAAATTACCAGAAGGAGAATCAGATGTTATTTTTTGATATGTGGGCATGATCTTCTCCAGTACTCTAGATGCTAGACCTATCAACTCATTATTTTCTATGTGACTTGAGCATTTTCTCCCTTTCCTTAGCCTGTGTAAGTGATGATATCTTCAACATTTGGTCCAGAGAGAGAGTGTCCAAATTGATTGGTCCTTGTATCAGTTCTGACTCATCTAACTCTAGCATCTCCTTGCTAAGAAAACTCTACACTACATCCTCAGTGTCTCTTACTACTCTTGTTATTTCAGTTTCCTTCCCTTGTGCTTTGTCAGTGGCAACAATCGGACTATCTTGCTCTGATGCATTAGCACCATCTCCTTCTATTAGTTCTTCTTTTCCCTTTTCTTTTTCCTCTTCCTTTTCTTTCTCTTTTTCTTCTTTTTCTTGGTCCTTTTTGGAGTCATTAGTAGCAGAAGGATCTAGAGGATCATGGCCAACACTTGCTTTTTCTATTAATACTTCCTCTTCTAGAACAAAGGAATCTAGAGTTTCAGTATGTTTCTTATTCTTCTTTAGTCCTTCGGCATTCATGTTTGAGGACTCAATCTCTACATTTACCTCCTCTGCAATAGGAAGATTGTGCTTTTTCAAAGCACTCCAAAGAATCTCTTTGGTTTCCTTTGCAATCTTGTCTGTCTCCCCAACCATAAGCTTATTCATTCAATTTTTACTTCAGAACTCATCCTTGGCTTCTTTGAATATCAAATTCATTTTCTTCAGAGTAATTTGGGGGCATAATTGTATTAATATTTGTTCTCAGATCTAAAGATCCTTGTTTATTGCATTCTCTTTTCTAAGTTCCAAAAATTTTTTAAGGTTTTTTGATATCAATGAACATATCTCAATAAGAGCCTTGTTGTAGATATTCAAATATCTTACCATTGCTTCCTCAAGTACTCTTTTGTCAGCATCACTATAGTCATCATAGAATTCTATCATTGGAGCCAAGTTTCCATCTACAGTAATAGATTTAATGATGTCATCTACTGAAAGGGTAGGCTTCTCTTCATATTCCTCTATCTTTTGCCTCTTGCTTTTCCTTTTGCTTCTAGAGGGCATCTCCTTGGATATCTTGGCCTCTTTTGTGCTTGTGGATTTTAGTTCTTTGATCTTAATGTTGGAATCTGTATCTTCTTCTTCTTCTCTTGTGCTTTCATAGGTCTGGGATGCTTTTGTTTTCTTTCTTTTCTCCCTTTTTCTAGATGATTTGGTTTCCAGTTTTGTAGTCTTAGGGGGAATAGGGGCCACAAAAGAGCTCCTAGTAGTCCTTGAGGTGGAAGAGGGTTCCACTAGACCTCTTCCTTGTTTCTTATCTTGTTTCTCTTTGTCAACCTTTTCAGTTCTTTCCCTGAATTGCCTCACAATCTACTTATTTAGGGCCAAATTTTCAGCCAACTACTCAACTTCTTTTCTTAATCTCCTATTGGTTTTAGGTTCTCTGAGATTAGTATGTAATTTTAAACTTAACTCCTCATATGTTCCAAATCTTTCAACTACTATGTCTTTAGGCTTGCTTAGAAGATGTTGAGCATACATATTCAAGATTTTTCCATCTACTTCATACCCCATGGGCATGATCCAAATAGTTTTGGGTTCCATTGCTTCCATTAGGCACTGATCAGTGTCAACTGTGAAGCATATCTCATTTTTGTACTTCTCAACAATTAATTTAGGGATTCTTTCCCTTAAATGCATCATACTCTAAAAATTCTTGAAGTATCCCCATATTGCAGTTTTCTAAGCTTTGAAATCACCAATGCTGTGAAGATGATCTCTGATTTGAATGGCAACTGGCTCATCATTAGTCCAATGAACACCCTTTACTCTAGGTACTTCATTCATATAGTAGAAAAATAAGCATAGAACCAATGTACCATATTTAAAGGTGTTTTTCTTATCCCTTTTGATTTTGTTCATGTTCTTAATCAACTAGTTTTGTAATAGCTCACAAAGGTCATAATCTACATTCTCCTTCAATATTTGATATGCTACATATATGGCAGTTCTGGAGATAGAATTCTCCCTGTTGGAGTGATATATCTTGTAGCCAATCACCATGGAAGTAAACTTCACATCCGGTTCTATAATGTCATTTATAGTCATAGCCCTCCTATCAAATTTTGCACTGGTTGCATCAGTAACAGTTTGGTTTTTCATAGATTTTAACATGGGTAATCCACCGGTTGAGTTTAACCCAGTCATAATTCTGATAACATCCTTGGTAATCTTGAATGGTTTTAACAGCTTGTAGATTAGATAATGCAAACAAGGTAAAATGCTAAATAAATATAATAAATACAAAGTTATACCTCACATGAAGACCCAATCTCATCAAAGGAGGAGGAAGCTTGCACCCAAGAGCTCCTCACATGAAGACCCAATCTCATCAAGGGTGGAGGAAGCTTGCAACCAAGAGCTCCTAGATTAGATAACCCTATTTGATTCAAATGTGGATTGCTTTTGCTTTCAACACAAATATAGATGAAGGATTAGAGGATAGATAGATTAGAGATTTGAGAGAAATTTGGGCATGGTTTTGATGAAATAAGAAGTTTCTAGAAGAAATTGGACATGGTAAGGATACCTGAATGAAGTCCCCCTAATTGCTTAGAGAAGGGTCTTATTTATAGATTTTCTAAAAAGGCAATGGAGGGTGAGTATCAAAAGATGAGATCAATGGCTCTCATTTTTTGTGAATCTTTAATTCATAATGGATGAATTAAAAATTCTTTTTTTGAGAAGATTGGGTTATGACAATTGAATTAAGAATTCAATAGTGGAGGATAGTGGGGAACAACTGAATTAAAAATTCAATTGGTGGAGTATAGTGGGGAACAATTGAATTAAGAATTCAATAGTGGAGGATAGTGGGGAATAATTGAATTAAAGAATTCAATAGTGGAGGATAGTGAAGAATAATTGAATTAAAGATTTAATTTTGGATTTTGGAGGATATTAGCTAATTAAATATTAAGAATATTTAATTATATGTGCAACATGGTGAGGTGGAAGAGATGAGGTGGAAAGATGAGGTGGATTGATGAGGTGGATTGATGAGGTGAATTTTGTGAGGTGGATTTAGGATTTGAAACATTAGAAGAATTTAGGGATTTTAATTAAATAAAATAATTTTATTTAACTGTAGGATAATGAACCAATCAAATAAACTTATAATATTTATTTAATTGATAGAAGAAAATAAGAATTAAGATAAATATTAAAATATTTATTTAATTCGACTTGAGCCAATTTTAGGTGTCTACATTTTGCCCCTCTTTGAAGCAATGTGTTTTATCACATTGTTTCAAAGAAATAAAAATATTTATGGCAATGATACATGCCCCAGTTTGGCTCTGGTATAGGTTATGATGATAGGATGCCCCCTCCAGAGATTAGACGGGGAGAAGGTGGCAGGCGTGAGACGGACAATCTCACAATAAGATATGTTGACAGGAGATGAAATGGTTGAATGCAGAAGAAAGGGATGAATGATATGGAATGCAAGATAAAATGATAACACACACAAGCAAGTAAGCAAGTATGCACAAATGACACAAGCATAAACAAGGTATTGCCCCTGTCAAGTGGTAAACCCAGGATATGGATCGATAATGTCTGGTTTCAGGAATGAAATATGTCGTATAAGACTCCAAGTCTGGTTTCGACAATGTAACATCCTGTCTAAGACATTTGATACGATAGTGTTGTCATGGCGGGGAATGATATATCCCTAGAGCAACACGAAGGATAGTGTCTAATTTTAGGAAATGAAGCATGTCGTGTAAGATGCGTGTGTTGGTCTGGTTTCGACAAATGCAACATCCTGTATAAGACAATTGATTGATTAATTGATTGAGTTGGTTTACGATCGGACAATGATCAAGACCATTGATTGTGATTGGATCATTTGACAAGATTGATTTGACTTGATTGGCATGGTTTAAGGATTGACTTGCAATTGGATATGGTATGGATATGGATATGGATATGAATATGAGGCGCAATTGGATATGATATAGATATGGAAATGGTATATGAACGGTAGTTGGATATGGTATTGATATGGATATGGATATTTGTCACCTTGATATAGCAAGTATTTTGAAGCGCTTTCATCATTGGGCTTTATCATGTTGTAAGAAAATACAAGCATCTAGGTATAATTGAACCGAGATGACCTAAGTATTTCTTGCATTTTTCAACAAACAAGGATTGCCCCTTTTCATATTTAGACCTCGGAGTCCTCGATGATCTTTTGCCGATCATGTCGTTAGACAAAAGTCATCACATTACTAAAGTTTGATCCAAAAGCAGCAGACAAAGAAAAAGATTATGCCCCCATCATAGCATCTCTAGCTTTTGGCATCCTTGAGTAGCATAGGAAGACATAATGACAAAAATCCAAGACTTTATAAGTTAACCTGTTTACAAAACATTCTTGCATTAGATGTATCTTTTTGCCATAATTGGTATATAATTAGCTTGAGTGTTTTGGTATGGTGCTTTATTTTGCCTTGGACAGGTTGATGGTTTGCATCAAGATTTTTGTTTGGAAGCGGACTTTGCTGTGTGCACTTGTCTAGAGAAAGGTGCAGACACAGATGGGTAGAGGGATGGATGATAAGACATGGGATGGATGGGAAGGGGAGCGGACTCAGATAGATAGAAGGACTAGACATGGGATAGATGGGAAAGTGGAGCCTTGAGGGCGCATTGATAATGGCCTTTCCTACGTGACAACGTAGAGGCAACGTAGTTCAACAACAACCCTAATGGACCTAAGATATGGATCAAATGAGACACAATATAGAACAGATATGGAACCGATATGGAACCGATAAGACACGATATGGAACCGATATGGAACAAAAAGAGACATGGTATGGAATAGATATGGAACAAACAATACTGATGACAAGGAACCATCACAGATGTGTAGATGGATGGAAGATAGTAGATACGGATGGTTAGGTAGAAGGGTAAGGATGTGATCTACAAGGACTATGTCGCATAAGTATAACATGCCCCATTGTAGGTAGAGTACTTAGGATTTTTCATGGCAATGTTTATGACGATAGGAGGATAATGAAGGATTTGCATGGTTTGGAGGGATAAGGTATGTCAAGAGCCATTCAAAACATATGTCGACATTGTGCCCCCAATCTTTATCAAGACCAAAGAATAGAGGAAAGGAAGTTTGGATGGATGGACGGGACAGGATGGGTAGGTAATAGATAGAGGATAGGATAGGAAATGGTATGAAAGGAAACTGGTAGGAGAAGAGTGATATACTGATGAGACAAGGTGCCCCCAAGTGTAGGTGACATAGAAGATCAACTTTACACATGACACCTGTTTACTAGGTTTTCATCATGGTACTTATCCAAGGCACATGTTTGCCTGGTTTTCACCAATGGACGAAGGGGTTTTTCTTTACTCTTTTTTTTTTCTTTTTTTTTTTTGAAATATTTAGATAGGAGAAGGTGGATATGGAAAGACTCAAGTATCTAGTTCTGTGAAAGGTGATAGTCCCACTAGATGGATGTTGTCGCATGAACAATGTTAAGTGTTCTCACATATGTTGGTAGGGGATCATATGAAATGGAGATATGAGTATGTAGATAGTGGATTATGGAAGGTACGATAGTGGATGATGATGCAGAATACAGAAGGACTTATCCAAAGATGGAAGGAAGGTTTATGCAAAAGCATGGACCATAGGATGAGGAAGATATGTAGGATAGTAGTGGAAGGGAGGGGAGATGGAGTTATACGAAAGTGTTTTGGAATGGAAGGGAACCATGACCAATGGTTTCCTGTATCATGATAAACATTGAAGCTCATGACGGGAAAGTAGTGTAGGAAGCAACAAAGGTTTTTGCTTGGTGGATGAATGATTTAGGAATTTATGGACCCACATAGACTTAGTATTTTTTTTATTTTTTCTTGCCATATGGGATGGAAGAATTTGAGACTTTTGGATGGAATGGGAGAAAGTAGATGGTTGAGATTCTTGAGAGGTGGATGCCTCATGTAACTTTAGGACTTTTTGCTTGGGTACCCAAACTATTTTGTTTTTAGATAGTACCTGTGAAGGTATGGGTTTGGGTGTAGGTAGCTTTTGTGTAGCTTTTGGAGTAAGCATTTGTTGCTTGGGGACCAACACCTTTTTCAATTTGGCATTAAGGTGTATGGGTGTATACAGCTTTTGATATGGATAATTCTTTGATTCTTGGCTTTTATATCCTAGGTCATGAGGACTCTTAGGATTTTTTACTTTATAGGTAGAGGCATCCACATATTTGTCATTGAATCCCCATGGGATGGTAGAAGTGGGGTTGGCGAAAGCTCCTTGTTTAGACAATATGTGCATTTGTCGGCCATGATTGGGATATTTAGAGGATTTATAGATGGATGGATAAGGTGTTGGAAGAAGTGGTGGTAAAAGGCATGGAGGGGTGTTAGGAGTTGGAAGTAGTGGAGGTAGATTGAATAGTGGGATATTAGGAGTTGGAAGTAGTGGAGGGAGATTGGATGGTGGGATATTAGGAGTTGGAAGTAGTGGAGGTAGATTGGATGGTGGGATATTAGGAGTTGGAAGTAGCAGAGGGAAATTTTATGGAGGAAGATGGATGGTCACATGCTTTTGCAAATGATAGGATGATGGAGGAGGGATGGCAACATATGCTTTGGGGGTACAATGAGATGCACCATGTTTGGGATTGGATGAATGGATTTTTGAAGGTGGGTGGATAGTATCAACATGTTTAGATTATTTTTCTTGGGGTGTATAGCCAAGACCATGCGAGGATGGATGGAATGTGGTGTGGATGGGCTCCAAGATGCCTTGCTCATGTAGGCCTAATCCTTTGCCTTGATAGTTCATATGTTGGAGTATGCGACATGTGATGGGATGTTTAGTGCTTTGGAAACAAGACGCAAGTCCATTATTTGTTGGAGAAAGATAGGTGGTGGATGGAAGGTGTTCACCTCTTACAAGGGAGTCACCACAGATGAAAGTGCTTTGTCCAAGTGAATAGGAGGATGCAATTGGGATGGGATTGGTAGATGGAGGTGAAGGATTCATGGGGGATGGTAAAGGGGTGGTAGAAGAAGGGGCGGGATTAATAAGTTGACCAATAGATAGGAGGGGATCGGGGATGAAATTAGATGGGATGGTTAGATCTTGATTAGGAGAAGGCGTTGATGTTTCAACATGCTTTAGATTTGATTCTTGACATTGCTCGTGTGCTTGGATAGAAGTGGGAGTGACTTGGATAGATGTTGTGGGTTCTTGGATGGGTGTGATAGGTGCTTGGATGGATGCAATAGGTGCTTGGCTTATGAGTTCTTGATCATGGCTACATGATGGTTCTTGACTTATGATAGGGGGTTATTCAAATAGATTTGATGGAGGTTGGATTACATGAGGGTGTTTGATTCCTTGCTAATAGCCAATGGATGGCATCCTTCATGAGTGTATGGGTTGAAGAGCAATATAATGGATGGATAATGAGGGTGGTTGGTGTGGGATTAGGATTGGAATTGGATATGTGGGTGATGGGATTAGGTTGTGATGGTTCGTGGATGGGTTCAAGGATAGGTGTTGGACTAGATGGTGGTGTTGGAGGGTTTGGGGATTGGGGGGATTCCTTTGCTTTGCTTGGTGATGTTCTTTGGAAGAAATCCCACAAGGATTCTTTGGATGTGATAGTGTTGGGACTTGGAAGATTTGATGGTGGATTAGATAGTGGATGGGTGATAGGGATTGGTGGATTGGGAGATACATAAGGTGATGGATTAAGGTTGATAAGGTTGGAGGGATATGGTGATGGTGGGATTGGAGGATGGGGATTAGGAGATGGGGGATTTGGTTGTTGATATGAGGTTTGGATTTAGGATATAAGGTGTGCTAGATTGGTGTTCCCTTGATCAAAGTTAGCATAACAAAGGTTGGGGGATTGATAAGGTGGAGGTATGAATTGATTGGATAAGTATGATGGCATGGATGTGTAAGGGGATGGTGATTGATATGAGGGTAAAGGTTGATATGATGAAGGTTGATATGATGGAAGTTGGTATGAGGTTGAAGGTCGATATGAGGATGATGGAGGTTGATATGATGGAAGTTGATATGATGAAGGTTGATGGGAGGTTGATGGTGTGGATATGTAAGATGTAGATTGGTATGAAGGTTGAAAGAATGACGATTGATATGATGTGGATGGGGATGATGTGTAGGGTGTTTGTTGATATGAGGTCCATGGTGTGAATATGTAAGATGTTGAAGGTTGATATGATGAGGGTTGATATGATGAAGATGGGGGAGGGATTTGGGATTCTCCAATGATGAGGTGTGCTAAGGGGATATCTTTAATGTCATGTTTGAATTGTTCCTTAGCATTAGGATCAATGTTTGCATAGACTTGTCTAATTCTTTGTACTTGTTGTATTGATTTATGAAGATCCATTCTATGGGAGATAGTATGGGATGATGGGGGATGATGGATGATTGTGATGTTAAGAATAAAAATTTCAAGACCTTAGGATGATTTGATTTGATGTGATGAATGGTTCTCTATGCTTAAGATAGACTAATGATCTTAAGCAAGAGGATTGATTGGGTTGATTTGATTAGGTGATCAATTAAGGTCTTGATTTTTGATTGGGTTGATTTGGATTTGGATGTTGATTGGGATCGATGTTGATTTGATGTGATGATGACTTGGATATGGTTAGGATTTGATATGGAATGATTAGGATAATGATTGGGATGATGTTGATAGGATGAGGATGAAGGATGGAGATGTGACTAGGATGTGCTTAGGGATGATTGTGATTGAGGTTGATTTGACAAGAATGGAGATAATGATGTTGATTGGATAATGATTTAGATAGAAGGATGATGATTTGATGATGTAGAGTGACAAGGATGTGAGTAGGATTGATTTAGGATGAATTCAAATTTTCTTGGCAAGTAGACAAATAATCAAGCACAAAAACACAATGGCTAAAGGGTTGATTTATGAAAGATTTATCAAGCATGCACAACCTAAGGTGAAGCAAGGACAATACTTGTGGAACAAGTAGAGGGATTTGGACCACTAAAACAAAGGTTTGTAGTAGGGGAACATCCGAGGGATCGACACCTTACGAGCATCCAATAAACCACTTAAGGTTTTGACTAGCTCTACTAGGAGTTTAATATACCTCGAGGGTACTACTTCCTTTCAAACTAGCATTGAATGGTAAGTGCTCATACCGATTAGACTTGGCTTTCGCCTTATCCTCAATTTACATATAGCGGACCAGATGAAAGTACCACTTGGGGTCGCCAATGAGTTCTTAGAATGGATGTGTCTCAAGGGCAGGCCCACGTCCTAAAAAGAAAAATAGAATAGAACCATTTCTCTTCACCCAAGATCCTTTTGAAGGAAAGGGGAGAGGATACTTTGATTCTACCCTATGGGATAACACAAATGTACAAGTGCACAAGACATGAAAAACAAGAGCTAATGTTCGTTTTAAGCCCAAAATCCAAATGTGTTTGTAAACAAGATGAAAAGATAAGAGAGGAAACGATTGCACCTGGTTAATTTGCTCTCCAAATTGTTGGAGATGTTGATGTATTATGTTGTTCCAGCCTTGTATGATCACCTGCAAGTCACTAGAACAAAAACAGAGCAAATAGACTAGCCCAAGATGTGACCTGCAACAACTCACCCCCAAAACTTGCAAAACTTTGCTAAAACAAGGGTTAGAAAATGAAGATTTTGACAACAAAACCTTCACAAACTGACAATGAGATCTGAGACCAGGCGTGCCAATGTAGATTAGATAATGCAAACAAGGTAAAATGCTAACTAAATACAATAAATACAAAGTATACCTCACATGAAGACCCAATCTCATCAAAGGAGGAGGAAGCTTGCACCCAAGAGCTCCTCACATGAAGACCCAATCTCATCAAGGGAGGAGGAAGCTTGCACCCAAGAGCTCCTAGATTAGATAACTCTATTTGATTCAAATGTGCTCTTGCTTTCAACACAAATATAGATGAAGGTTTAGAGGATAGATAGATTAGATATTTGAGAGAAATTTGGGCATGGTTTTGATGAAAGAAGAAATTTCTAGAAGAAATTGGACATTGTAAGGATACCTAAATGAAGTCCCCCTAATTGCTTAGAGAAGGGTCCTATTTATAGATTTTCTAAAAAGGCAATGGAGGGTGAGGATCAAAAGATGAGATCAATGGCTCTCATTTTTTGTGAATCTTTAATTCATAATGGATGAATTAAATTTTTTTTTTTTGAGAAGAGTGGGTTATGACAATTGAATTAAGAATTCAATAGTGGAGGATAGTGGGGAACAATTGAATTAAAAATTCAATTGGTGGAGTATAGTGGGGAACAATTGAATTAAGAATTCAATAGTGGAGGATAGTGGGGAATAATTGAATTAAAGAATTCAATAGTGGAGGATAGTGGGGAATAATTGAATTAAAGATTTATTTTTGGATTTTGGAGGATATTAGCTAATTAAATATTAAGAATATTTAATTATATGTGCAACATGGTGAGGTGGAAGAGATGAGGTGGATTGATGAGGTGGATTTAGGATTTGAGACATTAGAAAAATTTAGGGATTTTAATTAAATAAAATGATTTTATTTAATTGTAGGATAATGAACCAATCAAATAAATTATAATATTTATTTAATTGACAGAAGAAAATAAGAATTAAGATAAATATTAAAATATTTATTTAATTTGACCTGAGTCAATTTTAGGTGTCTACACAGCTAAATAAATTCATCATGCATCCGACTCAAAACATACCGGACCCATTCATCTTCATCAAATGTTGGAAACCCCATAATCTAAATAAAGTGTTTATCATGCAGTGCCTTATACTTAGGTTTAAGATCATATTTTCACCCCTAAGATGATTCTCAAACAAGTCTACATACCTTGAATCACCAAATTCATCTATGTTTGCATGAATATAAACCCTAATATCTTCAACATGTAGCACACCATATGGAACACTTGAAAAAGCACCTAGCAGGTCGACTTCTATTGATTTGTGAGGATGTTTCTTAAATTTAGGTCGAGGCCTTTCAGTAATGTCAACAACATGAGCAGAAGCCATCTCAACAGATTTTAGATCCAAATCTTTATGGAGAAGTACCTTTTTCTTCTGTGAGGTTAGGGTTGATCAATTACCAATTGAATTCACTCTTCATTCTTCAATCTCTAGATTTGTAGCTCAAAAGCTCTTCTATTTGTTTCCTTCAAATGCAAAGTGGTTCAAATGCATGATTAAGTGACCTTTTATCCTTCGCAAAACCTGATTTTGCATTGTAATAAATGCGCTACCCTAACTCCATCTGGTTACTCTGCTTCTTGAACTGTTCTTCATCAATTACTCCACAAATTTCCATATCAATATTTTTCCTTCTAGAAATCCTTCCAAAAGTTCTGAAACACTTCAAAATATCTTCTCTCGTTGTGCCATATCCTGGCACCCACTTATTCACTAGGGGAATTTGATGTTCAATGCAACTCCCCCTAAGCCAGAGCTCCTAATTTAATTCCCAGAGGAATTGTTAGCACTGGATTCTGATGTGGATCCATCACCATTTTTCATTGTATCTTTTTTCACCCAAATCTTGTTCATTTATCTTAGTATCTCATTCACATCAATTTTTATTTTGCTTTTGTCTTGTCTCAGCTCATTCAGTTTTCTATTTATTGGACGCCTTCTTCCATTATTTCTACTTTTGTAGAATCTTGCAATATGACCAAATTTATTGCAATTAAAGCGCACAACATTTCCTTACTTATATACTTGATTTCCTCTTGATCTATACTGATTAGCTATGTGCCCAAATCTATTGCAAGCAAAATAATAGCCATTGAAAGAATTTCCATTAGAGTTATTCATTATCATACTTCTACAATCATTGGATCTATGACCATACCTCTTACACTTGAAGCATTCACTAGAGAAGGATGGATCATTTTGATTTACTCTGCTTCTGCACTGAGTAGCTTTGTGGCCAAATTTATTGTAGTTGAAACAATTTCCATTGAAAGATGGATATTTTTGAGCATTTGGCTATCTTACTGGAGGTTTTCTAGTTTTGTTTCTCCCATTCCTTGGTTGAAAATTTTTCTGTCTGGAACTGGAATTTTCACCTTTCTCATATCCAAGACCATGCTTGTCATCAGCCTTTTTCTGTCCTTCAAGCAGTGCTTCGAGTTTAGCCAAGCTTATCTTGAACTTCTTGTATTCATTTGCAATTTCTAGGTTATGTTTGAGAGTGATAATTTATCTCTCAAGTTCTCTCTCATTGTCTCTACTTTCTTGTAGATTAGATTCTAGGAGACCAGCTATTCCATCCAATCTACAACATTCTTTAGTACTCTCTTTCAAATTTTGTTTCATCTCTTCTTCAGTTTTCTTCCTATCTTCAATTTCCTTGGTTAGTCTCATCACCCCAGATTCCATCTCATGTTTTAGGACACAACTTCTTTAGCTAACTTTTCACATTCCTTTGTCTTCTCTTTTAGGGCCTTGTCTTCATAATGATTTCCTAGCTGAAGAGGTAGCTCCTTCCCCTTTTCATTTGATTTGTTGAATTTTTATTTTAGAATCTCAATGAAGTCTTCAACCTTTTTGAAATTTTCTTGTAGCTCTTGGACTTCTACTCTGGACTACTCAAGATCTTCTAGGGTGAGATTAAGTTGCCCTTGAAGGTTATATTCATCCATTTTACCACCTTCCCAGATCTTCCTTAAGCTATTAAACATTTTCAAAGGAACCTTGCTCTAATACCAATTGTTGGAATTGGTCTTGACAATTGAGAGGGGGGGTAAATTAGTTGTCACACAATTTAAACTTTTATGCCTTTAATCCTCTTTTTAAAACTTCTAATCAAATTAATGATATGAACATTAAAGCATGCATCAATAACACATGAGTAGAAACATAAGTAACACACTTGACACCTAGATTTTTGATGTGGAAACTCAGTTAAGGGAAAAACCACAGTGGGGGTTAACCCACAAAGATTATACTCTATTAAAAATATTACAAAGGGGAATGCACATGCATTCAGGCTCACTACCCAGAGCTCATTGCTCAAAGAAGGCTTACTGCATAGAGAAGGCTCACTACCTATAGAAAGAAGAATACAATGAGATTAAATTGATAATTAGAATCTATCAATGCAAGGATTCAGTTCTAGTTAAGTACAAAATACTGACTTGATACACTTCATCTTCACTCTGCCCTTTTCATTGTTCTGCTCACATCTGAATCTTAGATCTCTACTCTTTTCAAACTTATTCCATATTCACATCACACACACACCAAAATCATTCAAATCCATCTGCTATATATATATATGCATCTTGATCTTCAACCACTTTTCAGTCAGCTTCAAGAACACTTAGAACTTTATTGAGAATTCTGCCCTGTCAGGTAAATCCATGAACACTTGTAACATAGACCAAAACTTGCACTCACAAATCATTAATCAGGTTGGATACTATCACTAATCATCACAACTTGTCCAACCAATAACTTCCATAGATCTGGAACCAAGATCAATTACAAGGTCAACCTATTCTTCTTCTGTCTGTTCTGTCAAACTATTAACCTGATACTCAGATGCTAATAACTATTGAATCCTTCATCACTAGAGGCTAAAACTCTGGATTTAGATTATCCTGACAATGCTTATGACTTCCTCAGATCTGCAAAAAACTCTGATCTACTCCCAGAGAGATCCAGACCAAGATACTGGCCCCTATCAGACACTCTATTCTCGACTTCCCAGACTTAGACAAATCTTCAATCTGATTTCCGGTATGGGCAAATTATGAAATGCGAATGTGTAGTAGAGACTTAGTTACCATCAATGACAACACTTGTCATGCCTATCAGTGTCTCTTTCCAATAGGGAGTACCAAGATGATGGTGACTCTGACAGTACCTAGGATGGCATCTTAAGCCTCTTCTCTATTGAAGAATATGAAGAAAAGGAGTTGATGGATGAAGATCCATCCCTTGTATCCCAAATTGAAGAAACTCAACCACATTCAGACTTTTATAACATTGAGAAGGAAAAAGAGATTGGGCCACCTTTAAAAGGCCATGATAGGGCCCTAGAGGCTCTTAAGCAAGATTCCATTTCTGATGATGGATTTATTAATGTTAGGAAAAAAATGCACAACAGTTGGCCTTAGACAAAATAAGGGAGGTAGTAGACCAAAAGAACAAATTAGATAAAATGAAGGAAGAATTTCTCAAGAAAAAGGATATAGATCCCCATGGGTTAGTAATTGACCTCCACAATCATGGTGGCTTGAATGCTTAGCCTATACCAGGTGCAAGTAAAAGTATGACATTATCTAAAGTAGAGGGGAGAAAAGTCACCTTTGGTCTTGACTCCTTAGAAGAGGAAAACAAAAAAAGAAAGAACATGAGTAGATCTAACAACTCTGTTAAACTAGGTAAAAAAGGTAAGGATGATATGCCTTAATCACTAGATAGTCTTAGCAAGGGAGAGAAATTCCTAACCCATTGAAACTCACTAAGAGATAAAAAACTTACACTGCTATAGTTGGAATGTTAGAGGGTTGGAATCCTTAGTCAAGAAATATGTTGTGACTTTTGTAACAAGAACAAGGGGATGGACATCTTGTTCATCCAAGAAGTCAAAACAGTGGGCTTCATGATGGAAAATATATTAAGATTTGTTTGGATAGATGCAATTTGTTTCACCACAAGTCTTGAAAGGGGTAGAGGAGGCAATGCCATTCTACTTAGTAGGAAATGGGAAAAGATTCTTTAAGAATCAGGACATTCCCCATGTAACAGGTGTATCTGGATCACATTAAATGTTAGAGAGATGATTATTGGATTATGCTCAATATATGCCCCAAATGAATATTACAATATAGCAGAGTTATGGAAGTGGATGACCTCTGAATTATCGAAGGTACCTTGGGTGCTTGGGGGTGACTTCAACACGATTGAGCAAGTAGAAGATAAACAAGGAGGAATCCCCATGGAATGGAAAGGCAATGAAAATTTTTTCTAGCAAAGGTTGAAAAAATCTCTGAATCTTATAGACCCATTAGAAGGTGAAAAAAAAATTAGTGGAATTTGGTTCTCATGGACTAATTGTCAAAAATTCAATAGAAGAATACATAGTAGTATGGATAGGTTATATGTGGATAAGGATGCTTTTCTAATTTAGTGTAGAAAAGATGTGAATAAGGTTCAAGTTATCCCTAATCCATTATTAGATCACCACCCTATTAAAACTGTGATACTAATCAAGAAACAAGAAGAAAGGGTTAGAAAATAGAAAAACACCTCATACAAACTAAATTGTGAACTCCTAAAAGATTAGGATTGCTTAAATGGTGTAAAAAATTTAAGAAATCTTTGCAAATCACAATATAGTTATGAAGAAGCTTTTGTCTACTGGAATAAACTAGTAGACGCTTGTAAGTCTATTTTTTAAATTGTAGGTAAGAAGTATGCTTTAGACAGGAAAAAAGAAGAACTGGTCCTACAAGAAGAATTTCTAAGAATGGAGGAAAAAGTTTAGTCGAATCCAAATGAGGAAAAATTAGTTGAGAGACTAGGGGAAGTCAAGCATAGATTGAGGAGTTTACAGATTGGAAAATCTTAGAGTACAAAGATTAGGGTAAAACCAAATTGGTTGGAGGATGGGGATAAAGGCACAAAGTATTTTTTCAATCTCCTTAAGTATAAAAATATCAAAGAAAACATAGAAGATGTAGTTGAAAATGGAATCACCCTGAATAAGCAAGAGGAAATACTGGTTGCCTTTAAAATCTTTTATGAAAACCTATTTAAAGTAGAAGACTCCATGCAAGGGTACAAAGAGGCCCAAGAACTATGTGGGAGAATTTGTAAGGAAAAGGTGAATGAAGAAATGAAAAAGACTCTAGACAAAGAAATAACAAAAGAGGAAATCAAAAACTGCAATCAAATCCATGAAGAATGGGAAATCCATAGGTGCTGATGGCCTCTTGGTGGAGTTCTATAAAGCTAATTTAGAATGGATAGTGGATGAACTATTACAACTTTACAAAGAATCAATAAACAAGGGATCTTTAGGATGTGACATAAATAAAGGAATAATCAAACTACTACCCAAGGAGGGGGATAAGACACAAATCAAAAACTAGAGGCCCTTAACCTTACTAAATGTTTCATATAAAATAATTGCTAAATTTCTGGCCCTAAGGGTTAGAGATATTCTGCCAGAGATTATTAGCTCCACCCAAACAAGATTTATTAAGAGCAAGTACATTCTAGAGAATTTGATCACAAGTTGGGAAGCCCTACAGTGGCCTAAAGAGTCTAATCAAAATGCAGGCATTCTTCTTTTGGATTTTAAAAGGCATATGATCAAGTTGAGTGGTCCTTTATTTTTTGAAATTCTCAAAGCAATAGGTTTTCCTAAAAAAATTGCAAAATGGTCATGATGCTATTTAAGGATGCCTCGATCCAAGTAGAGGTGAATGGGGAATTGTCTACTCCTTTTGAAATGGGGAGATCTATTCGTCAGGGTTGCCCTCTTGCCCCCTCATTATTTGTGGTTGCTTCAAAAGCTCTCCATTTTCTTTTAAGAACATAATTTATTCAAGGTAGTTTGGAGGGTATCTCATTGCCTAATGGTGAGAGGCTGCTCAATGTGCAGTTTGCTGATGACATTGCTCTTTTTCCCAAAATCAATAAATAGGAATTTGAAAGGTTGGAACATAGGGTTGGCATCTTTTTCTTGGCCTCTGGGGCTAAGATTTCTCCCTCTAAATCTATTCTCTTGACTTGGGATCATTCTACTCCTGATTGGCTTGACCTTGGAAAGTAGTAATGGGGGTCTAGAGATGCAAGTAAGATTCCTTGTAATTCCTTTTGCTATTAACCCCTCTCTAAAACAGATGTGGGATTGGCTCTTTACTAAAATTGAAAACAAGCTTAAGAACTAGAGCAGATTGCATCTCTCTTTGGTTGGCATGGTTTAAATTTGCTAGAAAATCCTATCAGCATACTCGATTTACTACTCTTCTATGTGGCTCTTTGCTAACTATTAGTTTGATATTATTCATAAGGTGATAAGGAGGTTTTTATGGTCTGATGGTAAAGGCAAGGCTAAAAAGCATTTGATCTAGTGGGAGTGGTGTTGCTTGAGTAAAGATGTGGGAGGTCTAGGGCTTAAAGATTTGAGGATCTAGGGTGTTACTCTGGCTGCAAAATGCATAATCAAATCTCTTGTTGGAGATGAACCCTGGAAGGTCTTGGTATGATCAAATGTGGCGAATTCTATACTAGGGAAGAAAAGGTTCTGCGATAAACTGTACTTTCATGATACTCTATTTGGGGACTTTAATTCTAATCGTAGGGGATCTGTAGTCTTTAGAAGCATATGGAAGGCTTGGGAGAAAGTAAATATTCTTATTCTGGGTAGAGAAGCCATCAATTTTGAGAACCATTGCATATGGGGTCATAGATATATCTAGTTGAATGTCAGGCATAAAGGTAAACCTCTTGCATTAGTTCAAGGTTGTTTAGCCATGAAGTTCAACTCAATATGGATTTCCTAGCTTAATGATCTTTTTGATGAGGGATATCCAAAAAAATGGAGTCAGATTAAAGATGAATTTCATTTGAATGAAAAACAATTCAGAACTTATTCTACCTTATATAAAGCTCTGCTCTGTAAATGTCAGTTGGGTGTATCTGTTAAAGGGGAAGAATGTTTAGAGAACCTAAAATAGGTGGATGGCAACAAGATACTTTTTGTGAAGCCTAAAATGATATATATAATGCTAACTAATTCAAAGGAGATCTTTTAGCACATCAATGACACTTGGGGTGACACTTTGGGTCTAGAAACCTTGTCTAAAACCTTCAACCTGATTTGGTCTAGAGTCTTAGAACCAAAAAAAAGCCTGCTTTAGGTGGCTTCCTATCCTTAATAAACTCTGTATTGGTGTTGATGGTGTCTGATGCCCATTGTGTAATGTGCTTGAGTCAATTGCTCACATTTTTGTTGATTTATACAAATTGGAAAGAAATCATCTGTGGATATGTTGATGCTCTGAATAAAAAATTTAATACTTTTTGGCTCATAATGTCTACTAAAATTTTATGGTTTATCTGGAAAAAGAGGAACAAGGAATGATTCCATGATAGGGAGAGGCTACTCACTGGGACCTTTTTGAGTCTCACCAATCGGGTAAGTGCAAGAAGATGGGGGGCCAAAAAGGGGTCTTAAGTGGCCAGTTTTTTCTGAAATTAGAAAATACTGACCTTGTATGAGAAATTGAGCATAGTTACACTCAAAATTTGAAGATGTAACCAAAACAATGATCGTAGTGCTACAAGTCTACTTTTTAAACTACTATTTTTTTTTTCAAAATGGTATAGATTAAGGGGTTCAAAATAAGGTGCCACATAAATTGGTGTTGTTTTTGTTAGTGTGTTTTGTGGCTCCCTCAAAAGGTTAACTTTTTTTTGGTATTTTTAAAATCGCTTTGGTGAGAAATCAGCTAACAACATGTGGATGTCTCTAGGTCATGTTCCTACCTTTTGATTGGTCCACAAAGTATAATACAGATCATTCATAAAGGATGTTCTTAAAGGTCTTAGTGTCATTTTGGCCAACTTGGTTGTTTTCACTACTTGCGATTATACTTTGAAGTTTGTGAAAGAGTGTTGTTGTGTGGAAGATTACATTTGAGTCCTAGCTAAGGAGTTGTTTGGTCTGCATTCATTCTTTCTCTTTCATTAATCTATTTAGGTCCAGACCTATTCTAATGTATGTATGTTTTCCAACCTTGGAGATTGTTCTAATGGTTGATGATTGTAATGCTGACCTTGATGATCATTCTAAGGTTGATGAATTATATAAATACTTGTAATGAAGTCATGAAAAGGGCATCCATGTGCGAAGATGAAAAGATAATTGTGAAGTGAAAAAGTAGAGAAAAGTAGAAGATGTTTATTGCACTTCAATGGAATTGAACCTTGGCATAGTGTAGATGCTACTATCTCAGTTCACCAACTCTGGCAGTGAGCCACCCACTAGCAGTGAGCCACCCCATTGGTAGTGAGCCTCTTCTTTCATAGCGAACAATCTAGGCAGTGATCCCTAAGGCAGTGAGCCTCTGATTTTGGGTATTGTTATTACATATTATATCGTGAGCTAACACTCACCATGGTTTTTCCCTTATTAGGTTTTCCACGTAAAAATCTAGTGTCTCATGTGTTGAATGTGTTTAAGTTTTTGATTTCATACTTTCATGGTTAAAATATAGTAACCATGATTAAGTGGATGATATATTAATGATTTTGAATTATTGGTTACAACTGATTCACCCCCCCTCTCAGTTGTCCTACCCTTTTCAACAATTGGCATCAGAGTGAGGGTTCCTCGATAAAGAGCCTAACATATCAAGGCAAATCTAAGATGGCACACAAGAAGGAATCACTATAGTTAAATGGAATGGATTATGCTCTTTGCAAGGTATGAATGAAAAGTCATCTCATTTCTCTTGGTTATAATGTTTGGAATATGGTAGAGAAAAAGTATATTGTTCCTTAAAATGGACCATCAGATGAAGATGAAGTCAAACAGTATGAATTAAATGGAAAAGCTAGAGATGCTTTGTTAAATACCTTATCTAACACTGAGTTGGTGAAAGTTATAGATTTGGAGACTGCCCATGAGATCTAGGATAAGTTAAAAAATTTATATGAAGGAGATGATTTTGTAAAGAGTGCCAAATTGCAAAACTTGAAGATGAGGTATGAAGTCCTAAAGATGAGTGAAGATGAGAACATAGCAATCTACAGGCAAAAAGTTGATGAAATTGTCAATGGAATCAAAGGTCTTGGAGGAACTGTTGATGAAGATGAGGTTGTACTAAATATTCTTAGGTCTTTACCTAAATCCTATAGTCACAAGGTGGCAGTAATTGAAGATTTTATGAGTGTGAAAAAGATTTCAAAGGATCAGTTGCTTGGGAATCTTACAACTTTTGAAATGAGAGAGTTTAGTGATGCCCTGCCAAAGACTGGGACTACTTTCAAATCCAGCACTTTAGAAAAGACTTCAAGAGCTCAAAAATATGTTGTGGAATCTGATGATGAGTTTGACAAGATTGAAGCTAACTTTGTGGATAGAATGCAAAGAGGTACCAGTAAGTTCAAAGGCAAATTACCATTCAAATGTTTTTCTTGTGGTAAGATTGGCCACTATGCCTCTAGGTGTTCAGAGAGAATTGAGATAGGTAAGAAGAAGTTGGAAAGTAGACCTAGAGTCATGAAAAAATGCTATTATGTAAGAGATCTTGATGATGACGATGTAACAGATGATGAGTCTAATGATGCTAATACTAGTGCAAATGAATGCTTGTTTATTTCTATTAAATAAGAATGTGTGTCTACTAATCTTGCTAGTTGTGTGAAGGAAGAAAAGCCAGTGGAAGAGAGTGATTTGTTTGTTTAGGTTGAGAAGGATAAGGATGAGTGGATTATTGATAGTGGATGCTCACATCACATGACCAATGACAAAAGTAAGTTTATAAGTTTTGAAAAGTATGATGGAGGACTGGTTAAGTTTGGAGATGATGCAACTGGTAAGATTTGTGGAAAAAAGATCTATTTCTTTTGATGGTAAGCATAAAATAGATGATGTTCTATATGTGAAGGGTCTAAAGCATAATCTTTTAAGTGTTAGTCAGATGTGTGACAAAGGATATGATCTAAGATTTAAGGATAATGGTTGCAAGATCGTGGAAAGCTCTGGAACAGTGATTGCTACTAGTAAGAAGACTAGAGGTAATGTTTATCATTTGAGAGGAACTAATGATTATTGTTTGTTAGCTCAAATAGATGAGAGTTGTCTATGGTATAGGATGATGTGTCATGTCAATTTTGACAACTTGGTGAAGATAAGTTCAATACAAGCTTGTTATATCAAAAAATGTCCCCTTGGGGGCTTTTCCCTCCTAAGGTTTAGCTCTCAGGTCCTTTAGAATGCATTTAGAGCATCTTGCATGTTAATGGTGACTCCCGATGAGAAAACCCTAAAGTTTCATGGCAAATGGGACTTAGGGGATGTGCTTAACATAAATCCTACCTGAAATAGGGGGAGAACTTGGGCGCCCGCACCCTAGTCCTACCCTATTTTAGGTTAGGACCTATTTTTAGGTGTCGGTTATGTGACCATTATTGGGTCCTAGGTCGACACCTCAAGTTTGAATTATGAATTTCTTGGCAGGAAGTTGTTTAGTTGCATATATAAGCATGATTAGTGATTCATTTATAAACTAGATGGTATTTTTGATCTATGAGCTTATGTTAAGCTGATTCAAGGCATTCATTATGTTGTAGAGTAGTATTTGTGTTGTTATTGTGTTTGTGATTACAGATTTGATTCCATCTCCTCATGGCATGAAAAACATCTTCCTTCCATGAGATCTACACTACAAGGTGACATTTACTTGTGTTTCAATCATTTATCATTTGGATTTTGCCTCTATCCCATAGTGATATGCACTCTTTATCTGACAATAGTGTTTGAGAGACTTGAATGTCTCTCTGGGGCTTGACTGAGGCAAGCCTCTAAACACCACAACCCCTACCCCTATTTTTTGTGATTGCAGGTTATAGGTTGCGAAAGTGAAAGAAGTGAAGTTTTAGGGGATCAGTTTAGACTATCAAAAGTATAGAGGAAAGTGTAAAACATGGACCCGGACTAGGGCACCTACTCATTACTCCTCTAGATCCCACAATAGTAAAATCTCCAGAACAACAGAATCAAGCTGCAGACAACCTTCCAAGATCTCGACAAAAATTGGTACATTGGACTAGGGCACCTGCTTATTAGTCCTCAACATTTATGAACACCAAACTTCAAAATTTGATATGCATTTGATTATCATTTGGTATCTTTGTGTGTGACCATTTTCTGTTATTCGTCTGTTTGTTTATGATTTCATTGAATTAGGGTTTTAAGCATAATTAGACTTAATTGAACAACAAATTGATACAATTCCAAATTTTCCTTCTATTCCAAGTGACGGGAAATCTATATTAGAGTCTTCAACTCAATTGAATGTCCTTGAATGTTGATGTGAATGGAGGATTTAACATAAACCCTTGAAATTACCATCTTCCCTCTTTTCATATTAAACATTTTGGTGAACCCATGTTTTAAGGATTTTTGCACCTTGCTGAGTGTTTTAATTCAGATATACATTCATTTCATTCATTTATTTAGTTTTCATCTTATTGCATTTGAAAAATTACAAAAAAAATTGAAATATTGGAAAAATTTGAAAAATTTCGGCATTTTTAGCTTGCATTTTCAAACAATTTGAATTAGTGGCATTTAATTTCATTAAATTTATGTCATTATCATCTAATATGACTTAAAATATATATATTAATCATTAAACATTCATTTACATTGCATTTTCATGATTAAATTGTAAAAAAATGCTTAAATTTGTGCATTTTTCATAAAAACCTAGTTTTGCATTAGCTAGGGTTTGTAGTGAAAATCTTGTTTCAGATTTTACTACTATTTTCAAACACTCATTAGGACTGATTTCTAATTGTAGTGTTTCATCATAGTGGTTTCCTTGCAAAATTTCATGTCTAGGGTTTGAAAACTTTGCATTTTTCACTAGATTTGGCCTTATCGTCTATTTAGAATTATATCGTAGGCATGTTGTGAAGAGTTTTTTTACACTAATTGGCTTTTATTAGGGTTATAATCTGATTCCCATCCTCAAATTCCTTATAGCACCCTTCCTATTGGGCCTTTGCATTGAAAATTAATGAAAAATCACATGTTTTAGTGTATTTTCATTAGGTTTTGGTTCATCATCATTATAGGATTGCGTCAAAAGTGTGTTGTCAAAGATATTTCTGCATAATTTAACTATTAGTATGTATATTATTTTTTTTCCCTCTTGAAATTTTTCACAACACCTCTTCTCTTAGTGATTTGCATTGAAAAAAAGTTGAAAAATCAAGCATTTTAGGTCATATTCATACATAGTTTTGCATTCATGGATTCTCCTCATCATTCATCTTTGGAAGATTTATTTGAGTACATTATGAATTTTGATAACTTTTTCAAATTCACTGGTAAACGTCCTCAAGTCTTGCATCAAATAGCATACATCTATGGTATTGACTTAACTGTAAGCACTACCTATGACATCCTTCGAACAATAGCCAATTTTGAAAGTTTCCTCACTATTGTGGGCATGTTCCTATTATGCCTTACTTATATAGTGTATATGGTTATGAATAGTTAGCTTGTGGCTATCTTAACTCTTAATTAAGTCATATTATCATTATTATATTGTTATTTAGTTGTTTAGGTCAGCCTAAGGCTTATATAGGGCTATCTAAGTCATCCTGGGTGATATCGTAGGCATAAATAGGTATATGTAGGAGGTAGTGAGTCTTATTTCATCATCATCATCAGATATTGTGAATTGTGTTCTCGTTGAATACTATTTGAGGTATCTCCCTTGAAGTGGTATATTATTATCAAGTATTTGCATCATATTTATCTATTGTGCAATTTGTTTCATTACAAAGGGTAACCTAATGACATGCAAGTATTTTTATGATATGATTTTTTTGTTTTTAGGGATAAAATGATAAAAATATGAACTTATTATGGTTGCGCAGGGAAATCTGAAATGGTATGTTGGAGATAATATGATGGCGGGAAATGGATATTTTATCAATTTTTTTTGGGGTTAAAATTTGTTGCAACAGTGGCTCTGACTGGGGATGAATGGCCATGAGGTCATTGCAAGAATTTAGAAGACATTCTCTGGGATGCAGACTGATGGTGGTGGGGAGGGTAGGGAATGGAAATCCTAACCTACTATGCATGGAAAAAGAAAAAATTCAAGAGAAGTATTTTAGGAATTGTCCATGCACTGGCAATTCGTGTACTTCACCACTCATGTTCTCTAGGTAATAAGAATCTTCACCACATTTATCAGTGATGATAAATGGGCCCATCCATAATGCCTCAAATTTACCATGTTTTCCTTTGTCCTGTCCTCTGGCATTCCACATTAGCACCATGTCACCCACTTTCAATTTTCTTTCCTTAGCCTTTCTATCAAATAAGTATTTCACAAGTAATTGCATTTTTTTATTCTATTCTTGAGCTTGGGCCCTTATTTCATCCAGTTCAGCCAGTTGTTCCATTCTCTCATCCATGGGTTTAGGAACATCTATGTATAGGAAGAATAAATTTATAAACTAGCAGACGATTATGTATAGGAAGCCTAGGTTGAGCACCATACACCAATTCAAATGGGGATTTTCCTGTAGCCTTCTTCACAGTAACCCTATCTACCCATAAAGCCATTTTTAATTTTGAATCCAATGCCTTCTTATTATTTTCTAACATTCTCTTGATTATTTTTATGATGCTTTTATTGCTTGATTCTGCCTGTCCATTAGTTTGGGGATGGTATGGAGAGGCATATGAAATTGTTATGCCATAAGATTCATAGAATGTTTTGAATTCGTTTGATCTAAAGCACATGCCATTGTTTGTAATAAGTCTCACTGGAACTCCAAACCTAGTGATGATGTTTTCTAATAGAAAATTAACCACCACTTTACTAGTGGCTTGTCTGCTTGGAATTGCTTCTATCCATTTTGTAAAATAATCTATAGCCACCAAGATCCATTTATATCCACCACTGGATCTTTCTGCAATTTCCCCTATAAAATCAATTCCCCATTGATGAAATGGAGCTTCAACTTGCATTGGTCTTAATGGTAAGGCTCCTTGGTAGTTTAATTTGCCAAAAAGCTTTTGACAGGCTTCACATTTTCTCACATATCTATGGGCATCCTTAAAGACTTCAGGCTAGTAGTAACCTACTCTCATTATCTTATGGGTAGTAGGTCTTTGCTGAGAAGTGTCCCCCCCACACACCTTTATGAATTTCTTGTAACATCTTCGCAACTTATATTTTATCCAGACATAAAAGTAAAATACCATCTTTGTTTTTCTAGTATAAATCTCCATCCATGAAAACATATTTTGATGTGACAAGTTTCAAAGTTCTTCTTTGATTGTCATTCAAGCCTTGAGGACATTTCAAGTTCTTGAGATAATACATTACATTGGTGTACCAGGGTGTATGCTCAATGCTTACAATAATGTTATCCTCCTCTTGTATTTTGGAAACTTGTGCAGCTTCCAAGTTTGATTCAACAATCTACTTGGCCAAAACCTGACCTCTAACAAGCTTGGTGATTTGGATATCGATGTTAATTTCTTGGATTCTATTGATCAATCTACATCTTTGACATGTGACTTCATTCTATATAAAAACATCCTCACTGTAACATTTGGTACATAGGATATCACATGAGCTCCAACTAAATATGGCCTGAATGCCTTTACTACTTTCACTATGGCATATGCTTGTTTCTCAATAATGTCATATTTCAACTTTGTCCCCAAAAGTGATTTACTAAAGAATGAGATGGTGTGTTCATATCCTTCTTTATTCTTTTGCAACATCACAGCCACCACAGTATGAAAAGATGCAAATGAGAATATTTGAAATGGCTTATCAAACTATGGGGATTTCAATACAGAAGCCTCTTTAATAGATTTCCTAATGGATGTAAATGCATTAATGTCCTCTTTATTCCAATCCACCTTTGCACCCTTCTTCAACATTTTGGAAAATAGTTTGACGATTTCTGCAAAGTTTGATATAAATCTCCTTACAAAATTTATTTGTTGAAAGAAAGATTGAATAGCTTTCACATTTTTTGGAATAAGAACTTTGTCAATAGCTTCTACCCTTTCAAGATCAATCCTTACACCATGTTTTGAGACTATGTGTCCTAGTAGTTTTCCTTCTATCACCGCAAAAAGGCACTTCTTTGGATTTAGAGAGATACCATTTTCTAGAGCCCTAATGAAGATTTTCTCCAAATGTAAACAATGGTCTTTTGCCCTCTAAGAGTATGTTGTAAGGTCATCTTGGTAGACCACCATTATTGTGTTAATCAAATCAGCAAAAGCTACATCCATGGCCCTCTAGAATGTTGCCCTAGCATTTGTAAGGCCAAATGGCATTCTTACATAGACATAGGTACCACAAGGTGTTGTAAAAGTAGTCTTATATTATTCTGATGCTTTAACCTTTACTTGGTTGTACCCTAAGAATCCATCCATCATGGACAACAATTCACATCTTTTCAATTGTTGTAACATGGTCTCCATGTTTGGAAGGGGGTAGTTATCTTTTAGTGATGAGATGTTCAAATTTCTAAAATCTACACACAATCTTATATCACCATTCTTTTTTCTTGTAGGTACCAGGTTCAATACCCATGAAGAGTGTCTAATTGGTTTGATAATACCTCCCTCTCTAGGCTTCATAGGTTCTTCTTGCATCTTAGGTGCCAGTGTAGGGTTTATAGGTCTTTGCCTTTGTCTAAATGGCTTGGCATCAAGTTTCAATGGTATTTCATGTTGAAATAAGTCTTCTCTCTATCCCTTAAGATTGTCATAGGACTAGAAAATACACATTCATATTTTCTGAGGAGGGTTATAAGCATTTCTCTAATTTTTGTACTAATCCTTTTCCCAATGTAAACTTTTTTAGGAGCTATCTTTGTTCCCAGATTAATTTCCTCAACATCCTTGAGATTGACTGTTACAGGCTTTAGATTATATCTATCCTATCCATCAAACAATCTTTCCAGTGCCACAAGACCTTTGGGTATCTTGTTGGTTTTGAGTTGGACCACTTCTTTCCCAAAAAGGGTTTCCTTGCCATCTATTTCTTCCACAAATGCATTAAAATCAATCTCTTGGGATTCATATTGGTCTACACAATGAAGGAACTTAATCAGATCTTCATCATCATTAAATACTTGCCAATTATAAATATTATTAGGAATTGTTGGCCTAGCCTTGAATTCTACTTCTTCTATTCTTGGTAATGTGATATCATCTCTTTTTAGGGCCACATTTGCTAAGAAATCTACCATTATGTTTTTGGACCTTTCTATCCAGTCTATAGAGAATGCATCAAAGAGTTCAATGGTATCCCACACAACATTTCTATGTTGCTTCAATCTCTTGTTTTTTTATAAATATTTCACCCTGATCTATGAGATAACCAATTCAAAGTCACCATATACTGCTAGTAGTTTGATTCTATGTCTGAGGGTGATGTTTAAATCCAATAACAATGCCTCATATTCATCAACGTTGTTAGTGCATTCAAAGGTCAACAAAAATGAATACTTGAATGTCTTGCCTGATGGTGAAATGAATACTACTCCTACCCCATTCCCTCATTTACTATATGCACCATCAAAATACAATTACCACACACCATGCTCATCCAATTGAGCCTCTCTTTCTATTGGTTCAGTGTTTTGTAACTCAGGTTGTGATTTTTCAATCCTGGAAGCCCCAAGATCTACATTACAAAAACAATCCATCTTGTTTGGATCTAGATGTTATATTATGTTTTCATACCTTAGCTCTCTACACAACCTAATTTCCTTCCCATTCACTGGTATTGTAGCATATGATAAATCAAGTTGGGCATTTCCTCCTACTGCAGCAGTCCACTGTCTAGATAGAAACATACCATAGTATGGTGGAGTATCTATTATAGTTATATCAGTTCTATAAGTAGCTTCAGGACATGAGGCTAACTTTTGTTCTACATCTCTCATGATTTCAAGAACTGGAATGGACCTGTTGTCCATTGCATAACATTTACCATATGTTGTATCTACCCATAGGCCTAATTCTTTCATGACTGATATTGGCATGATGTTTATGGTAGCTCCAAAGTCAATCATGCAATTTTATACCATTTTGTTATTGATTAGGAGTGTTATGTAGAATGGATCCACCTGGGAAAGATTCTTTGTTATGGTGTCACCAAGATAAATTTCAAGGGTTCTCATTACCTCTTGTCCAAGATTGTTTACTTTGTTTTCTGGCCCTTCTTTGTTTTTGTTTTACTGCTAATTTGGTAAATTAGAAATCAATTTGAGAGAATTATCCCCGTATTCATCTATCTTTATCATTTCCATTAACGGTACTAATATATTGATTTGGGACAATGCTTGTGTTATATCAAAGGAAGGAGCAATGGTGATCTATTCTATTTTTTCTTTATGAGGGATTTTCTCTTCAAATTGTTGCTTATTGCCATCCTTCATCTTATTGTGCTCAATCCAGGATGTTTCCTTATGTGATTTTTTTTGAATTTCTCCCTTTTTCTGGTTATTTGAGGCATCTTTCTTTTGATTTGGTTCTTTGATGAACATGCCCCTAGGTGTTCCCTGATCTACATTTATGGTTCTATTCCTTAGATTGTAATTGCTTCTAGCTTGAGCCATAACAACAATTGTAAGAGATCTCTTCTCCTCCTCTGTAGGTTTTTTGAGATGGAATTGTGGGATCATATTGGATGTATAAGTAGCTCCTTCATCATCATTTTATTGATCATAGAAAACCTCTTGTTGACCCATGTTAATATTATACCTCTAGTTGCTCACATCATATTCAAATCCATCTTCTTCAAAAGATGAGTACTCTTCATCAATCAAGTGAGGCCTCATTTCCAACATATTTACACTATGATCATCCATGTCCTGATAGTAAGATACTTCATTTTCTTGCAATGATTGGGCTACCACACAATATTCAGGTGAATGAGGTAGGTTGCATGCCACACACCATGGATTATTTTCCACTACATGTGTCCCATGTTTCTTTAAGGAATCAGGAGTGTACTTACTATAATTTTGTTTTTGTCTATTATCCATAGGATTCCCATCCTTCCAATTAGTGTTGCAAGGCATATCATATATCCTAGGCCTTTCATTTCTATAAAAGTTTTCTTGCCTAGTTTGATGGTTATTAGGGCTTTGTGGAATTTTGTTATTTTCCCTTTTACTAAGTTTTCCATAAGCTTTTCTATTATTTTCAGTATTCACAGTAGCCTTTTGAGCTTCTGCAAGAGTCATAGTAGCTCTACATCAGATTTCATATCCAGTTTTAGGGTCAAAAGATTTGAAGTATAGAGCCAAGGCCATACCATCAGAAGGTTTCATTTTACGAGAAATCTTGTGATATATCTTTGAAAACCTTTGATTGAAATCCACTACTGTCTCATTATAATTCTTTTGAATGCTTGTCAATTCATGTATGGAAAAATTTGGATCAACATGACTCTCATATTGCTCTTTAAACTAATCTTTGAAATCTTCAAAAGAATTTATTGAAGCATCAGGAAAATTCTTATACCAACCCCTAGCATCTTCAATCAGAGATAGCATAAATAATTTCATCTAGATATCTTCATATTGCACTTCATAGTTATCCATAACTATCTCAAAGTTTTTGATATGTTCTTCTATTGAAATGGCATTATTCCCAGCAAACTTTGGAAGTGCATTTCTCAAATCATTGTCAATGGGAATAGGACAGATTTGGTACCTAGATAAATCTAGTTGCTTGTATTTGTTTATATTTAAGGGTCCTTGCAAATTTTGATTTGGCTGATATTGTTGGTGGTAATGGTGAGGTGCATGTTGTTGTACATTATGGTGCAGATTCATATTTGTATTTTGTTGGTGAGGTGGAACATGTTGCTGACCAAGAGGTGGATAAGTATTAGTCATATGTTGGGAAGGATTATGGACATTATGTGTTCTTGGATTTCATGGTGGAATATTTTGTTGCATAGAACTAGTATTGCTTGGATTATGTGGTGCTTTTGAAGTATTTGAACCACTTGTATTCTGATGTGATCCTTGTGGATTGCTTGTCAAAACATGCCCACTTTGCTTATGGGGAGGTAAATACTTTGAGCTATTTGTTGTACTTCTAGACCTTATTTGTTGTAATTCTTGTTTTACCCTTTCCTCTTCTTCTTTTAATTTGGCTAGCTCACGTTCCTCCTATAATTTAAGTTAATCTCATTTTACCTCACTCTTATTCCGTATGTCTTTTGGTGGAGTATCATGGGTTTCTATGGATGTTATTTAATCTATAGACTCATATTGAATCTCTCCACCCTATTGCAATGACATTTTATAATCATATTCTACCTGGTTTTGCATTATTTCCCTTTCAATCTAATCCTCATATTCAGGCTACTTTTGAGGGTAAGGTCTGTACTGGTCTAGAATATCACCAAATCTGTTATGATCAGACTAGGCATGACAGCTCTTGGATTGGAATTCCTCTGATTCATGCAGGGGAGTGAAGCTGTTATGTGTTAATAAGGGTTGTTCTAATGCATTTTCATGAGTATTTTGATTATTAAGGTGTTCAGACTAGTTTGATATCCTAGTTTTCTTAGCAGGGGTCCTTAAAGGTGGGGAAGATTGCAACTTTTTACCATCAGTTTTTGATCTCCTACCATCCATATTGTATGAGACTATAATGCTTCAACACATAATATATCTAAAATTTAGAGTAGAGTCACCACCTCTCTTTGGAGAGGAATGGTTTTATCTTCTAGGTCTTTTCCACTCGCAGAGTTATGACTCTAACTTCCCAACTCTATTGATATGGTCTCCTACTAGGTTCCTTTATGTTTTCCCCAGTAGAGTTACCAATTATGTTAGGTCTCAAAAATGTAGGTTGTTAACCTTAAGAGGATGCCAAGCTCTCTTAATGCTTTTGGCTAACTAGAATAGGGCTAATATGATTAAAACCCCCTTCTCTTTAGGTTCTGCTAGACCTAGGTGGGTGTACCTTGATGGTTAATGCAAATTTGTATAACCTAAGTGATCTACTCATAGTGGCATATGGATGTGAGTTGGATATAAGGTTGAAGTTATTCCTAATGCTAAAGTTGAGATTTTGAATATGTGAATAAAGTTTTGTTAAATATGACCAGTGCCTAATTCTATTGGGTGAATGGGGTCAAGATTTGTATGATTTGCAAATGTATCTATTTGGCTTAACTCTAACTATCTAGCACCTTTTGAATGTTTACAATTTGTGTAAATGTGCAAGAATATTGGTTATTAGACTCTTCTTTAAAAATCCAATCAATATTTCTCTGAATTACTATGGTTGTCTGAAAGGAATTTAATTCTACTTTGAAGGAAACCAACTAAGATGATTTACTTAGAGGATTTTAACTCAGGGCAGAGACCAATAAACATGAATCATTTAGATGGACATAAATCAACTTCATATACAAACCAAACAAGCATACCACACAGAGACAACAGTCGTGCCTTGATAAATCTAATTGATTTTAAATAACTGGAAAAATTCAATGTGGAGATAGTCAAACAACTCAGAAGATTGAATATCAACATAATAGTAGAACACCACAGATTTTAACCATCTTGCCCATTATATTATTAAAATATCATGAAAATTTTGTATCTTGCTTTTGAAATATGATTGAAAGAAATATTATAGTATATAATAATTGTCTTTTGAATGCTGATGATAAACATAGGCCTTGGTTTCCATTATATATATGGGAAGCAACAAGCTTTAGGCTGAAATGACATAACTATTCATAAATTACACCTTTTGACATAACTAAGAAATAGATAAGAGGGGCATAAGCATCTATCTAAGATCTAAATCTGTTAATCATCATGGAGAGCCCATGACCACTAGCCTGGCAAGGTCCTCCTCTCCAATGTTACAGGGTCTGTCAAATATACTTTGCTCGTTATGATTGCTAAAGCAATACATCACAAAATATCGACAAAATTTTATTCTTATTTTATCCAACCCCTTCATGTTTCTCTAGTAATAAACAAATTTATCTTAGAGATGTGATTGATGTACTTCTGAGCAGTATAAGTATCTGCAGAGATTATATCACTCATGACTGATTCCAAAGTGAAGATCTTGTCAAGGCATATATGTGTATTTTCTACTGATTAGGTCATCATTTATCTTCTCAAGAGTTGTTGGCAACAATTGCATCAATTCATCTTTCCAACTATCATTTTCCTATAAATTGCCATCAGAGTCAAAGAAACTAGGAAATGCCATATCTAGATGTTGATCAAAATCACCTAAATCTTTTGCTAATAGAGTATTGAATCTTTCATGCTCACTGATTAGGTCATCATATTCTTTAAAGACTTGTTTCTCAACATTAGTTTTGGCTTTTAACTCCTCCTTCTTCTCCAACATTCTGAGGTGTAGTCTCTTATGCTCTTGGTAAGCATTATGTGTCCTTTTATGTAATTCCCATATCTTGTCACTGTTCCCCATATTTTTTCAAATTTCCTCTTAACTAGTTCTGAAGCTATGTCATATTTAGCAGTGTTTATCTTAGTTGCTAATTGTTCACTCTTCTTTTGGAAATTTTCTGCTTTGATCTTCCAATAGTTGGCATTAGCCCTTGTCATACAGTCATAGTAGGAGGGTTCACAGAATGAACTATCTAGACCGTGCAGCAAGAGTAGACACAATGAAAACAACTCAAGGCAATGGAACACATGCAGGTTCATTCATTTAGTATATTAAAGAATTCAAAATAGAGATCCACTGACAAGATGCGGGCTTACAATTAGGGCTCACAGGTCTAATTACATACATGCACAAGATAAAGCTTTGAAGCTCCTTTGCACAAAATCTAAACTATCAAATTTTTCCTATGTGAATGGCTACCTTCCTAAGGGTCTATTACATCAATATATATCATTTTTAGACCAATAGATTCCTCCACATTGGCCAAGGAAGATCACAAACTCCAATGAAAAGTTTTAACATGTTCACAGATAGGTCAGACCTAAATGCATAGAACACTTCCTCAAATGAATGGAACAACGTGTGGACCTCTGGGGAAGGTTGGCCATGAACCAAGGATCATTGAATGATGTGTCATTAGGATCCACAAGTCAAGGCATGATCTACAAGCTTTCTCCTTAGCTGATTATCCAGAACTGTTAGAATGCTCTACTATGAGAAAATAGTTGATCTTCTGATAGAGATATCTTTCTAGTAACTAATCCAAATGCTCTAAATTTTTGATATGATGTAGATGAATGAATGTAGATGCTAAGTCCAGATCTGCAAGATGTGAATTGCCAAAACTAGATCACAAGTTGAAACTGCTTCTAATTGAACTGCCTAAACTAAACTGGAAAATGAAAGAACTAAAATGCAAACAAACTAAAATGCAAATTATTTTGGTTGATGCAAGATTGCTCTTGAACCAGGGATGCTCCTGCATCAGACATCTACGGTTATTGAAAAATTGAGTCCCTCACTTCGCTGGGGCTAGGGGAGAACCAAGACAGTCCACATTAGCTTGAGAAATCCAAGATGAATCTTCTTCCAGTCTTCCTTTCCACTTCACAAGATATTCTTTATATTATCCGTTTCTAGTACTGTATCAAACTTTGCTATCCAAAATGTCTTTAATTTGTTCTAGTACTTGTTGTGGTAAATGTTTCTTCAAGTCTACCTCCATGCTATCATTAAACTCTGCTTCATGATACTAATGTAGGTCTGCAATGTTGAAAATAGGTGAAATACCCAATGTCTCTGGTAGCTCTACTTCATATACATTTCTTGAATCAAATTTCTTGAGTATCTTACAAGGTCCAAACTTCTTCATCTTTAACTTGTTATATGTCCCAACTGGAAATCTTTATTTTCTTAAGTAAACTGTTACTTCATCTCCAATGTCAAATTCCTTATGTCTTCTCTTCTCATCAACCTACTCTTTATACTTACTATTCATATCCTCCAAATGCTTCTTCACCTGATTATGCACTGTCTTCATATGATCTACAAATTCTTCTACTTTTGCACTTCTCTTTTCCTCTGTACTGATATCTCTTAGGTCTATTACTCATCTAGAATTCACTCCGGTCACAATCTCAAAAGGTTTTCTTCTGATACTCCTATTTACTGAATTATTGTATGCAAATTCTGCTTGTGAAAGAATCAAGTCCCAACTTACGGTCTTCTCTCCAACTAAACATCTCAACAAGTTCCCCAAAATCCTATTCACTACCTTTGTCTATCCATTAGTTTGTGGATGAAAAGTTAGATTGAACTTCAAATTTGTCTTCATCTTCTTCCAAAATGTCTTCCAAAAATATCCAACAAACTTTGTATCTCTATCTAAAACTATACTCTTAGGTAATCCATGCAATCTCACAATCTCTTTAAAAAATAGGTCAGCTACATGTACTGCATCAGTTATCTTTTTGCAAGGTATGAAATGTGCCGTCTTTGAAAATCTATCAACCACTACAAATATTGAATCATATCCCCTCTATGTTTTAGGTAATCCCATTACAAAATCCATACTTATGTCTTCCCAAGGTCTCTCTGGTATTGTCAAAGGTTTATACAATCTAATGTTCTGACTACTCCCTTTTGCAAGTTGACAAACTCTACAACTCTACACAAATCTCTTAACATCCTTATGTATCTGAGGCCAAAAGTAATTTTCACTCACCAAAGCCACTGTCTTGTCAATGCCAAAATGTCCTGCCAATCCACCACTATGCTTTTCCTTGATCAAATTATTCCTCATTGAACTTCTAGGTATGCACAACTGACTTCCTTTGAACAACATATCCTCTTGAATGATATAATCCAACCACTTACTCCTATTTGTCACAATAGGTTCCTTACATGCTTTCTAAGGTGTTGCAAAATCAGTGTCTCCCTCATACATGTTCTTCAATTCATCAAAACCCAACACTTCAATTCTCATCTCTGTCAACAAGTTTCTTCTTCTACTAAAGGCATCAACTACTTTGTTTGATTTTCCACTCCTATGCTTCAACACAACAATATAACTCTACATGAACTCTACCCATCTCATATGTCTCTGATTCAACTTACCTTGACTGTTCAAATACATCAAAGATTGATGATCTATATACAACACAAACTCCTTAGGCAACAAGTAATGTCTCCACTTCTTCAAGACTTGAACTATGGCGTAGAAATCCTAATCATAAACTGAATATCTTCTCCTTGCATCATTCAAATTTTCACTAAAATATGCTATAGGTCTACCTTCTTGACTTAACAATGCTCTAATCATATTTCCACTTGCATCACAATCAACTTGAAATACCTTATTGAAATTTGGTAATGCTAAAATAGGTTGCTCTATCACCTTCTGCTTCAACAGTTCAAAACTTTTGTTTGCTCCAGATGTCCACTTAAAATCCTTTCTATCACCTCTCATTGTTTTTGTCATAGGGTTACAAACTAAACTAAAATTTCTGATGAACTTCCGGTAGAAACTAGCCAATCCATGAAATGTTCTAACCTCTCCAATGCTCTTTGGTGTAGGCCATTCAACAATTGCTCTCACTTTCTCAGGGTCCATCTTCAATCCTTCCACAAATTCCACAAATGCCAAATATACCAACTCTTCTGTCATGAAACTACACTTCTTGATGTTTATCAACAATTTCTCCTCTCTTAACCTCTGCAAAACTTGTCTAATATGCCACAAATATTCTTCTTTTGTCTTACTGAAAATTAGAATATCATTTAAGTATACAATCACAAAATTACCCAAGAATTTCTTTAGAACTTCATTCATCAATCTCATGAAAGTACTCAGTGCATTTGTCAATCCAAAAGGCATTACTAACCACTCATACAATCCTTCATTTGTCTTAAAAGTAGTCTTCCATTCATCTCCTTCTCTAATTCTAATCTAATGGTATCCACTCTTCAAATCTATCTTTGTAAAATATCTTTCTCCACTCAAACAATCCATGATATCATCCATCCTAAGTAAAGGAAAACTATACTTAACAGTGATCTTGTTTATTACTCTGGAATCAGTACACATTCTCCATTCTCCATCTTTCTTAGGTGCAAGCACTGCAGGTACTACACAAGGACTCAAACTTTCTCTGATCAAACCTTTCCTTAGTAACTCTTGTATTTGTCTATTCAATTCTTCATTATGTACTAGTGTTATCCGGTGTGCTTCTTTGTTACGCAAACTTGCCCCTAGTATAAGATCCATGTGATGATTGATACTCCTTATAGGTAGTAATCCTTCAGGTACATTGTCTGATATGATGTCTTCATACTCTATTAGCAACTCTCTTATCTCATCTGGTTCAGTTTCTTTATTCACTACTTCAAGTGTTTTAGGAATCAAGGCATAACACATACTTTCATGTTTTAAACTATCCAAAAATTTCCTTCCATCTACCAAATAGATTCTAGCATTCCCACATATCACATCTTTAGGATCATCTTCCAAAGGAATCAAAGTAATTCTTTTCCCATTTGCTATTATAGTATAAGTATTCTTTCTCCCATCATGTATATCTTTTCTATCATATTACCAAGGTCTACCTAATAAGATATGACAAACATCCTTAGGCATAATATCACACAAGACTTCATCATGATAAGATCTAATATGAAATTTTACCAAACATTGTTCACTCACCAATACCTTATGATCATCTTGAATCCATGCTATTTGATAGGGCTTAGGGTGTTTCAATCTTTCCAACTTCAGCTTAGTCACCATCTCCTCTGAAACTAGGTTATCTAAACTACCACTATCAATTACAACTTTACAACACTTACCTCCTGATTTGCCTCTGGTTCTGAACAAAATTTTCCTCTGTGATGGTTCCTCATTTGTCTCTACTTGAAATAGTTCTCTCATCATCACCAATGATTCTCCTTTCTCTAGATTACCAACTGAACTAGGTGATCCAACAGGTTCTTCTTCAACATAGGCTTCTCTTCCACTATTTTTTGTCCTCTTACTTGTACTACCCTGATTACATTCAAATGCTCTATGTCCTTCACCTCCACACTTGAAATAAGTACCTCTAAATGTTCTCTTACCCAATCCTCTTCCTTCTCTTCTATATCCTTCATTTCAGTATACACTATGGTTTCCTCTTTGGCAAAAATTTATGTCATCTCTCTGGTAAGCATTGTTATCACTATCATCCTTCTTAAAGGGGCTGTCAAACTTGTTCTTCTCCACAAATGATCTATCATATCTAGAAAATATTCTTCCTCTCTAAAATTTAACTCCTCTGCCTCTTTGTCTCTGATCATGTTTCTTATTCAACTTCTCTTAAAATTTCAAGGAAAATTGATATGCTTCTTCCAAAGATGTCATCCTTACCAAGCTTAGCTCTTCTTGAATGTTCAATCTTAGTCCATTGATGTATCTAACCACTTTCTCCTTGTTTACTTCACTATGTCCTATCCTTATGATCATTTTATGAAATTCTTCAGTGTACTCCACAGATTTCTCCTTTTGCCTCAAGTTTTGTAATCTTTTCAATAGCTCCAACTCATAGTCAACAAGTATAAACTAATTCTTTAGCTTTATCACCATCCAGTCCCACTTTGTAATATTTTCTTTTCCCCTTCTACTTCTTTCCACCATATAGTAGCATGTCCTTTTAACTTTGTCTTTGCAAATTAACCTTTTCCAAATCTTCAATTTCCTCATATTCCAAGTATTCTTCCATGTCGTTTATCCAATCAATCAACTCTTCAGGATTCAAATTACTAGTATAATTTAGAACATCAACTCTAGGTCTTTTTCCAATCTTTGAAATAACTCATATATTTATTTGATTTGATTCTTCTTCTTCATTACCTTCTATGGTTTCACTAGTGTGTTCAACAGATTGAAATTCTTCTTCTTCATCACTCTCAACATTAGGTCTCGATGTCAATCCTCTTCGCCTATCTTCCTTAACAACATCCAAATGAATTCACATTGTTCTCATCAATTCCATCATATCATCCATTCTATCAGCCATTGTACCAAAAGGAGGAACTCTTCACGGTGGCATCTTCCTAGGATCAAGTGCAAACTGACTCAAATTTGGCGATCGGGCTACAAGCGATAACTGTCTCTCAATCAGCAATTGGTTGCACACCAGTAACCTACCTTAGATCGGTAATCTACTCACAACAAGATCTTATGGAATCCCTTTCACCAATTCATTCCAAAGAATCAAACTTTTTCTTTGATACCACTTGGTGCAGTCACTGTAGGAGGGTTCATAGAATGAACTATCCGGACCATGCAGCAAGAGTAGACACAATGGAAACAACTCAAGATAATGGAACAAATTTAGGTTCATTCATTCAATATATCAAAGAATTTAAAATAGAGATCCACTGGCAAGATACAAGATTACAATTAGGGCTCATACGCCTGATTACATACATATGCAAGATAAATCTTTGAAGCTCCTTCGCACAAAATCTAAACTATTAGATTTTTCCTATGTGAATGGATACCTTCCTAAGGGTCTATTACATCAATATATATCATTTCTGAACCAATAGATTCCTCCATGTCAGCCAAGGAAGATCACAAACTCCAATGAAGAGTTGTAACGTGTTCACAGATAGGTTGGACCTAAATGCAAATGGAACAACATGAAAACCTTTGGGGAAGGTCGGCCACAAACCAAGGATCATCAAATTATGTGTCATTAGGATCTGCAAGCCTTCTCCTTTAGCTGATTATCTAGAACTATTAGAATGCTCTACTCTGAGAAAATAGTTGATCTTCTAATAGTGATATCTTTCCAGTAACTGATCCAAATGCTTTGAATTCTTGATATGATGTAGATGAATGAATGTAGATGCTAAGTCTAGATCCGTAAGATGTGAATTGCCAAAACTGGACCACAAGCTAAAACTGCTTCTGACTGAACTACCTAAACTGAACTAGAAAATGAAAGAACTGAAATGCAAATGATTTTCGTTGATGCAAGATTGCTCTTGAACCAGGGATGCTCATGCATCACCTTGCCTCTATCACTTTTTTATCAAATTCTAAATAAGGTGAATAACTTCTTGGCAATGTTGGCAACTTATCTTTATAAGTGGCAACCTCTTGCCTTAATTTTGCATTCTCTTCCATATATGCATTATTCTTTCTCACAAGTTGCTTAATTCAAACCTTTGTAAATTTGGCAACATTCACATTCAAGTCAGCAGTCTCAAGAGGATCTATATCCCCAATGCATTGGATCATGAGATGACCAAATATCTCATTTGGATTATCAATGATTTGAGGTCTCTTATTTCTGGGATATAGTGTCCATATTAGCAATATTGCTTTGTCAGGATCATATCCAAACCTTGTTTCGATCTTATCCAGACCTTCAATTGTAAGCTGCAATTTTTTATCTTGATTTCTTCTAAAAGTATCAAAAACAATGGCAGATGTCATTTCCCATCTAGAGACTAGCATTACCCCTACTTCTTTAAGCAATTATCTCCCCTTTTCTAGAGTCATGATCTCCATTGCTTTATCAATTTCTATTTGAAGTTCCTGCAACACCTCATTCTATACCTCAGGAGTAATATCTTTTATCCTTTCTCTAGCCTAATTACCTTTGTATTCATACAAGAAGGCCTTGAATTTAGGGGTTTTGATAAAATCATCTAAAACAAATTTCTAACTTGCCATGTATCTTATGTCTTCTAACAACTCATCAGGGGCTTCCATGTCTACCTTTTCTCTATCTGCAAGAGGTTCATAGTTTTGAATTAGAGGCTCATAGCTCTGCACATCTTCATCTCCCATATCAAATTCTTCATCCTCTACATTAGTGGTATCAAAAGAGAAACTGATGTATGGTGTAGGTTGTGGGGAAATATGACCCAATGGTACCTCACACTCAGCTTGTGTCTCTTTGACAAATTTTCCTTTTCTCTCAGAAACATGAGGAGGAAGATTCATAGTCAAATCTTATGCAAGTGAAATTAGCATGTCCAATCTTTCAATATGACCATCAACATTTAGAAAAGCTCTTGTATAACTGGGGTTTTTGGCTACCCTCCAAGCCTCAGCCAACATTATTTTATGATACAAACTTCTTTCGACTATTATGTTCTCATCATAATTTATGATCAAATCATCATCAATAGATCAAACATGGTAATATCTTTTCAATTTTTTGATTATTTTGACACCATTTATGAAATGTTTTGGGTCAAAGTTTTCTCTTGCATTATTTGATGGCAATCTAAAATGTTCTAGTTTGTTATCGATCATTTGATATCCTTTATTAGAAAGAACTATAAAATCTCTAAAACACAGAGTACTAGGAATAAATGACTGCTTGTTATGACTCTTCAGGTGCGTAAAATTAGAATAAGCCAATTGCCTAACAATCTCTAAATATGCAACCCTATCTGGACATGTTTTTGGCAACAAAAAAAGGTGGTCCTTCATACCCAAATACTCTTATCTTGATGCAGTCATTATAAACATACTAGTCACCCCAATTGTGACTAAATTTTCCCTTTTCATTTTTAACCTTTGGCCTCAAAAACCTCTATATTTCTATTGACAAATTGTGATCACATGGATGAACTAGTAGTTTATATGCAGGTTTTACAAAATACTCTTCAAAATAGAGGTAGTGGGATCTCTCACACTTACTATCCCATATAGCAGTCCACATTTGTACAAGTTTAATATCTCCATTTCTGTCTAAATCCCTTACTTTCAAACATTCATTCCACAAACACATGTTCTGTCCTTCATACAAGATAAGATGCATAAGCAAAGAGTAATGTCATAATTTGCTACCTCCATTTTTATAGCAATTAATTCATTATGAAGGTCATTGGAAAGGTATTCTGCATAGTCTAGGTATTGTGCATCTTGACTCCACATATCTATAGTCAGGACCATTAGTGTAACTTCCATGAATAGAGAGGCTTCCACACCAAGCAATTGATAGATAGAATAATAGGTGCATTTGAAATATTCCTCAAACAATTCTATGGATTAAGGTGGATCCTCAACCCATGAAAACACCTTGAGCCTATTCCCCTCATCTTGAGGCCTATGCAAAGTTAATCCCCATATTTTGTAATTGTTACTCATATTGTAATACTCATTCAACAAGTCCCTGATTTTGAATTTCACATCAAAACTAGTGTCCAAATGGAAAACCATTAATATGTAATCTTTGGTAATAGGGATAAAAATGGAGCCATCCTTTAATTCAATCAAGCAAGTCTGTGGATTGTAACTCTTGGCCACTTCTTTCAACAATTCGACATTAACAAATACATTTGGGATTATAAGCTTCCCCAGGTTCAGTCTCCATGGATTTGAGATAGGTTTATTCCTATACATTTTTCAGATTTGCTCTAGGGATCTATCATTCCCTACCATGACAAGACTATCCTTTGTGTTTCTCTAGGGATCTATCATTCCCCACCATGACAACACTATCCTTTGTGTTTCTCTAGGGATATATTGTTCCCTACCATGACAACACTATCATCAATCAATATCGATTAATCATTGGTTTACAGTTGGACAGGGGCAATACCTTGTTTGTTCTTGTATCATTTGTGCATACTTGCTTGCGTGTGTTATCATTCTATCTTGCATCACGTATCATTCAGATCTTTCTTCAACCAATTTCTTCAAAACTAATCTTTCACTTTCTTCATCATGAGATTGTCCGTCTCACGTCCTTCTGCCTTCTTCCCGTCTAATCTCCTGAGGGGGCATCCTCATCCTATCTTTCCATTACCATATTTTTCTTCTATCCATACCTTAGATTCTTTGAAATAATGTTACTTGACACAAATCTCATCATCTCGAACAACACATCAAAGAGCGGCAAAATGTATACGCCTAAAAATGACACGACTCGATCTAAATAAATATTCTTAATATTTATTTCATTCTAATTCTTCTATCAATAAATAAATAAACAAATTTATTTATTTGATTCATATTCCTCTAAAGTTAATTAAATATCAAAATATTTAATTACCTCTTCTAAAGTCAAAATTAAATAAATCTTTTATTTAATTAAATTCTTCCAAACAATTAAACAATTCTTAATTATTTAATTAAGTCACTTGTTCCTCCAAATTTAAATAAATAAATTAAATTTATTTAAATTATCTCAATCTCTAAAAATAAAATATAATCAAATATTTTATTTATTCTTCCAAAGCAGGCACTAACAATTAAATAAATTTATTTATTTAATTTGCTTTCTTATCTTCAAATTCCTCAAAAATCTTCCAAATCTTCTAAAATTAATTCTTCTTCTTCATGCACAAAAAATTAAATAATTTATTATTTAATTTCTCTCAAATCATGCAAAAGAAAATCACAAGTTGAGTTAACTAACTCAATCAATCTTGTTTTTATCGAAAACTCTTAAATTAGAAAAAAGCTTTCTAATTTATGAGATCAAATCTTATCTTTATAAAAGAAAGCAGTTAACTCAAACAAAATAACCTTTTGTGTCACACTTGTCTTCTTTCTATTCTCACACACTCTCTCAAGTCTTCTATACCATTGATCTTCTTATTCTTTCTATACCATTGATCTTCTCTCTCTCAAGTCCATAAATTGAACCCTCTTCCTCCATTTCTATCATCCAATCTTTTAGTACCCTTACTCTGTAGGAATTACAGCGTGCCTTTGGTACCCAAATTATTTCATTGCTTGTGATCACCCTTTTATCATTGCAATATTTGTGAAGCTCATCTTCATTGCAAACTTATCATAGCCATTCCCACTTGACATCTTGGAAGTAGCAAGGAAGTGTACCTTCTGAGGGCCATATTCATATACAAGATCATTTGAGATAGGCGACCAATGGAAGCCATGAAGTAAAGAGGTTTGTTGAGGTATTGTTCATCATTTTAAATCTTCTTTATTTCTTATTTCATTGAGTTTATTAAATTATTTTGATATTATTGATAATCATTCCAATTTTTTGATAACAAGATCATATCCCCTAATTGGAGTCCATATATCACCTACTTGTTTGTAGATATCTTCTAATTTTTTAGCTTGGGGATTTAACTGGGCATTCCTCCTAGATCTATGTCTTGACTTCAGGAATTGATCTATTAAATCTTGGTTTAAGTGCCTTTCATCTAGTTTTTGCCTTTTTCCCTTAGGGTTTTCATCCATTTCTTCTCGGATACAATCTTATGCAAGAAAATTCCTACTTTTGTGAATGCAATTCGAACCAATAAGATGTAAACTTCAAGCTTAGAGTACTTACTTGGATATCTCCTTCTGGTTTGTGAATTATGATTTTTGTTGTGCTCTTCCCTTGCTCACCGTGTTTGCTTAATGGTTACAATCCTATTAGGATTTGCCTCGATATACCTTGCTTTGTGCATTAATGGTTTTTCATGGCAACTTTCATATCATCGAAGGGACATTTAATTTTTTGAATTGTAATAGATGAAAAGGGGGCATAGAGATAGGGGATGTTTGATTGTGATGGTTTATCTTATCCTCCTCTCACCTATGACATTAAAGGACTTTATCAGCCAAATAGAAAATCTACCATCAAGCCTTGGGTCACTTATCACATCGAGGAGAATTAGATTTGTGTGATTTGATTGCTTGATTATACCCAATTATGGTCAAAACCCTAATTATGCAAATTCAGAAGCAAACAAATAAATCACTGAAAATATTGCTATAGAAAGATGTAAAATAATAGACAAATGTGTACCAGTTTTCAAAGTTCAGGAAGTGGAACAATTAGGGACTAATGAGTAGGCGCCCTAGTCCAATGCCCTAATTTTTGTCAGGTTCTGGGAACCTTGTCCGCAACATGTTCATGTTGTCTCATAGATTCTTTCATTGTTGGATTCGAAGGACTAATGAGTGGGAGCCTGAGTCTAAGTCCCTGTTTTCAGCTCTAATCTACGATTCTGACACTCTACAACACTCTCCTGCAACTCCACTTTTTCTAGATGCAACACCTGTAACCTGCAATCACAAGGAGTGTGGGAGGGCATTGTGGTGTTTAGAGGCTTTCCTCAGTCAAGCCCCAGAGAGACATTCAACTCTTCTGAACATCATTGTCAGAGAGAGAATGTGTATCCCTGTAAGATAGAGGCAAAACCCAAATGACAAATGACTAAAAACACAATTGATACCTTGTAGTGAACATCTCATGGAAAGAAGAATCTCTTCATGCCATGAGGAGATGGCTGCTCAAATTTGCAAATATAATCACAAAAATAATGCTCTGCTCTGCAACACAATGAATACTTTGAATGCTCTAATCACAAGAATGCATAAAGTTCACAATAGCCATCTAGTTTACAAATGAATGCCTAAACATGCTTATATATGCAACTACAAACATTCCTGCCAAGAATTTCATAATTCAAACTTACCGTGTCAGCCTAGGAACCAAATAATGGTCATAAAATAACACTTAAAATTTGGGCCTAACCCAAAATAGGGCAAGACTAGGGCATGAGTGCCCAAGTCCTCCCTCCCTATTTTGGGTAGGGTCTATCTTAAAGGATCCCCTAGGTCCCATTCATCATGAAACTTAGGGGTTTTCTCATCGGGATGCCAAAATATGATGCAAGATGTCCTAAATGTAGATTAAAGACGTGGGAGCTAAACCTTAAGGGGGAAAAGCCCCCAAGGGGACATTTTTCAACGTTACATTTATCTCGCACTTTAATGTATGTATAAATGCAAGGCCAATACATGCATTAAAGTATGGTCAACAAACACACCAAACATGGAGAAGACACGCCAATCACAGAGAAGACAATAATAGGCACACAAAACATAGAGAAGACAACATTGAATGTAGAGAAGATAGTGAATTCATAGAAGACATGAATGATTTCTTTTCTTTTTCTTTTTCTCATATATTTAAAATGCAGATGCAAATACAACGAAAGTAAATACACTACCCGTAATGCAGGAGGGACTCATCACCACCAGTGTTTAAGACTACATATGGGACAACAAACATGCCAAACAAATCAAGCACGCCAAACACACACACTTTGAAGACATGGAGAAAGCACGATAGACAAGCGATGGAGTGTTCCTATTTCTAGGTTCATCACCATCTTAGGCACATTACAGATACACACTGATGATTGGGCTTCATGAAAACAATCATGAAAGACACACTTAAGGGTTGAGTTAGTCACAAAATTGCTCCCCGCCTCCGCAAAGGACTTTTGAAAATGATAGGATGTGCACTCTCTTTGAGAGATACACCATCCCCATCTCCATAGAGGACTTTTGATGATTGATGATTGATGATTGATTTCAAACAAAACACAGAGTGCAGGAGGGACTCTTCACCACCATTCTTTAAGACTACACCTGAGGACAAGCACATTGCTAACATCCACAATAGACAACTTACCTTATATATGCCCCCACCATTTGGTTGATATCAGTTATCGATATCAGTTATCGATATCAAGCACGTTAAGGTAGGAAGAAAACACACAAGGGAACACAGACTCTTGCAAAGCCCATGCCCCCCAGAGGTGACGTGTACTTTACAATTGCCAAATGTTCCCACAAACACATCCCTGCAAGAAACATGTTAGTGTCCACATAATCGTGATAAACAACAATGCATATGAAATCTAAGAAATGCAAGATTCAACATAGACAAAGTGCATGGAGCAACAATATTGTTATGTTTTGTAAGTGAGATAAGAGACCATCAAGATCACTACGCAGAATGCATGTAGTGCTTCTACTAGCCATGCGTTGGATAATATATATCAACCCCATCATCATATTAGGAGCTAAGTCCAATTTTTGATTTCTCACTAAAGGGAAGCTAGGTCCACATCAGTATAAATTTTTTTTGTCATCCGCCAGCTAGATAGAAACACTAGAGGAAGGTAAACAATGAAATAATAGAGGAGAACCAAGTACCTTAGGGATAGTCATGTAGGAGGGTGCCCCCAATTCACCAACCACAATGCTATGTCTATAAGACACAACACAGAATAGAAGAAGGTCACAACAGAGGTGGTCTCTTGGTATCCTAGACCTTACAAGAGAGTCAAGGGTCATCCCAAGAGTCATAAACAACACATAACACAACACAAGGGAAACACATCACGAGAGATAAAGGGTTAGAAATACTTACCTATAGGGATCATTGTATCAAATTGTTGAACTTGCGAACCTCTTGGAGAGGTACTTGATCATGTTTAGTGCAAAGTTTGAGTGGTTCTTATGAAAGTCTTGTTTATTAACATATGATACTTGTTTCTCAAATCCTTGTGTAAATGAGACTTTTTGTTACTTATGAGGAGGAGAACCACTATTATTTCCAACTACTGACAGCCATCTTACTCTTTTCTAATTTTTAGTGAGCTTTTGTTGTTGATGTCATCTACTGTAATAATAAGAATCATCTTGTACCAGATGTATCAGTTGTTTCATTTGTTGTTCTAATGCATTTTGGTTATCTCATAATCCTTGTAAGGATAATGGAGGAGGAACCTCAGTATAAATTCTATTTTTGAGTGGACAAGGTGGGTTATCCAACTTTTCCTTATCCACTTCAATTATACCTACGATGATATCATATTCCAAGTAGTCATCATTAGCTACCTCCACTAAACCCTATTCCAACATATTGTTATCAGTATGCTTAGGGAAAGGATTGGTGAAGATTTGTAAATTCTAATTCAATGGAGCAACTTATTTATTTCCATTATCATTTACACCTAATACCTGTATGACATTTGAATCAATGAGGTCTTGTATTTCATGTTTAAGATGCATACATTATTCAGTATCATGTCCTTGTATTCGATGAAAATGACAAAAGGTATTAGCATCGAAATAAGGTCCTTGTACTTTACTAGGATCTAAAGGTTTAATACAGGGAAGCTTCAGAAGATTATTGTTCACATCTTGATTCATGATAGAGTGATAAGACTCAGATATCAGAGTTAACTTTCTTGGTTGATACGATGCTTTCTTTGGATTAGTGATAGCAGACACCTAGGAAAAGTTATTCATATTCGGTCCATTAATCTTGATGAAACTCCTATTATTATTCCTCTTAAAATTGTTTTGTGACAATCCGCTCATGGATTGACCAACTTGAGTCGATGAGTTTTGGTTTTCATACTGACTAGACGAAAGTTGATAATCACGAAGGGCAGTGAATAAATGTTGAAAGGAATTATACTTCATCAAGAGAATTTTATCACGAATGTTAGGTTGTAGATTTGTAATAAACACCTTCTGAACATCCTCATCTTTCATCTGATATTGAATTTGTGCATAGAGAGATTGATACTGACTAATAAACTCAGTTAAATAAATTTCTGAACCTTGCTTGTAATGAACTAAATCAATCAAGGAAACTTGAGGACCAATATTTGCTTGAAAATGTTGTGAAAATTGATCAACCAACTGCGAAAAGGAGTGTATTGAATTTGGAGGTAAAGAGAAAACCCATTCTAGAGCAGTATCTTTGAGAGATCATAGGAAAAGTTTTGCTAACAATTCTTCTTCAAAGTAGAAATCACTACACATAGCCGTGAACGCTGCCACATGAGTATTAGGATCACCGTTTCCACCATATTTTTCAAAGCAAGGAGTCTCAAACTTCTCAGGCATAGGAGTTCTCAAAATTGCATAGGATAGAGGATTATGAGCATGATATGTTGGTATATTAGGTTGTGGAGAATTTTTCAAATTTGTTACCTTTTGTTGTAAAGAAGTCATGCCCTACAAAAGTTGATTTAGGATGGCATCATTGGGAGATACGGTTTACTGTGAGGAATTGGAACCAAAGTGAGGAGGTGATTGAGCCTGGGAAGTGATAAGTGGAGGCTATGAATAGCTCAATGGTGGTTGGACATAATGGTAGGTGGAAGGTGGTTGAGAGCAATTATTCATAGAATGGTCACCTTAGGAACCAAATTCTGATAATCAAATCCCATGGCTTTGTAATTAGTACTATTAGATACTTCAATACTAGTGGTAGCATTACTACAAGCATTCACATTAGTTGTTAAGATCGTTGATGTAAAGGTAGATATTCTCGTAGTCAGTATAGGTGTTGATACTTGTGTATGCGACTGTGATGACATGTTGTTAATAACTTTTGCACATTTAGTCATCAACATGACATTAGTTTGCACAATATGTGTTAAACCTTGAATAACATTGATACCGTCTTGTCCTTCTTTTATCAATTCTCTTACATGGTGAATCACAGGTACAACTTCTTCAGCTATCCTCTCAGTTTGCACATATTCTTAGAAGTCAGCTAGGTCTTTATCAAGTTTATTTACTCACTCCATAGGTACACACTATACCACCTCAATAGTATCATTGATGTCATGAAATTCTTGATCTTCCATAGTGGTTGTATGAGGTACAATATCTTGTAAAATTTGTGTTTCTCCTTTTGTAAAGAAAGTATTCAATGGATTGTCATAGGTAGGGATGTTTTTTTCAAAAGCACTAGATCCCATGAGTCTTCTACTTCTTCTTAAAGGGATATTGTTTTAGGGAAGTGGGTCATAAGGCTTATACAAAAGCATACAATAGTCAATGCACAAGCTAATAGATTGAACCCTAAGAGAAAGATATATTTAAGATCCAAAAATGTGTGATTTTTCAACTTTTTCAATGCAAATATATGAAAGACAAGGTGTTGTAAGGAATTTGATCATGGGAAACAAATAATATGTCTATTTTCAGTCCAATAAAGCAATAAAAACCTTCACAACATGCTTTTGATGCAAATCTAGGATGATGATAAGTCAAAACCTAGTGAAAATGCCCTAAAATATACAATTTTTCCCAATTCTTCAATTCCAAGACCCAACGAAATGGGTGTTGTAAGTAAATTTAGGAGGTATAGAAAATAATAGAAATAATATCAGTCACCTCAAGCCATAAAACTCATCACAACATGCTTGGATTGCAAATCTAGGTCAAACCCTAGGGCAAATATAACAAAAATGTGTAATTTTTCACCAAATTTTCAATACAAGGGCCCAATAAAAAGGTGTTGTGAATATTTTTAGGAGGTGAAGCAGATAATAGCCCTGATAATATCCAATTAGTGTAAAAATATTCTTCACAACATGCCTATGGTGCAAATCTAGAGAGTTGATAAGGCCAAATCTAGTGAAAATCAAGGTTTTTTTAAGCCCTAGGTATGAAATCTTAATGCAAAATGGTATATGAATGTCTTGCAATATAATTTATGATTAAAATTAATTCCACTCAGATCTGAAAAAACTTTTCAAATCCTACAATGCAAAATGTAAGTGCAAGTCTAATGAAAAATCAATGAAAAATGTTAGTTTTTGTTGAAATTTTCTATGTAAAAATGCAAATTTTTTGAGATCTAAATGAAAATTTACACTAAAATGAAACACTACAGCCAAATGAAAATTTGAATGAGTGTCTAAGATCAGTAGAAAAATTTGAAACAAGATTTTACTTACAAACCCTAATTTTTTAAATTACTAGGTTATATGAAAAAATTCAAAATTTCCAACAAAACCCTAGCAATTTTATGATGAAAAATGCAATGTAAGTGATTGAATTTTTTGTAATTTTCTGCAATTTAACTTAGAACTAATGTAAAAATTAGAAATTTAATGAAATTCAAATTAATTGATGCAAAATGCAAACCTTAGAATGCAATTTTTTTCAATTTTTTTAAATTTTTCATTTTTTTTGTAATTTTTCCAATGCACTAAAATGAATGATGAAATGAATGAATGAAATGAATAGAAATCTGAAGAGAAACATTCAGCAAGGTGCCAAAATGTTCAACAACACAAGTTTACCAAAATGTAATAGATGAAAAGGAGGGATACAGATGGGGGATGTTTGATTGTGATGGTTTATCTTATCCTCCTCTCACCGATGACATTCAAGGACTTTATCAACTGAGTAGGAAATCTACTGTTAGGCCTTGGGTCATTGATAACATCATGGAGAATTGGATTTGTGTGATTTTATTGCTTGATTATACCCAATTATGCTCAAAACCCTAGTTATGCAAATTTAGAAGCAAATAGATAAATCACTGAAAATGCTGCTACAGAAAGATGTAAAATAACAAACAAATGTGTACCAATTTTCAAAGTTTAGGAAGTAGAACAGTTAAGGACTAATGAGTGGGCATCCTAGTCCAATGCCCTATTTTTTGTCGAGATCTGGGAACCTTGTCTGCAACCTGTTCCTGCTATCTCAGAGATTCTTCTGTTATGGGATCTGAAGGACTAATGAGAAGGAGCCCAAGTCTAGGTCCCTATTGTTGGGAATTAAGGTCTCTCAACCTTGTTAATTCTCTACATTTGTAATGTTTGTATTTATTATTTAATTGCCTATGTTGTAAATATTTGGAAATTCCATATTGTCATGTTGTGGGATGTGGTACGGTGATGTGTCAATCCTGCATGGAATATGACAACTTGTTATTTTGTCCTCACATGAGGAGATAGGCATCCCACTTAGTGGTAGGAATATTCTGCCATGTGTCAACACCCTCCATGTTGTGTAAGGAATGTTTGACCGAAACAGTTATGACAGATTCCTATGATGAATCTATGACATGTAAGAGTCGAAAATAGAAGGTAGTAAGACAGGTGATGACATGTGTCATGAAGCATCTTTGAATAAGGCATATTTGGGTGCACCAAGGTGGAATATGACATGTTGTAAGAGAATATGGTATTTATAGCATGTGTATGATAGATTCTCTTATAGCTATAAGTTGTAACTGCTATGACAGATTCTATGATGGTTGTAAGTGTCGTAAGAGCATCTGTCATAGACCATTTTTGAAATAGGCAACCCCTTTGGGATGGGAGTTATGGAAAAGTGTCAAGAACATTCTACAATGTTGACCAAGTGTCCTTGGGCATGGATTTTGGTCCATTAAGCCATGTTGGATGCCCATTCCAAGAAAGGTCCAATATTGCCTTGTATTTCCTATTTATACAGGTGCTTGGAGATGGAGTTTGTATTATAGGTTTATAGGTACTGTTATGCTACCAAATTGACTCCAGACATGAGTGTCGAAGACCATTAAAGCTTGCATTGCAAGTGTAGTGTAAACATTCTTTCAGATTTGTTAATACATTGTGTAGGTTTCTGAGTGTGGGGTTTTTCACCCAATAAAGGTTTTCCCCACTGTAAATCTTTGTCTCTCTTCTTCTGTCTACTTTCTGGCTCTTGTGTTTTGCTGTAATATCTCATGTTAATGGTTTAACATTGCTGTAATAGTTAGGATAAATTTGAATTTGCATAGCCCTCTCCTCAATAGATTAGTGTAGGAAGTGATTTCTGCACACCTAGCTTCCTTTCAGTTAGTATCAGAGCTTGATCACCTTTGGTCCTAGTTGTTGGGTAGGGGTTTTTTGAGCTAATCTTAGGTTGAGTGGGAGTCTATGTAGAGCATTCTATATCTTATTGCAGCAAGGAGATGACAGGCACATCAGGAAGGTTTGAAGTAGAGAAGTTCAATGGTAGTAATTTCAAGCTATGGAAAATCAAGATGGAAGACATGTTAGTTGACCGAGACCTTTGGGGTAGTGTGAACGAAACTAAACCAGCTATAATGTCACAAGCTAACTAGGATCTCAAGGATTGGAAGGCTAAGGATCTCATAAGACTTAGTCTTGTTGATTCTGTGTTGTTAAATGTCCATGATGAGACTACTGCAAAACTCCTTTGGAAGAAGTTGGGGGATGTGTATCAAGCCAAATCCCTAGTTAATAAACTTTTTCTAAGAAAGAAATTGTATTCATCTTCGAATGGAGGATGGAGGATCCATTGCTGAACATATGAATGCTTTCAACATGTTGGTTGCACAATTGACATCTATTGGTGTAAAGAGGGAGGAGGAGGAGGATCAGTGTATGACCCTACTTTGTTCTCTACCAGACTCATGGGATCATCTTGTCATGGCAATCGGAAGCACCACATCCACATTCAAAATGGAAGAGGTGGTTTCTTCGTTATTTTCTAAAGAGATGTAGAGAAAGTCTTCTGAGGTAGCCAAAGAGGCCCTTGCAGTTCATGGAAGACCCAAGGAGAAGGGGAAGAAGAAGGATGAGAAAGATGAGAAGGGTAGATCCAAATCTCCTGGAAAGTCCAAGGCTCTTTGTTGGAATTGTGGTAAGACCAAACATTTCTGAAAGGAATGCAAAGAGGAGAAGAAGAAAAAGAAGAAAGATCCTGATTCAGATTCTAAAAAATCACAAGATGACGGTGATGCTTTCATTGCAGCCCTGGCAACCCATGCATCTGATGATGTGTAACTAATCAATTCTAGTGCATCTAATCAACTCTGGTGCATCATTGCACATGACCTCGCATCAAGATTGGTTCACTAAGTATGAGGAGTTCAATGGTAGAAAGGTGTATCTGGGTGACGACTCTAATCTGAAGATCGTTGGTCGTGGAAGAGTCTCTATTCGATTCCTTGATGGTCAAGTGAAGGGGATCTCTGGGGTTATGCACATCCTAGGCTTAGCATAGAACATGCTTTCTGTAAGTAGTTTGAATGATGCAGGTGTACAGGTTGTCTTTTCAAAAGAAGGATGCAAGATGACTAAAGGATCTATGGTGCTTTCTAAGGGTACTTGGAGAGGTACTCTGTTTCAGCTAGAAGCATGCATTTCACAATGCAATAGTTCTTCTGACTCAAGGAAGAGGGTAACAATCACTTCATCCCCACCATCTAAATGAACAATGAATAAATCTATTGTTTGTAATCTTGAAGGTTGTAATCGTGCATTAGAAGTTAAACTTCCTATGGAAAAGGCAATGTTATGGCATAAGAGATTTGGCCACATTGGTGAGAAGGGTCTGCGTACCCTGAAAATAAGAACCTCATAGAGGAGTTAAATGATTGTAATCTTTAGTTTGACTTTTGTGAACATTGCATTTATGGAAAACAAAACTGTGCTTAGTTTACTCGAGTTCTCATAAGTCTTCTGGTGTATTGGACCTCATTGATTCTGATGTGTTTGGTCCTGTTAATATTCTTTCGTTATCAAAATCTGTATTCTTTGAATCTTTTATAGATGATTACAGTAGGACATGGATTTATTTTCTCAGAAGAAAATCTAAAGTCTATAGCAAGTTTAAGGAGTTTAAAGCCTTTGCTAAAAATTAGATTGGTAAAAAGATTAAATGTTTGAGAACTAACAACGGTGGTGAGTTCTGTTCTATAGAATTTGATAAGTATTGCAAGGAACTTGGGATTGAAAGGCATAAGACAACTCCTTACACCCCACAACAAAATGGAGTTGTAGAGAGGATGAACATGACACTGATGGAGAAGGCTAGGAGTATGCTTAGTGGAGATGGCCTAGAACAAAAGTTTTGGGCTGAAGCTGTTGCCACTGCTTGCTATCTGGTAAACAGATCTCCTACATCAGCTCTTGTTGGAAAGACACCCATGGAGGTGTGGTCTAGTAGAAAGCCTTTAGTAAGGCATCTTCATGTTTTTGGTTGAGGCATATGCACATGTGTCTAGGGAGAAGCGGTCAAAGTTGGAGAACAAAGTTGTTAAGTGTATCTTCATTGGCTATGGTGTTGGTGTGAAAGGATACAAGCTTTGGGACCCCGTGGCTGAAAAAGTGTTGTATAGCAGAAGTGTCATCTTCAGAGAGCTTACACCTTCTTCCACTATTTTGCAGCTAGAAGAAAAAAAAAAGAAAGAGGATGTTGTTCAATTTCCTCTCACCCCTAAGAAGACTGAATAGAAAGACAATGTTAGACCTAGTGATGAGGAGAGCTCTAGTAGCTCTAAAAGCTTAGGGGAAGAAGATGAACCTCAACCTCAGCTCTTGAGAAGGTCTACACAGATAAGAAAGCAACCTGAAAGGTTTGGTTTTACATTGCTTGATTCTAGTTGTGCTTATGCTTTGCTTACTAATAGTGATGAACCTAGAACTGTATCTGAGGCTTTCGATATGAAGGATGCAGGTTCTTGGAAGGAGGCCATGGAGGAAGAAATGGCTTCTTTGGAAAAGAATCAAACTTGGGACTTGGTGCCTTTGTCTCCTGGATGGAAACCTGTTGGATGCAAATGGGTGTTCAAGAAGAAAATTGGTGCATATGGTAGTGTTGAGAAGTATAACGCCAGATTAGTTGTGAAGGGGTATTCACAAGTAGAGGGTATAGATTATGGTGAGATCTTCTCTCCCATTGCAAAGATGACATCCATTCAATTCCTATTGTCTCTCACAGCAACTTATGACTTGGAGGTAGAAAAGATGGATGTGAAGACAACTTTCCTTCATGGTGACTTGGAGGAAGAAATGTACATGTCACAGCCAAAGCATTACATGGTGAAAGGTAAAGAAAATTTGGGTTGCAAACTTAAAAAGTGTTTGTATGGTTTGAAGCAATCCCCTAGGAGATGGTACTTGAAGTTTGATGCCTCTATGTTGTCAATTGGATTTGTGAGATCGAAATCGGATCACCGTGTGTATTATATATTTGATGGTGATCGCATTCTCATTGTTGCACTATATGTTAACGATATGTTGCTCATTGGGAAGGGTAAGAATATGATTTCTGATTTTAATTCTCAGTTGTCAGCACAACTTGAAAAGAAAGATTTAGGGGCAGCCAGGTACATTCTAGGAATGGAAATCAGAAGAGACAGAATCAACAGAAAACTTTGGTTAAGCTAGAGTAAGTATGTGAAGACTGTGTTGGACGATTCAACATGGTAGATTGTAGACCATTGTGTGTTCTCATTTTTTTGGGGACAAAGTTGTTTGTTGAGGATTGTCCAAAATCTCCTAGTGAGGTGGAGGACATGAGAAGAGTACCTTATGCTAGTGTTGTTGGCAGTTTGATGTATGCTATGGTCTGCATAAGACCAAACATTGCCCAAGCAGTGGGAGTCCTTAGTCGATTTATGGCTAATCGTGGACGGGTTCATTGGGATGCAGTTAAGTGAGTGTTCAGATATTTAAGGGGTCCTTCTGAGTATTCCATTTTCTATCATGGTAATGTTTTAGGACCTCCACATTTTGTTGATATTCATGGATTTGTGGATTCAGATTGTGCAGGTGACATTGACAGCAATGCTTATTAACTACGATTTTGACACTCTACAATGCTCTCCTACAACTCCACTTTTTCCAGATGTGACACTTGTAACCTATAATCACAAGGAGTGTGGGAAGGGGTTGTGGTGTTTAGAGGCTCACCTTAGTCAAGCCCCGAAGTGACATTCAAGTCTTTTGAACACCGTTGTCAGAGAGAGTGTGTATCCCTACGGGATAGAGCCAAAATCCAAATGATAAATGATTGAAAACATAATTGATATCACCTTGTAGTGAAAATATGATGGAAGGAAGAAGCTCTTCATGCCACGAGGAGATGGCTACTCAAATCTGCAAATACAAACACAAAAACAATGCTCTACTCTACAACACAATGAATACTTTGAATGCTCTAATCACAAGAATGCATAAAGTTCACAATAGCCATCTAGTTTACAAATGAATGCCTAAACATGCTTATATATGCAACTACAAACATTCCTGCCAAGAATTTCATAATTCAAACTTACCGTGTCGGCCTAGGAACCAAATAACAGTCATAAACTGACACTTAAAATTTGGGCCTAACCAAAAATAGGGTAAGACTAGGGCACAGGCACCCAAGTCCTCCTTATTTTGGGTAGGGTCTATCTCAAAGGATCCCCCTAGGTCCCATTCATCATGAAGCTTGGGGGTTTTCTCATCGGGATGCCAAAATATGATGCAAGATGTCCTAAATGCAGATTAAAGACCCAGGAGCTAAACCTTAAGAGGGAAAATCCCCCAAGGGGATATTTTTCGACATTACTTGAATAAGGGCCATTTGATCACTTCTAAGCATGTCTTGTCATAATTTTATCAGGATGACCAATTTTATTGAAACATATTTGATATTTTTCATTCTTTTATTTCCTTTGGGACTTCAGAATGATCTTGGATGATGTTAGGCCAAAATCCCCTCCTATAAAAGTCTCTTCGATATTCATATGTCTCTTCGATATCCTTCATTCACTATGTCGTTCATCTTTTCGAAGGGACTAGAGATCACCTCTCTTTGATATCCTAAAGTCATCTTGAAATATCCTTAATGTTTTTCTTTTATTCATAATTGCTGACAGCTTATCAGTGAGACTGGGAATTGAGTTACCCTGATACTCTAAAGTTTTGTTTCAAAATGTTTGATTTAATCTATATCACTTTGTCAGCGGGACACATTTCGGTGTCACACCGATTTTCATCGATCCCCTAGATATGCCTTTTAAGTCCTCATAATATCGAAGAGACTCTGAAAGACTCACTCTGACACTTTGATCTATTAGTCCCTTTGACTTTTTTATGTCAACCTGATACGTCACTGAGTTATGTATTTTGCCCTTTTGATCATTCAGATTATCAAAGAGACTCCAAAGTGAGTCTCCCCGATCCTTTGATATTTTACTTTTTGCTTTATCAAGAAAGACTCTAAGGGGAACCTAATGACATGGAAGTATTTTTATGATATGATTTTTTTATTTTTAGGGCTAAAATGATAAAAATATGAACTTATTATGGTTGAGTGGGGAAATTTGAAATGTTCAATATATTAGAGATAATATGATGGCAAGAAATAATTTTTTTATCAAATTTTTTTTGGCGTTAAAATTTGTTCCAATAGGTCCTTTGTTGTTCCATTGTATTGAATCATGTTGTCTATATTTTTTTGGTATTTGTGAAGAAGAAGCCATAGGATTCAGAGGGATGCTTTTCTCTGGAAGGTTTTTTCCTTCTATATGTAAGGATGGTGGAGGAGAAACCTTAAAAATTCCCATCTATCTCAGTTCAGGTGGTGTTGAGGCACTTTGAAGTTCCTTAGAAATATTATTTATATTTTGATCAAGCTTTACATCCATCTCTGAAGGATTCAATTTAAGAGACCTTGCTTCATCCATGAATGCTTCTTCTTTTGTAGGGAGAGCATTGGAATAAGGGGAAGGTAGAGTATTGTTGAGAGAACTTTTAGTGTTGTTTACAAATGTTGAGCATACAATTAAAGGAGGACCATTCTTGATTTCCGCATCCTTGGAGGTATCCAAGGTATGTAAAATTTCAAACAACGGTAAGCAACCCATAGTATGAGTTTCATTTAGGAGACTATTGAGAACTAATTTAAGAGTAGTACATGAACATTCATTATCATCCAATTGAGGAATCTATTCAAGAGGAGTTTCTTCATCCTCCAATGTTTCATCTTGGCCAAGGAGAGCATTGGAATGAATAGATGATAGGATGCTATGGAGGAAAGTATCAATGATTTCTTCTTCTTGCTCCAATCCTCACAAGTAGGGACTATTTTGGGAGAGGAGTTCAAATTATTGGATTAGACACCTAAGGCTATGTTAGCCTCATATGTCTTGGAAATGATGTCTATGATATCATCATGAAATGTAGTAGAAGTTATAGGAGGATCATCATCATCACTTTCTTCATTATTATCAATGAATGTAGTGAGATCTAATATCAAAGGATATATTCCCATGAGAGTTACAAAGCTATCAAAATCATATATATAACAAAGAATTTCATATGTGGAACACATTGAAATGCCAATGTCATATATGTGTGCTATTTGATTTAAGACATGAGGATGCCTTTTGGTGAACTTACAGAATTTTTCAAAGTCTATAATGTATGCAAACAAAGCTTCCAAAGATGAATAACAAAGAGAATCCATAATGAGAGCTTTGTATACCAAGTCACTAGTTTGAGGAAATTGAGTTTTTGAAAATAAAAAATGTACTAATTTCACTAAAAAAAGTGGTTATGATGTCAAAATTGTTGTACAAACAAGGCAATGTGAATGATTTTAAGATTTTGCAAAAAGAAGTGTGAACAAGAAGCTAAATTTATTATTGTTGAAATACATAATATGTAATTACAAACATTGAAATCATGAAAGAAAAGATGTCAAATGATGCAACACTACAATTAAAAATCATATTTGAATGAATGTTCTGTGATAGCAGCAAAATCTAAAATAAGATTTTGACTACAAACCCTATCTTTGCAAATGACTATGTTATAGGAAAAAGATGCAAGTTTTCAACAAAACCCTACCAAATGAGATCTTCAAATGCAAGATGTGATATCATGAAATGATTAATTTATATAATATAGATCAGATCTGATGTAAAAATCATAAAATTAAATCTTTCAATGATGTGCAATGGAAATAATGCAAAACTATGCCTTTATGCAAGCCTAGAATGCTTATTTTTTTGCTTTTTTTCAAATTTATACAAGATTGTTCAATGAATAATGATAAGTATGATATGAATTAATGAAAGATCTGATTTCAAAACTCAAAAAGATGGAAATTGTTGATGATATGGGTTCACCAAAATTTTAAGGGGGAAAAAGGTGAATCATGTAAGCTAGTTTGTGTACACTAAATCAAATCCTCTTGCACAATAATATTCAAGGACAAGATTGAGCTAAATCACAACCAAAGAGAATGTGGACTCAGCTACATATCTTGTGCTCTTGTTTTCTATGGAAAGATATGATTTAATCAAGCCTTTTATCAAACCCTAGGTTAAGTATGATTAAGTCCCTAGTTATAAGATAGTCAACTTGTAATAGACAAATGACAACATAAACCCATAATCTAAAAGTACAAAGATTATTAGAGAGATATCAAACTAGTGCCATGGAAGCTGAAAAGTTAGAGGACTCCAGGGTGGTCACCCAAGTCTAGAAAGTTGGGATCTTTAGAAACTCAAAACTGGAGAAATGTCACAGAGAGTATCCTGATGCCAGATTTAGTGTTTGTTTAAGAAGGAGGATGCTGGGGCGAGAAACCAAGTCTTCTACAAGGGAATTTTTACAAACTACTTTTGGATCCTAAAACATTTTCCCTTACACAACCTTCCTGTACCTTCACTTCTTAAGACTTCGTACCTGTAACCTACACATAAGAAGAAAAGGGGTTTGGGGGTTGTGGTGTTTAGAGATTTGCCTTAGTCAAATCCTGGAATAGCATTCAAGCTTCCCAACACCATTGTTAGAGATAGTGTGCCCTAACATGGTAGAGGATAAAGATAAACCAATGATGAAATGATTCAAATCACAATGATATCACCTCGAAGGTGAAGCCCTTAAGAGAATGCAGATCTTTCAACTCATTAGGAGACGAATGTCACAACCCTTTTCTAATATTTAATTACTATATTAAATAATATTATTGGTAAATTAATTGATTAATTTCATGTCAAATTGCAGGGCCACACTCTCTCAATAGAGAGAGAATATCATTAAGGAGAGAGTGTTTAGCCAACTGACGATGACCTGTGATGAAGTGAATCATTGTACACACCACTTATTCAATATGCATGGAAAAGTAGTTACATTTATTTTATTTACATAATTATCTTGAGGAATAGATTAAGTCTAATATCTAGTCGCAATAATTGCTTTATTGGAATTAATTATTTATATATTTGAATATCTTTGAGAAGAGATTCCTATGCATCCTCATTAGTTGATTTTATCTATTTTCACCTCTAGGAAGAAGTGGTATTTATGTGGCAATTACTTTTCTTAAAGGAATCTTAAAATATTTAACATGTCAATTTTAAAAAGGAGTGGGGATATAATTAGGATAGGAAATTAAATATGGGGAGAGGGAAATTAATGGGATTTGCTATTTCTTTTTAGTGGGGGGAATTTTAAATTTCATGAAATGGGAGGTAATAGGAACAAAAAAAAGACTTGGGGAAAAATAGATGGAAGTTGGGAAATTTTGTGAAGATTGGATAGCAGTAGTATTCTAGGTATGCATTGAGTTATGGAAATGATTTATTATTTGTATTAGATTTAGTGAAATAAATTTTTGTTATATGCAAGATTTATATTATTATGTGAATTTTCTTATGCATATTCTGTTCATTTTAGCCTTGTTGTTAGAAGGGTGTTGGTTAAATCCCTTAGGGATAACTCTCTTAAAACCCATCTCAAATCATATATCAGGATGTTAATTCAACACTAGCTTTAGTGACCTTTCTCATTAATCCATTTTTTGAAAAATACTTGAACATTCTGAACCCCAGTCTGTTGCGTCACCAATAACTTTATTTTTACAAACTAGGTTTCTTTGAATTTTTTATATAAGGTGCACAACTTAGTTATTTAAATCATATAAAAAAACAAATCTTGTCTAGTTTGTCAATTTGGGATATGTATTAATTAGTGACTATCTACCTCCATTTCACTCTATTTAAAAACTAGTACATTTATGTTGGCAAGAGACACTATTCTGCTGATTGAATGTTGTCATTGATGGAAACAAAGGTAAGAGACTCCACCGGTATGACAAAGAGACTTTACTCTGAAAGAATAAATGAGTAAGTATGAACAGTATACATTATACAGAGTAAGTAACAATGTTTGGGATGGTATGCTTCTACAATAAAAGATCAGTACTTATATGTGGATCAGGTATATTGTTCATAGCTATTTTGTGATGATTTGTTCCAGTGCTCAAGTCTTGACTTCCTCTGGAAGTCACATGGTAGAATACCTAAGTCTGGGTGAATAGAGCTAAGATAGGAACAATGTACAGTTCTAGAGAAAAGGGTCCGCATTCTTCCGTAGTTGTATATTTTGTTCTGTGGTTCTAAAGGTATGCTAAGATATCCAGAATGATTGTTGGTTATGCATCTCAGAGTCTCATATGGTTTGAAGTAGGAATTATAATGCGATAGATGAATTGATCAAGTATAATCTTAAGGAACAAGCTGACAGACATGTTAGATTCTTATACGGAGAAGTTATATTGTTTGAATAGTATGATTGAAGCCTACCTATATGAAGACTTTTGTACATAGTTCAAGCCGACAAGATGTAGTATTTATGTACATAGTTTATGTTTTTCTTGCCGACCTAATTATGAGATAAATCTTGTAGAATATATATATACTCGGTGGAATTAGATGTTGTTGTGTGTGTGGTGGTATTGTGTGATGTGCCAATTTGAAGTTTGAAGGATAATGAGAAGAGTGCAGAGCAGAAAAGTTGAACAAGGACATAAAACAAAGTATATGTAGTTAAGTTGAGAAGTAGGAAAAAATAAATGAAGACCTTTGAATCTATATATTGAACCTTCAATGGAACTGTAATCCAACATCTGACAGATGCATTTACAAGAGTTCATCTTCTGGCAGTGAGCCAATCCTTCTTCTTTCTTCTTTTCTCTTGGCAATGAGCCTTTATGTAGTGAGCACTTCTTCATAGGGCAGTGAGCCCTAAGTTAGTGAGCCTTCTTGTAATCCAGTATTGAGCTATCATAATATATTGTGAGCTAACACTCACCGTGGATTTTTTCTTTTTGGGTTTGCCACATAAAAATCTTGGTGTCCATGTGTTATGTCTTTATGGTTGTTGTTCTTATGCTTTTTCTATTTTCATGTTATTGATTTTGAAAATTGGATTAATTAACTAGTTGAGAAGTGGTTTTGTGGGACACTGATTCACCCACCTCTCAGTATTCCTTATATTCAACAATTGGTATCAAAGCCAAGTTCCTTGGAAGAAGCCTAATAGCTTGAGGAAGATTTGGGAGAGTTCACTCATGGCAGCCAGGAGATATAGAAACTTTTCATATGAAAACAATGTTGAATTCAAAGTAGCTCTTGCTAATCTTGAAAAATATGAAGTAGAAATTAGAGATTTGAAGGATAACATTCAAGAAGTTGATGAGTGCATTTTAAAACTGAAAGAACAAGTCAAGAAATTCAAAGAAAAATATAGAGATGTTAGTGAACAATTGTTATCAGCAAATGAGAACCTGGATGATTTGAAATTGGAAGTTATTAAAAGAGCTAAAGTAGAAGAAGATCTAAATCTCATGGTAAACAACATGATAGAAGAATGTGTCAAATTGGAAGAAGAAGTTGTGAACCAGAAAATAGACTTGGAAAAAGATAAGAGATATGAAGAAAAGTTCAAGATAAGTTCTACAAAACTTGATGTGATGATTGCTAGTCAAAAAGGTTCAGATGACAAGAAAGGCTTAGGATTTGAGAAAGAAGAAAGTTCAAAATTAGGTCAAGGAAACTTTTAGTTGAAGCAAAACAAAGGCAACCAGTTTAGGAATCAAAGAAGGAGACCTAGAAAACCTCTAGTCAGACAGCCAAATGCTCAAAGGTACCCATCTTTCAATGGCCATCGTTTTACTTGCAAAAAGTTTGGTCATAAATCTACTTAGTGTAAGAGTAGAATAAATTAGAATGTTCCATCATTCTTTGGTCAATGTTTTAATTGTGAAAAAATTGGTCATAGATCAAATGAATGCAGAAGTCTGGTAAGAAATGGCTTTCACAATTCAAGTAATACTCAATCATTCAATGGAAGATGTTTTTCTTGCAATAGATTTGGACACATGGCCAATCAATGCAGATCAAGGATGAATTCATTCAGAGGAAGGAATCAAGGAAATGGAAACATTATGTGCTACAATTGCAACAAGTTTGGACATGTTGTAAGATTTTGCAAAAGTAAGAATGTGAAAAGAAACTACTATGTTGAAGAAAATAAAATAGAGCAAAGGAATGATAAGGGAAAATAAAAAGTTGATCTAGTTGAAACTAAGAAAGAAATGGACAAGATCTAAATCAAGAAAGAAGTAATTAAAGTCAAGGATGGATCCCCACCAGCATCTAGTGTAGATACTTCCTTTGGGAAGTAAATTGAGAGCTCTGGGGGAGCTGTGTTGAAAATCCAAGGCCCCTAGTCAGAAAGTTAGTGCTGAAATCTGGCACTAAGGTAGTTGTGAAGAACTCTATGACAAAGTCTCTAAAAGAAATTCTGGTAGAGAAAGACCTAATGCGAAGCATCGTAGAGCAATTTCAATTGAATGTGGCTGACTAAGAAGTGTTTGACAACTTTTTGAAAGACCACATTTATGATGATTAAGTTAAGACTTCAAGGGGTTTAAAGGCTTGGATTCGTAAAAGATTAATCACTTTGCATTCAATCTTCTAAGTGTTTAAGGCAATTTCAAGCTAGAATCTGAGCAACTCAGACTTTTCCAAAATGATTCAAGTCAAAATTGACCTCAGGTGAAGGAACCCTATTTCAGCGAAAAGAGGTATTCTTCATATTCAAAACCCTACCATGAATTGATTTGAATCTTTAAAAAAATGGCAACACCACATGTGATTGATATAACCGAAAGAGCCCGACCAAAATTCAAAAAGCATCCGTTCAAATCAATAGAGGTCGATCTAAATGGTGCATTCTCTACAATTTCGTATGGGGTGATGCATATGGAAGATGTTAGGGCTTACATCCATGTTACCCTAGAAGAGCATGGGGACAGTAGATCCATAGACCTATATTAGAATCATCTAAGTGGTGATCAATTTGAGCTAAAAGAAGAATACAAAGATTTGGAGGAGAAGAAATTCATTTGAACAATATAATGACTTCCTTACATTTGCGGAAGATGAATGGGTCTAGTACATTTTGAGTAGAATCGACGATGAATTCATGTCGTTGGGGCAGCCCTTCAAAATTACCAAGGATGCAATTAGGGCTGTGACTAGACTAAGTTCTACTGGTAGGGTACCCCTGTTGAAAGTTGTAAGGACTGATATAGTAATAGCAGCCACCGGAGTGAAATTTGATAAAAGGGATTTAATAATCAATGATATTGAAGATCATGATGTAAGATTTACATCCATGGTGCTAGGATACAAAGCCTATTTCACTAACCGAGAGACCTCTATCTCTGACATTGCCATATAAACTACCTACTAGATGATCAAGGATAATGTAGACTATGATATCTATGAATTTCTCTGACAGCAAGTAATGGAAAACCTGAAGAAGTCAAAAGAAAGCAAATATCCATTCAAATTTGGTATGTTGATCATCTATTTGTTTTTCTACTTCATGAATGAATTACCAAAGATGAAGAACTTGTTCTAGTTAAATAGTCAGCCAATTGCTATACAAATTAGGAATCAATTAAATAGTATTGGAAGCCATGATGAACAAAATATAGCCCTATGGGGCTATTTCAAGAACTTCCAGAAAATGATGCAATCAAGAGAAGAATTCCAAAAGTAATTGTGAAAAAATACAAGGATGACATATGCTTTATTGTAACCAAAGACCAATACTTGATGGAGGCTATTAATCCTAGAACTGTTTGGGTCATGCCAATGGGCTATGAAGTAGATGGAGCTATTCTAGATAACTATGCACAACACATGCTAAGCAAGCCCCATAACCCCAAAGAGGAAAGATTTGGAACACATGAAGAACCGTCTGCTAAAATTCATGTTGAAGTAAGAAAACCTGAAATCTCCAAGAAAATATGAAGAGTGGCAGAGGATTTCATCCTAAGATAAGATTCACAAAAGAACAAGTAAAAGAGGCAAGGGAAAAAGCACAAGTTGAATAGGTAGCAAAAGAAAAGAGAGAAAGTGAACTGGTTAAAGCTCTGGAAGAACCCAAGAGAAAATAAAAAAAACTAGAGGTGTCAAGATGGAGGACTAGAGGATCTACCTTTGCAGAAGTTGCATCTATTCCCTCTGATCCCACATGTTCTGCAAGTGTGGAAACTCTTACCACTAGTCACAAAAGGAAGAAAACAAAGGCTAAAAGAATGCATGTAAGTGTAGGCACCCAAAAATGACCATTTTATCGCATCACTTGCATTTAATCAATTCTGTCAAATCACCTACATTTCAACATTAATTAAATAATCTAATTATTTAATTAATTTCATCAAAATAATTAATTTCCTCTAAATCGCATATTTTCAACATTAATTAAATAAATCCTCTTTATTTAATTAATTTCAATAAAATTCCTCTATATTCTTCCAAATTTAACAATCAATTATTCTTCCAAATTTAAATAAATCATTCAGATTTATTTAAATTGAATCTCAATCTCTAAAAATAAAATATAATAAAATATTTTATATATCCTTTATCATGCGAAATAAATTAAATCAATTTATTTGTTTAATTTTTTTAAATCTTCAAATCTATTCTATGTCTTCCATCATGCACAAACACTTAAATAAATTTATTTATTTATTTTGCTTTTTTAACTTCTAATTCTTCTAAAAATAAATCTTGTTCATCATGCACACAAAATTAAATAATTTATTATTTAATTTTAATCAAATCATGCAAAAAGAAAATCTAAAGTTAAGCTAACTCGCTTTAATTTATCTTATTTTTATCATCAACCCATAAATTAGAAAAAGACATTCTAATTTATGAAATCAAATCTATCTTTATCATATCTATTATCAAAAAGCAATTATCTTAATAAAAATACTTTTTTGGAGTGACACATGTCGTGTGCACATTCATCATGAGTTATTTTTTTATCTCAACCATCCATTTCATGGAATTATTTCATCCATTGATCGATCATGTTTGGAATCTATATAAACCCCCTCATCTCCATAACAAATCCTATTTGATCATTTATTCACAGGCATTCTAGCACTTGGAGCATTTATCGCATCGTTGAACACACTTCTACCTTTTGAGCACAAACACAATCTACATCTACTTGTTGCAAACATGGTTTCACAATTTGAAGAGCAATCCACATTCGACCAAGATAACAATACAATCTAGGTGAAAGCTTTCATTGTTTTTGTTATTATTCATTGATTATTTGGTTATTTACTTAGATTGTTATCTTGATATTATAGGATTGAATTATTGATTATTTCATTGTTTTGATTATCATTCGATCTTGATTTTATTCCTATACACATTCTGGCACACCCAGTGGGACCCACTAATCGCTCTTTTTCTTTAAAGAAATTGATTTTTTAAAGTACAATATGAAACAGTGCACATTAGCATAAAAAAGTACTTTTGGTCAGCAAAAAAGTGTTTTTGGTCATAAATTTAGCACCTTTGGTCAATAGAGAAGCGCCTTTGGTTAGCAGTGCAATGCCTTTGGTTGTGATAACAAGCCTGCAAACTTAATGAAATTCAATGATTTTTTAAAAAATGACATAGAAAATCATACAGAATCCATTGGTGATATTTAATCTTTTGTATCTCATCATAATTATTACAATTTTTTTAGATTTCATTTTGATTTTCTAGGGTTTCTAACTTATTGTTAAGGTTTTGACTTGATTTCTGACATCTTGTTGATTTCTTTGGAACTAATATCACTTGTTACAGCATCTTATCACTTATCAACATCCTGGATCATCACTCAATCATTCAATCATCCTTCAATCTAGCTTTCTTGATGAAATATTGTTTTTTGCAGGCATGTTATTACAAAGAGCCTTTGGTGTAACAATTATCCGCCTTTGGTATAACAATACTGCACCTTTGGTATAACAATACAGTGCCTTTGGTATAATAGTACAGTGCCTCTGGTAAGCAGTATAATGCCTTTGATAGTACAGTAAAGCACTTTTTGTCAATTGATTTATGTTTGCTAACTATTGAGTTGTGGTGGAACTAATCATCTTTTTACAGCTTCTTAGTACTCACACAAAGAACATGGGTTTTTCTAATATGTTCATATAGGATGAACTTGGAAGAAATTGCCAAATCTATTACACTAAGTCTTAGAAACATATTGCTTTCTCAAGGGACAATTGAACAAATCATCTTTGCAATCTAAGTCTTAGGAACATATTGCTTTCTTAAAGGACAATGGATATGAATACAAAAACACTTCAATTTCCTAAGGGACAATGGACATGAATGCCAAACACTTCAATTTCATAAGGGACAATTGACAACTACAATTATGTGTGTGCCTAATCTAGTTGCACCTTAATTTTCTTATAACGGGAAAATTGAACCTTTGTTTGACGTGCTTGATCTTACTTTTCAATTATCCTTTAGAAGGGCCTACTTTTGGATTGTTCTTCATCCAAAAGGAATGACCCTAAGCAGAGTTTTCCTTTGAATCGCTATATAAGAGGGATAAGTTGAAAACCAAGTCCTAACCGACATCAACCTTACCTTGTGGTGTCAAATCAAAAAGAGGTGTACTAGCACTTTGTGGAAATGATTTTCACATTGTGCGAAGTGTTTGATACTCTTAGTAGGATTGGTCAAAGATTTTAGTATCTTGTCACATTGCTTGTAAGGCATTGGTCCCTCAAAGTTACTAAGAACCATCTAGATAGTGACTACCCATTTCACCTCTGAACGTTGCAGTAATCATCAATGCAAGGGAAATTGGTATAAACCCCCAAGATTACTCACCGTTGACTCCCTTGAGAAGAGATAGTTTTCCCTTGGCTAGCATAAGCTCTTATGACGTACTTGTAGCTTTCTGAGGGGAGGGTGAGATATCTCTACCTATTATCTCTTGCAAAGATGCAAATGTTTGACACCTTTATGGAATGACATTTGGTCGATGGAGAAATAACTTGTGAGCTAATCTACTGCAATGAAACCATGTCTCTAGGGATAAAAAATGCTTGAAATTGTTTTCAATTCTCTTATACCCATGGAAACATTGGGCTTTTTCGTGATCCTTGAACATACACTATCTATTGTGTCAGTCTTCTTTGGTACTTTGTTTGATGTGTTTTCTCTTGTCAAAGCAAATCTAATCCAAAACCAATCCAAAACTATCAAAATTTGCCTCATAAACATCATTGATACCCTCTCAGTACCTTTGTAAAATAGCACAACACCTTTGTAACTCCATGCCAACATTAGAAGACCTAGTACCCCAATTCCAAGACCTTCTCCAAGCACTTTATCAAGAACCACAACCCCTAGACCAACGAATCATTCAATGAATACAAGCCTTCATCCAACAAACTCAACTTCAACAAAGCCAATCACCTCAAATACAACATCTCATAGCCCAAGCCCAACAAGCACATCATCCTCTATCCATTCATTATCAACCAATTAGACCACAATCCCATGTGTCACCTCCATCATCATATGAATCTAGCCTACCCACATATCATGTCAATTCTACATCAACCTATCCCACTTCTTCCAATGTTAACCAATATCAACATTAACACATTCAAACCCAACAATGACATCAACAATATCAACACATTCAACATCAATACATTCAACCCCAACAACAACATCAATACTTTCCAGACAAATACTCTCAATATCTAAACACCACATATCCTTCTCCACCTCAACCACAATAAAATCAAAACACATACCTCATTTCTCCACAACAATATCAAAAGCCTAATCTCCCTCAATAAAATCATCAAAACATCCCATTTCATAATCCCCAACTTGAAATTCAATATAACATCCAAAACAGGCCTCAAGAGGGTAATACCTCTTTAGAATCTCCACATGCTCCCATAGGAATGCACTATCACAATATGATTATATATGGTTATACCTTAGATCAAGGCACCTCTCAAGAAGAGTGAAACTTCCAAGAAGGTCATTCATCTCAAAAAGAGGACCAAAATCTTATAGAAACCATGCAAAATCCCAAAACTATGGCTGCTATAGACAAATTGTTAAAAAATCCTGATCATTACTTTCACTTACTTGCTAAAAAAGGAGCCAAATTACCTCAAGATTTTGATACATCTACTCTTAAGGAGAAAGATCCCATCCATGAGGCTATTAATTCTATGGGTAGACCTCAGGTAAACCCCATCGAAACAATGTCTACCATATCTACACCAATCCTCAAATCATCTTCACAAGAGGGTATACCCAATCAAAAAACCATGGAAGATCAACCACTTGCACCTCTCCTTACTCCCATGGAGGTTTATAAAGCTCAACAAGATCCAACCCATGATCATCCAACTCCTCAATCAACATTTTAACTCATCATCAAACCCATACAAAAATCCAAAAACATCAAACCATTCAAAAATCCAAAACATCATAAACTTCAAAATTCAAAAATCCCAAAAATGTTTAGGAAACACAAGACCCCAAACACAAATCATTCTAAGATTTCAACTCATTATCAAACCCATTTACAAGGCTATAAATTTCCTTTACCACAAGAACATGCAAGTTTTCCTTTGCACCAAAATCACATGTCCTTAAGTCCTTATGATACCTTTGACAAGGGGAACACCACTCTAGTTTATGCATCCTATGTGTACCCTCCATTATCATCCACTCATATACCACTACAAGATCCTAATCCTAATCCTAATCCTACAACACCACCCACCATTATCATCCATCCATTATATTGCCCATCCACCCATACTCTTATGAAGGATGTGATCCATTGGCTAAAAGCAAGGAATCGACTATCTCCATGTCCTCAAACACCTAGTCAAGAGCCTATCAAGCCCATTGAAGAGTATCCTTCCATGAGTCCAAGTCAAGATCCATTGTACCTTCATGTTGTTGACCATCAAGATCCTATCAAGCCTATCCAAGAGTCTCCTACATCCACTTCCATTCAAGAAAAGCAAGAGCTATGTCAAGAGTATAATCTAAAGAATGTGGAAACATTAACCCCTTATCTAAATCAAGATCAAAGCACTTCCATAGAACCCATCCATAACATATATCTTTTCTATGATGAAGAAGCTATCTATTAGCACCTTAATCTTATCCATAATACTATACCTATCCATGAGAAAGATATCCAAATTGCTCCAATCCATCCTCCATCTAGCCCCATCCATGACCTACAAACATCTACTTCCCATGATGATCCATCACAATCCAATTCCCTTGATGAGACACTTGGTCCCCAGGAAAGCATTGACAATCAAACAAGTCACTTGGATCCTATCCCTTCATCTCCTACTGAGCATAATGTTAGTCATGATCCAAGCATCCCATGCCATCCATCACATGATCCCACATTGTCTCTTGTGGATCCTCAATTATCTCATGTTGATCCTCCACCATCCACCATCGATCCCATTCAAAAGCCATTATCCTATCCTCTTGGTCTTACCACCTTCATCCATGAATGTTCCTCCTTAGGAGAGCAACAACCATTATCCACCATCTCACCTTCTCCATCTAATAATGGACTCATGTCTTGTTTCCAAAACAAATATCCCATTGCATATCGTATGTTCCAAAACATGAAATATCAAGGCATAGGTTTAGGCCTTCATGAACAAGGCATCTTAGAGCCCATCCATGTCTCAATCCATCGACGAGCACATGGCCTTGGTTTTTCATCCCAAGGTGTTGGTACCACCTCCATGCCCCCACAAGCTAATTCTTCCACTCCATATCTGGGTGCACCTTATTGTACCTCTCACTCATATGTCGCCATCCCTCCTCCATTGTCATACCATTCACAAAAGCATGTGACTATACATCTCCCTCCATCCAATCTACCTCCCTTTATCTCAAAACCTAATATCCCTATCATCCAAGCCCCTTATCCATTTATCCACAAATCCACTTTTAATCCCTTCATCCATAAATCCCCTATCATTCTTAATCATGGCCAATGAATACACACATCAGCCACATATGAAGCTATTCCCAATCCCATGAGATTCAAAAACAAAAATTTGGATGCTTCCACCTATATAGAAAAATATCTACAAAAACCTCAAGAATATCATGTCGTATGGCATCAATACACAAAATCAAAGCCAAATCCATCTCAAAAGCTACATACACCCACACACCTCAAATAAAAAATGAAAATGCTGTGGGTCCCAAAGCAATAAGCAATTACCTGAAATCCATATCAAAAGATACATACACCCACACACCTCAAAGCAAAAATGAAAATGGTGTGGGTCCTCAAGCAACAAGCAATTATCCCAAATCCATCTCAAAAGTTGCATACACCCACACACCTCAAAGCAAAAATGAAAATGGTGTGGGTCCCCAAGCAACAAGCAATTAATTCAAAAGAAGCATCCATATCTCAATCTATCCCCAAATTCCAAAAATCTCATTCCCCATTAAAAAATCCTACAAATCCTAAGTCCATTTGGGTTCTTAAACTCCTAAATCGATGATACCCAAATCCCCTATCTTGATTTCCATTACTCCCCACTCCCTATCCTAGTCAAAAGCTTCACAATCTATCATGGTGTGTATAACTACTGATCTTGGTTCCCTATAATTCCATGCCATATCCACATACCTCCATCCCTCCATCTTACGTCCCTTATCCAACATATTTCCACCATCACACCTCTATGGTCCATGTTTTTGCTCCATCATCCATATCATAACCCACCATCTATTCCATTTCCATCTTGCCACATCTACCAACATCTGTGTGCATAATGCTACCTGATATACACATGTCCATCCGCAAACATGCATTATAGTGCTAAACATACTAGCTTTCTATTGGAAACAGACGGTGGAGTCCTTATTCTCCATCCCATCCAAAAAAGTTAAAGTCAAAAGTCAAAAAAAAGAGAGAAAAAATCAAAAATAAAAAAATTAAAGAGAAATCCCTTCATCCAATGGTGAAAAATTGGCAAATAGGTGCCTTGGATAAGTACCATGATGAAAACTTGGCAAACAAGCGTCATGTGTAGGTTGATTGTCTATGTACCTTACACTTGGGGGCATGTTGTCTCATCTACCCATCATATCATTCCTTCTACCTATCCTTCCTATCATATCTTCCTTATCCATTATATCTACATAATGATCCCCTTGATCCAATCTATCCTCCTTTCCTCCTTTTGATCTTGAAAAAGATAGAGGTAAAATTTTGAAACAAGCTTTGAAAATCTCTATCATTTCCAACCAATCCAATCAAACATATCATCATAAGCTTTGTCGTGTAGAATCCTAAGCATTATACCTAGAATGGGGCATGTTATTCCTATCCAACATAGTCTTTGGCAATCACATCCTGAATTCCGCCATCTGTCTTACACTATATATCCATCTCGTCCACTATCACCCATCCTTTTGTCTACTTATCTAATCCCATCTTTCTCCTGGCATCTAAACCTAGTTTTCCCTTGTCATCAGTATCTACTACTTAAGGCTATCCAAATGCAATCTAGTGTCATCTCAAAACATTTCAAATTCCAACCATCATAAACTTCAAAAATCCAATCAAAAAATAGAAAAATCCAAAAAAATCAAAGCATTCCCAAAAACAACAATAAATCATTATTCTTCATCTCAATCCATTGACACTCCATCCTTCTTATCTTCTATTTATCACAATCCATCCTATCACCCCAACTTGACTAACTCAAGTAGTTAAACAAAACAAGCTATGCATCCTTGCAAAGCAAAAGTCCTTAACCAACCTGAAGCTAAAACACCTACTTGTAAAGCCATATGCTGTCCTACCTATCGATTGCCAACATCTGCTACATCAATCAATTGTCTTATACAAGATGTTCCATGGTTGAAACTAGACCAAGTGTCTTATATGACATGTTGTATTTCCTGAAACTAGACATTATCCTATCAATAGATCAACACCCTTTAAAGGATATATCGTTCCTACAATAAGGCTGTTATCTATCAAATCTACCCAACCAATCTAATCTATCCTGAGCAACCTCTTTGGCAAGAGAATATGTCGGTTGTATGTTTACTTTCTAAGTCAGTCAATTTATTTTTTGGTTTATCTTTTTTGTTCCATTCCCATTACTATTCAAGACTACCTTGATTTATCTATATCCTGGTATGTTACGATGTAGTATAGATTGGGGGCATAGTCATTGCTTTTGTGTGTTGTGTTTTAGGGATGTTCTTATTATCCTACTGCGGCTAATATGTATCTTATTTGTGTTGGAATTAGCATCTTGCATATCAATATCTTTTGCATCTATGGTTCTATAAAGGCCTTATGTGTATTAAGATCATTCAACGCTAAGACTATTTTCCATGCACGTCTCCAACAAGGTTCTATTATGTCTAGTAGATATAAGTTCAAACCGCTTGCTTGCAGAGTCAATGTCCTATGCAATGGATATATTGTCACCTTGGTCTTTAATACCTACACAATATCCACATGCTATATCAAAATAAGGATTTCTCTTTATAAATATTTTCGTAACCGTTGCAACATCACCCCATGTCATCCTGCATCTAGAACTACATATCATCTCATCTCAATCTTAAGGTACCTTGATCCCATGGATATGGGTATGTAGGCAGTCTAGAATATGAAGGAAGTATCCAGTACTCAAGTACATAAGATATAATCATTTCACATAAAACATCCTCAAAACACTTCATCTCATCCATCTCATCCATACATCCTAATAAAATCTATAGCTTTCATGAAGATTTATCAATCATCATTTCTCTATTCTATGATATCAATTCATCTAACTTTTCATCCATGTCTCTTTATCTCCTGAATTTTCATTTCAAGAGCACACTTGTGTTCTTCAAACCCAAATTTCCTCTCGAGGGGACATCATCATCATTGTCGTCATCATCATCATCATCATCATCATCATCATCATCATCATCATCATCATCGTCATCATTCATCTCATCAATGTTCCTCATCCTTTTCATACCAATCTAGCTAATCATCTATCCAAATTATCCAATCACATCCTTTGGTCTTGATCCTAATCATGTCGTAAACCAAATCAATCAATTAATCAATCATATCAATTGTCTTATATAGATTGTCACACTCTTGAAACTAGACTAGGCATCTTATATGAGGTGTTTCATTTTTGAAACCAGACACAATCATCCTTGTGTTGATCTAGGGATATATCATTCCCCACAATGACAACACTATCTTTATCAATCATCAACAATTAAATCATTGGTTTACAACTTGATAGGGGCAATGCCTTGTTTGTTTTTGAGTAATCATCATTACCATTCGTCTTACCTTTCCTTGTCATGCTTGCTTTCAGTGACTGAGGCATCACCATCTCTAATCCAATCAATTTCTTCTAAATCAATCTTCTTCTATCAAATCAAACACTATGTTTTAAATTTCTTTGAAATGACGTTACTTCTCAACACCATCTCAAAGAGGGGCAAAATGTAGATACCCAAAAATGACCATTTTATCACATCACTTGCATTTAATCAAATCTGTCAAATCACCTGCATTTCAACATTAATTAAATAATCTAATTATTTAATTAATTTCATCAAAATAATCAATTTACCCTAAATCACATATTTTCAACATTAATCAAATAAATCCTCTTTATTTAATTAATTTCAATAAAATTCCTCTATATTCTTCCAAATTTAATAATCAATTATTCTTCCAAATTTAAATAAATCATTTAGATTTATTTAAATTGAATCTCAATCTCTAAAAATAAAATATAATCTAATATTTTATATATCCTTCATCATGCAAAATAAATTAAATCAATTTATTTGTTTAATTTATTTAAGTCTCCAAATCTATTCTATGTCTTCCATCATGCACAAACAATTAAATAAATTTATTTATTTATTCTACTTTTTTATCTTCTAGTTCTTCTAAAAATAAATCTTGTTCATCATGCACACAAAATTAAATAATTTATTATTTAATTTTAATCAAATCATGCAAAAATCAAATCTAAAGTTAAGTTAATTGGCTTTAATTTATCTTATTTTTATCAACTCATAAATTAGAAAAAAGTATTCTAATTTATGAAATCAAATCTATCTTTATAATGTCTATTATCAGAAAGCAATTATCTTAATAAAAATACCTTTTTGGAGTGACACATGTCATGTACACATTCATCATGAGTTATTGGATTTATCTCAACCATCCATTTCATGGAATTATTTAATCCATTGATCGATCATGTTTGGAATCTATATAAACCCCCCTCATCTCCATAACAAATCCTCTTCGATCATTTATTCACATGCATTCTAGCACTTGGAGCATTCATCGCATTGTTGAGCACACTTCTACCTTTTGAACACAAACACAATCTACATCCGCTTGTTGCAAACATGGTTTCGCAATTTGAAGAGCAATCCACATTCAACCAAGATAACAATACAATATAGGTGAAAGTTTTCATTGTTTTTGTTATTATTCATTGATTATTTGGTTATTTTCTTAGATCGTTATCTTGATGTTATAGGATTGAATTGTTGATTATTTCATTGTTTTGATTATCATTCGATCTCAATTTTATTCCTATACACAGTAAGCATTGCAGTCGATGAGGAAGAGACATAAACAGAAGAAGTGAAGAGAATGAAAAGTGAGGTCACCAAAGCCTCCTGAAGTAGAAAAAAGAAACCCTCCAGTATGGCTAAAATTGAGAAAAGGCCAAGGCAAGATAAGCCTCAGACAAAAGAGACCACTATAAGTCTTGAAGACATCCTAAAGTCTATAACTGTTGATGGAAACCTAAAACCCATAGCCCAACTATATGATGAATATAGTGATCCAAATAAAAGAATTATTGAGACTACTATTGTCAGATATTTTGACATCTACAACAAAGCCCTTATTAAGATCATTACTAATCTCCTAGACATCTTGGGCAGTATAATGACTGCTAGAAAAGAAGCTACTATGGCTAAGGATGTGGAGCTCAGAGAATGTACATTGATAAAATTATGTCCAGAGATCTCACCGAAAGACAAAGAAAAAATCTCCAAAGTGTTGCATAAGGAATTTAGAACAAAGAAAAGGATGAATACTCTCATGTCAGATGACATTGAGAAAGTAGCCAAGGATACAGAGGAAATCACCTTGAAAGTATTGAGAGATCATCATCTTCCAGCAATATATGACAATGATGAAACAAATACTAGAGATGATTCATCTGTTTTGGAAGTAAATTTGAACCAAGGGTTACATGACAAAGGGGCTAATAAGAAAAAAGCTCCTGCTACAATTATTGAGACCAGCATTCCCTGAGAACAACAATCTGATGACAAGACGAGATTGGAGAAGACTGAGAAGACAGATAAGGTCCATGATCAAGAAGAGAAGCAAGATAAGGAAATTCCTACACTGAAACAAAATGATAGTGCAAATGAAGCTATGGACTTAGCTCATCTAGAACTAAACCAAGAAAAGGATGTCTCTGGTATAGCAAGACACACTGCAAAATTGATTAAAGACTTTTTAGAGAAAGAGAAACAGTTCTTGGATGACCTGAAATTTTTGCAAGGACCGATAAACCTAGACTCAATGTCCCCAGTACAGAAATCAAACTGGTATCAATTGTGCAGGCAAAGGCACAAGAAGAAATTTTGAAGTCTCACATACAAGATAGTGAACTGATTGTTGAGGCATCTAACATTTTGGAGAAGCTAGTGCCATCATATCAAAAAGACACCTTTTTGTCTTCTATAAGTCAACTTAAAGGACTCATAAAATCTGTAAGTGAGAATTTTGAATCTTTTGAGAAATCTACTGAGACAAAAGTGAGACAAGAATTTGATGAGAAAAGGTTAAATAAGTTGAAGACTATGGTAGTGAATGACAAAGCTCTATTAGACAATAAAATGAAAGGCATACAGAGTGCCATCAAAGAAGCAAGGGAACTATACAAATTTTGCCTATCTTAGCTGGTAGCCACAAAAGAGCTAGAAGAAATGATAAAGGATCAGAAACTGCAGCTGATAAATATTTCCAAAACATTTGATCTAGCAGTTGAATTGGTAAGAAGCAAAGAAATACAAGTAATTAATATTCACGAAGAGTTAAGTAATCTTATGAATAAGAGGGATCAGATGAAAAATAAAATGTGTCAATTAAGAGGACTAATTAGTCCTAAGCTAGATTCAATGATTAGTATTGTAGCAAAAGCATAGGTAGCTTCACAAATTGACATAAATTCTGATGTGCGAAAGGAAGAAGAATTAGTCTTTATAATAAATGGTCACATTCAAATTTTGGAAAGAGCTAAAATTTGATGGGATGAAGAGAATACACAATTAAATATTGTGTATAAGGTTATTCTTTCACTGGCAACCAATTGAGTTGAAGTTTGTATGTGTACATATGCAGCTGAGTATGAAGAATTTTACAGTTTTGGTCCAATTTTGACTCTTGAACATATACCTTTTCCATTGATGTCAAAGGAGGAGAGGAAGACCAATGAAAAATGGGCAAACATCTTAGGGGGAGAAGAAATATAGAGTAAGGGGGAGCAGACACAAGCATTTTTCACTAAGTGTTTCTAACAATGCCAAAGGGGGAGATTGTTGGCAAGAGACACTATTCTAATGATTAAATGTTGTCATTGATGGAAACAAAGGTAAGAGACTCCACTGGTATGACAAAGAGACTTTACTTCGGAAGTAGAAATGACTAAGTATGAATAGTATACATTATACAAAGTAAGTAACAATGTTTGGGATGGTATGCCTCCATAGTAAAAGATTAGTATATGCAAATCAAGTATGTTGTTCATATCTATTTTGTGATGATTTGTTCCAATGCTCAAGTCTTGACTTCCTCCAGAAGTCACATGGTAGAATACCTAAGTCTGAGTGATCGGAGCTAAGACAGGAATAGTGCACAATACTAGAGAAAAGGGTCCACATTCCTCCACAGTTATATATTTTGTTCTACAGTTCTAAAGGTATGCTAAGTATCCAAAATGATGGTTGATTATGCATCCCAGAGTCTCATATGGTCTGTAGTAGGAATTATGATGTGACAGATGAGTTGATCAAGTATACTCTTAAGGAACAAGCTGACAGACATGTCAGATTCTTATGCGTAGAAGTTATATTGTCTGAATAGTCAATCTAAGTGATGGTATGATTGAAGCTGACCTATATGAAGACTTTTGTATTTTTTTTTAAGTCTACATTACAGATTGTACACAAGTTCAAGCTGACAAGATGTAGTATTTGTGTACATGGTTTATGTTTTGCTTGCTGACCTGATTATGAGATAAATTTTGTAGCGAATATATATAATCAATGGAATTCGATGTTGGTGTGTGTGTGGTGGTATTGTATGATGTGCAAATTTGAAGTGTGAAGGATTATGAGTAGAGTGTAGAGCAGAAAAGTTGAACAAGGACATAAAACAAAGTATATGTAGTTAAGTTGAGAAGCAGGGTAGAATAAATGAAGACCTTTGAATCTGTATATTGAACCTTCAATGGAATTGTAATCTAGAATGTGGAAGATGCATTTATAGAAGTTCATCTTTTGGTAGTGAGCCAATCCTTGTTCTTTCTTCTTTTCTCTTGGCAGTGAACCTTTGTGTAGTGAGCACTTCTTCATAGGGTAGTGATCCCTAAGGCAGTGAGCCTTCTTGTAATCTAGTATTGAGCTATCATAACATATTGTGAGCTAACACTCATCGTGGTTTTTCCCTTTTTGGGTTTTCCACGTAAAAATCCTAGTGTCCATGTGTTATGTCTTTATGGTTGTTGTTCTTATGCTTATTTTGTTTTCATGTTATTGATTTTGAAAATTGGATTAATTAACTAGTGGAGAAGTGGTTTTGTGGAATACTAATTCACTCCCCCTCTCAGTATTCCTTATATTCAACAATTTATTCACATTAGATTCACTGACCCCTTGAACCACATTCCTTTTCTTTTCCTTGTCAATCTTCAACTTCTAATGTTTGATTAGATTTGATGGACAAATCAATGGTTCACCAACATGTGTCCCACCAGGTTTCTTTCCCCATAACTTGGTGTTTCTTTCCTTTGGCTCTTCTTTTTTCTTGTCTTCTTGACTTTCGTTGATAAACACACTACTACCCTGGCCCATATCTTCATTTACAACTTTATTTATCATATGGTAATTAATTTTAAATTGAGCCACTACAATAATAGTTAGTTTCTTGATTTCTTCATACGGCAGTCTCCTTAAAGTCACATCAATTCCTCTAGTCTTAAGGGCATTCACACCACAACTCTCTTCATCATCTTCATCAGAGAATACTTGTTGAAATGCATTCATTGCATGTCTTTGATTATCAACATCAACTTCATTTGTCTCTTCATCAAAAGAACACTCACCATCAGAAAACAACATATTAATCACCCCATCTTGTTCATGAGGCAAGTTGCAATCATCACATGTATTCTGGTCTTCTTTAAGAGATTGTGCCACTACACATTGATGAGGTGAATGGGGTAACTAGAAAGTTAGACACCATGGAGTGTTATCCACAAAATTTGTAGAAACTTTCATCAATGGATCAGGGTAATCTTTAATATACAAACTTCTATGATTATTTAGAATAGTCTTACCATTATGCCAATTGGTATTATATGGCTAATCATGTAGCCTTGGTGATCTATCATTTCTTTGGAAATTTGGTCTTCCATTAGTCAGACCCTTTTCTTGTCTGGTGATCTTATAATTCAAGTCCTTCAAGGCATCCATAACCTTATCCATCTTATCTTCTTGTGCTCGCAACTTTTCCTGACCTCTAGGGTTTTTTAGCAGTTTTACATCATGTCATTTTTCTACCTTTCCAGAGGCTCTTCTATTAATTTCAATATGCAAAGTAGCTTTAAAAGCCTATCTCAAACACTGAGCCTCTTTATCTCTTAAACAATAACTGAATTTAGAATCAAAAGCATTGCAATATAAAATAAGGCATACTTGTTCGCTTGACCTCAAACCAATAGGAAGCCTAGACATTGCCTTATGAAACCTAGTGTTGAAGTCAAAAACCATTTCATTGTGTCCTTTAGAGATGTTAAATTCATTCAACATGAACTGGGGGTCTATTTTGTCACCATACTACTCTCTAAATATTTTTTTGAATTCCTCCCAAGAACCAATACTAGCCTTAGGCAAACCTCTATACCAATATCTAGCATCCTCTACCAGTGACTATATAAATAATTTCATTACTTCATCCTCATTCTCAACCTCATAGTCATCTAATAGGTTTAAGAAGGCCCTTAGGTGTTCTTCACCAGATAATGCATTGTTTCTAGCTAATTTAGCCAACATATTTCTGACATCATTTGGAATAGGATTAGGATAACTAGGTATCCCAGAAAAACACACTTTCCTATTTCTTTCCATTTATAATGGTCTTCTATGAAACTGATCCCTTTGATTTTCATGTTGTCTATTTGTACCACTCCCCCTACACCCAGACCTCTTTGTTGTCTCATATTCTAGGCTTCAGATTGAGTAGGTACATGAGAATTGGGATTGGACTGGTTAACAAATTGTAAAGCATTTGTATCAATAGGTGTAGAGGTCAATGAGTTATAAGGAATATAAACTATAAGATTCATCACAGAAGATTTCATAAATTCGATCTTCCTCTTTATTTCAACATTTGCAGCTAGTATTTCTATTCTTTCCAACTCCTTTTGTAATTGTTCATTTTCCTTTTTTAACTTAAGATCTAATGAATCAGATCCCTTAGATGAAGGAATTTTTTGAGGTGACCCTCCTTCATTAGTACTTATTCCCTTTAAATGCTTCTTTCCTTTATCACCATGCTGAATAGAAAACCTAGAAACAAAAGGGGTTGCAACAGTGGTAGTAACAATAGAATTGGTCCAAGTATTTATAGGAGAAATGCTCAGTGCAGTATTTATAGTATTTTGGCTAGGTATTAGGGAAACTATCGAGCTAGTGGGTATGACAGACACAAGCTCAATCTCATCAATACCCACCGACCTCAACCATTCTATCCTTCTTTCCATCATATCCCTCTCATACATTGCATTTCTAAATTTCTCCTCTCTTTCCTTGGCCCTTTTCATGTTTATCTCCTTTACTCTCTGAGTTTCTCTATGCAACTCATTAATTTCCTTCATTAATTCTTCTTCATTCGGTAATGTATTATTTGAATTAGAAGTTTCTAGGGCACTATCCAAAAGATTTGTAATATTCATATGGAAAGCAGAAGTAGGTGACCTACTAACAAGATTACCAAGTAGATCATATTCTATGGGATTAGAGGGGCTTATCACTCTAGGAATCAACTTCTTATCAATCAAGAATTTTGAATGGGATTTTTCTCCTTCAACAAACTCCCTCAAAATGGAGTTATCTTCATTTGTAGCACGAATACCAAACTCATATGATTTCTAAAATTTTTAGTACTACTAGCAAGAAGACATCTAGGTCCTAATGGAGGAGGGAAAATATCAAACTTATAAGTATCTGCATTCTTCTTTTTTCAAGACTGTCATGTATACTGTGGCAATTCACCTTCTAGCTTCTACCTAGGATGATTCTTCATTTGTCCTCTGGTCCTTCTCATTTTTCTACAACTTTCCTCTACTTTATATTATTATTTCTTACAAATAATCCTTACACCAACATACGAGAGTCAAGGTCACCACCCAAATTATGGGAATATGAAAATATTTAATCATTTAATTTCTTTTTGAGAAACTATAGATATAGAGAACTTCGATAGGATTTTTGACAAACTAAAGGGCAAGTTACACAAATATGAACAATGGATCCAAAACCTCAAAGCTTTAACACTTCTTAACATCCAAAGGCTACAAGAGCTTTGGTATTTAGAAACAAGGGATTACAAGACTTGGGATAAGACACAATTCTAGTCAAATAGTCCCCAACAGAGTCACCATTTCTATTGGTTGTTTTTAATTCCCAACTTGGTCTCACAAATAACCTATGACTTAGCCACTTTCAATACTTGGTTATTGTGGGGGTTTGTCAACACATAGGCAAAAGTTAAAATAACTTTCCCTCTGCACTTCAGGCTCTACAAAACCTAGGAGGGTGATCCCTAACAGTATTTAAAATATCATGTGCCAATTGTTACAAATACTATGAATAACAAAAATGTTCTACACATTTTTTTGAGAGTTATGATAAGATGAAAATCTGGCTTAGATCATGCAATCCTTTGCATTCTCAAGACCATAGAATGAGATGAAACATTATTTTTGACAAACACGTACAACTGAATTTTGAAGAATTTTAAAAGTATTTGGGTGTGTGATGACTTTGGGGTTTGAAAACTAGACACAGTGGAAAGAGATCGGTGCCTTAACTGAGGGAGATAGAGTCAAATAAATGTATTTATAAATCAATAACAACATTCCATCTAAGCATCATAAATCTGTACAATATTGCCTTACAATATTATACTTAATTTTTTTAACAAAATCATACTTATCAGATCCTTGTATTCATTTATGCAAAATTAAATTTCCATTAAAGAATTTAACCTATTCCTTGAATAAGAGCCTCAATCAAAAAGATACACCCATAAAATTTTCATGGAGACAAAATAAATAGTCCTTGACTTATTTATTCATAGTTTGCGTAAACCATACATCAGGAGACAATTTGCTTCAAAAATTCTTGATATTGTAGTTCAATCAAAATGCTAGTACTATTATCAATTCACAAAGGCAAATAATTTAGATTTAAAGACTTAGAACAAGACAAGACCTCTATGCCCTTTGTTTTTGCTACAAAAATTTCCCAAAGAACAACCAACCACTCGTAAATGGCCCTGAAATACCCTTTTTTGACACAAGGGAGCAACAAGCATCAAGCCACTTACACATGTCACATTTTCATTTAACAACTGTTACATCAATTAGAAAGCAAATATAACCATCTCTTAACTGATAAGAGATGTCTTTGTAACAAATTATCTCCTCCAACAGGCTAAGATAACTATCTTTTGTCCTTTATACTTTCTAATCTTGGCGTGGGGGCAAACAATGATATCAACAAAAGGCAATGCGCTAGATTCTCCTTTGGTTTTTCCACCATTGATATCTAGATACTTGTCAATAAGACAAGAATTCTCTGTCTTGCCTCTCCATCCTTGCGTGCCAATATGGGAATCTCTACTAGGACTGTATAAATGAGGAAATTAGAATTCCCTCCATTCTCTCATGTTCTGGGCATAGGAAAGTAGCTCTTCATCTTTTGAAGGGGAGCCTTTAGCCATTTTAGCCCTCAAGAAGCCCAAAGAAGCCACATGAAAGCCAAAATCCCTATCGAGGAGGAAGATGTAGAAAGTGTCTATTTAAGTTGAATAAAGAATTGTCTCTTCTTGTCAACTTAATTCTCCTTCCCCTCTTACAATTGTTTCATCTAGGGGGAAATACTCCCTCAATTGCGGTTGATCCTTTGTTAGAACCAATCATGCAAAGGGAGGGGAAGAGGGAAAAGTAGGTCCTTGCTTCCAGCAATCCCAATCTGGAAACTCACAATAATAAGGAGTCAAGGGAGTTGGTAGACTAGGATTCAAATTCCACATCCAGATGAAAAGAAGTGGAAGCAAGAGTTGACCAAGGGTCTAATACTTTCTACTCAGCTACTTGTATTCTTCCAAAACCACCTATACCATTGAAGAAAACATCTCTAATTCCTTCACTCTGTAAGAACATAATATCAACCAAGAAAATAGAGAAGAGTCTCTAAAGGAAAGAAATGGCATAGGTAGTAGACAAATTAGAAAACCTTCTATTTTCACCCATACAGATTGAAAGATAGACACAAATAGCAATACAAACAACTATTTATAGATGAATTGAAAGGTTCCCACACCCTTGGTATTTTATGGACAATTCAGTTCAACACGTACTAGAGCACGCGGTCATAAATGAAAATCCTTGAATAATGTACCAATACTACCGAAAGTGGAAAATAGAAGATGTACTTCATTCCCATATTTATGTAATACAGCCAATGGTGCCTGCAAATGTCAATTCCACATGATGGCTACCAGACCTAGTTTCTCGATCTTGAGATTTCATCAATTTTGAAAATGTTAACCTCAGTAGATTCTACCACGACATCCCATAGGACATCTTATCAAATGGCCACACAAGTCTCAAGGACTCATTTCATTCAAAAATGGTGATGAGGAGATATCTGCACATGCTTGAAAAAGTAGTCGTTGAATAGGTTAATTGCATATTACACGCCACCGCTCTACCTTTTCTTTCTTGAAAATGAGTTGTTGATTGCAACATAGGTCACCTAGATCAATGGTGTATACAAGTTCATAGAGATGAGAATCCTTGTCACCATGAAAAGTAAGGTGCAAACCAATGAGAAAACTCTACATTGATTGCCACCTCAGACATACTATGGAAAAGAGAGTCCACATAGAGTCCATGGATTCTATAGAGTCCTCATGGTAGGTTCACATCTTTTGCAAGAATGAAATCAAGTCGGATATGAGGGTCCATGGAATGGCAAAGATCACCCAAATGATGCTACATGGAACATGCCAAATTTCCACATAAAATGCCCCTATTTGTATCATGAAGAGAATGCCACAGTAGCATCCACCTTAGTCACTAGTGGATCCCATAGTATAGCACAATACAATAGCATATCCTTCTAACACTTGGGGTGCTCTACAACCATCATATACTGTAGCAATAAATCATACTTTTTATGAATGGAAGACAAGCTGGGACACATGGAGCAACAATACAACTCAGGAGGAAACTTAAACTTGCCTTTACATAGAACTTACACCAATCCAACATGTTGAATGCTAGTGCAATCTTGGGAGAGTCTTACCTTTTTTTGTGCTAGGAGCTACACAGGGTCAACACGTGGAGCGATCCGCAATGAGCCACAAGTTGCAAAGTAGAAGGGCACATGCCCCATTTTAAAACAACATTCATTATCTAGGCAAGAAGGGATTGCGACTCATTAGGAGCTTCGACAAAATCTTAGGCATATAAGTAGATCTTTAGGCACAGGCAATAAGCGGTGAACCAAAGGAGGGGCCGATAGAAAGGATGACACTCCTAGACACAAGTTGTGACTAAAAGGATTTGCACAGGCAATAGACGGTCAACTCACAATTAGAACAAAGGCCACTATGGTGCTTCAAAAAAGGCTCTAGGGTTTATGGTTTTACACCTTAGGGAAAAGAAATGTTCAATACTTTGAATGCCGAACCCCAACCAAGGACCCACAAAGATCAAAACTTGGAAGACGGTCCAGAAAATTTATCAGAGTCCTATCATACATCTTACTCCAGATTTGAACAAATTCAAACCCTCTCTAATGAGACTGAACATGTAATAGTGTTCCTCATTGTAGGACATATACACAACCATTATCCATATGAAATTAACCCTCTGAGCATGGTGAGATAAACTAAATTTACAATAGTCAAAATGCAGAGAAATTAGGAAAAGGTTTCAAGGAAACCATTAAACAAAAGTAATATATAAAAAAAGAAATAATTGCAGCTCCTTAAGGGTCATACAACTATACCATACTGTGATAGGTAAAAAATTAGGTTAATAAGATCAAGCATAGCCACGAAAACCTAACCCTACCATCATCAAAGAATCTAATCCAAATGAAATCAAAATCATGCAATTCAAGCACAATACCACCTAGATTGTGTGATTCCTTCTTTCTAATGTGGATTGCTTCTTCAACAATGAACAATTATGAAGATAAAAGATGCCATAATGGATGGATGATAATGATGATAAGTTTAATGGATGCTATGAATACTCAAGTGCTCAATATGCTCAGGATGATAATGTAGATGCTATATGAATGTTGGATGGGTGTAATATGAAATGAGAGGGTGTTTATATAAAACTCAACCAAAATCAATCAATGGTGGAGATTCAGTGGCTATGTGAATGGCGAATATTGAAGGATAGACAAGGTGAATGTGAAGATGACAAGTGGAGGGAAGATAAGGCTTATATGTGACCGTGTACATAAAAAGTACTACATGTGAAAGATATTAAGTAAAGGATGTAGTACCACTTATCTTTTTTAAATGAAAGAGGCTCACATGTCTTCTCATGAGATAAATGATAAGATAAATTAATTAAATAAATAAAATTTATTTAATTAATTGGAAAGTGGGTTTGTGAAAGGAATTTTTAATTAAATAACTAAAATTTATTTAATTAAAAATAGATAGAAAGAAGATAATTAAATAATTAAAGATTGTTTAATTATAGCTTAGAGGAAATAGCTAATTAACTAATTAAATAAATATAAATTTATTTAATTAATAGAAGAAATAGATGTGTTAGGGATATTGTTCAAATGTGTCAGACAAATGCAGATGGTGTGTAATGCAATGTTTAAATGCTAATGATAATTGGTCAATTTTGGGTGTCTACATTTTGCCCCTCTTTGATGCAATGTTTGATAGAGCGTTGTGTCAAAGAAGATATGATATGCCTTTGATAATCAAAGTTATGCCCCAGTGTGACTGGTAGGTGGTGCCCTCTCAAGAGGTAAGCCAGGCTAACTAGGAAGGGCTAGGCTGGGTCACGATAAAAGAAAAGATAGCATGCAAGGTTGACATGAAGAAAAAGGGGTTGGGTGGGAAAAAATGGGATGAGGCAGAAGAAAAGAGGCTTTGACATAGAAGAATTAGGGTTTGGAGAGGGCTATAAGTAGGTTCTTCAAGGGGAAATAGGCTCATTTGTGCTCATTTGTGGTCCAAAATCTATAGAGATCTAGAGCTCCTTAGAGTTGGTGTGTGATGAGAGGTGGAGAGCTGTTAAGATGGTGATTCCACATAGAGATCATCGTGCTGAGTGAGTGAGGACACATGGATGACCAAAGGGATCAGGCGTACTATTATGTATCAAAAATTTTGCTAAAAATGTGATTTTGATAAGCTAGAAGCATCATAAATGCACACACGTCACCATAAGCAACTAGGTCTTAGGATAGGCATTGTAGGTCACTTAGGAGGAGAAACAGGTAACTTAAGGTAGTAAAGGTCACTTTTAGATGCGGCTTGGTTGCATATGGTAATAACAGGTCACTTCCAGTCGGCTAGGTAAATAGAGGTAAAATGAGCATATAGATAAAATCAAGTCACTTATGGGCTAAAAATAGGTGCATGCATAGGTTCAGCTTGCGTGTAAAGAAAAAATGCTCACTTATAGGATATAGATATCCTATAGGGTAGAGGTAGATGCATATAGAAATACAACTTGCACATAGTCAAGAAGCAATCGCATAGGTAAAATAAGTCATTTATGAGTGAGAAATAAGCGCATGTAGTAAAATAGGTCGCTTGTGATTAGTAGATAGGCACATATGGAAAAATGAATTGCTTATGGTAGATAAAAGCTAATATAGCAGTAAATGATCCAATTTTATAGCAGTTATATGTAGCGCAAGGGACTAACATGATAAATGAAATGATGCAGGATATACTACCGCCTTTGTTATCACGAGAACCACATCCTAGGGATTTGCAGTTGGTGAGATTGTTAGATCCATAGGAGCAGCTAGTGTTAGAGATCCTTGGGTTAGAGCATGTGTCTAGATTGGAGCCGGTGCAGGCACATTGAGGACTGATGATGGCAATGGTGGAGTGATGGATGAGCAAGCATAGTTCTTTCTTGTTGCCGACAAGAGAGCCTATGATCACACTAGAGGATGTGTTTCAGATTCTGTGGATTCCTATAGATGGAGACCGAGTAGATTATGATCCTGATATGGGTCTAGCTGTATTCAGGAGACTATTCAGGACACCAGACATTGGAGTAGAGGGCTCAGAGATTCCTATGGCAAGGATGGAGGAGTTATATGACAGACTACAGTGAGTAGTAATAGCGATTATCAGATGGCTAGTAGGAGATAGACGAGCAAGAGGTTTTTTGGTAGGATGGGGGATAGTGATGGAGGGGATGTTCTCCTATGGTACAAGATATGCATGGGTGGAGTATGTGCTTGGACAGCTCTATCATTTCTTGCATGATTGTGCATATATGTTCAGGGCGAGTATGTCTGTAGGAGTTACAGTTTTGCATGTGTGGGTTTATGAGCATATTCTAGTGACGAGACCAGAGGGATGGGTGGCTAGAGCAGTAGGAGAGCCTTATGCTAGGATGTATAGATGATCTTTGACATACCGACAGCACAGAGGAGTAGTGTACTGGTGGAGGAGGTTGGATGATATAGATAGATTTATATGGAGACCATGGCTGGGATGTGAGAGATGGGATGAGGAGGATACTAAGCTTCTCTATGCTAGGCAGGTGAGATATATTTTTGGAGGTGGGATATACATTATAGAGAGCTATTTGCCAGAGAGGGTTTTGAGACAGTCTAGGTTACCACAAGCAGTACTAGTTGGTGATGCCATTTTTGGGAGGACTAGACAAGAGGTGTTTGATTGGGGACCAGAGGTAGTGGTTGACATAGATTTGGCAGAGAGAGGGACTACAGCTAGTTGTATGGTAGTGGGGACAGGGTCCTATAGATCCAAACATGCTACCAGATTATGATACATACTAGATATAGTGAGACTAATGCAGCTGACACGGGTTGGCGAGATAGGGGAGATAGGGATAGAGAGACCAGTCAGGAGGAGGCGACGACAGGCTCCACTAGTGCAAGTTGTTGTACTAGCAATGCCAGGGATACAGACATAGGGATAGGCTCAGGGACAACCTCATATACTTGCACAGCCTTAGGGGCAGATATTAGGAGGTGATGATGTTGGGATTCAGTAGCTCCGGAGGACAATAAGAGAGGAGAGGAGATGGAGACAGTGGGCTCAGATGAGATTGAGGAGAGTGGAGTTGGATAGACACCAGGTGGTGATTAGCTTGCGGCATGCTTGGGCTTAGGCTCAGACATACCAGGCATAGTTACAGGTTAGAGTGTAGGTTGGGGATGGACAGGATGATGGTATACTTGCTAGAGTGACAGGAGAGAGAGATGCAACTAGATAGACCAAGCAAATGATGAGATTAGAGAGAGATACTATTGTACAGTAGATGCAGGTGATGAGGGAGGAGAGAGATGGTCCACGGATAGAGAGGGATATAGCTATGCAGTAGCTACAGGGGATGACTAGTGAGTGGGATAGAGCAATGATTGCATTGGGTATAGATGGGGCTACGATGTATTTGGCCACACAATTGACATAGGTACAAGCAGAGGTTCAGAGAGTACAGGGTGAGGTGGAGTATTATAGAGGCTTATACTATGGCGTTGTGCAGGTCAGGAGCTTCAGGTTCACGGAGGACAAGTGGATCTCAATCTGTAGCCTTAGGGATGGGGCCACCGAGAGATAGGGGGCAGGTGCAGGACCTAGTGGTGGTGGTCAAGGTGAGGGAGCTACTAGTAGTCACTAGGGCTACCTTGTTTATGTTGTATCATGATGAGGCCTAGAGCCGATTGTACATACATTCTTGATGGCTCAGCTTGTATATGTAGACACTTGTATATTGACACATGTATATATATATATATATATATATATATGTGATGTATTTCTTATCTACATGATGATGTAATGGATGCACTATTAGTATTATGATGGTCATGTAATGTTGTATTTGTATTTTCATGGATTATATATGGATGTCTATACGAATGATATGAATGGAAATGTATGATAAGGCAAATATGTAAATGGTAATGATATGATATGTACTCATGTAAATAGATAAATGGTAATGATATGATATGTGATGGACTTATGTATGTATAACACACTTGTTTTGCAGGATAAGAGATGTGGAAGAAGGATGATGGAGGTGATTAATCTTGGCTGAGGACTATATAGACAAATAATAGGATGAATAGATGGTGTAATGGGTATCTTTTTAAGTAATTTCTCAAAATGAAAAGAAATGAAATCCTTATATTTGATAGAGCATATGGATGTTATGAACTAGGGTATAGAAGACCAAGATGTCGAGATATCCAATGCGCAACTAGCATGCTACAATCTTGTTTGAACATATGAGGTCAAGATGTTGAGCTAACATGCACAAGATATGAATAACAACTAGTGTTTCAAGATGGACTTTGATGCTACAAGCAATGGTTTGAGCTTATCTCCACTACGCATAGTGATAACTTGTTGGTTATATGTATGGAGCTAGTCTTGACATAGAATAGTCTCAAATGCATAAGAGACTGTTTAGCTTCTCAGATGCTAGAGATATTGATATGTAAGATGCTAATCCCAACACGTACAAGATACCAATACACTTAGGAAGAGAATAAGATCATCCAGCAAACACAACATATGAAAGAAATATGACCATCCCCCATTTCTCACTTCATTGCAACATACCAAGATATAGATAGATCAAGGCAGTCTTGATTAGGCATAGAAAAGGGACAAAAGATAAATCAAAAGATAAAACAAAAGATATTGTCATCATGTTCTCTTGCCAAATTTAGGTGCCCTTAGATGGATTTAAGATGACACCTTGTTGAGAGGAAAACTGTATCCTATTGAAGGCTAAAGATGTTGATAAAATGCTATAGCAAATGTTGGCTTGTATACACATAGTTTGCTTCCTACTTGAGCTGATCAAAGAGAAGAAAATGGGAGATGTGAAAGATGAAGAAGATGGGGTGGATCATCTGTGCTTGAGTATTGGAAACTTTCTTCGTATTCCAGACTGCCTACATACCTTGTATCCACGGGATCAAAGCACATTTATGATGAAGATGAGACATGATGAATATTTAGTTTTGGGTTTTGTTGATGATGTGTGTGATGAAAGATAGAAGAATGTGAGATGAAATATTTAAGGATGATTAGAAGAAAAATGAAAGATGGATGAAGAAGAGAAGGGGCTATTGTCTTAGCCTAAATTAGAGTGCTTCCTTCGCATCTGAGATTGCCTACATACCCTATATCCACGGGATCAAGGCTTTAACAATAGATTTGGGATGTAGTTCTTGCTTATTATGCTGGTGAGTGATGTTGAAAGAATCAACTTATTTCTTGGATGTTTGTGTTGGTGATGTTTTTCTATTTTTGGATGTCAAATGAGTATGAATTGATTGCAAAGATATGAATCCTGGTTACAAATTATTTTTCCACATTTGTTGTCAGATGAACGCTATGGTTGAAGTTGAAAATTTGCTATGTTGTGAGCTAAAGTGTTTAATGTGTTATGAGCTAGAGATAGCAGTATCCACTTCCAAATAAGACTCAACAAATGCCCCCAGTGCTGGATGAGGTTTATTATGAAGGAGCCACGATGAAGAAGGTGTGCGGTCAAGATGCTAAGGTGCCAAAAGAGATAGTTATTGCAACAATGTCTCAAGTATGATAGCTAGCACTGATAGAGGTGAAGATGGAAAAGCTATTTATTGTGATGACATGTGAATTATGATATGGATTATGTGGGATATGATGACGAAATATGGTAAGAAGAGTGGTGATCAAACAAACCAAGTAGATAATGGAGGTTGGTCACTACACATAGCGCCTATTTGCTAGGTTTTCACTATGGTACTTATCCAAGGTGTCTATTTACCAGGTTTTCACTGGAGAATGGAATATTTATCTTATACTATTATTTTTTGTTATCCAAAGCACCACAAAGTAGTTTTCACTATTGTATGGATTTTTTTTTGGGATAGCTGACATTCAAGGATAAAACTTCTTGAGATGGATGTTGTTGACTGTTCATCCAATGGAATGCCTTCAAGTGTTGAAAGAGTATATGCACCTGATCCCTAAACTACTGTGATGATGAAAGGACCAAGCCAATTTGGTTCAAACTTGCCTTGTTTCTCATGGTGTTGTTGATTCCTTTGATTTTCTTTAAGGACAAGATCTCCAACTTGAAATCTGCGTTCTCTAATTTTTTTGTTGTAGTTGTCACGTAGATGGTTTTGATAGACTTGGAGATGGTTGAGTGTTGTAAGACACCATTCATCTAGAAGATCAAGATCATGGATTCTGGATACTCAGTATTCTTCCTCTAAGATGGTATGTTGTAGGGATATTCGCAGTGAGGGGATCTCAACCTCAATAGGTAAAATAGCTTCAGTGTCGTACACAAGAGCATAAGTTGTGGGTCCAGTGGGCGTTCTGATACTTGTTCTATATGCGCATAATGCAGGATGGAGTTGTAGATGCCAATCCCGACCAACTTCATTGACTGTATTTTTGAGAATTTTGATGATCATTTTATTAGAAGCCTCAGTTTGGCCATTGCTCTAAGAATAGTAAGGGGTAGAGAATTGATGTTGGATATGGAACTTGTTGCAAAGATCTCTGACCTCTTAACTCTTGAAGGGATGACCATTATCTATGACAATAGCTTGAGGAACTCCATAGCAGCAAATGATATAGTGTAGAATAAACTTAGATATTTGCTTGCTCATGATGTAAGTCATTGGTATGGCTTCCACCCACTTTGTGAAATATTTAGTGGCGGTGATAATGAACTTATGACCATTTGATGAAGTAGGATGGATTCTACCTATTAGATCAAGTCCCCACTACGAAAAAGGCCATGGAGTAATGATAGACTGAAGCTCATGTGTGGGTGCATGTATTAAATCTCCATGTTTCTGACATTGTAGACATCTCTTTGCAAATTGTTATGCATCTTTTTCCATGGTTGGCCAATAGTATCCTGCTCACAGAAGTTTCTTAACAAGGCCCAGGCCAACAGAATATGAGCCTCAGACACCTTCATGTACATCATGTATGGTCACTTTTGCTTCCTCAGATTCAAGACAGCTAAGAAGGATACCATCAAGACTCCAGCGATAAAGGGTGTCTCCCAAAATAGTGTAACGAGAGGCTCAATGGATAAAGGTTTTTTGTTGGGTGTTAGATAATTGAAGTGGAAAGGTTTGATTATGGAGATACTCATATAAATCTTCATACCATGGCAAATTGGGACCAACAATGTCACATATAAGCTCAGACTGCGGAACTTCAAATGCTGGAATCAAAAGTTGTTCGACCAAAAACTCACATTTATGTGTATTAGATGGCATGTTTAGAAGAGACCCAATCATAGCCATGGCATCTGCTTCTCTATTCTATAGTCTTGGGATTTGTTCAAAAGTGATATTGTCAAAATACTTTTTAAAATCATCAACCATTAGCTTGTATGGAACAAGCTTCTCATCTTTTGTTTGATATTCATCTAAACCTGTTTGATAACCAGTTGAGAATCACCAAATACTTGTAACTATTTGATAGCCCATTGTACTGCCATATGCAATCCTATGATTAAAGCTTCATACTCTACTATGTTATTGGTACATGGAAATGAAATTCTATATGATTTGGGTATACAATTTCCTTGAGGGGTAACAAACAATATGCCTACTCTTGATCCATGTTGTGTATATGATCCATCAAAATATAGGTCCCACCATGCTGGGGAAGTTAAATTGAACAATCCTTCATCAAGGAATTCTGGATACATTGGGTGAATATCTGTGATGGGTGCTGCAACTAATTGATTAACGATGACTTATCCTTTGATGGATTTTCGATCCACATATTGTATGTCAAATTCACTTAAGATCATGACCCATTTTGCTAATCTTCCCATGAGAATTGCTTTAGAAAGAAGATATTTAAGTGGATCCACATTAGATATGAGCTTTGTCATTTGGTTCAACATATAATGTCACAACTTTTGGGAAGCAAACACTAAGGCTAAATATGCTTTTTCCATAGATGAATAATTAAGTTCATATCCCACAAGAGTTCTGCTGATGTAGTAGATGGCTTGTTCTTTTCCTAAATCATCATGTTGAGCTAGAAGAGCACCCAATGCTACTGTTGTTAATTATATATAGAGCAATAATGGGCGGTTAAGTACAGGAGGTGTTTCTACATATTCCTTTATCTTATCAAAGGCCTATTGACACTTTTCATCCCACTTAAAAGGTTCACCCTTATGAAGAAGATGCTAAAAAGGATGACATTTATCTGCTAGTTGTGAGATAAATATGCGGATGGACTGTAACCTTCCTTGTAGACTGCAGAACTGCTTGAGATTTGTTTGCGGAGGCATTTCCATGATAGCTTTTACCTTAACTGGATTGACTTCTATCCCTCGTCGAGACACAATGTATCCCAATAGATTTCCAGATATTACATCAAATACATATTTCTTTAGATTCAGTTTGACTTGATACTGTTCTAATCGATCAAAGATTTGTGCTAATACCTGTAGATGTCCTTCTCTTGTATTAGATTTTCCTAGGATGTCATCAACATAATTTTCCATGATAGTATGAAAAAGGTCATGAAAAATAACTATCATGGCTCATTGATAAGTAGCTCTATTGTTCTTAAGGCCAAAAGGCATTACAACCCAGTAGTATCTACCCCATGGACAAATAAAAGATGTTTTATCTTGATCTTTCTCTGCTATTCTGATTTGATTATAACCTAAAAATCCATCCATCAAAGATAGCATTTCATGTCTAGCCGAAAGATCTACAATGTTGTCTATGCTTGGTAGTGGAAAGTCATCCTTAGGACATGCTTTATTAAGATCTCTAAACTTTGTGCAATAGTGAAATCGTCCATCAAGTTTTTCTACAGGTACCAAGTTTGAAACCCATTCTGGATAATCAATAGGATTTATGAACTTTGCTTCTAACGGTTTATGAATCTCTGCCTTGACCAATAAAGCTACCTGCAGATGCATTTTGCACAATTTTTGTTTAACAGGTTTTGCATTAGGAGATACTACTAGATGATGCACCACAAGTGATGGATCTAGACCTAGCATATCAGCATAAGTCCATGCAAAATTTATAGCTCGTTTCATAAAAAATGTTGTGAAGTCTCTTCTTTCTTACTCTGATAGTGATGCTGCCAAAAAAGTGATCTTTGGATTCTACTCTATACCCAAGTTCATGTATTGTGATTGTTCAACTAGCACAATTGATTTCTCATGATAATCAATGGCAACAGGAAGATCAAATCCCCCATCCTTAGGCACCTCAAAGAGGTTTTCTCCTTTGGATATGTCCTTTATTTTTACTTTTTCACGATCAAGAGGCACCTTTTAGTTTTCACCTAGTGACCTATTTTGTTTGATTTTGTTTATTTCACTTTTGCGACTGAAGGATTTGATACTTCTACCAAAATATGTTGGTTTAGGTAGATCCATCATGAAACCTGCATTGTGATCACCTAATGGAATGCCAATCATAAGCCCATGAATTATGCAATAGCTTCATCATTTTCAAATGTATCTAATATTGGTGCCTCCTATTGGTCCCAATCGACAAGGTCAGGAAATACAAGTGAAAGGATAATGGAGGAATGGTTGTGGCTAGAGGAAGCTGTGGAAATCATGAAGATGGAGTTTTCTTGGAAAAGGTCAATAATATGAAGGGAGGAGTCATCAATAGTATCCAAACTAGAAGTCTCTCCTATCGAGGAAGGTCCAACATCAATATCAGAAATACACTTAATGTCTTTGAGTCATGGTACCTCCAGTTGATAACTAAGGCCTTGCTTATTAAACTTCTTAGACACAATAATGGGTTCACTAGGTCCTTGTTCCTATGATCCCAATCCACCATGTCCTTTGTAGCCCATGTTCTTTATGATGCAGAACCCATTGTTGTATCTCTCCACCTCCAGTTGGACTTGGTCATTTTCATCAAAGAATATCCAAGAGTCAATATCATCAATGTCTTCATCATCCAGGAATATGCCTTTAATGAATTTTGTGTGTGGGTCTTTGATGATAGTGGGGGATGAAGTTGGTTTGGATGTGGAAGGTTTACCATAAGATTTGGGAAATAAGGAAAGGGTGCCAACACAACAAGATTCTTGTAGTGTGTATTCACCAGGGCCATGTTCAGTATACTTGATATGGAGGTTGGAAGTGGATTTGCTAGATGATGGCTTGAGTAGGTCAGATGGGTCTATATAGGATGAAGACAGATATACCTCAATGTTGATAGGAATGTGGTTCAGGCTCTGATATTTAGCTTGAAAGGCATGACAAAATTCAAAGGGATTAGGATTAACATGGATAGTAATCTCAACATTGTTGTGTGGAAATTTAAGACATTGATGGTATGTGGAAGGAACCACCTTGAGGGCATGTATCCATGGATGACTAAGGATGAGTTTATAAGGAAGGTCAATATCAAGAACCTAACAATAGATTTTAGTAGTGACCGACCCAAGTTGGATAGGCAAGAAAATAATCCCTTCAATATTTCGCTCACCATCATCATATGCTCTAATAGTAATAACCTTGAAGGTGTCAACATCTTTCTCAGAATATCCCAATTGTTTTATTAATTTCAAAGTGTTGATAACTGAGAGGGGGGGGGTGAATCAGTTATCCTACTATTTTCTTCTTTCTTAACTTTCTTAATAATCAATGCAACATTAATCCAAATAAGCAAACATAACTATGAAATGGAAATACACATGACACATTATTTTTGATGTGGAAACCTTGTTAAGGGAGAAAACCACAAGGTGATTAACCCAAGATTGTATTCTTTGTTAGAAGAATGGAAATACAAAATGGCACTTGCCAATTAGGGCTCACTACCTGAGCACACTGCTCAGAAGAAGGCACATTGCCTACAAGAGACACACTGTCTATAAAAAGAGTTTATACAATACTTGAACTGATTGGTAGCATCCACATATGCTGGAGTTCAGTTCCGGTTAGGCTCAGTACACTGATCTGCTGCACTTCATATTTCCTCTTCTCTTATGCTACTTTGCTTTCACATACTGGACCTTCCTTACTGCTTCTGCTCTGCTCTGCTTTTATTCGTACATCAATAACAACCACAATACTTCTCACAACTAAATCCATCATGTATATATATCCACACAAGTGATTTCATCACCTTTCTAGTCAGCACCCGGAATAGTCAATTTTTTCACAAACTTTGATCTATTAGCTGAATCCTTGCACACCAAGTAATGTGGATCAATGATATACTTATGGAAATCATTAATCATGTCGGCCAAACATACTTCATGCCTTCATAACCTTTACCAACATCAGTAACACATCCAGAATAATGTCTGATGTTCTGCCAATCAGTTCTTCCTCTATTCACACTATCACATGAGAACCTGACACTCAAACATTCATATCTCTTTATCCTTTCCACACCGGAGGCCCAAACCTTGGAATCTATCAGTCAAGATACTCCTCTTGACTTCCCCAAATCTGTACTTCACCAAGATACTTCCTCTGAGAGATCTGGACCTGTCTGTCAGACCTCGCCACATGCTCTGTTCTTGTTTACCAGACCACAACATTCTTCACTCTGATTTCCAGTAGAGACATACCATGTCCTACAGATGTGTGGGATGAACTTTGTTGCCATCAATGACAACATTCATGAATCCATATAGTGTCTCTTGCCAACAATCTCCCCCTTTGGCATTGATGGCAACACTTAGTGAAAAATGGCTAAGTGTTTACACTATGCTCCCCCTTGGCTGATGCTCTATTTTTATATACATTTTCTGGAGCTCCCCCTTAGTTAGATTCCTCATTTTTCACTTCTCCTCACTCCCCCTTTGACATCAATGGCAAAGGGTAGGGTCCGCACACCAAATTTTTCAAAAATAGTCTATACATATCCACATAAGTATATATACAAGTTGTACTTACATATACTTAAGTATGTCTGCAAAAGTATTCTTCAACTGTACAACTTCTGTCACCCAACTCTGCTTCATCCTATCCAAAATTGAGATGTGACCACTCAACAGGAACACAAAAGCTTCTGCCCTCTTAAGATTTGTTGGATCATTGGTCCGGGCGGTAGTGTGAGCATCATTTATGGCCTCATGCATGGCCTCTAACTTAGGGATGATGATCCTTCTAAGTTCACCCATCTAGCTGATTATGTTCTTCCTTTCCTTCTCAAAATTCTTTATTGCATTTCTGATTGCAATAGTCTAACACTCTTGATTTACTATGGAGGATGAGAGAGGATCAAAACTTTGAGATAGACTTAATAGTTTATCCTCTTGTTCTTTTACTTTTCTCTCAATATCTTTGGTCACTGTGGGCCAAGATAAGCAAAATTTGTATATATTTCTGCCATCTTTAAGAGCATTTTCCAATCTCTTTATCCCAATGTCCATGACTTTCCTGTCATTTGTTATCAAACCCTGCACTTCAGAGAATCTCTTATCCAAAAACTCCTTCCGGATCTTTTCTTCAGCTAACTTCTCTAGAGAACCAAAATGTGTGCTAACACTGTTGACTAGAGTTTTGAGATTACTGGATGTGGAGGCTATGGGATCTTTCTGAAACGATGGCATAATCTTTTCAATCATTTCGGAAGCAGCTTCTATCAACTCACAGTCTTCCATGTGAGACTTCAGGAGTTTTTCTTTAACCTTTGCATTAGCAAATGAAGCAATCTTCATTGTTTGTACTAGAGAAAGAGAATCAAAATTAAATGGTCCTTGTAGAAGCTCTGGTTCATCAATCTCCATTGTTTCTTTGTTCAAGAATTCTTGGACAGTTTTTGTAGTGTCTCTTGCCGGAGACAGATGTTTCTTCTCTTCTGCATTCTTAGAGCTGTCTCTTGAAGCTTTCTCTCCTTTTACATTCTCACCACTAGCAGTTGTGGTCTTCTCTATTGAAGTCTTCTCTCCTTCTGCAGCCTTGGTACTGTCAACCTCTTTTTCCTTCACCTCTACTTCTTTCTTCTAGATTCTTTCTTCTCCTTTAGATCCAGAGACTGTAGGTGAAACCAGAGGAGAAATGTTAGTCTATTCAGAGCCCACCTCTTCTGTCATTTTCTCAGTAGATTCTTCTGCAACACTAGTGGTTGAGGGGTCAGTACCCAAGTCCTCTATAATAGGAAGATTAAATATTTTGAAGGCCTTCCGGAGGATCTCTTCTATGTCCTTGGCTACCTTGTTAGTCTCACCAAGCATTAGTTGATTCATCCTTGCTTTGCTTCCGAATTCATCCTTACAATCTTTGAATACCATATTCATTGTCTTGGGGTCGATTGAAGGATATAGCTGAATTGCTATCTATTCCCAGATTTCTAGGTCTTTTGCTTAGGCATTGTTCTTTCTTGATTCTAGTTCCTTCTCCAAGCTTTCAGGGATCAGAGATATAATTTCAATAAATGCTTTGTTGTAGATATTTAGGTACTTGACTATGGCATCTTGCAATATTTTCTGATCTGCTTCACCATAATCATCATAGAACTCAACCATTGGCTGAAGATTTCTGTCTACTGTGACTGATTTGATTATGTCATCAATGTTAAGAGTGGGTTTTTCAACATATTCCTCTGTCTTTTCTTCTTCCTTCTATCTGGTAGAGGGTTGGCTGGATGTTTTCTTCTTATTCTTCATTTTCTTGATGTCTTCATCAGATTCAGTCTCCTCTTCATCCCTTTGACTGGCATTAGCTCTTGTAGCTTTTGTCTTTGTTCTTTTCTCTCCTTTGCCAGATGATTGTGCTTCCGGTTCTAATGTCCTTGGTCCTTTGGCAATGGTAGGTGCAGATCTTTTTGATGATCTGGTCTAGGTGGAGGGTTTTGTCAGAGTATTTTCCTCATTTTTCTTTTTTGCCTTCTTCTTCTTCTCTTCCTCACCCCTTTCCATCTTTTTCTTGTGGGCATCAAGTGCCACCTTTGAGATGCCAAGGCCTTGAGCAAAATTTTCTACTTCTTTTCTCACCTTCCTTTTGATCTCTGGTTCTCTGAGTTCCACATGAATCTTTATACTCAGCTCCTCAAAGGTTTCAAACCTTTCTGCCTTTTTATCCTTTGGCTGACTCAACATGTGTTGAACATGTAGCTCCACAATTTGTTCATCAACTTCATACCCCATGGGCATGATCCATATAGTTCTTGGTTCTACTACCTCCATTAGGCACTGATCAGTCTCAACCATGAAACATACTATGTCTTTGTATTTCTCAACAATAGACTAGGGAATCCTTTCTCTTGCTTGCATCATGTTCTGGAAATTCTTGAAGTATCCCCATAGGGCTGTATTTTGTGCTTTGTCATTACCAAGTCCATGCAAATAATCTCTGATTTGGATAGCTACTAGTCTATCATTCTCCCACACCCAGTCATTAGATCCAGGAAGCTCATTCATAAAGTAGAAGAATAAGCACAGTATTAATCCACCATACTTGAATGAATTCTTTTTATCTTTCTTTATTTTCTGTAGATTCTCCAAGAGTTGGTTCAAGAGAAGCTGACAAAGATCATAGTCTGCATCCTTTCTTAACATTTCATAAGTGGTGTAGATGGCCGTTCTAGGTACTGAATTTTCCCTGCTAGAATGATATATTTTATATCCAATGATCATGGAGGCATACTTGACATCCAGATCAGAGACGTCATCTACTGTCATTGCTCTTTTGTCAAACTTAGATCCGGTAGCCTCACTCACAGTTTGATTCTTCACAGATTTAAGAACAGGAATCCCATTGGATGAGTGTAATCTGGTAACTGTCATGATGGCATCTTTTGTGATTTTGAATGGTCTGTTTAACCACATGAAGTTGTCATGTATTCTGCTCAAAATATACCTGACCCATTCATCCTCAGTAAAACAGGGGAAATGTATGTATTGTGCAAAGTGCTTATTCCGGAGCCCCTTGTATTGGGGTTTGAGCTCAAATGAATCATCTAACAGTTGTTTGTGATAGATATCTCTTAGTTTGAATTCCCCAAACTCTTCAACATTTGTGTGTATGTAAACCCTAATATCTTTGGTGTGCAAAACACCATGCGGAACACTAGAGAAGGTTCCTAGGGGATCTACCTCCAAGGATTTGTATGGATGCTTTTTAAATATGGGGCGAGGTCTATCAAAAATCTTTACTATATTCAGAGTAGCCATCATCAAAGAATCTTACTGAGAGATATCAAGAACGAAGAATACCTTTTATGCTGTTTAGGGCACACACGATGAAATCTGGATTGAGTTGTATGAAGAATCGCCTTGATCTTTGGGAGAAGTAGTTGTGGAGCTCCTTGTCTTTCTTCTTCTTGAATGCAGAATGAACAAGTGATTAATGAGAAAACCCTTATATTGCTCTACAAACCCTAATGTCAGGTTGCAATAAATGCTCAACCTAAGTTATTCTGGTTGGCCTTATTCGGATGACTTGAAGAGCCGGATCAGTCCTAATCTTTAAACATCATGCAGATCTTCCAAATCTTAACCATAGTTTGTTTGGATGTTTCTCTTATGAGCCCTTTAATCTGCAACTCTTCTTGTGCCAATTCTAGCACCAATTGACTGGCTGGGGGAACAAGGTTTTCTTTGAGTCTCCCCCTGAGCCAAAGCTCACTTTTTAATGTCTGGAAGGAATATCAACACCAAAGTCTGGTGCGGATCCATCCTCTACATTCTCTGTAGTTTTCTTTACCTAAATCTTGTTCATCTCACTTTGAACTTCATCTGCATTCACTTTTTGTTTTCCCTCATCTTGATTCTGATTATGATATACCGGACCTTTTTTGTCCTGAATCTTGCTTCTACAGAATTTTACAATGTGACCGGATCTATTGCAAATTTGACAAACAACATTTCTTTGCATATTTGATTGATATTCTCTTGATCTACATTGATTAGCCATATGAGCCATTCTATTGCATGCAAAGCATCTACCATCGAATGAATTGTTCATTTGCATATTTCTGCATTCATGAGATTTGTGACCATACCTTTTGCAGTTGAAGCACTGTCCAGAGAAGGATGTATTAGTCTGATTCATTTTCCTTCTGCACTGATTAGCTTTATGACCAAAGTTATTACAGTTGTGGCAGTATCCATTGAAGGATGGATATCTTTGAGCATTAGGCTGCCTTACCGGAGGTCTTCTAGGCCTATTCCTTGGATTTTTTGATCCAAAATTCTTTTGACCGGATCCAAAGCTTTCTCCTTTCTCATAACCCAAACCACACTTGTCATCTACCCTCTTTTGACTTCCAAGAAGAACTTCAAGTTGAGCAGAACTTATCTTGAATTTCTCTTTATACTCATTTGCTATTTGAAGATCCCTTTTGAGAGAGACAATTTGATCCTCAAGTTTTTCTTCATTATCTTTAGCATCTTCAAGATCAGATTCAAGATGTCTGATAATTCTATCCATCTTGTGACAATCTTCTAATTTCTCTTGGAGGGATTGTCTTAGATTATCTTTAGTTTTTCTTTTCTCTTCAACTTCTTGGGTAAACTTCATAACTCCTGATTCCATTTCATTTCTTACCATAATGATTTCTTTTGATAACTTTTCACATAACTTGGTTTTCTCATTCAGCTCTTCATTTGCATCATTTGCTTCACTTTGTCTTGCCAATTGTTGAAGCAGCTCCTTTCTCTTTTTCATACAGAGACTTAATTTGTCTTTTAGTTCTCTCATGAAATCATCAGCCTGTTTGAGTCTTTCCTTTAATTCATTGACTTCAGAGTTTGACTATTCAAGATCATCAAGGGCAGTCTTGAGTTGCTCCCTTAAACCATATGCATCCATTTGAATTCCCAGATCTTCCTCAAGCTGTTAGACTCTGTTAGGAGGAACTTAGCTCTGATACCAATTGTTGATAACTGAGAGGGGGGTGAATCAGTTATCCTACTATTTTCTTCTTTCTTAACTTTCTTAATAATCAATGTAGCATTAATCCAAATAAGCAAACATAACTATAAAATGGAAATACACATGACATAGTATTTTTGACGTGGAAACCCTGTTAAGGGAGAAAACCACAGGGTGATTAACCCAAGATTGTATTCTCTATTAGAAGAATGGAAATACAAAATGGCACTTACCAATTAGGGCTCACTGCCTGAGCACACTGCTCACAAGAAGGCACACTGCCTACAAGAGACACACTGTCTACAAAAAGAGTTTATACAATACTTGAACTAATTGGTAGCATCCACATATGCTGGAGTTCAGTTTTGGTTAGGCTCAGTACACTGATCTGTTGCACTTCATCTTTCCTCTTCTCTTATGCTACTTTCCTTTCACATACCGGACCTTCCTTACTACTTCAGCTCTGCTCTGCTTTTATTCGCACATCAATAACAACCACAACACTTCTCACAACTAAATCCATCATGTATATATATCCGCACAAGTGATTTCATCACCTTTCTAGTCAGCACCCGGAATAGTCAATCTTTTCACAAACTTTGATCTATCGGCTGAATCCTTGCACACCAAGTAATGCGGATCAATGATATACTTATGGAAATCATTAATCATGTCGGCCAAACATACTTCATGCCTTCATAACCTTTACCAACATCAGTAACACATCCGGAATAATGTCTGATGTTCTGCCAGTCAATTCTTCCTCTATTCACACTGTCACATGAGAACCCAACACTCAAACATTCATATCTCTTTATCCTTTCCACACCGGAGGCCCAAACCTTGGAATCTATCAGTCAAGATACTCCTCTTGACTTCCCCAAATCTGCACTTCACCAAGATACTTCCTTTGAGAGATCCAGACCTGTCTGTCAAACCTCGCCACATGCTCTGTTCTTGTTTACCGGACCACAACATTCTTCACTCTAATTTCTGGTAGAGACATACCATATCCTGTAGATGTGTGGGATGAACTTTGTTGCCATCAATGACAACATTCATGAATCCATATAGTGTCTCTTGCCAACACAAAGAACATATATTAAGACTAGCACCACCATCTACCAAGATTCGTTTGATACGATGTTATTTAACAAACACTTCAATGTGGAGGGCTTCATTGTGTGAAGGGTGAATGGAGGGCTGAAGATCTTTGTCAAAAAAGGTTAAATGACAAGGGGCTGCAATGCTAGCAATGAAAGATTGGAATTGTGTGATATCAATATCATTGGGCACCTAAGATTCCTGTAAGGATTTGTCAAGGATATCTTTGTGAGCAGGGGATATGCGAAGCAACTCAAGAATGGATATGTACATAGGTGTTTTGCCAAGGTGATCCAGGATATTATAGTTAGAGAATGGTCGAGGAGGATGAATAGGTGCTCCTTGAATGGTGACTCAACCTCTTCAAGTGGTTACAGCGCAGTCAGGTGCTTTGCCTTGGATAGTAATGGTAGAAATATGAGTATGGTCAATGCGGCCAATAGTAGATGATTCATAGTTGTACTGAATGGTATTCCCGATATGAGGGTTACTTGACTTGTCATGAGATGGAAGTGGATTCTTGAAAGCCTCTAGATCATAGTTTGATGTTGATTGTTGTGCAGGTTGAGTTGTTGAAGGTGTAATTTTGATTAAACCTTGATCAATGCAATCTTGGATAACATGTTTTAAGTGCATACAACCATTTGTTTTGTGTCCTTTAACTCTATGGTAATCACAATACTCATTTTCTTTGTACCAAGGAGCTTTGAAGAGTGGTTCACCATTGGGTGGTGCATCTAGTAACATAATATTGCCCTCTTGGAGAAGCTTTCGAAACCATAATGGTGTAAATTGTCAGTGCGGATTGGAAGTTTGTCATTGCCGCGTTCGTTGAAAAGCTTGTGTTGTTGTAGAAGCAGCTTGGATGTTAATGGGAGCTTTCATAGTTTGTATGTTCTTTGCATCCACAACACCATCATTGACAACATTCTTATTTTTATTCTAAAAGTGAGATTTATCATTAGAGCTTTGAGGATAGTCTTTGTTATCGTGAAAGATCTTGATAGTTCCTTTAGAAATTAAAGCTTGTTCAATGATAATCCCTTTGGAAACAAACTCATCAAAGGTGTGAGCACTTTGCAATTGTAATTAGAATGATAGCTTAGGATGAAGATTTTGAACAATGATATCAAGTTGTTGCTTCTCAAGTATTTCCCATGATAGTTTGCTAGCCATATTATACCATCATTGAGTAAATGAAGAAAAGGCTTCACCATTGCACTGTTTATTGTTGACAAGGTCATTCATATTCACCTCATGTTCAATATTAAAAGCAAAGTGTGATTGAAACTTATTTGCTAATTTTGAAAAAGACTTAATTCCTGGAGGTAAATGAGAGAACCATTTGAGAGCTTGTCCTACTAAGCTTCGAGGAAATAGTCTCAAAAGATATGTATCATCAATGAGAAACATCGAGACATGCCACAAAGAATGCTCTAAGATGGTCTTCCAGATTTCCTTTTCCTTTGTACTTGTCAAATTGTAGAATTTTAAAGTGTGGTAGAAAAGGTGCCATATGAAGTGACTTGTCAAATGGATAAGCACATATGTTTTCTAGAGAAAATGTCTTCTTGCCTTGTCCTACCACTTGGTTGATCATTTGTTGAACATCCGCTAGAGATAATTGCTATTGTTGCAAACAGGGTGAAACATGGTATGATGTATATTGAGGTTGTTGTTGTGGGATATATGAAGCCATGACTATTTGTTGAGGTTGTGTACTCACAATGTATGACAAAGGATTGGTATGTGACACATATGTGGTTGAGGAGTGTTGTCCTTGAGACACAAGTGGTGGTTGGGTATATTGTGACAAATTGTCACCAAGATTTTGCATCACATGAGAAGTGGAAGATGGATTGACACTAGTTAATGGTTGGGAATTTGGAGTTGGATTTGTGACATGGTAAGTGATGGAAGGATTGGTGGATGCAAAAGAAGGATGGACACTTGGGTTTGTATTTTGGACAACATGAGGATTGATATGTGTCATGTGTTGGGTGACAATAGGCAAGCCTTGGGTAGCAAAAGATGGTTGATGGTTTGTGAAGGATTGTAAGAATATGACGGAGTGGATGCAAGTTGCTCAACATAAGTGACTATAGTGCTAGGATTGGCTTGAGAAATGATGGGAGGGTCACTCATGTCAATAAGAATAACATTGGGATTATATGGTGTAATGGAGGGATTAGTAGAGATAGTGGAAAGTGTATTAGTAGTTGGTATAAGAGATGTGGTATCCACATGGGATATAGCAAGTTGCAATGGTCATGAAGCTTGGACTATTGGTGTTGTTGGGATAGCGTGGGAGGCTTGCACACTATGGGATATGGGGATAGATTGTGATGTTTGGGACATTTGCGCTTGGGCCACATGGACAGCTTGTGTTACTTGAGGCATGGAAATGGTCATAGTAGGGGAAGGAGTATGTTGAGGAACATGGAAAGGTGGAATGTTCAAATTTTGTGAAATGAAAGGGAGCACATTGGTTGGCATTATCAAAGGTTCTAGAGTGTACTCCAAGTGTGGGGGATCAAATAAAGTCACAATAGGCAATGAAAGAGATGTGTTGGAAGATGAAGTTTGTGATATGATGGGGGATGGTGTGACTATAGTGGATGGTCCCTTTGCAACAATAGCGGGAGTGTTTGGATCATTTTCTCTAATAGCGGATATGTCAAAATCTCTTGGTAATTTAGTGCCCATGCGAGCAAGTTGCAAGAAGTAGTGATTAGGCTCAGATAAAACAAGTCTCTCAACTTGATCCCACACATGTGTATCCTAAAATTTTGATAAGTCTTCTTGGGATTGTTCCTCAAATGTCTCCAAAAATGTTTGAGGTTGCACTTGTTGTGAAGATGACTCTCCAATGGCATACCCATGATGCATAAACATATGAGGAGGCATACCAGTCATAAATTGAGTTGTCTTTAGAAGGTGTTGATCTAGATTGTTGCATTTTAGCTCCCATTTCAGCTCACAGTTTGGCTTCCGTTTCAGCTCTATATTGACTCCTAGTTTGAGGCACGATGTTGAAAACTGAAGTTTAGCTTTGTCAAGGTTTTGAAACCCAAAAAGAAAGATGATAGTTTGCTGGTTGGTTGGTTGCTGGTTGCTTTGTTGTTTTGCTTGGTTGATTTGTTGTTGGCTTGGCTTCCCTAGAGAATATCTCACATAGTCAAGGGAAAAGTTGTTTGCTAAGGGTTGCTATGTTGCTGATGTTGCTGAAGCTAAAGCTAGGAGATGATGTTTTGTTGATTGATCGAATTGATTGGTTTGATGTTTGGTTTGCTGATTTGGGATCTCAAAAAGATGAAAAGCTCATGAAATTTGATTGATTGGTAAGCTCAAAGAAGGAGACAAAGTTTAGGTATCTGCTAATGATTAGAAATAGGTCTGAAAGATAATGCTGAGGCTGAGCAAGCTAGATTTGTGGCTAATTCGATTGAGTCACTAAGATTTTCTGATATTAGACCATAGGCGATGATTAATAGCTCATATGTGACTCAAAAAAGGCTAAAGGTGACTGGTAATAGCTTAAATTTGAACTAGTGTTAGTTCTGACAGTAGGTTATAGTGTTAACCAGAGGTGAGCCAATTTTTCACAGGCAATTAATATTGACTGAAAAGTGATTTACTGTCGATCAAAAGTGAGGAAGTTTAGACCAGAGGTGGTAGACTATTGTTTAAAAGTGACTCAGTTTAGGCAAAAAGCAATTGACTGTTGTTTAAAAGTGACTCAGTTGTCCATATACGGGTAGTGTAAGCTCAAAACCAACTATGTTTGTCAGGAAATATGTCTGATTTATGATTTTTGACAAGAAAATAGTAATTGCAGTCACTCACACTCACAACAATCACAAACTTGTACAACCTAGGCTAGGAAAGGACTGTATTTGTTGAATCCCCTAGCCATGCTTATTCAAAGCAGATAGCTTCAGGATCTTGGTAGCATCGACTCCTCTCCATGGTACACACTTCTCACGCATACCAAGATCTGGGTTTCCCAAAAGGCCTGTCCCTCACCAAACCTTGGGATTGTCCGTGCTATCTCTTCTAAGAACCACATGAATCAGGGTAGCTTCAAAGGTCCCACCTTTTGCGTCAACAAATAGAGGGTTTTTGGCTACTACAAAGTTGCTAACAAGGGCATCCGTTCAAGTGGCTATATGTGTGGCAACACTACTCTCCATTATGGAGTCTCCTAGCCTTCAAGGGTTATGCTTTGGAGGGTTTTGGGGGAGGTTGGCTGTCAGTATAACACAACAACACCCATTGTTTGTGGCTTTCGACACAAACACTTTTCTTATATAGTAGTTTGGAAGGACTTGGCTTTAGCCCGTTACCGCTTGGTTCGTATCCCTTCTCACACTAGGAAGGTAGGCCCTCTAAAGATAATAACAAGTTCTCATGCACCCAAGATCCATTTGATAGGCAAGGGGAGATGATACTTTTGTTATTAAATTTGGGTTACAATCAATCACATGCAAGCAATCAAAAAAAGATAAATCAAGCACAGAGAAAACAATGATTCATTTTAAGCACCAAGCCCAAATGTTCCTAATTTAGTGATAAACCACATGTCTTAGACCGATAGAAGCTACAACAGATATGTTAGTAGTTTAATAACCTCCTTTTCTTGGAAAATTGATAACATGCTACACAAATACCCAATTAGTAGCCAATAAAAACAAGCTACAAATGATATAGACTGAAAGCGATAGTTTACCAGAGGTGATCCATTGTCGATCAAAAGTGATCTATATTCTATCATAGGTGAAATGTTATAGATCATAAGCGATGCCAAGAGTGCTAGACGCAGGTTGATAAAGCTCACAAGCGATGCAAAAAGGCAAGTGATGCAGAGGCATCCACACTATAACCTTACAATACAGCATGGACGTCTGTAGCCCATCATCATCATCATCATCATCACCATCATCATCATATTTTGCTTAACACTGTCAGCATCATCATCATATTTCACCTGCCGACCGATATCCTCCTGATGACAAGCCTTCGCACTTTCGCCTGCCAATAGCATCACCTTATTCGATTATCGACAGCATCATCATGTTCGACCAGCGCGAACATCCTCCTGACGTCCACTGTTCACTTCAGCGACAACTTCCGCCTTCACTACCTTCAGCATCATGATATTCAACATCATGATAATCAACAGGATAAAGAACATCCGGTTCCTTCCATTTATCCTGATGATGACGAACCTTAACTCCTCGCACCTTCCCTTTGATGTTGACGTCACCCGATATCCTGATGACGTATATCCTGATGACGATGACGTCACCCGCAGCTCCTCAATATCCTGCTGTTCCGAAATATCCTGCTGTTGGCCAAACTTAGCTTTTTTCGGCCCGCGATCAACCCGATCTTCAACCTGATGCCGTTACGCTCCTCCTCAGCTCCTCCTGATGATGATCACCCTGATGCACCTTCACTTCATGCAATTGAAAGCATCATGCTCTCCTCCACTTATCCGGATGACGATGTCTGAAGCGACTGCAGGATATTTGCAGAAGTATCCTGATGATGCCGTTTTGACGACTTTTCAACCTTAGCAGATTTTCACTGTTTTGATCCGCCGAACCTCCTGGGATGACTCGATCCACTTCCAGGGTGATCTTCCAGACTCTATCAGCTCGACCTAGCACATGCCCATGCTAGGGTCTTCAACACCTTTCAGTCGCAATCCTGTACACCTGCATGCGAACAAACAAACTAACACCTACCCTACTGTACATAACCATTCCACCGATCAGACGAATCAACCAGTGGAATGGATCAGCGAATCCATGAAAAACCACCCAAACCAGCAAATCGATTAGATAATGGAAGTAAACAGAGGATGAACACAATCAGGATCACTTTATTTGATTTCAAAAGATGCAAATACAATGATCAGACTCTCTCTCAGTCTCACTCCCTGCAACCTAGCTCGATCGACGATCTATAGTCAACCGATTCTCATGCTTAAATAGGTTTTTCTTCGAGTACTACTGACCCGACTCCAAGCGGCTGGGAACTCTCCAGGCGGCTGGGAGATCCAACTGAACATACATCATGACAACTGTCCTAACAAACTACCTAAAAATAGCAAAAGCATGGTCAGCATGATCTTATCATGATTAGCATGACCTTATTACATGCATTTGGTCTTATCAGACCTTCTTGAAAACATAAACAAGACCTAAAACTACTAACTGCCTCATGAAGGCCAGCTGTCAGGTAGGTGCTCCTGCACCATACTCCCCAACAGAAAAGAACTCATGTCCCATGAGTTTAGTATGTGGAAGTCCTCCACCTTTACACTTTGCCTTTGTAATATGCTGAACTGTTCCAGCTTTGTCCTCTACTGTCTCTTGGCTGCTCCAAGTCTTCTGAACTGTAACTTGCTTTCTGGCAAGTACATCCTCATGCCTGTCAATATAGGCCTTTCTCTCACATACCCTGTGTTTGCCAGGTTGTCTGACCAGAACCTCTGTCTGAACTGCCTCTTGAACTTCTGCAATGTTCAACCCTATCTTCCTTTCAATCTTTATAGGACAAGCAATAGTCCCAACTATGACAACATCCTTGTCATTCCTCTTAACTGATTGCTGTGTGCAAACCTGTTTCTGCACCTGCTGCTGACCTCTGTCAGTCACAACTAAAACGTTCTTCAATCTGTTATCCTTAACAACTTCTTTTCCTGCAGTGTCTTCAACTGCCTTTATGCCTGCTCCTCTAGGCATCTGCACATACTCCTTCTTTCCCATTAAAATGATTTGGGCTGCCTTCTGTATTGCAGCATTTGCCTGCAATGGCATCAACTTCATAGTCTTCCCATCTTTCTTGATGGTATAGGTATTAGCGTACCCATCATACAGTACCCTTCTGTCAAATTGCCATGGTCTACCCAATAGTAGGTGACAACATTCCATAGGCAAAATATCACACAAAATTCTATCCTGATATGCTCCAATCTGAAAATCCACATATGCCTGTTCAGAGACAAAAAGTGATTGACTATCACTCACCCAAGATGCCTTGTAAGGGTGTGGATGTGGAATCCTTTCCAAATTCAATTTATCCACCATTTCCTGAGATACCATGTTGTTTGTTGAACCAGTATCAATGACAACCTTACATTTTTTACCTTTGCTCTTGCAGATGGTCTTGAAAAGAGCTCTTCTTTGTGGGGATTCTTTGTCATGTACCTTCATGGTAGTTGCTGTTCTTCTCATCAGCAGAGACTCTCCACTCTCTGGGTATGCATAATTATCAGGCTCCTTATCCTTGTGATAAGTGTTTGAACTCTGCACACTTTGCTCTACTGTCTCTTCTTGTACAAGTTGTACTCTCTTGTCACTAGTTCTATCATTTCTGGATGATGAACCTTTGTTTTCTAGACATTTGAAAGATGGATGACCAAACTCACCACAGGTGTAACATTTTCCTGAAAATGTAGTAGAACCTCTACCACCTCCAAATCTTCCTCTATTACCTTTCCATCCACCTCTGAAATCAGACTGTCCCTGTCCTTTACCAGTGTCTTCTTGACTCTCATTGGTTTGCTTTTGTGTAGGGGCTGCTCCTCTTCCCCTCATATTATTTCCTATTCCTCTCATGGACTTATCATGTCCTCTATTCATCTTTTCTTCAATCCTGATTGCCATTTGATAACAATCCTCCACATTCTTAGGGTTAGCTAAAACTAACTCATCCTGTATGTTAAATCTCAAACCAGCCAAGTACCTAGCCACTTTTTCTACCTCATTCTCATGATGACCAGATCTCATACTCAACTTATAAAACTCCTCTGTATATGCCTTCACATCCCTTTCCTTCTGCTTTAAAAATTGCAGCTTCTTAAACATCTGGATTTCATAATCCCTTGGCAAGAATTTACCCTTGATCCTTGCTACCATCTTATCCCATGAAGTGATCTTTGACTTTCCTTGTTTCCTTCTCTCAGATTGTACATAATCCCACCATACCAAAGCATGACCTCCTAACTTGGTCTTTGCAATCTTTACCTTCTGATCCTCAGCAACATCTTCACATTCAAAGTGATTATCAAGTGCAGCAATCCAATCCAGCAACTCATCTTCATTCAAGCTTCCAGTATACTTGGAAACATCAACCTTTACCTTAGGTTTATCACTCTGCACTGCCTTTAACAATTTTGCCAATCTCTGGTCTTCAGCATCTAGATCTTCAGCTACCTCTTCATACTCTTCAACAGTATCTTCATCTTCTTCAGACTCACTGTCTGTCACTTCCCTCTTTTTGTTCTTTTCCAGGGCTGTAAGCCTGGCTTGAAGTGCTTCAGCAAGCTCCTTCATCTTCCTCATCTCTCTAGCATGTTTTTCCTTCATCTCCTGCAATTCCCTTGCAGTCCCACTACCTTTCGGAGGCATTTTGTCAACCTCTCAATCAACACACAACACACAATTCAACTCTACCTCTACCTCTGCCCTTTCGGTGACAGAATCAACACACAACAGCCCAGACCTTTTGCTGAGCTCTGATACCACTATGATGCAGAGGCATCCACACTATAACCTTACAATACAGCATGGACGTCTGCAGCCCATCATCATCATCATCATCATCACCATCATCATCATATTTTGCTTAACACTGTCAGCATCATCATCATATTTCACCTGCCGACCGATATCCTCCTGATGACAAGCCTTCGCACTTTCGCCTGCCAACAGCATCACCTTATTCGATTATCGACAGCATCATCATGTTCGACCAGTGCGAACATCCTCCTGACGTCCACTGTTCACTTCAGCGACAACTCCGCCTTCACTACCTTCAGCATCATGATATTCAACATCATGATAATCAACAGGATAAAGAACATCCGGTTCCTTCCATTTATCCTGAAGATGACGAACCTTAACTCCTCGCACATTCCCTTTGATGCTGACGTCACCTGATATCCTGATGACGTATATCCTGATGACGATGACATCACCCGCAGCTCCTCAATATCCTACTGTTCCGAAATATCCTGTTGTTGGCCAAACTTAGCTTTTTTCGGCCCGCGATCAACCCGATCTTCAACCTGATGCCGTTAATCTCCTCCTCAGCTCCTCCTGATGATGATCACCCCGATGCACCTTCACTTCATGCAATCGAAAGCATCATGCTCTCCTCCACTTATCCGGATGACGATGTCCGAAGCGACTGCAGGATATTTGCAGAAGTATCCTGATGATGCCGTTTTGACGACTTTTCAACCTTAGCGGATTTTCACTGTTCTGATCCGCCGAACCTCCTGGGATGACTCGATCCACTTCCAGGGTGATCTTCCAGACTCTATCAGCTCGACCTAGCACATGCCCATGCTAGGGTCTTCAACACCTTTCAGCTGCGATCCTGTACACCTGCATGCGAACAAACAAACTAACACCTACCCTACTGTACATAACCATTCCACCGATCAGACGAATCAACCAGTGGAATGGATCAGTGAATCCATGAAAAACCACCCAAACCAGCAAATCGATTAGATAATGGAAGTAAACAGAGGATGAACACTATCAGGATCACTTTATTTGATTTCAAAAGATGCAAATACAATGATCAGACTCTCTCTGTCTCACTCCCTGCAACCTAGCTCGATCGACGATCTATAGTCAACTGATCCTCATGCTTAAATAGGTTTTTCTTTGAGTACTACTGACCCGACTCCAAGCGGCTGGGAACTCTCCAGGCGGCTGGGAGATCCAACCGAACATACATCATGACAACTGTCCTAACAAACTACCTAAAAATAGCAAAAGCATGGTCAGCATGATCTTATCATGATCAGCATGACCTTATTACATGCATTTGGTCTTATCAGACCTTCTTGAAAACATAAACAAGACCTAAAACTACTAACTGCCTCATGAAGGCCAGCTGTCAGGTAGGAGCTCCTGCACCAGCAAGAAGCACCTGGTTACAGATCATAAGTGACTCAAATTTGCAAGAGAAATAGAATGCAACAAAAACCCTAGTTTTGCAATAAGCGATGCGATTAGCTAAAGGTGATCACTGTCAGATCAAAAATGATTCAGATAAATGCATAAGCGACCACTCTTAGCCTAAAAGAGATGCAAAATAGATAGAAAGCGACCACTATTTGCCTATAAGTGATCCAGAAAATGCTAAAGGCATCAGATTTTAGCTCAAAAGTGATGTGTATATTCAGACAGTGATGGATTTTTTCTTAAAAGAGACTGGAACTTGCCATAAGCACTCAAAAAATCCGATCTTCATAAAAACAACTTCAAATAGCAAAGTTAATCAAGGACGTGGTTCCCACCGGGCGTGCCAAAATGTGATAGGTAAAAAATTAGGTTTATAAGATCAAGCATAGCCATGAAAACCTAACCCTACCATCATCAAATAATCTAATCCAAATGAAATCAAAAGCATATAATTCAAGCACAATACTACCTAGATTGTGTGATTCCTTGTTTCTGATGTGGATTGCTTCTTCAACAATGAACAATTATGAAGATAAAAGTTGCCATGATGGATGTATGATAATGATGATGAGCTCAATGGATGCTATGAATACTCAAGTGCTCAATATGCTCAGGATGATAATGTAGATGCTATATGAATGTTGGATGGGTGTAATATGAAATGAGAGGGTGTTTATATAAAAATCAACCAAAATTAATCAATGGTGGAGATTCGGTGGCTATGTGAATGGCTAAGATTGAAGGATAGACATAGGTGAATGTGAAAATGACAAGTGGAGGGAATATAAGGCTTATATGTGACTGTGTACATAAAAAGTACTACATGTGAAAGATATTAAATAAATGATGTAGTACCACTTATCTTTTTTAAATGAAAAAGGCACACATGTCAGTTCATGAGATAAATGATAAGATAAATTAATTAAATAAATAAAATTTATTTAATTAATTGGAAAGTGGGTTTGTGAAAGGAACTTTTAATTAAATAAATAAAATTTATTTAATTAAAAATAGATAGAAAGAAGATAATTAAATAATTAAAGATTGTTTAATTTTAGCTTAGAGGAAATAGCTAATGAATTAATTAAATAAATATAAATTTATTTAATTAACAGAAGAAATAGATGTGTTAAGGATATTGTTCAAGTGTGTTAGACAAATGCAGATGATGTGTAATGCAATGTTTAAATGCTAATGATAATGGGTCAATTTTGGGTGTCTACACATACAACCATTCCCACGCCCTCATTGTTGTTGCATCATAAACTGTAACATGCTTGAATCCTTCCACATAAAACATAAGATAATCCTTAGTCATATTCTTCTACAGATCATTAGATTTAAGAATGACAAAAACAATATTTAGAAAAAGACTTATATTATCACACATGTCATATGACCATGTAATTGGAGAGAGTTTTATTTACTTCTTAATTTATTAGAAAGTTTCTATGATTTATTTTAATTTAAATTTATAAATTGTAATATTAAAACTATTAATAATATTATTTAGAATTCCTCTATCTTTTAGGAATTAAACCTCTTTGGATCGTATCTTCTAATATAGAAGGAATAATCTTAGAATTATTTATAAAAAATCAATTTTTGTTTTAGACATGAAAATGCAAAAGGGAATGTAATTTATTAGATAAAATCCATTTAGTAATTATTATTATTTTTATATAGTTTTACTTTTTAAGTATGACAAGGTATTTATAAGAAATGTTCTTGGGGTAGTTTTTTTTTTAAGATAATGTGCCTGGTAAACTTTTTAACGTGACTGGCGACACTGGTGCGACATGCCCTCCGACTCCACATGAATGCTTTTGCCTAGAGCAATGAACTAATGAGGCCACAACGTGGGGGACCTCATCCCATAGCAAGAACACTTCAAACGCATGAACTCATTGACCTAGAGAAGGCGTAAAGCCTGTGAGCTCATTGGCCCAATGGGGGTTTAAACTCTGGTGGCCACCACTACATTCGAGTGACTTAACCACCAAACCACGCCCTTATTGGCAGTGTTCTTGTGGTAGTTATAGACTATTGAAAATTAGATTATTTGGAAATATGTTTAATTTATTTATTAATTAGTTTAGTAAAATTATTTTAGTTATAGTGTATTCATTATTATTATAGTTTATATTACTTGGATTTAAGTCTCCAAGTTGGAATCTGTTAACAACTATCTTAATGGTGATGTCAGTCTAAGTGAGTCAACCAATTTGATGAGATTTTCTTTTAGTAGCATTATATTAAAAATTATAAAAAGAGAACTTAGGACTTAGTGGGAAGACTATTTTAAACAGAGATATACCTTAGAGTATAGATTTATAATTATAGCTCGATGATAACTATAGTTACAACCTCTTGGTTAGTTGATGAATAAGATGATAATTTAATTTATAAAGTACATTCTTAGAATTGATTTAAGTAAACTTTTATTGCTTTCACACATTTTATAGATGTCTTCTGGATCAGGATCATATGGGTAAAATTGATACCTTAATTATTGTATCTTTAGATGAAACAAGGCTTTGGGGACAACTTTGAAACCCTCTAGAATGACTAATGAAATTTTGTTTCGTTTCTGATTATGTACTTGGAAAATGATAAGTATGTTGAAGGCACAAAACAACTGAGAGGGGGGGTGAATCAGTTGTATCAAAAACCTTAACTTCTTTAAACAAAATCACATTCACATTCACTTACTTTAACTCCTTAATTTGTTATTAAGATTAAACATGAATAGTAGAATCAAAACATAAGCACATCAACACCATACACACATGAACACCATATTTTTACATGGAAACCCCTAAAAGGGAAAAACCACAGTGAGTGTTAACTCACAATATAATGTACTAACAATAATGAATAACAAAGAGGCTCACTTCCCAAATGAATGCTCACTGCCAAGGGGTGGCTCGCTTCCAAAGGGTGGCTCACTACCAAAGGGGTGGCTTACTACCAGGATGGGTGGTTCACTGCCATGAGCTGATATAATAGCATCTATAACATGCCTGAGTTTAGTTCCATTGAACCGTAATATATCTCTTCTTCTCTGCCTTTACAACACACACACTTTATCTTGGCATCTTTGTACACACTCACATCACTCACTGATTCATTACATATATTTATACCAATCATCAACCTTGGAACAGTCATCAATGTCAGCAATACAACTTACAACCATTAGAACTATCTCTATGGTCAACATACATACATAAATCAAATTAGGTTTGGACCTAAACAAACTTGCATAATAAATGGATAAAGTAAGAACATTTCATGGCTTAGCTTAGACCCAAATACATCCTTACATGCTTCCTTACACCTCTAAAATCCAAGAAACACATCCACAAAGAATGTTAACACCCAAGTCAACCAAACTGGTGGAAACATCAAGAATACTTAGACACACACTTCCAAAAACTTCATTATATCTTGTGGATCAAGCACACACCTTCAATACATTCTAGAGACATCTAGGAACAACATAGAATCAACTAGGAGCTAATAAATCCAACCGCAAAAGATCTCACTTGAGGACAACAAATATCACATGAAGTTATATCACAAACTGCTCACAACAAACATTGTCAAACTCTGCTAATCAATAATTGACTTTCCAAAGCACCAAATCACAAATCCTTCAAAATTCAAATAGATAAGGACATTATAAACTTAAGTCTAGAACCATAAGACCAAAATCTAAACTATGGAGAAATGTGGAGCGAAATACTTTCTCCCTGTCACACTGCAAATGTTGTCAGGCACATTCTTCAAACTGGTGAATAGAACTTTTGCTGCACAACAATCTGGACCACTAACTTATGGATTTAGCATCTTCAAACACTTCTCTAAAACATATCCAAATATCATACTCTGTTCTTCAACACAGAGGATTGCAGAGCAAAAACTTAGATAGTGTCGTTAACATGACAACTCAATCAATCAACAAACAACAATATCATAAGACACAGTTGGCACCAATGACAACACCAATTAGCATATACTTACAACAATATTCCCCTTTGTCATTGATGGGAACATATGATGTGAAAAAATTGAACAACATGTTCCTCCATCAAGACACAACTCTGCATCAGAATTCCCCCTTTCTTTTTACACATCTGAACTCTTTCTCCCCCTGAGTTTTTCACATGATCTCTCTCCCCCTTTTACATCAATATATCAGCAACTTGATCATTTGTAGGCACATAATCAAGTTTCACTTCATTCTCTACAACTTTCTCCCTCAAAAAGTGATACTTAATTGAAATGTGCTTTGTCTTTGAATGCATCACTAGGTTCTTTGAAATATTTATGGAACTTGTGTTATCATAAAGAAAAGGGATTGGCTCATCATATGCAACTTTGATATCCTTCAAGGTCTGTTTCATCCACAGCACCTTAGTACAACATGATGTTATAGCAATATATTCTGCCTTGCAGTAGACAAGGAAATTGATTCTTGTTTCTTGCTATGCCAAGACACTTCCTTATCTCCAAGAAAGAATGCACCTCCACTTGTGCTTTTCCTGTCATCAACACATCTGGCCCAATCTATATCTGTATAAGCACTTAAGGAAAAATCATTATTTTTAGGATACTAGTACAAGCAATGATCTAGAGTTCCCTTCAAATAACTGAATATCCTCTTCATTACCAAAACATGTAATTCCCTAGGATCTAATTAAAATTTGGCCACAAGACAGATTGCATGCATCATATCCGGTCTAGTAGAGGTTAGATAAAGTAGTCCTCCAATCATTGATCTATACTTTCTCTAATTAGCCTTAGGAGATTCATCATTCTTGCTCAACTTGCAGCCAATAATCATAGGGGTACATACCAGTTTAGAGTCCTCCATTCCAAACTTCTTCAACAACTCTTTAGCATACTTGGATTGAGAAATTAAAATACCGATACTAGTTTGAATGAGTTACATTCCAAGGAAGAAGTTCATTTCACCACACATATACATCTTAAACTCTTTTTGCATCTCATCTACAAACTTCGTACACATACCTTCAATTCCACAAAATATGATGTCATCAACATAGATCTCAACAATCAAAATTTGGTCTCCACTTATCCTAGTGTACAGATTACTATCTGCGGATCCTTTATTGAATCCCTATTGCAATATGTACTTATCCAATCTTGCATACCAAGCTCTAGAAGCTTGCTTCAATCCATACAAAGCCTTCTTCAATTTGCATACCATATTTGGTTTGTCTGATAGTTGGAATCCATCCAATTGCTCTATGTAGACTTCTTCTAAATCACCATTCAAGAAAGCAAACTTCACATCCATCTGGTATGCCTTGAAATTTTTATGTGCTTCAAATACCAAAAATAGTTTGATAGCTTCCATTCTTGCCACTGGAGAAAAGGGGTCTTCATATTCTACTCCTTCCACTTGTGAGTAGCCTTTACACACAAGTCTTGCCTTATTTCTCACAACTTCTTCAACTTCATTTAGTTTGTTCTAGAATACCCACTTTGTTCCTATCACATGCTTGTTTGCAAGTATAGGGACAAGTTCCCAAGTCTTGTTCTTCTCAATTTTCATTAGTTCTTCTTTCATTGTGTTGACTCAATATTCATCATTGCATGCTTCTTTTACTATTTTAGGTTCTTGTAAAGGGTGGAATTTGGATAGTTGGTTTTTGATTAGTTTTGTGTATGTATCCTCCTTTCACCCTTTCATTCAAGGACCTAGGGTCAAGTTGCAATGTAGTATCATACCCTAGGTCACTGTGAGATGTAGGGAAACTTAGATTTGTATGATTTGATTGTCAATTATGCTCACTTATGCTCAATTATACATCAAAACCCTAATTATGCAAATACAATAGCAAATAGATGAATATAAAAAAAGGCTGCTACAAAAAGATGTAAAATGACAAATAACTATGCACCTATTTCAAGGTTCAAAAGCAAAATAGTCAGGGACTAATGAGTGGGCACCCTAGCCTAATGTCATGCTTTTTTTCAGAATCTAGAGGCTTAGTCTGCAACTTGTTCATGCTGTCACAGAGATTTTCCCATCATGGAATTTGGAGGAGTAAAGAGAGGGTGCCCAAGTCCAAGGTATTATTTTCAACTCTGATCTACTAATCTGACACTCTGTAGTACCCTCCTACAACTCCACTTTTCCTGTATCTTCAACCTATAACCTGCAATCATAGAAGCTTTGGGAGGGGGTTGTGGTGTTTAGAGGCTTGCCTCAATCAAGCCCCAAAGAGACATTCAATTCTTCCAAACACTGTTGTCAGATAGAGAGTGCATGCCCTTGTGAGGCAGAGGTAAAAACCAAATGATAAATGCTCAAAAACACAATAGATGTCACCTTGTAGTGAATATCTCATGGGAGGAAGAAGATTTTCATGCCATGAGGAGATGATTGCTCCAATCTACAAATATAAACACATAGACAACACAAATCTTCTCTTGCTACACAATGAATACCTTAAATCACCTTCACATAAACTTGAGAATCCAAATTGCTAGCTAGTAATCATCTAGTTTACAAATGAATGCCTAAACATGCTTATATATGCAACTACAAACACTCTCACAAAGAATTTTGTAATTCAAACTTCATGTGTCTGCATAGGACCCAAATAATGGTCACAAGCTGATACTAAAAATTTTAGACTGACCCAAAATAGGGCAGGACTAGGGCATGGGCACCCAAGTCCTCCCCCTTATTTTGGTCAAGGTTAGGTTCAAGGGATCCCCCTAGGTCCCATTTGTCATGAAACTTAGGGCTCATTTCATCGGGATGTCAAAATATGATGCAAGATGTCGTAAATGTAGATGAAAGACGTGGGAGCTAAACCTTATGAGGGAAAATCCCCCAAGGGGACATTTTTTGACATTACAATTTTACCTTTGAGAGTAAATAGAGATTTACTTGATCTTTTGCAGCTCTGTTTCTTGTCAGCACACCTTTCCTTTTGTCACCAATCAGGGTGATCTCTTTACACATACTTGGGGGTTTTAGAAATTCTTTCTGGAGCTTTAGCTTGAACTTCTTTTTCTTTAGTAGAAGCTTTTGCTTTAGTCTAAGATTCCTTTTCTTTGTCTTTTTCAATCTTTTCTATATCAGTAGATCCATCTGACTCATATCCATCTAGTTGAATATCTTCATCTACCTTCACATTTGCACCTTCAATGATTTTTCTCAATCTTTTGTTATTTTACCGGTAAGCCTTTCTCTTAGTAGAGTACCCAAGGCATATTCTTTCATCACATCTAGCATCAAACTTACCTAATTTTTCATCTCTTCTGATGTAACATTTTCTTCCAAAAACTTTGAAGTATTTGATAGTAAGAGTTCTACCATACCACAGCTCATAAGGTGTCTTTGTTTCTTTTGTTCTGACTTGCACACTATTCTGAATGTAGACAACAATGTGTATTACTTCTTTCCAATATACTTCCAGTAGGTCTACTTCCTTGTTCATTGTTCTAGCAGCTTCTTGAACACTTCTATTGTTCCTTTCAACCAAAGCCATTGTGTTGAGGAGTTCAGGGGAAAACAAATGTCTCTTTATTCCATGTTCTTTACAAAAAGCATTAAACTCATTTGAAGTAAATTCACCACCTCTGTTAGATCTCAAACACTTGATTCTCAAATCAAACTCATTTTCAACCATAACTTTGAATGCCTTAACCTTATCTAGGGCTTCTAATTTTTCTCTAAGAAAGGTGTAGACATCGAAAATTGGATTGCTCTGCAAACCAATTTCCCGTACCTCTACACTAATCCACTCTCCCCATCTGCATATCCCTGGTGATCAATTAATTCACCTAATTAATCTATTTAATCTTACAACCCTATCCTATCAATTGAATGAATATTCCTAATATTTATTTAGTTGATTTATCCATTTCCCTAATCCTTGTTAATTAGGATAAATCATGCTTATCTGATTAACCTAGGCTTAAGTTAATTAAGATAATACTTAATTAACCTTGCTTACCTCATCCCCCACTATCCTCCACTAAACTGAATTTAAAATTCAGTTGTCCCCCACTATCCTCTACTCACTGAATTTAAATTTTAGTTGTCCCCCATTATCCTCCACTCTTCCCAAAAATGAATTATTAATTCATCCACTATCCTCCACTCTTCCCAAAATGAGAATTCTTAATTCATCCCACTAGGAATAAAAGATTCACTTTTATTCTTAGCCCTTGATCTCATCAACTGAATCCTCACCCTCCATCCTCATCTCCAAAATTCTATAAATTGGACCCCTCTCTAGGCCATTAAGAGAGACTTCTGGATGCATCAGACCTCTGCCAAATCACTCCACAAGTCTCCTCATCCTACCATCCTAATGTCAAAAATCTTGTCTCAATCCCATCTAATCTATCAATCCCCATCTCATTCACATTGTGTTGAGCAATTTGAGCAATCCACATTTTCGTTCTAGTCATGGGTACAATCTGAGGATCTCTCTTGGGTGCAACTCCTTCCCTCCTGGATTAGTGAGTTCATTATGAAGGTATAATCATATTTTTACATTTGATTTACATCATAACCTTCATTTTGATTTCATTGATTACATTGGCATGCTCGGTCTTGGATCTCATCATCGTTTTGTGAAGGTTTCTTGTCAAAATCTTTGTTTTCTAATAGTCTTTGTCAAGTTTTGGAGGTAAAGTGTTACAGGTTTCATCCTGGACAAAAATGGACTGCATTATTGCGATCAGATCGCTATTTCTGTGAATTTTGATAGTAAATTTGCCTAGGTTCTGTGAAAATTTTTTTGAAAAAATTTGAAAATTTTTTAAGGTACAGTCCATACCGTATGGATCCATACTGTACAGATCCATACTATATGAAACTGTACTCCCTACCGTACTGATCTATGCACATGCCTATTTGTTGTAATAGGTGGTTTTCAGTGTTGCAGGGCACTATTTTTTGCAAGGTTAATATGTTTGTTTTGCAGGCAGTTCTTTAAACCAGTCACCGCCATCCCTACTGCTGTTGAAACCAACCCACCACCAGTCACTGCCATCCCTATTGCTGTCAAAACCCACCCTCCACTAGGTCACTGCCTTCCAAACCCCAACCCCCATCATCCCCCAGACACCTCATCGCCACTGCTATCTGCAAACAACTCCACCAGTCGCCGTCCCCTCTGCCTAGTCAACACTCTCAAAACCCTGACCCTCCTCCCATGGCTGCCCCCACCTCTGCAAAACCCTTTGTCACCACTACCTCTCGAGCTCCACCTATCGCCACCCGTTTCACCTAGTCACCACCCAACAATCCCCTACCGCTCATCCACTGCTTCACCTCCCTGTCGCCGCCACTCTTCCACCCACTTTGCAATGCCCCCTCTGCTCGCCACCTGAGATCCTCCTCTGCACTCGTCAAAACCCTAAACACTGCCATACCACTCCCTGTCTCAACCTTCAAACATTCTACCACAGCCTACGCAATATTCCTATCAATGACCTTTCTGCCACCGCCTGTGTAATCTAAGCCTTCACCATTTCTTAGGGTTGTCGGTTAGCCAGTCTTTGTTTAGTGCTTGGTCACCATTCAGCATTTGGTCACAGTTCTTGCAGCACGGGGTAGGGCTTCTAGCCCTAATTCAAACTTTAACAACAAACATTAACTACCAACCTCCTTAACCACATTCATGTGATCACATTTCACCTGACTACCAGCGGTTAGCAGTTAACTACCAGTTTGACCTCTTTTGCCTCCTACATGCCAAAGGAGGTTGATTTTTTCAAATTTTCACAACTTTCGTATATGGGGGTGAAATCGAACAAATGAATAGTCATTGGAAAGAGGACTCTGAGTACTTCATAGTTGTGAGGATATTATTAGGTGACTATACCTTTTTCTAACATTTTTTTGCAGTCAAAGTCACAGCTCTTTTAAAACTTCAAATCATCATAACTTGAGCAATTTTGATCAGTTTTCAGCGAAACATTTTTTCAAATTGCATAGAATTTCCTGGAAAATCTATTCATGTAGTCATTTTTCCTATATCAGTTCATTTTTTTATCAAATTTTATTAGATTATCAATTTTGGCATCACAATCTCCCTGGCTAGTCTACTTGCTCTGTTTTCATTCTTGTGACTTGCAGGTGATCATTCGGGGCTAGAACAATAGTAGGAGCAGCATCTACATAAATTTGGACCAGCAATTTAATCAGGTGCATCAATTTTCATCTTTTATCACTCCATCATTGCTTGCAAACACACTTTGCTTTGGGTTTCTAAAACAAACTTTCTTTGATCCCACATCATTAAAATTGGGCATAAAATCAACTAGTGTCTTCAATCACACCTTGAAATTGGGCTAAAAAGAACCATTGATTGACATGTCTTTCACACATTTCATGTTTTTAAGGGTCAATTAATCAACTATGAGTGTGAATCAAGTGGGTGTGTGTATGCTCTCTCCTCGCACCGCAAGGTGATCTTGGAGGTCAAAAACACCTCGTTTGATTCACTTTTGTTTACCCTTTCCTAGGAGACCTGCTAGGGGATTTCATCACCCCTAGGGATGACCTCATCCAAGGCTAAATCGAAAGACACCCTCATTGAAATCAGAATCTTGTCACTCTTGGCTAAGCCCCAAAGAACTTTCTAGCTTTGGGAAGTGAAGGTGAAGGGTGGGTTACCCCCTTCTCCTGGCTGTGTGACAGGATTTCACTTTCAAATCATTAGTCAACCTCATCTAAACATTGACCAAACCTAACTAGCCATACCCCATCAAACTAGGCATTAGGGCCTGTTGCTTTGTCTTACACATGTGCTTGTTAATCATTATCATATTCTTCAAATTCAAAATTCAAAATTGCTTGTGTCTTGTGTGAGTGCTTCTTTTTTATACATGTGATCATTTACTAAACATTGCCAAATCAAACTAAAACATCAAACACATAAGACAAGTCATTCATCACATTCAAATCTAATCACACTCATGCTAATCACCCATTCTTAACCACCCCAATCCTACTCACATCCTTGTCACTCTACATCGTCAATCATCACCATTCTATCTCAATCATTATCCAAACAACATCATTCTAAATCAACCTTCAATCCCAATCATCCCTCAACACATCCTAGTAACATCTCCATCATTCATCCTCATCCTATCAACACTATTCCAATCATTATCCTAATCATCCCTAATCACTCCATACCAAATCCTAACCATATCCAAGTCATTATCCCATCAAATCAACATCAATCCCAAACATTATCTAAATCCCCCAACATCATTATCAAACTCCAAATCCAAATCAACCCAATCAAAAATCAAGACCTTAATTGATCACCTAATCAAATCAGCCCAATCAACCCTCTTGCTTAAGATCATTAGTCTATCTTAAGCATAGAGAACCATTCATCAAATCAAATCAAATCATCTTAAGGTCTTGAAATTTGATCCTCAACATCACAATCATCCCCCATCATCCCATACTATCTCCCATAGAATGGATCTTTATGAATCAATACAACAAATACAAAGAATTAGAAAAGTTTATGCGAACATGGATCCTAATGCTAAGGAACAATTCAAAACTGACATTAAAGATATACCCTTAGCACACCTCATCATTGGAGAATGCCAACCCCCTACCCCATCTTCATCATATCAACCTTCCACATCTTACATATCCACACCATTAACATCATACCAACCTTCCTTATATCAACAAACACCCTACACCTCATCCCTATTGTAACACCCCGTCATGCAACCCTAGAGTGCTAGACTAAAAGTGCAAAAGTTACATAAATATTTTTTTTTTGAAAGCAAGATAGTGCAAGTAGTAACCAAACATATCATATTACACCGTATACATGAAATTACTCTTCTAACAACTCTAGGGCAACATAACTACATTAATGACAGAAAATAAAACTACATAAGCAATAACCATTATACTGCTAAAATAGATACAAATAACTTTTACTGTAACAAGATAGATTAATTACAGAGTCTTAGTATAGGATTACATGATTACAAGATTATAAGACCAATCATGTCAGTTTACCAAAGAATACATAAGAAAACATACAACTTTGAAGGAGGAAAGAAAACTGGATTTGGAACACCTCTGCACAGAACTCGAACTGTATCTCAAAAAAGGACCAATGGATAGCTCTTACAACCCAACCATGTGGGACCCTGAGGCCCACCCCTCTAAGCTAGGAGATAACATAAGGTCCCACAACAATAGATAGTCAGGTAGATAGAGGACTATAGAACAGGGACAACACATGACTTCCAACCGCACAAGTCAATATCACTAACAACACAACAGTACTTCCAGAGGCAACACTTAACAAATGGGGAGAGTACAACTAGGGAATTCTAGCCTGCAGTAGGGAGAGTGTCATCACATGGTCCTAGCATGGGTTACCTAGGCTATCTATCACTAGAAGCCGGCCCCCATCTATGGTTACCCTAGCAACCTCTCTAGGCACTGGCCCCATAGGGTGACACATGCGGAATCAACATTCCTTTCATGAGGACAAGGAAGTTGATTTTGCCAACCACGGCCTTCTCATCTCATCCTTAGCCTGAACGAGCGCTATAGGCATGAGTGAGGCATCCAATTATCTTGTTAGTGTGAAAACTACCTAGCCCCTAGATTAATTATTATGTTATCACTTGATTACCAACTCCCAATGGGTTACCCTAGCAGCCACTTTGGGCACTGGCCCCACATTGGAAGCCACTCCCCTATCTACACCTAGGAAACCCTATCCATCAAACATTACAACTATCATCATAACAGCAAATATACATAACAATGCAAGGCATCAACCATCTTGCAACCAATCACAATATAATAAATCACTAGAGCAAGGCATGGGTCCTCTTGCTCCAATATTTCAACCATAACAAGGTGTAATCCAGAGCAAGGCATGGGTCCTCTTGCTCCCAAAATTTTAATCATAACAAAGTGTAATCCAGAGCAAGGCATGGGTCCTCTTGCTCCCAAAATCAATCCTTTTCACATACCAAGATAGAATTTTAAAACAAGCTCAACACAATATGGAATCACAACCTTCAAGAAGAGCTCAACAACATGGATAACAACAGGACTAGATATACTGAGAAGGGCATTATCCCTCTTACACAGTCGTTAAAATCATATAAACCATAAGTAGAGAGAAGTCAACATCACATAAAACCAAAACATGCTCATTCTTTAACAAGATTGAAATTGCACAAGGGTCAACTCACAACAACCTCTCCTAGCCTCTGGAATCAACTTTCACTAGACACCACTGTAACACAACAATTCCACATGAACATTTACTCTTAAAAGCACAACTCCTTCAAATAGACCAATCCAATTAACATACCCTAAGTGCAATATATAGTATGACATACTAATCATGGGTCTTACCATACTCATAAGATGCCCATGAATCAATACAACATTCACTTCAATTATTCTACTATTCCTTGTAACTAAGAAGGTATAAACAACAACATAATTTATAATATCAAATGGGATCCATGAATGTGGACTTCATTATGAATGCAACAACAACTCATCAAAGTCCAAAACACTTATAGAAAAGAGTTAGCACTTATACTCAACATTTAATTCACTACTAGGAAAAGTTAGCAATAACCATTACTCGACAAGACACTTGACGAGCAACGCTTAGAACTAAACTATCTAAAAGACATCACAATTGATTCTATTCTTAACCCAATAACATGATAAGCATATCACTTTTAAACTAAGATGTGATGCTCACTAAGAACCTCAAGATCCAAACCCTACATCCTACCTTATTTATGATAACTAAAGTTCTCATATAGGAGACATAATACTCTACCAACATATTATTATTAACAACATTACCTAGTTTAAAACATAGACAAGCTAGGTCTCAAGAATTCACACTTGATCACTTCCATAACCTTTATTATGCTAATCATTAAACTTCACTTACACAAGGAGTTCCTAACCAGTTAAATTCTAGCATGGATGCCATTCTAGTAAATCAAAATAAGAATAAGTCATAGTCTAAACTCAATATAACATCCTATCTTCAAATGCAATGAAGAACAATTATACCCAAATTAGATACTAAAACAACTTTAACATAATACACTTGGTTTCCCACTTATTCACTCCTAAACACAATTTTTGTTAGATAGAATACTTAATTTGAACTCATATTTTCGCTTCCAATATATTTCAATACAATAGTTAATTAATAACATATTTCAATACAATAGCCAACACAACACAAATACGATAGCAACTTCTGCTATATTCACTAAGACAATAGACTAAATTGTCCATAATCTAACTATCAAGCTACTAAACTTATTCGATAATATTAAGTGCAAATTTGGTTAAGATTGAATTTGTTGACTAGTGTAGTGTCAAACAATAATTCAAAGACATTCCTATTTATAAAATACTATTAATATTACTTCTTACCAACAACAATCTACCTTCCAAATGACTATAAAAACACATATTACAACATTACCTTAATCAAATAGTCTAAAATTATTATTTTATTACAAAAAACCAATTACTACTAATTCTTAGTTTATTACACCATAACGTAAATTTTAATAGAAAACGTTATTTTCTAAAAAAATAAAATCTGATACTAACTTAAGGAATTAATATGACATAAGACGAAAAGAAAAAGGTAACTGTAAAGATATAAGGAAAGATATTTCTTGAGTTATCTAGTAGGAATTCCATTTTAGTCTTGAAGATCTAAAAACAGAGTTAAAGGTAAACATGCCATCTGGCACAATGGAATTAGAAGTGGCAATTACAATAAGAAAGATGGGCACTATCATAAGTATTGCAACATTGGAATGGCTAACAAAATTTCAAGGATAAAGCACTATTGCAATATATATGCGGAGATGGAAAAACTAACTAAAACAAATACTAGGTGCCTGAACTTTAACATAGTGCCTCAAAGAAATGTCACTCATGGGACACAACGATGACATGATATGCACAATATGGATTAGTCGACAGGTGTGGTGAGGGTCAAATTTGGTAAAGATATAAAAGAAAGATAAAGGGTTTAAAAATATTATTGGCTGCACTTGGATTTAAGGGCATAAAATGGTACATGCTTCTATGTAGTAGACAGATCACATCCATAGATGAAAGAGATCTATGCAAAGTTGGAGAAATTGGCTTGGAAGATGAAGGCAGCAAGGTATTTCCTAGATTCAAGATATTTACTTAATGCTATGGAGAAATAGGAAGAGGAATTATTTCGCTGCCACCATGGTGGCAATCACATTTGGTTTGTTAAACATGCCCCATGGAACAACTACTAGATTTGTTAAGACCTTTGAGTATGTGTTGATTGCCCCATTATAATACTAATGGCTTCATTTTATAGTTGTGAGAGAGATCAATTAGTGGGCAGCTTACTTGTTAGTGACTTTGATGCTTAACAACATGGTTGGGGATCTGATCATAAGTTGCTTGGCCTCAGGGATATTATTAAAAACCTTCATTGTTCATGCTATTTAATATTGAGTTTGATATCATCGAAATACACATGACTATATCATACGCGTGATGAGCTCAAGTTAGAAACACAAAGCAAGTTTGGAAGGTAGGAAAGAAAATGGGATCAACCAAACCAGGTGTTCGCAACAATGTTAGTGGGTGTGGAATACAAACAACATAAATCTCCTGTAATGAGGAAGCATAATACAAGGGGAATTTTTGTCAGATGTGGTAGTTGCAAGTGCCACTCTAATCACCATAGCCTTCACAAAAACCTACGCATAAAATTCAATAAAGAAGAATCTATGCACAAATGCTCTCTTGAATGATTTTAGATTGTGATTAATTTTCTTTGTATCTTGTATTGTGTGGATGAGATTTGAAGTTCTCTGTAATGGCAAAAATAGCATCTTGATGGCATTCGATTTGATTGGTAGTGATCAGTTTCATTTGTAGCACGCAGAAGTTGTGACTTTCTAGACAAAATTTGACTTTGATTGTGCAACCCAAATTTGAGTGGTTTTGAAGGGATGTGAATTATTTGTCCACTAGGGCAGGCCCAGATGGTTTCTTTCTTGGCCTATGCAAGAAGTGATTTTCCTCACAATCCAAGTAGTATAATATGAAATCCACTTTTCAAAAAAATTAAAATAAAATCCAATTGTGAAACTATTTTTTTTTGGACTACATTCAAACCTCAACAATTTTTTTTAAATCCTTGAGCCTCATCAATTTAGCTATGAAAATCTGACCAAAACATTTAATAATGAAAAATGACCAAGGTACTAACCATTTCCAGGTGTGTTGGAGGCCCATGACTGTAGCCAGGGGGATTGGTAGCTTCTCATCATTGCTATCGAAAGGATGCAAATATCTCTTTCCACCACACACAATTCTAGGAGTACACAAAAACCTCAGTTGTTGTTATCAATAAGATCAACACCCCTCTGCCTAGAACCTTGCTGCTCTTCTTCTCTACTATTACATATTTATTCATTGCGGTTGGACTCCATCAGTGCCACTCACTGTACTCTAAAGTTCCATATGAGATACACGTACTGAACAAATCTAGCATTCCTATAGCTTCTCCATGGTGGTTATTTAAATCCCTTCAAACAAGGAACTCAGCAGCCCGAAAACAATTACAAGCACAATGGCCACAACTCCTCCAGACTTAAACTTGGAAAAAGATAGATCTCTGCTGGATTCTTTCAAGTTGTTCTCAAATCTGTCCTTCTTCTTTGACTTGGACTTCTTAGCAGCCAGTGCGTTACTACTGTTGTTTTTGGTCTTCCTTGTTTCAAGCTTTTCTCTGCGATCTTATGGATAGCAGAGCACCGGGATTGGTATATGAGGAAGTTCTGTAGATGAGAACCCATGATATGTCTTCGCATAGCCAGGGCAGAGATTATTGAGATTGAGAATATGAGGAGACTAACTGCGTATCCCGAGATAGAATTGACCAAGCCATTTTTTATGTGTTCCCCCAAAGGAATCTCGATTAGACCAAACAATCTAAGCCCAAAGCCACATTGGACAAGCATGCAATTTGAAAGCCATGTTGGGCAAGCATGCAACTCGAAAGCCATGACACCTATGCAAACATGCAAATAGTGATACCTCGAGTATTGCAATTTGATATACTCGCCTAACATCAAGAAAGCCATTCAAAATTCTCACACCCACGCACAGGTGATACTGTTTTCAAAAAGACAAATTTTAAGAAAGTAAGTGTTGCTAATCCAACATTTAAAAGCATCTATAAAAATCTATGACTGGGAAGATGTCAAAATATTGGTTGCAGAACATCTGGCCATGTTATCATTGTTAATAAATAGATATGCATAAAAAGCTTTCAAATTCACTTTAAACTAGGTCCCTCCCATGATATCTTAATGAAGTGCAGAAAGAGTGTTGCTTCTGTTGAGGCATCTTCTCTCCCTCGTCTTGTGGATTATAGCCATCAAAGACCTACTAGACCTTAGGTTTCTTCTTTGTACATTCAAATAGTGCACCTTCCTACAATATCCATGTGCAAAAAGGAGAGTTTATTTTCATTAAATAAAAGATTAGCCTCCTAATGATTTAGAGGCAGGATTAGATGTTGGATGATCCAACCCAAGGACTTGACAGACAACAAAGATTAAAAGTAGTGGACAACAAATTCTTAGTACCCGTAGTTGTCTCTCTCGACAAAGACAAAGAAGAAACACCTAAATGCATTCAATTATTAATTCATTTCATAGGATTTGATCAGTACTTAAGAGCTTGTAGGCCTTTTAGGAGGAACCAAGAAAGAAAGAATTGCTTTCTTTAGCTCAGGAATATTATCGTCTATAGAAATCAGATAGATCATTTAGTTATTACCTCCAGTTCTAGCTACACTCCTCAGTTGTAGGAGTTTGGTACTAAATAGAGCAATCATAGCTTGAACCTAGTCAAAGAAAGTTATTAATGGATTTCCCACTTTGTTCCAAATGTATGGCCCAGTTAGACAACCCAAGGATCCACAATTGTTCATATGAAGCACCTCTTAAAATTGTGTTAAAAAGTTGATTTCCACAAGGAAATTTACAGCCCACATCCAGTCTAACTCTATCACTTGCACTCTTTATCAAAATATGGCATATATTAATTTTATCAAAACACAAACCAATTGAGCACAAGATATGTTGAATATCTCGACATTTCTTAGATAAAGTAATTAATAATAGATAAGGCCAATATCTAATTAATAGATAAAGTAATCAGAAAAGGAATAATATATATTTATGATGACAATAATCTTGACCTTTACAGTTATGACTACTTATTTAAATTTATAAATACCCTCAGTTAAATCGATTTAATAATAATAATAAAATAATTCATATTCAAACAACTTTAAATAATTATCTTGAACTAGGTAATTGTCAATTACCATTTTAATCTTATTAAATATTAATAATAATAATGATAATATGATGTAACCTTGTTAAGTATCTTAGTGGATCGAATGATAGTATGACTATCTAACGAAATCTGGGCATACAACCTAGCCCACTGAGCAGGACAACCATCAAAAACCAAATCAAACATGTTCTCAAGTCAGGCCAAAATACACTTAGCCAGCAAGCTCCATCAAATATAAATCAACTACAAGACTGATATACTAACAAAACTGACAGGTTGACTAGACATGTCATGCATCCTGATTGAGGATAATGACTTGGGATGTGGGACCTTAAGTTATCTCCGAAACAACATATCCATTGGGTTCAAGGCACGCTCAGATCTATTAATTCAGGTGGAGTTGATGCCTGGTACCTACATCCTGCAACAAATGTCACAGTCAAGCATGCATAGATGCATATAAGCTAGCACTAGGTGGAAAAAGGAATCGCAACATCGCAGGGCTCTCACAAGTGAGTAATACGACATCGTCCCTTCCACGTCATATCAATCTAGATTAGCTCAATCATAACCAAAGCAAATCTATCTCTTAATCTGAACAAAACCCTACACTTAACATATAAGGGCATGAAATCATAAGTGTTAGAAGTACCATCATAACAAATAAATCTAACAGAATCAATCACATGAGATCCATTCAATATATAACAATTGTAGTAAGATCGACATCTTAGACATTGGAATGCAAAACAATATCAAAGCCTGCATCATCAGTGCCGCAATAGAGGTTATCAATAAAACACATTATCTTTCATATGAAACCACACATGGATGAAGCATCTACCTATATTGTCCAACATCAATTGTTTACCTTATCTTCAATATTTCAATTATTTTACCTTCACCTTCATGCGCCTTGACCAGTTCACCTATACATCTAAGGTGCGAATGGAGGGGCACTACACCCATCCACATCATATCAATCATCATTCTTTCAACCTTCATACCAATCTACATCTTACATATCCACACCATCAACCTCCCATCAACCTTCATCATACTAACTTCCATCATATCAACCTCCATCATCCTCATATCAACCTCCATCATCCTCATATCAACCTTCAACCTCATACCAACTTCCCTCATATCAACTTTCATTATATCAAGCTTTACCCTCATATCAATCTCCATCCCCTTACACATCCATGCCATCATACTTGTCCAACCAATCAATACCTCCAACTTACCCATCTCCCCACCTTTGTCATGCTTACTTTGACCAAGGGAACACCAATCTATCACATGTTATCTCTGAAATCCAAAGCTCATATCAACAACCAAATCCCCCATCTCCTAATCCCCATCCTCCAATCCCCCCATCACAATATCCCTCCAACCTTATCAACCTTAATCCATCACTTTATGTATCTTCCAATCCACCAATCCCTATCACCCATCCACCATCTAATCCACCATCAAACCTTCCAAGTCCCAACACTATCACATCCAAAGAATCCTTGTGGGATTTCTTCCAAAGAACATCACCTAAAAATGAAAGCAAGGTAAAGGAATCCCCCCAATCCCCCAACCCTCCAACACCACCATCTAGTCCAACACCTATCCTTGAACCCATCTACAAACCATCACAACCTAATCCCATCACCCACATATCCAATTCCAATCCTAATCCCACACCAACCACCATCATTATCCATCCATTATATTGCTCTTCAACCCATACACTCATGAAGGATGCCATCCATTGGCTATTAGCAAGGAATCAAACACCCTCATGCAATTCAACATCCACCAAACCTCTTGAACAACCCCCTATCATAAATCAAGAACCACCATGTAGCCATGTTCAAGAACACATAAGTCAAACACCTATCACATCCATCCAAACACCTATCACATCCATCCAAGCACCCACCACATCTATCCAAGTCAATCCCACTTCTACCCAACCACATGAGCTATGCAAAGAATCAAATCCAAAGCATGTTGAAACATCAACCCCTTCTCCTAATCAAGATCTAATCATCCCATCTAATCCCATCCCTGATCCCCTACCATCTATTGATCACCTTATTCATCCCACATCAACCTCTACCACCCTTTTACCATCCCCCATGAATCCTTTACCTCCATCTACCAATATCATCCCAAATCCATCCTCCTATTCACTTGGAACAAGCACTTTCATCCATGGTGACTCCCTCATAGGAGGTGAACAACTTCCATCTATCACCTATCTTTCTCCAACAAATAATGGACTTGCGTCTTGTTTCCGAAGCACCAAACATCCCATTGCATGTCGCATGCTCCAACTTATGAACTATCAAGGTAAAGGCGTAGGCCTTCATGAGCAAGGCATCTTGGAGCCCATCCACACCACATTCCATCCATCATCACATGGCCTTGGCTATGCATCCCAAGAAAAACAATCTACACAAGTTGATACCATCCACCCACCTTCCAAATTCCATTCATCCAATCCCAAGCATGGTGCATCTCATTGCACTCCCAAATCATATGTCACCATCCCTCCTCCATCATCCTACCATTTGTAAAAGCATGTGACCATCCATCTCCCTCCATCCAATTTACCTCCACTACTTCCAACTCCAAAGATCCCTATCAAATCCACTCTACCTCCTATCCTACCAACTCCCAACATCCCTATCCACAAATCCACTTTACCTCCTATCCTACCAACTCCTAATATCCCTATCCTCAAATCACTTCACCCATCTATCCAAAAATCTACTTTTTACCCCTCCATCCATAAAACCACTAAAATTCCCAATCAAGACCAACAAAAGCACACATCTTTCAAACATGAAGCTTCCCCCAAATCCATGGGATTCAAAAATTTGAATGTCTCAACTCATAAAGCATAAAAGCCTAAGGATATTATCCCTTCCAATCAAAATGAAAAATCAAAAAGGCTATCCAATCCCACACCATCACAAGTAAAAGCAAAAACAAAAATGGTGTGGGTCCCTAAATGAAAAGCACCAAACTCTAATGAGGCATCCACATCCCAATCCACCCCAAAATCCCAAACACCCCGCTCCCCATCTAAAAATCCCCCAAAGTATAAGTCTATTTGGGTCCCTAAAACCCCAAATTGGCCATCCAAATATCCCCCATCCCAATCCCCATTACTCCCAACTCCACATCCCAAGTACAAGCTTCCAAATACATCATGATGTGTGCAACCACTAGTCTTGGTTCCCCTCCACCACTTGCAATTCCCACATACCTCCATCTCTCCATCTTTCATCCACTATCCTACATATCTTCCCCGTCACATTCCTATGGTCCATGCTTTTGCATAATTCACATCATAATCCACATTATACACACCATAATCCATTATCCACCATCCAACATCCATGCAATCACCATCCATAATGCTATCCAACATGGGACCATCTTCTCCTTGCTATGGAAACAGACGCTAGAGTCCCCATTCCATCAAAAACGCAAAAAAATCAAAAAATCAAGAAAATAGTAAAGAGAAAAAATCCATCCAATGGTGAAAACCACTCCTCATGGTGCCTTGGGCAAGTACCATGATGAAAACCCCTTGTGGGCATCATGCGTAATCCCTTCTCCATCCATTTTGTATCCCTACACTTGGGGGCAAAACCGTATCCTTCATCCACATCCATAATATCCTTGCACATCTTATCCACTGTCTTATCTTTATCCTATCATATTCCTATCCACCATCCCTTATGTATCCTATCATTTCCCATCCATCATATCCATTATATCTTGTTTTAACCATTTCTCACCCTAGATCTTGATAAAGACAAGGGGCAACATATCAACAACATGCTTTGGAGTCCTCTTGGCATACTCCCTTTGTCAGTCTCTCCTCCATCCACCTACTGCAAAATCCATCCATTCAAACTTGAACCCATCATGCAAAATCCTAAGCATTGGGGCATATGATTCCTTGCAATCTAGCCCATGGAGAAAATCCTTATCCCCATCTCCCATCCATCTATCTTGCAATCCATCTATCATGAATCTCCTCTCTATCACCTTCCACTAACAATTCCTCCACCTACTTATCATGTCTCCCTACTAGATCCTTCATCCCCCATCCTACACCTTATCTGCATTTATCTATCCATTTATCAAAGACTCCTATCCATTATCCATTCATTGCCAATCCCCCTATCCAACCCCATCACCTTCACCTCTAGACTTGGTGTTCCCTTATTATTGGTATTTAGCACAAAGGTTATCCACATGAAATCCAAGGCAACCATCATAATAAATCATGCCCTTTCCAAAAAAATCAAAACATAAAAAAAAATCACAAAATCAAAAAATCCAAAAACATCACAAAAACAAAACAAAAAAAAATCACAAAATAAAAAAATCCAAAAACATCACAAAAAAAAAACAAAAAAAAAAATCAAAACATAAAACAAAAAAATCACAAAATCAAAAAATCCAAAAACATCACCAAAAAAAAAACAAAACAAAAAATCAAAACATAAAAAAAAATCACAAAATCAAAAAATCCAAAAAAATCACCAAAATAAAAATAAAAATCAAAACATCAAAAAACATCACAAATATCAAAAAATCCCAAAACAATAGAAAACACACAAAATTCCAAAAATAATCTATCCATCACACAAATAAAACTTGCTCCATCACACTCTCATCATCATTGCATTTATCATCATCCCACATCATCATCACATCTATCCTCAATAAGCTTACACTAGATCCAAGCATCGCAACACCTATCAAAGCATCATCCCTTATCAAAAATCATCAACTATCAAATCAGCATCAACCATAACTTGTCACCATCATATCTTGAGCCAATCTTACATCAACAAAACATGATCCAATCATCAATTGATTCTTGCCTTAGGATATGTCGTTCCTATGATAGGCCGAATCTATCCAATCATCACAACATCATCAAATCATCTATCAATCCCTGCCTTAGGATATATCTTTCCTACGATAGGCAGCATCTTTCACATCATCATCCATTTTGGCAAAAGATACAATGGTTACTTGTTTGGTTCGTTGGTCTTTTGATTTTTTTGATTTTTATCTTTTGTCCTATTCGAAGATCACATCAAAGCTACCTTGATCTTATTATATCATGGTATGTGGTGAAAACATCTAGAATGGGGCATGGTCTTACTTTTGTATGCTGTGCTTGTGGGTTGGTCTCATTACTCCAAACTAGTAGTCATATCTTGATCGCTCATAGGGTCGGTTCTAGCATATTGATCTCCTTATGCATCTAAGGTTCATCATATCTTTTTTATACTAAGGGCTTATGCTATGAGTCCCCTTCCCTCATCTAGACAAGGTTGTACTATCTTGGGCATGCATGAGATCATCCCTTTGTCTGTGTGTCTAGTCCTTGCAAATGTTGGATACACATCATCACCCTGGTCTTCTATACCTTGGTGAACATATCCACTTTGCTATATCAAACCTAGGATTGCTCTAAATCATTTTCAGCACAATGATCATCCACCAATCATCTCCGCACATCATCATCCTTTCATCCCACCACTTATCCTTTGACCACATCTACCAATTTGTCCCATCCATTTCAAGAGCACAACCGTGTTCTTGCAACCTGCCTATCCTCTCGAGGGGGCATCACCCTTACCAATTATCCCCAAACCTTACCCTATTCTTCCAAACCAAAATCTTTTTTCTATCCAATCCAACTCTATGTTCTAACTTCTTTGAAATGATGTTACTTAGCCGCAACACCATCTCAAAGAGGGGCAAATGTAGACACCAAAAATTGGATTGCTCTGCAAACCAATTTCCCATACCTCTACACTAATCCACTCTCCCCATCTACATATCCTTGGTGATCAATTAATTCACCTAATTAATCCATTTAGTCTTAGAACCCTATCCTATCAATTGAATGAATATTCCTAATATTTATTTAGTTGATTTATCCATTTCCCCAATCCCTATTAATTAGGATAAATCATGCTTATCTAATTAACCTAGGCTTAAGTTAATTAAGATAATACTTAATTAACCTTGCTTACCTCATCCCCCACTATCCTCCACTAAACTGAATTTAAAATTTAGTTGTCCCCCACTATCCTCCACTCACTGAATTTAAAATTTAGTTGTCCCCCATTATCCTCCACTCTTCCCAAAAATGAATTATTAATTCATCCACTATCCTCCACTCTTCCCAAAATGAGAATTATTAATTCATCCCACTAGGAATAAAAGATTCACTTTTATTCCTAGCCCTTGATCTCATCAACTGAATCCTCACCCTCCATCCTCATCTCCAAAATTCTATAAATTGGACCCCTTTCTAGGCCATTAAGAGAGACTTCTGGATGCATCAGACCTCTGCCAAAATCACTCCACAAATCTCCTCATCCTACCATCCTAATGTCAAAAATCTTGTCTCAATCCCATCTAATCTATCAATCCCCATCTCATTCACATTGTGTTGAGCAATTTGAGCAATCCACATCTTCGTTCTAGTCATGGGTACAATCTGAGGAGCTCTCTTGGGTGCAACTCCTTCCCTCCTGGATTCGTGAGTTCGTTATGAAGGTATAATCGTATTTTTACATTTGATTTACATCATAACCTTCATTTTGATTTCGTTGATTACAAAAGGTAACCCAAGTCATTCTTGAATAATCATCAATAAGAAGCATAAAATAGCTGTCACCTTGTAGACTTCTTGTTCTTGTAGGGCTACATAAGTCTATATGCACCAACTCTATCAAACTTGTGGAGAATTGTTCTTTGCTCTTGAAAGTAGTCTTTGTCATCTTCCCAAACTGACATTCTTTGCACATAACATTGGTAGGCTTCACAATGTTAGGTAGGTCTCTTACTGCTTGTACTGTGCTTATTCTCACCAAATTGTCAAAGTTAATGTGACACATTCTCTTATTGCATAACTAGTTTTCATTTGTTTGAGCCAACAAACAACAATTATTAGTACCCTTCAAATGATAAACATTGCCATGAGTCTTCTTATGAGTAGCAATTAAAGTTCTAGAGATTTTTGTTATCTCACACCCATTGTCCTTAAACACTAATTATACCCTTTGTCACCCATTTGTCCAACACATAGAAGATTATGTTTTAATCCTTTGACATAAAGAACATCATTTGTATTATGCTTTCCATCAAAAGTAATTGATCCTTTTCCCTAAATCTTACCAACTACATCATCACCAAACCTAACTAGTCCTACATCATATTTATCAAACTTAACAAACTTACTCTTATCTTCTATCATGTGATTTGGACATCCACTATCAATGATCCATTCATCTTCCTTTTCAGCATGAAATGCAAATAAGTCTCCTGGACTTCCTTCCTTCACACAGCTTGCAAGATTAGAAAAAACAAGTTCGTCTCTAAGTGCAATAAACAAGCATTCACTACTATTACCATCATCAGAATTAGGTTCATCATTAGTTACACCATCATCATCTCTAACATAGTAACTCTTTCTTACCATCTTTCCTTTACTTTGATTATTTTTTATCCTATTTTGTGGAAAAAGAGGGGTTTCAATTTCAAGGTTAAATCCTCCTTTCACACCTTACATTAAGGACATAAATTGAGTCAAGCCACAATATTTTGCAAGAGGTCTCTACTACAGATTTAGTGTCCCTTAGAATGAAGAGGAAACTTGGAATTTGCTAATTAATTTATTAGTTAAAGCCCAATTATGCATAAAACCCTAATTTCATAAAATCGTAAATAAACAGACGAATCATGACAAATGCTCACACATAGAGATATCAAATGACCATTAGATACATACCAGATTTCAAGATTTCATATCCAAAAAAGTTGGGGACTAATGAGTGGGTGATTTAGTCCAAGGTACCAGTTTCTATCAGGATCTCTGAAAGTTGTATGTAACTTATTTTTGTTGTTCTAGGGATTTCTATGTTTTGGGATTTGGAGGACTAATGAGCAAGCACCCAAGTCTAGGTCTTTCTTTTCTACTTTGGTCTATAATTCCAACACTCTATTATGCTTCCCTACAACTCCACTCCTTCTGCTTCTACACCTATAACTTGTAATCACAGAAAAGGGGGTTGGGGGTTGTGGTGTTTAGAGGCTTGCCTCAATCAAGCCCCAGAGAGACATTCAAGTCTTTCGAACACCATTGTCAGATAAAGAGTATGTATCCCTATGGGATAAAGGCAAAAAACTAATTGATAAATGATTGAAAACACAAATAAATGTCACCTTGGAGGTGTAGCTCGCATATAGATGAAAATATTTCACATCATGAGAAGATGAAGCCAAATCTACATAACAAACACAATAACAAGATAAGTCTGCTCTACAACAATGAATACTTTGAATGCTCTCAAATCATAAGTGTGCCAAAAGTTTATAATCATCTTCTTGTTTACAAATGAATACCTAAACATGCTTATATATGCAACTAAACACATTCCCGCCTTAATTTTGTAATTCAAACTTAAGGTGTTGGCATGGGACCTAATTAACAGTCACATAACTGACACTTGAATTTAGGTCCTACCTAAAATAGGATAGGACTAGGGCATGGGTGCCCAAGTCCTTCCTCCCTATTTAGGTTAGGACTTATCCCTATAGCACCCCCTAGGTCCTATTTGTCATAAAACATTAGGGTTTTCTCATCGAGAGTTAACATGAATATGCAAGATGATTAAAATGCTTTCTAAAGGACCTAGGAGACAAACATAGGAGGGAAAATCCCTACGGATACATTTTCTAATGTAACATTTAGCCCCCACTTTAATGTATGCATGAACACAAGGCCCATACATGCATTAAAGTATGATCAACAAACATAGCAAACACTCTAGGCACTTAGAGCTAATGTATACATGAAGATTAAGAACTATTTATAGCCTCTAGTCTTAGGTAGACATTAGGGAAAACACACTGCAGACATGCCAAACACAATGGAGATAGTAACAAGAATGCAAAACACAGAGAAGATGGTAACAATCACGCAAAACATAGAGAAGACAGTATTGAAAATATGCAAAAAATGATGAATGCAGTGATTATTTATTTTTTATTTTCTCATATATATGAATGCAAATGCATGGAAAGTAAAAATGCCACACACCACCCAAAATGTAGGAGGGGCATTTCACCACACTCTCTAGACTACATATGGGTCAACAGACATGCAATACATATCTTAGAGCACATGGAGGGACTCATCGCCACATAGCTTTAGACTATGGTTGAGAACAAACATGCCATACAAAACCCAAGGTGTAGGGAGGGACTCATCACCACATGACTTTAGACTACACCTGGGACAAACACACCATACAAATCCTAAAGCATAGGAGGGGCATTTCACCATGCTCTTTGGACTATACTTGGGAATAAACATGTAGAAGACACACAGAAAACATGAGTGCCATATAGTATGCCAAAGACATACTATACATCTAAAACATGACAAACAAGCAATGGAAGGAACTTATTGCCAAGCCCCCACCATATTAGGCACATTATAGGCACACTAGATGATTAAGATTATGCCACAACAACCACCAAAGACACGCTTAAGAGAGGATATACCAACCTCACCTACTTGAAGGACTTTTAGAATAAAAAGGATGTACACTAGCTCAAGAGATACACCATCCCCGCCTCCACAGAGGGATTAAAATAAAAGTATACACACTAGCTCAAGAGATATGATATCCTACCTTTGTAGAGGGATTTCTCATTGAAATATAAAATAAAGATGTTCACGCATGTAGAGATACAACATCTTGTCTCCTGAGAGGGCTTACAAACACGCTTCGTTAGTATCAAGATCATCAGACAAATTACCTTATATGCCCCCACCTTAAGGTGGTTGAGATCATGTACCGATATCAAGTACGTTAAGGTAGAGAAAAAACACACAAGAGAACAATAGCTCATGCAAATCCCGTGCCCCCAAAAGTGACATCTACTTTTTGATCACCGAATGTTCCCACAAACATGCAATTTCCTGCAAGAAGAGAGGTTAGAAATCTTTCTCTAAGATAATAACCATATCACATGATAAAACAAATGCATAAACATAATCACATCAAGAGCCAAGGCTATAATACGGATTTAGAAACTAAGTATAATAATGGAGCTATACCACAAAGATCTCAAAACTGAGTGTAACCAATGTAAGACCCAAGATAAATAAAGTGCACAAAGTAGTTATATTGTTATGGTTTGTTAGAAAATATAAGACATCATCAAAATATCACATGGAGTGATTCTATTAGCCAAGTGTCAGATAATATATATCAACCCCATTATCATGTATGGACTACATCCATTTTTGCTTACTTGCTGAAGGGACATGTGGTCCATATCAATATATTTTGCTTTTCACCATCTGCCGGCTAGATAGAACCACTAGAGGAAGGTAAACAATAAATCAAGAGAGGAGAATCAAGTGCCTTAGGGTTGTCATGTAGGAAGGTGTCCCCAGGTCACCAACCACAATGCTATGCCCTTAAGACACAACACACATGAATGAAAATAGAGGAGAGGCAATATAGAAGAATGATGATACAAATAGAAGGGTCACAACAGAGGTGGTCTCCTGGTATCCTTGACCTTACAAGAGTATCAAGGGTCATCCAAGGAGGCCTAAAAAACACATAACACATCATGGGGGAAATGCAACACAGAGGTAAAGGGTTAGAAATACTTACCTGTGGGTACAACTAAACTAGAATTTGTGACTTGCGAGCATCTTAGAAAGATGCTCCATCAAATTTTGTGAAAATTTTGAGTGGTTCATGTTATATTGTTCTTTGTTCTTAGAATGTCCATTCGGTACTTGTTTCTCAAATCCTTGTAAATTTGAAATCTTTTGTTGCTTATGAGGAGGAGAACCACTTTTATTTCCTACTAATGATAACCGTCTTATTCTTTTCCGATCCTTCAATTTCTTATTTTGTTAAATCTATCTATCATAGGGAGAAGGACTATCTTGCATGATATCATTTTTTTCTTTTGTCATAATCTCTTGTTTTGGTTGTTCTAGTTGTCTTTCCAATGCATTTTGGTAAACTCTTAATCCTTGAAGCGATAATGAAGGAGGAACCTCAGCCTATATACCATTCCTTCATGGGTGAGGTGTGTTATCAAGCTTTTCCTTATCCACTTCTATCATACCCACTATTTCATCATAATCCAAATAGTCATCTTCTACTTCTATTATATTTTATCCATCATGTTATTATCGATATGCTTAGGAAATGGGTTAGTAAAGATCTGTAAGTTCTAATTCAAAGGAGCAATCGACTTATTTCCATTATCATTCACACCAAATACCTGTATAACATTCGAGTCAATGAGGTCTTGTATTTCATGTTTATAATGCATACACCATTCAATATCATGTCATTGTTGTCGATGAAAATGACAAAAAGCATTAGCATCAAAATAAGGTCCTTGTATTCTACTAGGATCCAACGGTTTAATTAGAGGAAGATTCAAGAGGTTTTTACTTACAACTTGATTCATGATAGAATGTAAGGATTCAGATATTAGAGTGAATTGTCTTTACTGTTGTCGATTCTGAAATGGTATCCTCTTTGGATTAGTGATAGAGGACACTTGTGAAAAGTTGTTTGAATTCAATCCATTAACCTTGATGAAACTCTTATTATTCCTTTTAAAATTGTTTTTTGGAGGTCCACCCGTGGATTGACTAAATTGAGCTGATGAGTTTTAGTTTTCATACTAACTAGATGAAAGTTGGTAATCACAGAGGGTTTTGCATAAATGTTGAAAAGAGTTATACTTTATCAAGAGAATCTTATCACAGGTTAGGTTGTAGAATTGTAATAAACACCTTTTGAACATCCTCATCTTCATCTAATATTGAATTTGTGCATACAGAGCTTGATAATGACTAATAAACTTAGTTAACTTCTCTTTCAGACCTTGCTTACAATGAACTAAACCAATCAAAGAAACTTGAGGTCCAATGTTTTCTTGAAAATGTTGTAAAAATTGATCAACTAGCTATGAAAAAGAGTGTATTGAATTTGGAGGTAAAGAGCAAAACCATTCTAAAGAAGTATCTTTAAGAGATCAAGAGAAAATTTTTGCTAACAAATCCTCTTCAAAGTAGAAGTCACTACACATAGCCGTGAATGCTGCCACATGAGTATTAGGATCACCTTTTCCACCATATTTTTCAAAGCGAGGAATTTCAAACTTCTCAGGCATAGGAGTTCTCAAGATTTAATAAGATAGAGGATTACGGGAATGATAAGTTGGTATATTAGGTTGTGAAGAATTTGTCAATCTTGTCACCTTTTGTTGTAAAGAAGTCATGCCTTGTAAGAGTTGGTTTATGAGGGCATCATTAGGAGATGCAGTTTGAGAATTTGAAGCCATGTGCGTGACACTTTGAGGGGATTGATTGTGAGTGGAAATGAAAGGTGGTTGAGAATAAGTGGGATGGAGAGGTGGTTGGGAATAATTATTCATGAAAGAGGTCACCTTAGTTACTAAGTTTTGATAGTTGAATCCCACAACTTTGTAATATTGTGAATTAGTGCAATTAGATACTCCAATACCACTGGTAGCAATACTATAAGCATTTGTATTAGTAATTAAAATATTTGATGTGAATGTAGACATTTGAGTGGTCAGTATAGGTGCTGATATTTGCGTATGAGATGGTGATGACATATTTTAAATAACATTTGCACATTCATTCACTGTGTTGGTTGTTTTAAATTCCCAACCTGATTCTCACAGCAAACCTATAAAATAGCCACTTATTAATGACAGATCTACCTTGAGAAATTGGCCAATGAATAGAATATTTAAGGGGAGGAGGCCTCTTCTCTATCCCCTTGTTCTTCATTTGCACTTTAGGCTCTGTGAAACCAAGGAGGGTATTTCCTATGTAGAATGGACTTATCTCTAATTCTTTGGCTATTTCCTTTAACTGATGTCTTCCTTTCTTGAGGATAATAGTGTTCTACTCAGAAGGGATGGGGTTTTCCAAAGATATTATATTGTCAACTTTGTTTATATCACAGATATGTTCCTTCTAAGCTGCTTGAAAGAATGTATGATAAAGTAAAGATTGAGTAGATTCTTTAAGCTCTTATCTTATTCTTTGTAGAGGAACATGCAAGACTTAACTTAATCAAAATAAATATCCTAAAAGCCTATTGCTGAAAAGGAAAATATTTGGATTGAAAACATTTTGAGGATAACTAGAGGGGTGCAAGTTCAGTATTGTATCCATGAAAAAAATCAATACCTATCCAAGGGCCAAGGAGTCAAAAAGGTTAAAATGATAAAACTTAAACAAAGAGTGATGCTATAAACCTCAGTTCATTGTAAAGATACAACAATGCTATACATTGAAAATATATTTACTAGCCTTGAAATCAACCATACTTAATTATCCCTACATACCCGAATCACATTTGATATTTTCTAATAGAAATTTTTACATTACTCCTGTAGTAAAAAGCCATAAGAGAAATATGCCAGCACAGGAAAGACTGTGTCAATGAATAAAGATGATGTTTAACCAAATATATATTCATAATGTGAGACTGCATACATGAAGTAGGAGACAATGTATTCCAAAACTGAACAAAATTTGTAAAACAAACTATTCAGTAACTTGCATCATAGCTTTCATATATTTTTATCAAGAAACCAGAAGAGACCCAAATTAAAAACCTGAAAATAGACAACTAATTCTATATTAGAAAACAAACTTATTTACAACTCCGCCCTGACTAGATTGATCCCTATTTCAGACTTAGTCTAGAAATATGACCTCGAACCAATTCTTTTTCATAAGCCCTGAATTCCCTTTTATAGAGGTATGGGAGCAAAAAGCTTCAGGCTTATGACAAAAGAAGTTACAACTTTTTTCTAACCAACAAATGTAGCTAAAGAGGCTGGTGCAAGCACTTCACAACTATATGCTTTATTTCATGGTACATGCTAAAGTGCATGCTTTCCACAAATGTGTCCTCTCAATTTTAGAGGGAAACAGGCAATGAAGTTTGATAGGGATTCATTTGTTTTGATGTTGTGGAGGCCCTTATCCCCATCCTAAGCCACTTACTAGTTAAATAAGGGAATTCGTTGTCCAGTTCATCCTCCTCAATTGAGAACAACTACAAATGTCAATATCAGAAGAAAACCCCATCAACTGGAGTTCTTCACTTTATGCCCATTGTCACTTGTAGGGATGTGATTCATCTTTCATAATTGAGTGGTTACCAACAAGCCCAACTAGATAGAGACCAGATAAAATCACATCAGACCGGGTATGGACATACCATCTACCCAGTGAGAGCAGCAACAACAGCGACAAAATAGGAGTACTCTATCCTTATATGCTACATCCAGAGAGGAAACATCCCTACAACTAGAGATAATGCTTTGTTAGAAAAAGTAGAAGAGGGATGAAGGTAGGAGAAAACATGAGTTTCCTCCACACCTGATACTAATCTACCTAATCATAGTCATAACGAATGGCTTGAGTATGGAGATTAAAATCAAGGATCCCAATCTAGATGAAGAGCAAGGAAGAAGAAATGCTCGTAGAAATTTGCATAGTGTTGCTATTGACCCCTAATCTTCCTTGCACCACCTATTCTAGAAGAAATAATTCCAAGGCCTTTCTAATTCTGTAAGGAAAGATCAAGAGCCATGAGAAGAAGGAATAAAATTCTAAAGAATAGGGGAGTAAATAGAACACATAGGAGCAGGGGAAAGCCATACTAACAGAATATCCTTAAACAATATGAATTGCAACATCAATGCTTGCCCTTTTATAGAAATTCAGGGACGTAAGCATACATCTACACATCTGTGGTGTATTAATTTTCTAGTCACCTCAAAACATTCCTACCTTAAATGGAAATCTCCTAAAGATTACCATGAGCAAACAAAAAGGTTAGATTTCATAATTTTATGTAACTGCAAATATCACTTCTCGCATTGAATTTTTCCAGATCAGGTGTCTTGGTTCTCCCAATTATGCATTGTCATCACATCATATTTCATAACACAACAGGTGAAATATTAATCATGGTAGAGGCATAGATTTCCAAAGGTTGAGCTTGCATAAACCAAATAATTATGTTATCAAATTTCTCAGGAGTGACAGTGATGGAGACCCTTCACACACCTGAGTAGTTAATGCTTTGTAATGAAGCCTAGTTAGATTTTGCACATATAAATTCTTCTATTATAACTTTGAATCTAGGCTGTTGATCTTGATCTCAGCTGGCACAACTTAACGGTGTTGATTTGATGGCATTCCAGGTTAGACCTTATTGCTTGCTTCTTTCATGATATCCTTCCATCTAGCCAGCCTTTCCCAGTCATGATCTCAAGGAGAAGTCCTTCTTGCAGTGTAGTTAAGACAGCCCCTGCCATTCTGCATATGAGGGATATGGTCATAGACAAGATCTCAGAGGAATAGTAGATAGCCATCAGATCTTGATCTTCTTGTACTCGATGGGAGAATTTCTTGAAAAAGTGGTCATGTTTCATGCCACATCAGGTCCTTGTCATTAATGTAGCAATCCCATCACTCAGAAAGCCATGCGACTAGATTTTGTCAATCTACGGTCGCTGAGCAAGCGCTTTTATGGATCATGGCAGAATGTTAGAATTAAAGAAAAATCACTTTGTAGATCCTAGGAGCCACCTCCCTGCCATCTTGGATGGTCCTTGAATAGTTGTCACCCTTTCTACATTTCCACCAAGGTCACTCATCTTTGTATCTCTTCGCGGGCAGATTGGCTGAAACGAATCCACTAGCGCCACTTGCCAAAGCTTGGTTAGTAGGACTAGACCATGACACGTGTATCATTTTTGTTGTCTTTAGAAGGGTGGCCAATTGGGTTGGTTCTCCATTTTAAAACAAAGTTATTTATAGGTGCGGGTTATAGATGGTAATGACTTGACGAGGGGCCAGTAAACAACGTTACAGGAAGGCATAAAGGAAAACTTAAAAGGATGGTAACAGGAAATAAGTAGTCATTGAAGAATTAGATTGAATACGGCCATTTGTATGACTTCATACCATGAGGGTTTAGAGTTTTATCAATTTTGGTTTACTTAGAGCATTTTCTAATAGGGGAAACCCTAGTTTTGGAAACCTAATGATCCAGTGACACAGAGCTTAGGAACAAAATTTACCAAAAGTATGAAAATTTTATATGGTTCCATTAGTGGCTCTAGTTGGGGACACCTATTCTATTATGAATAGAGCAAGATCACATAAGAACTTTGGAGGAGCAGACCACACACATAATGACCCTAGGTCGTTATGTAAAGAAAAAGCCCAGCCTACCTCTGTCAAACATTTTGTTCTCCAATGACTATGAAATTGCTTTGAAAATTTTCATTGAAATTCAACCTGCTTCTGACAAAGACATTTGGATAACATGTTGGGTAGTTATTTTCATTTTCTCCATGATTTTCCCCACCGTTCTGAATTATAGACAGATGATATATATTGCCATCAAAAAGAGATTCAACACATGGTTCAATTGTTTCTAATCCTATGAAAATATTTTCATCTTCTAATTTCTATTTTTTGCATAGATCTGAAAAATAAAAGCAATCATAATCCATTGTACAGTTGGTAGTAGGGGAATTCTTGATTTCTCCTAAATCGATGTCAAATCTGAAACAATCATATTCTATTTCCTTGTAGAAGTTTGACACTTATTTTTGTTTTCTACCTTCTGAATTGGTTTTTCATCTTGAAAATGAATATAGGATAGGGAAACATCATCAGGTTGAAAATTTAGGTCCTGATCTATCATCTCAGTTCTCATCATCATGTATTCTTCTGCATGTTGAACCAATGTTGCTTTATCAATTTCCTCATGATGTTTTTCAAAGAGTAGATTTACTATGCATTTATAAGGCTCTACATTTTTTTCTTACTGATAAATTCATAGGTTCCTCATAGAGTGGGTTGTCTCTTATATGCATTCTATCTACACAATCTCCAATATCGCTGCTCTAATCTCCTATATCATTATCTGATTCAAAACTCTTATTATTTTGAAATGAGCATTCTGATAATTGCCCACTATTTTCTATATGATTAACAAGGACCAATCCCTCCTAATACTTAGACTCAAAGCAAGCTACTTCCCTAGGAGATTTTGATGAAAAATAGGTTTCCTCACAAAGATGGGAAATATTTTCACATTATGTCATTCTTTCATAAGTCAAAGGAATTTCTTCAACTAATATGTCCATTATCTCATAAGCTATTTTGCAAGGCTCTGGGGATTTCCTTTTATTCTAGTACTGGGGGGAACAATGAGCAACAGGGGTATAGAAACTTAGAACTCCTTTGTTTTGATCACAGTCCCTATCCTTTTTAGTATATTGAGTGCTATATATTGTTTTCTTTGGCATGGGCTTGTCATAATAGCCCTTTTTATTTTCCCTTTGGTAAATGGGAGAACAAATGGATTCATTATCCCCCCAATACCTATTCTCTATAAACTCACAACCTTTTATCTTTGAATGCTCCACATTATTTTCTATTTTTATGTCTAAGGAGTATGCCTTCCTCATAGTAGTAGGGTTCTTATCTCTTAGTAGATGATTGTCCTCTTCATTGAATACACCTAAATATATGATCAAACACATAGCCTCATTAGGTCTGACATTTTTAGGAATTTCCCTTACTATTTTGGCAAATCTTAAATGGAAAGGTGGGACTGATTCGTTATCTTCTTTTTCAATATGCATGAGCTTTTTAATCAACATACCTATATCTATCCTTTCCTCAAACTGTTCCATGAAAGCAAACCTCAAATCTTGCTAAGAAAAGATAGACTGATTAGGCAAATATGAAAACCATTCTCTAACTTCCCCTTTAAAAGTTTGAACAAAAAACTTTATGACCACATCTTCATGATTTATTTCATAATCTCCCATTAAATCATAGAATTATTGTAAATGGATGCTAGCTATTTTGGATCTATCATTACTAAACTTGGTTATCTGGCTCCTAACTTCATCTGGTATATGATTTGGAAATCCACAAATACTTTTCAAATTAATAGCCCTATATCTTTCCATGACAAATCTACTTTAACAAAAGGAGTGTGGTTGATATTCATATATGTTTAAACTTTTGAAGAAACTTTGGTAAAATACCTAAAAACAATTTTTTGTTTTTGGTACATGTTATGTTTTGATTTTCAAGAAAAATCAATAACACTAGACTGCATTACCAGATCCTTTCTCATAGAGTCACCACCTCTACTTTATAGAGGAATATTTTGTTTTTTCTTCATAATCAACCTTTGAATCCTATTTCACAGTACAATTATATGGAACACTCTAATGCATAAAACCTTGTGTAACAGTCCTGTATCTATCTCAAAATATGGTAGAGTCACCACCCCTTTAGGAAAAATAATGAACACAAATTTTATGCAAACTCTAAAAACACATTGATAATCTATTGTATTTAATATTTAGAACTTCATACAACATCCCCAGTAGAGTCACCAATCTATTGGTTGTTTTAAATTCCCACCCTGATTCTCACAGCAAACCTATAAAATAGTCACTTATTAATGATGCATCTGCCTTGAGGGATTGGCAATCGAATAGGAGATTTAAGGGGAGGAGGCCTTTTCTTAGTCCCCTTGTTCTTCCTCTACACTTGAGGCTCTATGAAACCAGGGAGGGCATTTCCTATATAGAATGGACTTATCTCTAATTCTTTGGCTATTTCTTTTAACTGATATCTTCCTTTCTTGGGGATAATAGTGTTCTACTCAAAAGGGATGGGGTTTTCCAGAGATATTAGATTGTCAACTTTGTTTATATCACAGATATGTTCCTTGTAATATGCTTCAACGAATGTATGATAAAGTAAATAATCTCATGCAAGACTTAACTTAATCAAAATAAATATCCTAAAAGCCTATTGCTAGAAAGGAAAATATTTGGATTGAAAATATTTTGAGGATAACTACAGGGGTGCAAGTTCAGTATTGTATCCATCAAACAAATCAGTGCCTATCCAAGGACCAAGGAGTCAAAAAGGTTAAAATGATAAAACTTAAACAAACAGTGATGCTAGAAACCTTAGTTTATTGTAAAGATACAACAATGCCATACACTAAAAATATTTTTACTAGCCTTCAAATCAACCATACTTAATTATCCCTGCATACCCGAATCACATTTGATATTTTCTAATAGCAATTTTTACATTACTCCTTGAGTAAAAAGCCATAAGAGAAATATGCCAGCACAGGAAAGACTGTGTCGAAGAATAAATATGATGTTTAACCAAATATATATTCATAATGTGAGACTACATAGATGAAGTAGGAGACAGTGTATTTTAAAACTCAACAAAATTTGTAAAACAAACTGTTCAGTAACTTGCATCATAGCTTTCATATATTTTTATCGAGAAACCAGAAGAGACTCAAATTGAAAACTTGAAAATAGACAACTAATTTTATAGTAGAAAACAAACTTATTTATAACTCCTCCCTGACAAGATTGATCCCTATTCCAGACTCAATCTAGAAATATGAACTTGATCCAATGCTTTTTCATAAATCCTGAATTCCCTTTTATAGAGGTAAGGGAGAAACAAGCTTCAAACTTATGACAAAAGAAGTTACAACTTTTTTCTAACCAATAGATGTAGCTGAAGAGGCTGGTGCAACCACTTCACAATTGTATGCTTTACTTTCATGGTACATGCTGAAGTGTGCACTTTCCACAAATGTGTCCTCTTAATTTTAGAGAGAAACAGGCAGTGAAGTTTGATGGGGATTCATTTGTTTTGATGTTGTGGAGGCCCTTATCCCCATCCTATGCCACTTACTAGTTAAATAAGGGCATTCATTGTCCAATTCATCCTCCTCAATTGAGAAAGACTGCAAGCATCAATATTAGAAGAAAACCCCATCAACTAGAGTTCTTCGCTTTATGCCTATTCTCACTTGCAGGGATGTGATTCATATTTCATAATTGAGTGGTTACCAACCAGCTCAACCAAACAGAGACCAGATGAAATCACATCAGACCAAGTATGGACATACCATCCACCTGGTGAGAGCAGCAACGACAATGACAAAATAGGAGCACTCTATCCTTATATGCTACATCTAGAGCGGAAACATCCCTACAACTAGAGATAATGTTTTATTAGGAAAAGTAGAAGAGGGATGAAGGTAGTGTTGATGATGATGTTAGTCATAAACAAACATAGAATAAAAGTTACACAACAACCTTTACTCATCTTGAAAGATATGATGAATTCAAAGAATACATGATCCCAAGTCTCCGTTGATTAGTTCTTAATCTACTGACATTACTCAGTGGTTGATGTGTGTTGCTGTTAATAATTCAGGGGTCTTACGTTCTTTAGTAATTTCTGCAAAGTTCTTCAATATTTCTCCAAATATCTTGTTCTGTATGTCTACCTTGCATAAATCATCCAACAATTCTACCTCTGCACTATGAATTCACTCAAATAATGTGCCTACAGGTTGATATTTGCATGATTTCCACTATTATTTATAATTCTTTGCATGATATTTTCAACATTACATGCTTCTGCTCAGAATATGCTAAGGATTTTTAGTTATTTACGGGATGTCAACATATTCCTCTGTTCTGCTTTATTATTTATCATGATTTGCAGTTATGGAAGTGAATTTATGAAATTAAAATGAGAAAAGGGTCAAAGAATGAGATTCCCAAAACTACTTGACTTAGATCACCGATCCACATACATACTCCCATACATGCAATGAAGAGAAGAAAACTAGAATCATACTTCACCAGGACATTCAACAAATCCGCATGACCCAGTGCAAATCTTCAAAGGAAAAGTTGACAACATGTAGTAAAATGAAAATGCTTCTATTTGAACACAGCATTCACCAGTACATATCTAGAAATCAACTTGAAGATTACGTAAAGTTTACAATCAGGATGTAATCTGAAGCTTCATCTCCATTCAGTATGCTCCAGAACAGGTATATTTATAGTGATCTGAAGAAAGAACCTTGATGTTTCAACAATTCGATCCTCATTAGTCTTAGCAATTCGACCTCCTGTATTAAAATTAGCTTGGTCTAATTTTTAAATAAGTGACCTCCCCTATCAATTTGTGTATATCTTTATGACAAGTTCTGGCCCTTATATAGTACCAAAGCCAAAAAATAGTTACATTGATCCAATGATCAAGATCCTCTCAAAACAACTAATGGTCGAGATGAATAGCACGTACCCTGCTAGGTTGGCTAATGTACAGCTGGCATAGAATATTCTAGCATCTTTGATCTGGTCCACTTTTATCTGGCGCACAATGCACTTGACAATATCCTCTTCATCATTCAAGGTCAGGTTGCCTCTGTACGCAACTGAGCAATTTCTAGCTATTCCTTATGTTGTTCTTCTTCATCATCAGGATCATGATCATCTTGGTGAATATCATCCTGGAATAGAGAGACAAGAAATTAGTACCATCATCGTTTAAAATCAGCAGGAAGATAAAATTTACTTTAAAATTAGGTTGAATGTGCAAACATAGGTAATATCGGGTCATGAATTCATGAAAAATGTGCATTAAATGCATATACAAGGCTTAAAATAATCGAGTCAACCATCGTTGACCAATATCATGCTATCAGGCTCCAAAAAATAACTTTAAAATCCATAAATTTGCTTTCCCACCCATTTCCTTGCATATCAGGTGCTAAATTCTCACACATATGCCCTTTTGTACATATCAAGTTCTATATCGTGCACATACAAATGGTCAAATGTACAAGGGATTAGCCACTTCTAAATTTCCTTTCAAATCCATGCCTTGTACATTTATTGGCTTGTATAGCGGGTGATGAATCTACATATACAAGCACTAGAAATATACAAGAATTTTCTTGTATTTAACTTCCACTTGGCGTCCGGTGCTTGTATGTATATTTCGCCAATGTATGTCTAAACATACAAGCCAGACACATTCAATGATTTAATTGCCTTTTATATGATTTTAGTTTTGCTACATGTATAAGTTCAATGCATATCACAATATATGTATAAACATACAATCGCGAAACATACAACGAACTTTCACTATTTAATAACAATTTCAATTCTGGCTTTGTATATTATGTATTGTATGTTTTGAACCCTACATACAAGGCACTAGATATACAAGCATTTAATCTCATTTAATAACCATTTCGGATCCGCCATTTGTATCCAATGTATATAACAATGTATGTTCCACCACATGCAATGAACTAACTCTTCACAAACCTTTCGTTTTCAGCTTGCATATATGTAAATGTATGTATATCGTAACGCATATACAACGCAAGACATATGCAATGATTTAACTCTCTTTAATAAATCTTCAGGTCCTCCACTTGTATATGATGTAATGTGTATCAACATTGTATATAAGAACATACAAACTGAAAATATACCCTGATTTTACCATATTTCATAAACCTTTTGATTCCGACTTGTATATGGGTAATGTATCTTAGCTTGTATGTCACAAATATATAAATCATGAAAACATACAACAGTTTCTCCATCTTTAATAAACTTTTCGGGTCCGCTTGATGCAGATTATCAATATGCGAGATATTAACAAACATGACCCTCCTCATCGAATGGGATATGATGGTGACGTCACTGTCATGTTATACTCTTCGTAGCATGGGGATGAGCTGATGTCAGCATCATATTAGTGCTAGGGTGATATTTGTAATATGAGGTGATATTTTAAAATGTGACCCCCCCAGGAAAATTAGGTTGACCAAAACTTTGAGCTGCCATAACTTTCTCATTTGGTCAAATTTTAGGGTGATGTAAAAGGCAAACTTGTATGGAATTTCATCCTCTTTCACATGGTAAGCCTTTTGAGGATAGATTCAGAATTTAGAATTTGGCTCAGATTTCAAGATCACAAATATACCTGACAATATGCCTATGCATACTGACTGATATTGTTTTTACCATTACTGCCCATAGCACAAAAGCAAGGGAACAAGACAACAAAGTTGGGTCCCTGTTTTGCTAATGCAAAATGGGGCATGTTGTGTAACCACACAACAACTTGCCACCAAAGAACACAAAAAAAATTTAAATAATTCAAAAGGTGAGGATAAGTTAAAAGATAATGTTCCAACCCTTATTAAGCATGATCATCCTAATCCTTTCTAAATGGTATCATGTTTATCAATATAACAATGAATTGATAAGGGATCAAGTGTGTGCACGTGATTCATATACTCATCTTGAAAGTGAGTTGAATAAATTAGTGACTAGTGTTAAGCTACATAGTTTGGTTCATCCCTCATAGCCAACCAGATAGAGCCTTGCTGCCAGTAGGTGTCTATAGCCCCGGCAAGGTTATCGTTGCAATTCTCCCAAGTAGAGCCCCACTGCCAGTAAGCGTCTATAGCCCCGGTAGAGTTACTTGGATGACTTAATCTATATTTCAGTAAATCCATTTTATTATTTTATTTTCATATTTTGAATTTAATTCATATGATATAACAGTTTTAGCTTTATGATGGAAGGAGTGGTCACTTGCTGGAATTAAGTTGAGAATTGCAATGGTAGCAAGGGCAACCTTTAGATTTTTCACTTAACACCTACACTGATATGTTCAACAAACCCAAGGCTGTTAGGTGTGTCATTGTGAGGACCTCCTTGACTCAAGAAAAGTAGTACTAATGAATATGATACCACAGACCTGATTAAGAGTACCTATACTGACATGAGTTACAACCTATATAAAAACTTATATCCAACTTTTGAATTCTAACAATTTCTACAGTGTTCTTAAGTAACAAGGTGCACCAATTTTGCCGAACCAAAACAAAGGCTCAACAATGCAAAACAAAAACAAACACACAAAGCAAACAAAACAAGAAAGCAAAACAAGCAGACTGTACAAACAACTAACCTACAAAACTATATACACACCATTACTAGGCAAACAAAAACCAAAAAAAATGACGCAAAGACACCTGTATTTGCATATTTCTTTTGATTGTGCAGGAGCATTAGGGTATCATTTATGGTTCTCAACCTAGCAAATTTATCTTTATATTCTGAAAAATATTCTAATATTCAGAATTCACTGTATTTCGTAGAATAACTCTTGATGATCAGCAACTGAGGAAGCTCATCATGTTCATGACTAATCCATATGCATGTTTTATCTCTCAAATCTCCATAATCAAAATAATAATCAACATCATTTATTGTGGAAAGGAAAAATACAACCTGGTGTATCTCTGGTTCTGTTGTTGGACATGCTTGTTTGATGACAACTGATCCTCCATTTAACTCTATATTTTCATTGCTTGGCTGACTGTCTGGTCTCACTTCAAATTGAAGGATGTATGACTCTTGATGTATTAATTCTTCATCTTTATCCATATTTGTTCCTTCATTTTGGATGTATGGTTTATCCTCAAGTTTAGGAAACTTCTCAATATTTTCTTTAATTATTTCATTTTCAAAATAATGTTGGATTGGCATCTAATCATGCACAACAACTCCAAAGCTTTCTGCATCTTCAATTTTTATGAATTGTTTATCAAATAACTCACATTTATCATCAAGTAGAGTGCCTGGTTCCATTAACCTGCAGCAATCTTGCATTTGATCATTCAACTTAAAGAAGTCAGCTAATAAATTAGCATTTATTTCCTTTTCTATGACTCCATTAGTTGCTATCATAGGAACTTCATCAGTAGTAGTGCATTTAAATTCCTCCATTTGTCTACATTTCTCTTTACCATAAAATGACTCCAGGAAAGATGTTTCAGTATCCTTATCAAAAATATTAGCATCAGAATCAAAGACTTTACCCTGACAAGTGGTTTCTTCACTACGATTTTCAAAAGATTCATACCTACACTTTGCCTCATCCATATCAAAGAGTAGAGAACTCCAATTCTCACCATAAAATAACTCAAGGAAAGATGTTTCCTCTTCTTTACCTTCTAGAACTGATTCAACTATTGTATCTTCTAAACAACTCATGATTACATGTGTTGCATCTTCTTGCTGTTCCAGAATTTGAGTCTTCTCCAACATGACCAAGCAAGCTTCACAATCCCTTTCTGAATGCTCTTCGTCATGTAATCTACACTAACTTTCAATCAGGACATCATCAGTAGATAAACCTAATACTTGACTACACTGTATATTTCTGGATAGGTATAATTCAAAAGCTTTAACGCAGTCCACTTCAGTGTCTAGACAACTAATAAATTCTGGTACTACATATGCTTTTTGCTTCAGAATTTCTTCATTTTCCTGCCAGACTTCAGCCCTGAACACATCCAGGAAAAATATTATTCCTTTCAAATATAGATACAACCTTATAAGAAAAGTTAGACAATTAATTTCACTATGCTCCATAGTTTGGTGTATCCTACAGCAAGTAGATAAACCAAAGTCAGGTAAACATTGAGGATAAAGCTGCCTATTCAAAGCTTCCTGAAATAAAAGAATGTTAATTTGACAATTTCCTTCATATGCATCTATCAAAATGAGACTCTATTTTTAATTTTTTTTAGGATTTTGAAATTTTAATGAGATCTATCATATCTCAGAATAAAACTTGAAAGCTCAAAAAATCAAATGGATCTTTGAAGCTTTAAGCTGAATCTTTACAAAGATATAGTCAAAACCTCTCAGATAAGAGATATTTGCAGACATTTAACTCAAATGAAGAAATATTTATGCAACATTTGCAAAAATCCACAAGTTCCTTTTTCAGCCCTCCTTCTAGTGTCAATTTAATGTTGATGATGATTTTAGTCATAAATAAACATAGAATAAAAGTTACACAACAACCTTTACTCATCTTGAAAGATACGATGAATTTAAAGAATACATGATCCCAAGTCTCCATTGATTAGTTCTTAATCTACTGACGTTACTCAGTTGTTGATGTGTGTTGCTGTTAATCATTCAGGGGTCTTACGTTCTTCAGTAATTTCTGCAAAGTTCTTCAATATTTCCCCAAATATCCTATTTTGTATGTCTGCCCTGCATAAATCATCCAACAATTCTACCTCTGCACTATGAATTCACTCAAATAATGTGCCTACAGGTTGATATTTGCATGATTTCCACCATTATTTATAATTCTTTGCATGATATTTTCAACATTACATGCTTCTGCTCATAATATGCTAGGGATTTTCAGTTATTTACGGGATGTCAACATATTCCTCTATTTTGCTTTATTATTTATCATGATTTGTAGTTATGGAAGTGAATTTATGAAATTAAAATGAGAAAATGGTCAAAGAATGAGATTCCCAAAACTACTTGACTTAGATCACTGATCCACATACATACTCCCATACATGCAATGAAGAGAAGAAAACTAGAATCATACTTCACTAGGACATTCAACAAATCTGCATGACCCAGTGCAAATCTTCAAAGGAAAAGTTGACAACAACATGTAGTAAAATTAAAACGCTTCTATTTGAACACAGCATTCACTAGTACATATCCAAAAATCAACTTGAAGATTACGTAAAGTTTACAATCAGGATGTAATCTGAAGCTTCATCTCCATTCAGTATGCTCCAGAACAGGTATATTTACAGTGATCTGAAGAAAGAACCTTGATGTTTCAACAATTTGATCCTCATTAGTCTCAACAATTCAACCTCCTATATTAAAACTGGCTTGGTCTGATTTTTGAATAAGTGACCTCCCCTATCTATATGTGTATATCTTTATGACAAGTTCTAGCCCTTATATAGGATAAAAGCTAGAAAAAAGTTACATTGATCCAATGATCAAGATCCTCTCAAAACAACTAATGGTCCAGATGAACAACACGTGCCTTTTTAGGTTGGCTAATGTACAGCTGGCATAGAATATTCCAGCATCTTTGATCCAGTCCACTTTCATCTGCACACAATGCACTTGACAATATCCTCTTCATCACTTAGGGTCAGGTTGCCTCTGTACGCAACTCAGCAATTTCTAGCTATTCCTCATGTTCTTCTTCTTCATCATCTTGGTGAATATCATCCTGGAACAGAGAGACAAGAAATCAGTACCATCATCATTTAAAACCAGCGAGAAGATAAAATTTACTTTCAAATCAGTCTAAATGTGCAAACATAGGTAATATCAGGTCATGAATTCATGAAAAATGTGCATTAAATGCATATACAAGGCTTAAAATAATCAGGTCAACCATCGTTGACCAATATCATGCTATTGGGCTCCAAAAAATAACTTTAAAATCCATAAATTTGCTTTCCTGCCCATTTCCTTGCATATCATGTGCTAAATTCTCACACATATACCCTTTTGTACATATCGGGTTCTATATCGTGCACATACAAATGGTCAAATGTACAAGGGATTAGCCACTTTTAAATTTCCTTTCAAATCTGTGCCTTGTACATTTATTGGCTTGTATATCGGGTGATGAATCTGCATATACAAGCACTAGAAATATACAAGAATTTTCCTGTATTTAACTTCCACTTGGCATCCGGCGCTTGTATGTATATTTTAGAAATGTATGTCTGAACATACAAGCTGGACACATTCAATGATTTAATCGCCTTTTATATGATTTCAGTTCTGCTGCATGTATAAGTTCAATGCATATTGCAATGTATGTATAAACATACAATCGTGAAACATACAACGAACTTTTGATATTTAATAACCATTTCAATTCTGGCTTTGTATATTATGTATTGTATGTTTCGAACCCTACATACAAGGCACCAGATATACAAGCATTTAATCTCATTTAATAACCATTTTGGATCTGCCATTTGTATCCAATGTATATAACAATGTATGTTCTGCCACATGCAATGAACTAACTCCACTTCACAAACCTTTCGCGTCCGGCCTGCATATATGTAAATGTATGTATGCCGTAATGCATATACAATGCAAGACATATGCAATGATTTAATCCTCTTTAATAAATCTTTGGGTCTGCCACTTGTATATGATGTAATGTGTATCGACATTGTATATTAGAACATACAAACTGAAAATATACCCTGATTTTACCATATTTCATAAACCTTTTGATTCTGACTTGTATATGGGTAATGTATCTTAGCTTGTATGTCACAAATATACAAAGCACGACAACATACAATAGTTTCTCCATCTTTAATAAAATTTTCGGGTCCACTTGATGCAGATTATCAATATGCGGGATATTAACAAACATGACCCTCGTCATCGAATGGGATATGATGGTGACATCACTGTCATGTTATACTCTTCGTAGCATGGGGATGAGCTGATGTCAGCATCATATTAGCGCTAGGGTGATATTTGTAATATGAGGTGATATTTTAAAATGTGACCCCCCCAGGAAAATCAGGTTGACTAGAACTTTGACCTGCCATAACTTTCTCATGTGGTCGAATCTTAGGGTGATGTAAAAGGCAAACTTGCATGGAATTTCATCCTCTTTCACTTGGTAAGCCTTTTGAGGATAGATTCAAACTTTGGAATTTGGCTCTGATTTCAAGATCACAAATATACTTGACATTATGCCTATGCATACTGACTGATATTGTTTTTACCATTACCACCTAGAGCACAAAAGCAAGGGAACAAGCCAGCAAAGTTGGGTCCCTGTTTTGCTAATGCAAAATGGGGCGTGTTGTGTAACCACACAACAGGTAGGAGAAACCATGAGTCTCCTCCATACCTGATACTAATCTACCTAATCATAGTCATAAGGAATGGTTGGAACATGGAGATTAAAATCAAGGATTCCAATTTGGATGAAGAACAAGGAAGAAGAAATGCCCGTAGAAATTTGCACAGTGTTGTTGTTTCCCCCTAATCTTCCCTACACCACCTATTCCAAAAGAGATAATTCCAAGGTCTTTCTAATTCTGTAAGGACAGATCAAGATTCATGAGAACAAGGAAGAAAATCCTAAAGAACAGGGGAGCAAATAGAACACATAGGAGCAGGGGAAAGCCATACTGTCAAAATGTCCTTAAATAATATGAATTGCAACATCAACGCTTGCCCTTTTATAGAAATTCAGGGACATAAGCATACATCTGCATATCTATGGTGTATTAAATATTATGAATGAAGTTTTGAAATATAATTTATTAAATATTATTATTTCCTAAAGTCACCTTAAACATTATGAAATCATTATTAAAAAAGTATAAAACATTATACCATTAAATATGTTTGAAAATATAATATATTTTATTTTATTTTTTAAAATCACTTAATATTTAAAGATAAATAATTACAAAATTAATTATTTCATTTTTTAAAATCACTTAGTATTTATGACATTATTAAACTTTAATTTTTGTCATATTTAACAAAATATTATTTATAAAGATGTCTATTTCATTGGTAGATAATATTTAAAAGTCACTGTTATTTTTTAATTTAAAGATTAAAGAATATTTGACCTCTAAATCAACACTCACCGACTATTTAAACTTCACCAATAAAATGCATGCTTAAATATAACAATTGCACAGTGTTGTTGTTTCCCCCTAATCTTCCCTACACCACCTATTCCAAAAGAGATAATTCCAAGGTCTTTCTAATTCTGTAAGGACAGATCAAGATTCATGAGAACAAGGAAGAAAATCCTAAAGAATAGGGGAGCAAATAGAACACATAGGAGCAGGGGAAAGCCATACTGTCAAAATGTCCTTAAATAATATGAATTGCAACATCAACGCTTGCCCTTTTATAGAAATTCAGGGACATAAGCATACATCTACATATCTATGCTGTATTAATTTTCTAGTGGCCTCAAAAAATTGTTGCCTTAAATGGAAATATGCTAAAGATTACCATGAGCGAACATAAAGGTTAGATTTCATAATTCCTCGTAACTATAAATATCACTTCTCGCATTGAATTTTACTAGATCAGGTGTCTTGGTTTTCTCAATTATGCATTGTCATCACATTAGATTTCATCACAGAGCAGGTGAAATGTCAATCATGGTAGAGGCACAGATTTCCAAAGGTTGATCTTGCATAAGCCAAACAATTCCATTATCAAATTTCTTAAGAGCGACAGCGATGGAGACCCTACACACGCCTAAGTAGTTAATGATTTGTAATGAAGCCCAATCAGATTTAGCGCCAACAAATTCTTCTGTTATAACTTTGAATATGGGCCATTGATCTCAATCTCAGCTAGGGCAAATTGACGATGCTAATTTGATTTCATTCCAGGTCCAACATTATTGCTTGCTTCTTTCAATGATATCCTACCATTTGGCCAGCCTTTCCCAGTCATGATCCTGAGGAGAAGTCCTTCTTGTAGTGCAGTTAAGACAACACCCACCATTCCACGTATGAGGGATATGGTCAGAGAGAAGATCTCGGTAGAATAATAGATAGCCATTGGATCTTGATCTTCTTGTACATGATGGGAGCATTTCTCAAAAAAGTGGTCACATTTCATGCCACGTCATGTCCTTGTCATTAATACATCAATCCCATCACTCAAAAAGCCATGCATCTAGATTCTGTCAATCCACAGTCATTCAGCAGGCCCTTTTGTGGATCATGGCAGAATGTCAAAATTAAAGAAAAACTACTTTGTAATGCCTGGGACCCACCTCCCTGCCATCCTAGACGGTTCTTGACCAGCTGTCACCCTTTCCACATTTCCACCAAGGTCAGTCATCTTTGTATCTCTTCGCGGGCGGATTGGCGGAAACGAATTTGCTAGCACCACCTACCAAAACTTGGTTAGTAGGACTAGACCTTGACATGTGTATTATTTCTGCTACCTTTAGAAGGGTGGCCAATTGGGTTAGTTCTCCATTTTAAAACAAAGTTGTTTCTAGGTGCAGGTTATAGATGGCAACGACTTGGAGAGCGACCAGTAAACAACATTGTAGGAAGGCATAAAGGAAAACTTAAAAGGATGGTAACAAGAAATAAGTAGTCACAGAAGAATTAGATCAAATATGGTCGTTTGTATGACTTCATATCATGAGGGTTTAGGGTTTTAGCAATTTTGGTTTACTTAGAGCATTTTCTAATAGGGGAAACCCTAGTTTTGGAAACTTGATGATCCAGTGACATAGAGCTTAGGAACAAAATTTGCCAAAAGCATGAAAATTTTATATGGTTCCATCACACTGGCATAACATTATTATGTACTATATGCGCTAAACCTTGAATTAAATTAACACCATCTTGTCCTTCTTTTATCAACTCTTTTATGTTATGTATCACAAGTATAGCTTCTTCCAATATCCTTTCATTTTCCATAAATGCTTCAAAATCAGCTAGCTCTTTATCAAGTTTGTTGAATTTCTCATTAGGTACATGTGTTACCACCTCAATAGTGTCCTCAACATCATGAAATATTTGATCTTCCATTGTATAATATCTTGCAAAATTTGTGTCTCTCCTTTTGTAAAGAAGGTGTTCAATGGATTTTCAGAGGTAGGAATACCATTTGTTTTAGGAGCACTAGATCCCATTAGTCTAATACTTCTTAAAGGGATATTTGTATTAGGGTAGTGGGTTATAAGACTCATGTAAAAGCATACAGCACTCAATGCACAAACTAATGGAACAAACCCTAGGAACAAGATATGTTTAAGGTCCAAAATCCTTGATTTTTCACCCTTTTCATAAATTTTCAATGCAAATCACCAAAAGAAGAGGTGTTGTGAATGAATTGAAGAGTGAAAGAAAATAATAAGCTCAATATCAATCCAATAATGCAGCAATATCCTTCAGAACACACCTATAATGCAGTTCTATATGCAAAATAAGTCAAAATCTAATGAAAATGCACAATTTTAAACCCTAGACATGAAATATAAATGCAAAAATGCACTATGATGAAACACTACAGTTATAAATCAGTCCTAAATTAGTGTTTAATTTGGCCAATGATTGTCATTAAACCAGACGGTCAACCCTTCAATTTCCCATACAAGCGTCAGAGTTAATGAATCCACAGGAGGCAGTTAGTCCATGTCATGAATCCCATGGGGAGCACTGACCATTTGCCAACAAACTCCTCCCAACATTACTCGAGAGGATTCAAACCTGTGACCTTTCACTCTAATACCAATTGTTAGCCCACGATTGTCGTTAAACCAAAAGGTCAACCCTTCAATTTTTGATACAAGCATCATAGTTAATGAATCAACAGGAGGCGGTTAGTCCATGTCATGAATCCCACAAGGAGTGTTGACTATTTGCCAACATTTAAAATAGTAGTAAAATCTGTGTTTAGGGTAAAATTAGATTTTGTTAATGTTCTAGATTTTAGATGTTTAAATCTGCCTCTCCACTAAACATTGAAGGATCTAGGGTCGAGTGGCAAGCACTATCATACCCTAGGTCACTTGTAAATGTAGGGAAACTTGGATTAGGGAATTTAATTTTTAATTTTCCTTCTCTTATGCCCAATTAACCATTAAAACCCTAATTATGCAAGTACGACAAAAAATTGATGAAAGATGGAAAAAGCTCTTGTAGATAGGAGTAAAATACCAAATCATAGAATAGCTATTTTCAGGGCTCTGAGGCGGAACAGTCAAGGACTCTGGTACAGGTCCCCAAGTCCAACGTACCTACTTTTTTAGGGAATCTGGACATCCTTCCAACACTGATCAGCCCTGTAACTTCTGTTTCCTAAGATCTATCTACAAAGGACACTAGAGCGAGTGCCCAATTCTTGGAAGTGCTCCTGTGTCCAACTTTTCTTCAAATCCTGAATCCCTAATGCCTGCCAAGCCTTCCTGCAACTCCACCTTTTTTGGATGCGACACCTATAACCTACAATCACAAGACTTGGTTTGGGGGGTTGTGGTGTTTAGAGACTTGCCTTAATCAAACCCCAGAGGACACTTAAGTCTCTGAACACCGTTGTCAAACAAAGAGTGTGTGCCCTTGTGAGGTAGAGGTAAAAACCCAAGGAATCAATGATAAAAACACAACAATATGTCACCTTGTAGTGAAGCTCTCATGGAGGAAGAGGCTCTTCATGCCATGAGGAAATTAATTCTCAAATCTACAAATATCAACACACAAAACATACAAGTCTGCTCTTGCAACACAATAGAAGCCTTGAATCACCCTGGGAATGCATAGAGTTCATAATGATTGTCCAATTGAAATCTAGTTTACAAATGAATGCCTAAACATGCTTATATATGCAACTACAAGCACTCCTGCCAAGATTTAAAAAATCAAAACTTACCATGTTGGCAAAAGGACCAAATAACAGTCATAAACTGACACCCAAAAATTAGGGCTACCCCAAAATAGGGTAGGACTAGGGCATAGGTGTCCAAGTCCTCCCCCCTATTTTGGGCAGGGTACAACTCAAGGGATCCACCTATGTCCAATTTTTCATGAGACCTAGGCCTCATTCCATCGAGATGCCAAAATATGAACTAAAATGGTCTAAATGCATGCTAAAGACCTGAGAGCTAAACCTTATGAGGGAAAAGACCCCAAGGGGACATTTTTTGATGTTACATTTAGCCCCCACTTTAATGTATGTATAAATGCAAGGCCAATACATGCATTAAAGTAAGGTCACAAAGACATCAAACACATCAAGTACGGAGAAGACATGCCAATCACATAGAAGGCAGTAATAAGCATGAAAAACACAGAGAAGACAGTTACAATCACACAAAACATGGATAAGACAATCAATGCATAGAAGACACATTAATGCATGGAAGACAGAAATGATATCTTTTGTTTTTTTTCTCATATTTATGAAATGCAAATGCAAGTACTAGAAAGTAAACAAACCTCCCATATTATAGGATGCACTACCCTAGGGCACAGGTCTCTATATATATGGGGCAACGCATACGCAAGATACGCAAAACCTCCCAAAATGTAGGAAGCACTACTCAAGGGCACCACTCTCTACATATGGGGCAACAAACATGCCACACAAAATAAGCATGCCAAAACACACACACTTGAAGACATGGAGAAAACATGGCAGACAAGTGATGGAGTGTACCTATTTCTAGGTCCAACACCATCTCAGGCACATTACAGGCACACACTGACGATTACGCTTCACCACAACAATCATTGAAGACATGCTTAAGGGTTGAGTTAGTCACAGAACCGTTCCTCGCCTTCGTAGAGGACTTAAGAAAATGATAGGATGATGCAATCTGCTCCATGAAATACACCATCCCCGCCTCTATAGAGGGCTTAAGATAAAAAGGATATACGTGATATCCTACCTCTGCAGAGGGCTTAAGATAAAAAGGATATACGCAATATCCCGCCTCCGTAGAGGGCTTACATGATTGATTGATTGATTACAAACAAACTTAGGATGCATGATACACTACCCTGGGGTGCAAGTCTTTGCATCTAAGGTCAAACACATTGCTAACATCTATAACAGACAGCTTACCTTATAGATGCCACCACCCTAAGGTGGTTGATATCAGTTATTGATATCAAGCACATTAAGGTAGGAAGAAAAACAATTAAGGGAACATCAACTTTCGCAAAGCCCATGCCCCCCAAAGGTGACATGTACTTTACGGTCGCCAAATGTTCCCACAAACACATCCCTGCAAGGAACATGTTAGTGTCTACAACATCATGATAATCAACAACATCAATGCATATGATTAACCTCAAAGAGCCAAGGTTATACACCGAATTCAGATTTTGAGGATAATCCTAGGGCTATATCACGAAGCTCTCCGAATCGTGTACCGCCAAGGCCAGATTCAAAGGCAAACAAAGGTGCATAGAGTAACAGTATTATTAAGGTTTGTAAATGCGATAGAAACATTATGAAATTCACTATGTGGAAAGCATGAGTGCTTCCACTAGCCAAACATCAGATAAGATATACAACCCCATTGTCATATTAGGAACTAAGTCCATTTTTTTTATTGCTCTCAAAAGGGAAACTACGTCCACATCAGCATAAATGTTTTTTGTCATCTGCCTACTAGGTGGAAACACTAGAGGAAGGGAAACAATAAATAATAGAGGAGAAAACAAGTGTCTTAGGGATAGTGATGTTGGAGGGTGTCCCCAAGTCACCAACCACAATGCTATGTCTGTAAGACACAACACACAACAACGAAATTAGAGAGAGGCAATATAGAAGAATGATGATACAAATAGAAGAAGGTCACAATAGAGGTAGTCTCCTGGTATCCCAAACCTTACGGGAAAATTAGGGGTCATCCCAGGAGGCCTAAACAACACATAACACATCACGAGGGAAGCACATCATGAGAGAGATAAAGGGTTAGAGATACTTACTTGGTAACACCATCGTTAAGAACATACATATCTAGGATATCTCTCATGTCATTTTGATATTGTATTGAGTTTAGGATAACAAGAGGCTTTCTTTTCTTTAAAAGAATTATATCCAACACTACTTGAGTAATGTGTTGAAGTGGATTCTATAGGTACTCAAATTCCTTGGTTATTTACACCACATCCCTTACCTACTTAGTCATTATGTTTCTACAAAATTTGAAATCCACAACCATATAGAGAATCCAGTTCCTTAGAGGAAGGTGAAGCCTCATAGGTATCTATTGATGATGATTGTTAGTAATAACAACATGCATAAAACATTTGCACAAGAAACCTTTATTATCTTGTAAAGTACGATCACTTAGGATAAATTGATGACTCCATGTCTCCGTTGATCAGGTCATGATCATCTGACGTTACTCAGAGATTGATGTGACATGTTGTTTTCTATTTCAAGAGGTCTTATATTTGTCTAGATGACCAGTATTACACTATTTCCTGTAAATTTACTTCATACAGAGGTTATTTATACTCTATTTCCAAAGATAGTAGATATATTTGCAAGTTTGATCAATTCTTTTGATCATTGATCATCCTGAACTTGTTCTTTCTTCTACACTATATATTTATTCAAATGATGTGTCTATAAGTAGATATGTGCATGAATTTCATGGATACTTGTATGAATTTGCATGATATTTGTCAATTTAACATGCCTTTTCTCTAAATATGCTCTGTATTTCCAATTATCTATGGGATATCAGTATATTTCATGTTATTTGCTTTTAATTCTTTGTTATTTGCAATTATGGTGATGGTCTATTATGAAATTGAAAGAAATTTCAAAGAATGCTCCTAACTTTAGTGAATCTTTAGTCATTGACCCACATACATACAAGATACATTCATGAGGAGAAGAAATCAAACTATATGTCACCAAGATGTTCCACAGCTAGATATGGATGATGCTAACTTCAAAGGATAAGGAATGAAAACAACACATGTAAACTGACAAACACTCCAAGGAACACAACTGATCAATGGATGTATCCATATTTCAAACACAGATTACTCAAGATTTATGATGATTTTTAATCAAATATTCTTCTCTTTCATTTAGTATGCATAACATGTACATTTACAACAACTTTGAAATGAGTCCTGATATTTCAGCAATCAAATTTCAATTAAGTTTTCTAATGTTCAAAATATGGCACCCCTGCACCTTTTATAGAATAAGGTGAGGGGGCAGTTACAAATGACCTACAATCAGGATTTGTCAATTAAGATCAATGGTAGATAATTACTCTTTGACTCAGTCAACTCTTCCTCATGCCACAGGTTGCTAGCTGGCAACCATCTGGATGACTCATTTTTTATGAGTACCTGATGCACATGTTCCCTTGGTGATGCATCTTCATTCACTCTTCAGGCTCCTCTTCATTTTCTTCTTCTTCATCATTGTCATCATCTTCATTACTTTATGTATCATTGTCACCCTAATGTACATCCTCATGTATGTGGACCTTCATCGTTGTCCTAATGTGCTCATAGGTCTATACTATTTTATCTACCTCCCCGCCATCTTGGATTTTAGATTTTGTTACGGCATGCTTATGAGACTGGAATTTAGCTTTGAGCACCTCCATATTACCTTTTCTATTGTTTAAAGTCTCATTATAAGTTTCCACCTTGGCCTTTATCCTAATGATTTTATTCAGTACTTCTTCTGTCAGGTGGGTGAGGGGATCATTTGCTACTGTCTAGAAATTATCATGCACAACTTTGATAGCAAAGTCTATGTCTTGATTTTCAATCTTTCCCTCTACTTTCCCTTCTAAAGCTTCAGGGATCTCTACTTCATAAGCCATCATGTTGTGCAACTTTATACTTATATCCCTAAGCTTGTTGCTGCATTTCTTCAAGATATCACATTCGAACCTGATATCTTCATACCATATATCTATCAACAGGGTAATGTTATTATTTAATACTTGATTATTTATTAGGATTTGAGGATCAATCCTCTTCATTTCACTTAAAGCAGTAAGGTCCTTTTCCAAATGGAATGACCATTTCCCTATTTTATTTTGCATTTTGTCTACCTTTTTTAAACCACTTAAAGAATTCCACCTTTGTAAGGAGGTTCTCAAAACATCCTCAGCTCCAGTGAGGGCTGGAAGCATCCATTTCTCCATGATCATGTCTTCATACTTCATGAGGTCCAACTTAGTGACCTCCTCATGGGATATGACAGTCAATGGGACTACCAGATCAACTGGTGTATTACCAGGGTTAATCAACCCCTTTATATATGAATGCAACCGAGCAATGTGCTCCTTATGCTATTTATTTTTCTCTTTCTCCTTATTTACCCTTTGGGTTAAAGAATCAATAATGTCCTTCCCCTCTTGACCCTCCTGGTCTTCATTGGCAAAACCCAAATCAATAGTTGTGATTTGGAACTCTTCAAGGGTGATCTTTCCCCTCTCTTTCTCTACCATGGGAAGTGCTACCTATGCAGTCCTTCTGCCTATAGCAGGATCTCTCTTTATGGCCAATGTCAATCTAGCCTTCCTCTTTGGCTTCATTATTATTTCTGCAAATAGGGTGGAAACATCAAATTCTTGAATTTCAGACCCTCCTTCCATACCTATTTCTCTTTCCAGCCATTGAGGAACATCATCTCCAGATCCCTAATGCTCTTTATCAACATGTTTGTCTTGTTCTCCAATATCTATTTCTGTTCTAGGTGGAGAAGACACTTTCTTAATTTCTTCCTCATGGAATTCCTCATGAGGGGGATCCTGTTGCATCTCTTCCTGCTGAGGGGCTTCTTTCTGTTGAGGAGGATCCTGTGGAATGTCCACATTATGATCCTACGCCTGATCCTGTACTCCCTCTTTCTAATATTCATCCACTTTAGTATTTTCCTCATCTTGAGGCATATTGACATCCATGGTTGTCTGTGTGTTTGGGCCTTGTGCATCACCCTGATCTTGGGTCACTTCTTTTTCTGCACCTGAGGTACCAACATCTTGTGTCATAAGGTCCTCAGACCTAATTTATCTTTTCCTCCTGTGGTATCTCCCTGATCTCCCTGAGTCTGAGCAGTAACATCCCCTAATGTATCTTTATCACCCCCACCTTTCTGTTAGACTTCTACTATTTTTGGCTCAACGGGTATTTAATATTGTTGTTGACCCATATCAGGAGCAGTGCTTTCCTTTTCTATTTTCTTCACCACTTCAATCTTTTTTGTCTCATCAGGTGCACCTGCTTTATCCTTTGGGCTTACATCACCCCTATATGTTAAATCTATAACTGCAGGGCAAGTCACCTGATTAACCAACTTGTCAAGCCCTATCTGTTGGGCTGCCCTCTTTGGGCTACTTTCTTTTACTTCTTTTGTTTGCTTCACCTCCTCCAATACTACCATCTGTGCTAATGGCGTCCCATGTGGAATCATGAAGGTACTGGAGGTGAGAGTCTCCATTCTTTGAGAGGCTACATTCTATACTACCTGATCATCTAATAAGTCTACAGTGTCCTCCAAAGAGAAAGAACCACCCTAACCTAATTTGAAAACTTATTTTGTTTGTTCTTCTGCCCTCTCAGTCTTGAACTTTATTATTGTGGGAAGAAAAACATCATGTTACAATTCCCTCCTAAATGCTTCACCACCGGATCCTCTCAATACAATGGGGTCAGCCCTGATATCACCCCACATGGATGTTCTTTGCTTCTTGGGCAGTGACGTTAGTGACATCACCTTCCTCTTTCTACTGACCATCATCGGGTCATCACCTGCAGGTTCCTTGTTTACTTGCACTTCTTCAAAAGGGATATCTTCTTCTACATTCTATTGTGAGGCTTCAGCCTCCTCTTGTACTTCTATAGCTTCAACAACTAGTCTCAGGATCCTCTTAGTTTTTGGCTTGTCCATCAGAGGCTGTATAGATGGTGTGAATGCTTGTCCTGTTGTTGATGCACCTACAGCTAGAGTGGCGATCCTTTCAATTATCACCCCTGTAGGCTCATCTTCAATTTTCTTTTCTCTAGGGGGTCCTTTCCTCTGTTTATGTGTGGGTAACCTCTCCCCATTGGACTTTCTTTTCTCATTGAGGAAGTCATCATACTCCTCGTCAACTAGTTCTTGCCTTTTCCTTTTGGCATCAACTGTAAGGGCCACACCCCTTTTCGTCAATCTATTTATTTGTTCATCCACCCAAGCTTGGGATA